>JARDYH010000001.1:347377653-347985153 GCA_029215795.1 Anniella stebbinsi | reverse complement strand
GTTTTTTTAATTGTGTATGTAATGTATTTTATGATGGTTTTTTTAAAAAAACTATTTAAAACTTTGAGTCCTGTTAGCCTCCTTGAGTGTCATTTCCTTTGTGGAAAGGTGGGGTATAAACCAAATAAATAAATAATGTCTAGTTTGGTAACACTGAGAGTGATCAAAAATGAAAATAATTGTCAGGGAGAAGTGATTTGATGGTGTCTTCAACATAAAATTTACTTGCTGTCTTAGATAATATTTATGTCATTTTTGTTTTCTCTTTCTCCTTGGGTACATTAGATCAGTGGTTCAGTGCAGACTCTCTGAAAATCATGACTTGCCAATGTATTTAATTCCCCTTTCTGGTGCAAATCCTCTTTTCATCCCAAGTTGGCCGTAACCATGTTTGAGCATTACATTGGCACTGATGCACTAGATATGGTTACAAATCCTCTCAGTCAGGATTTGTTTAAACCTGCTTCCAATTCTTGTTGGGAGCTGGCTCATATTCACATCATTGCAGGTTTAATGCTAAACCGTTGTTAATCAAACGAAGGAAATGAGGGAGAAATTTGCACATTGTATTATGTGATATGAAGGAAGTCATCATTAAATTTTCACTAGGCTAATATCCCTTTTTTATTTCAGTGGCTTTCATACATAAAAGGATAGGAGGAGAAATGTTGGAAAACAGCAAATTATTATTGCATGTTATCATTGGCAGTTGAGACCCCCCAGGGAACTTGTTAGGTGTTGTTATTTCCCCTTTTTCTGTTTGTATTAACAGATTTTAAGATAATATCTTTTTAGCTGAGCTGGGTCACCTTCCTTGGAGAGAAACAATTGAGATCCTGAGAACAGCTGAAAAATAGTTAATCCATGTCCTTGGCACAATGAATGCTGGGGTGAGGTGATCTGTGATAGTATCTTACACGACATCAGATCTACTCCAGTTTATATCTAAACTTGACCATGCAAGGCAAGATGGTGACCAGATAGCAGAACACACTGTAGGATTCTCTTCTGGTTCTTGTCAGATGCCAACAGCCCTTCTTTCCCACTTTTATGGTAGAAACTTCATATTATTGTAGAGTGTGCCTGCCATCAAAAACAGCGGCCCTGTCTCAGCCCCTTTTACCTTCTCAGCCAATTGACTGGAGCTGAGTACGAAAAGTCGGAGTGTGATGACATCACATCATGGGATACCTTACACTGGGGAAGGGAATGGAGAAAGGAGAGATGGAACTGCTGTTTTCAGTGACAGCCATGCATCTCCATGCTATGTCATTTGCAACAAATTACCTTGCATGTGATAAGAAATTATCCATGTATCAGTGTGCGCTATGCTGGCATTTCCATCCCTAAATGCTCCTATATTCTATTTGGTTTGGGGCCAATGTGATGATGTGGAATAATGGTAAGATCACTGTAGGTTTTGTGAGAGCTAAACGCAGCACAGCAGGGTAACCTGGATATTTCTAATGTTCTCTGCATTGCTGTCGCATCTGATGAGATTTGATTACCGAAGTACAGTGCCACTAAAGTGTATTTAGGGAGTTTTAAACCTGAAAGATGTGTAATTTTTTTCACCGGGGTGGATAGAAAGTGATGATTTTTGAAAGAAATAAAGAAGAAACAAAATGGGAATTTAAATCAGATTGTATTTTTTATATTAAAAAATACCAGTAAAATACTAAATTTCTCTGCCATTAAACAATAACAGTTACATTTAAATCTAATCACAACAACAACAACAACAACAACAACAACAATAATAATAATAATATATTTCTTACCCGCCTCTCCCTCAGGATCGAGGCGGGGAACAACAAACACAATACACCTACACTTAGAGAGCAATCCTAGGGAAGATATCGCAGGGGTGATAGGATATGTTAGATTTCTTCTTCCAAGGGCGGAGAGAGAGATTTGCCTTCAGAGAGGAAATCCCAGCAATGAATCTTCCCTCTGCCCTGGCCACTGTGGAAACCTCCTTGGTGGCTTCCTCCCCAGGGTCTCCAGCCATGAGAAGGGTAGGAAGTGGGCTGGAGGGAACAGCAGTAGATCTATGGAATCCACAGCCCTCCAGCATTTGACCACATCCCTATCATAGAGGAACCTTTAGACCAGCCCTGGATCTGGTCTAAATTAATCCCCTCCCATTGCTTGCAGAGGGGGAAATAACCCCCTAAAACCCACAATCCTTTCTCTTTCACAGTGCAGGGATTAGGATAGTTTGCAGCCTCTGATGTTGGAATACTCCATCTGTGTACATAGGATTATTCTTTTATAGTTTTTTTAAAAAATGAACTAATGGTTCTGTCACTTTCACACACATTGACCTGGTTTGCGTAACATGACAACCCATGGTGGGTTGTCAGCCTTGTTTGTTACCAGGTAGCTTGTTGTGACATCTGAACCGAGTGCAGTTTCCTCAGAGTGGTTTGTTAACTATGCACAAGCCACCCTAAGAACCAATGGCTTGTTGTTGGGTTGTTCAGGATGGCTTGTTTTCAAAGTGAATTGCTACGATGTGCCAACCTGGCATGATGGTTTGTGCATGGCTTGTTGAAAAGGGCTACAGAGCAGCAATAAAAATGGTTTCTACTTGTGATCTCACTATTGATACACCCCTCTCTATTACATCTTAAAACAACACTAGTCAATTTACTCCTCCACTTTGTCACCTCCTAGACATCAACACCCTTTCCCCCTCAACTTTGGGAGATTTGCACATCTTTTTTTTTTTTTTTTTAAATCACCTTTGGGGAGATATGCGAAAATTTAATTCTTTAACTTTTGGGGAGATTTGTGCCAATTTGACGTAGCTAATATGGTGTGTGTGTGTGTGTGTGTGTGTGTGTGATATATATATATATATATATATATTACTTTCAGGCAAATCTTCCTGAATGCAAAAAGTAAAATAAATAAAATTACATTTGCACAAATCTCCATGTAAGTGGAAAAAATTCTGCAATAGTCTATTCTGCTAATGAGTGCTTTTGTGCTCATTAGTGGAGTAGTGGAGTAGACTGTGGAGGTTGTGCCAGAAATGTCTATGGAATATGTGTTTTGAGCAGGTGGGAGGACAAAAGCCACAGCAAACAACAGGACGGCTGATTGTCTGTTGGGAGTAGTGTGGGTTAACGAGCAAACAACCAACGTACTGTAGCTTATTCTCAGGGTGGCTTATTGTGATGTGTGAACCAGCCCATTGAGCTCACTACCAATCAAACAGGGCCATTCATTTCACCTTTTCCTCTCATACAAATGAGAGCTCTACCAGCTGTTGCTTTCTGAAAGTTCTGAGCTTTGCCATAGCTGAGTGGTAGAGCATCTGCTTTGCCTGCGGAAGGTCCCAGGTTCAATCCCTGACATCTCCTGGTAGGGCTAGAAATGATCCTGTCTGAAACTCTGGAGAGCCACTGCCAGCCAATGTTGACAATGCTGGGCTAGATGAACCAGTGGTCTGATTCACCATAAGGCAGCTTCCTACGTTTCCTTGACTAAAGTCACAGGTGCAAAGACACTGGTTGGATAGGATTGTTGTTCTGTGCCTATGTGGCGGTGGAGCAAAGCAGAGGAGTTAGAACAAAGGGTGGTTGGAGGTAGAGCAAAAAGGGACAGTGGAGTGAATTGGAAAGGATTAGATGTTACAGGACAGACACAGCTTCCAGTTCCTATATTCCCTCACACTTTTGCCACAGAAATACTGTCATGGCTTCTGGGAATAGACCCTCCTTGATGTTGTACAGTGCTGCATTGAGTTGTAAATTAACATGTTTTAGTGATCAGATTTGCACCAAGGTTTAAGAAAGGGATGAAGAGCTATCAGTGACAAACTTCATTTAAGTCAGTGATTTAAATCAGCATTTTCTCTTGTGATTTAAATCATTCCACCTTGCCAACCACCAGCTCTCTTCTGAAGAAATGGTTTGCATAATCATTCCCCAGTTAGATCGTCAGTTGCACTACATTCCTTCAAAACTCAGAATCAGTTATTATTTTTAATGTAGGATTCCTGTCAGCCACTCTTGTAACAAAAAGAGATCAAAGTACTTTCAGTCCCGGCAGGCTTTATTCTGTTTTCTTGCTTCAGTTAAAAAAGTTTTTTTTGCTCTACACATCTTCAGATAATCACCAGGTTGTCCCTTGTGTGGCACAGGTCGTTCTATGCTGAAGAGTTATTATAAGGATTTGAGTACATAAACATAGAGCAATACAGTGTAATTATCCCCTGTGGCTTAATATGATGCTTCTGGAGGAAGATGAAATAAGTGTTGAGCATAGGTGTAATTTTGCAATATAATACTCCATTTTGATCCAAAACCAGAAATTGAAAATGTTGCTGGGGGAAGTAAGGCTAGAAAAAAGTAGCTTATATAGAGGGGGTGTTCTCACTGCTGCCAGTGTTTTGTTTTGTTTTTACAAATGAGTATACCTTTTCTAGTGAACATACTGATGAGATGTTTTGAAATGGGATAAATGCATTTAACCCCAGGAAGGACCATAGCTCTGTGTTGGGAGCACATACTTTGCATGATTCAGAAGGTTTCATGTTTAACCCCTGAAACCACCTTTGAAGGATCTCCAGTTTTGAAATCACTTCACTGGCTGCCAATTAGTTTCCGAGCAAAGTATAAAATGTTGGTTATTATCTTTAAAGCCCTACATGGTTTGGGTCCAAGTTACCTGCGGGATCGCCTTCTCTCGTACAATCCGTCCCACACATTCAGGTCCTCTGGGAAGAATATACTACAGTCAGCAAAAACTAGGCTGACAACCATTACCCAGTTGAATTTTAAGATGCCTTTTAATAATGTATTCATTTTATATGCTTTTAATTAGTTATATATGTGTTTTATAGTGTTTTGTATTTGTTGTTGTACTCCGCCTCAATCCAGAGGGAGAGGTGGGTAAGAAATAAAATTATTATTATTATTACTATTATTATTATCTCAGGCATTGCCAGAGCAAGGCAGATGCCTCAGGAAAGTGATTTTGGGTATCAAGAAAGGAAAGGCACTTGTGGGTTTTTCTGCCTCAGGTATGAAAGCAACTTGACCACCTTTGGTGGCTATGCACCATGACTTTGAGAAAGGGGCAGTATTTTCCTGCTCTGCCTCAGGCAGCAAAATGTCTTAATCTAGCTAGAAATGTGATGGCCTGGAGGGGGACCCAAAAATGGGGGGGGGACCACACCAGTTCCCCATTTTTTTTCAAAGACTATTTTTGTTTTGGAAAAAATTAACAACTTTGGATTATGACATATTTTCTTCTAGAATTTAAGACAAGGTTATTACCAAGCTTTTACTCCCCAACCTACAATGATTTCTAAAATTATGGCCTAATCCACACCAAGCAAGATATTGCTCTATGAAAGTGGTATATAAAAGGCAGGAGCCAAAATACTACTTTATAGAGGTATTGAAGTGCACTGACAACTGTTGGGGCCCATTGACACATACCATATACCGCTTTCATAGTGCTATAATCTGCTTAGTATGGATAAAGTCTCAGGGTAAGGTCTGGAAACTTATAAAGCTTTAGGCTTTCAGAAAACTAATAGCTAGTCAGAATAGACAAGACTGGGCTAAATTAATCAATTGTCTGACTCAGGTTTCATATATATTCATTCATCCTTTCTGAGGTTGCCTCTGTTCACCATAAGGAACAGTGTCTCTTTTTGGAATGGGGTGGGCGGTTGGAAAAATCAGAGTTGAGTTGAATTTCAGTTATCTGTTTTTAACTTAATTTAAGACCAGCTGATATGCCTGGCATTGCTCGGGTCCGTGAATAATGTTTATGACATTTATTTGATAAATAATAAATTTCTCAGCAACTTATTCATCTTTAGGTTGGTTGGTTGTTTTTAGTTTGGTTGAGTTCGTAAATTGTTTTGTTAGAATAAATGGAAAATTTTGTTAATAAGAACTGTATTTTAAATTAGAGCTTCGTAATAAATCACATTTTTTGTTTTACCTCAAATGCCTACACCTCACATCTTGCCGTCTAAACTTGACATTTTTCATTCACAGTGGGAGTTGGGTTCTCTCTCTGGCAACCTTCAGTGTGGAAATATTTGCCCAGTCAGGCACTGAAGGGAGAGAGAAGATTAGGAAGCTTCCACAGTGAGGTAAATTTCCTTTGTAGGCCCTTTTGCTGCTTCTGCAACACTGAATTGATATTTAATTGAGCTAACTGTGCAGAGTGTAAGATGGGAGGGGTAAATGGAAATCCCATTTGTTGAACTTTTCACTCTTCCATTATAGTCTGCAATGGTCTGGTTTGAGTTTGCCCTTTGCGACGGGATCAGGGTAGCTCTTCTGCCACAAAGGGAGGTTTATATGCCACTGTTCCTCCCTCGCTGCCCTTTGGCTCCATGATCAGCTGCAGCAAGTGTTAAATAGCTGAGCTTGTTCTGGTAATGGGGGGTGGGGAGAGAAATTTACCGTGTGGGTAGAGATAATAAGGAAACACACTAAATTTAATTAAATGACTTAAATAGCGTGCACAGCATGATTCCAGGTTTATCAGATAGTGTAGCTGTTGTATAACTTTGTATATCTTACCTTCTTTCAGCTGGTCTTGGGTGTCTTTTTAATAACTGTGTGTCAGGCCAACATTCAACAAATGTAGCTTGTCATGCAGCCATCAAGGTGCACAGGCTTCAAGCCTCAAGTTCAATACCAGGCACCTCCACTTAAAGGATGGGCAGCCTGTGATAGTTGAGGATTTGTTTTGGGCCTATAGAAGCCCATATGGACCATTAATCTCACTTCTTGGAGGCTTCTTCATTACTGAGCATTTGGGATACAGAAGGAACTCAATGGCTGAAGAAAATAGCTATTTGGAAGCTCCTTAGACTTTTGATCAAATTCTAATTTATTATATATTTGCTTATATGTGCTTCCATCCCCATGTATACTATATAGCAGCTTTCCCCAACCTGGTGCCCTCCAGAGATGTTGGACTACAAATCCCATCATTTCCTGCCAGCATGTATGCAACACATCTGAAGGGTACCAGATTGGAGAAGTCTGCTATATAATTTGCATACTCAGTCTTTCATTTTTCGTGACCTCCTCCTTAGAGTAAGGAACCTATCTGTCCCTGCAGCATTTCTTTAGAGATCATGCTGTATAACTGTGTGTTCTGCTTTTATATTTCATGTTCTGCTCTATTTTTTAGGCTTTTATTTCAAAATAGAATAAAATTTCATGGGGAAAACGCAAACATAGTTGCCCCTCTCCAACCTTTCCTGAATTTTCTTTGCCAATCAAATCAATGATGATTTTACATGCAGTGTAGTAGGACAGGCGTTTCTTTCCCTTGCTTCCAACAGTAGGTCTTCCATCCAATGAAGAATATTTCTAGGTTTTATGAGTGGTGCTTTGCTTCTCTATTGGCTCATGTCTACTGCAACATTTCTAAAGCCTGGCTTTAGGGTTTTTGCACCTGTGCCGAGCAACAACTATCCAGGTTGTCTCCCCCACAGGTACTTAGATATAAATTAAGATCCAATATTTCTCTGACTTGTTGGCATGGGTGGGCGATCAACACTGAATCATCATCGTCATCGTCATTATCTATACTAATAGCAAACTCGGGTGCTCGGTTATGACAGCTGTATAGCCAAAATGGGGCTGCTGAGAAACAAGAGAGACATCTTGGTATGCTTTGGGAAAGCACAAGGTTTGTAAAAGTAGAAACAATATTTAGGGAACGAAAAGATCTAAGGAGGCAGTATCCCCTTGCAAAACACCCCAGTGAGGACTGAGCAGACTCAGCGGCCAAAGTAAGTTGAGTGTTGGTTGTGTGAATGCAGGGCAAGCAGAATGGAATGGAATATGGTGAAAGAAATCCTGGCTCTCTGGCTAGCTGAACTATTGAGCAAGTGCTCTCTCCTGCAACATTTTGTTGCACTTCCCACTTTTTAGTATATAATTACAAGGACCTGTAGCTCCGTGGTAGAGCAAATGCTTTGTATGCAGGAGGGCACAGGTTCAATCCCTAGCATCTCTAGTTGGGAAGCTAGTGTGGGAGTAGGAAGAGTTCAAATTGCCACAACGCCCACAAAGCTCACCTGATGACCTTGGGCCTGTCATTCCCTTTCAGCCCAACCTACACAGGATTCTTGTGAGGATAAAAGGGCTGGAGGAGAACTCTGTACATTACCCTGAACTCCTTGGAGGATGGGTGGGGGAAATGTAATAATTAAAATAAGCAATAAATGTATTGATAAGAGAATGTATGGCAGGAATGGATTAAATTTTAAAATTGCCCTGGAAGCTGCATTGCTAAACCTTGGTTTTGGTGGACTTTGATAAGCTGAAAACTTAAACCTGAAATAAACGAAGAGCGAACTTTTCTGGCTTAGTAATGCCAAGTGAATAGTCATACACGTTACAGCTACTTTAGGAATACCATATACAGACTTCGAACAGGGTAAATACAAGCAAGTGCTGTACATTCTGTTCAGAAGAAGAAGCATCCAGTGCCAGCAAACACTGAAATTAGCAGCAAAGTCTTGAATTGTACAATTTATGGAAATGTGTTAGAGTGCCATGAATCTAATGCTAGAGTGTAGTATACAGAACACACAAATGCTTTTGCCTTAGTAAGTGTTTAGCACAAGGCATGTTCATGAACTCCAAATTCTGAAACCACAACATCTTAAACTTTAATTCCAAATAGCACAATCCAAGTTAGATGTTAACCACTTCAGCTTTAGAAATCGCTACATTTTTTATTAATTATTATGTCTAAAATTATGTGTTGCACTCCATGGAATAGCTGTTAGAGCAAATAACAACAACAATAATAATTTGAGTTCATATAGCACTTTATAGAGTGCTTCATATATATTATATTAGTAATTTCTAGGGGTGTGTTCTCCGCATTGAAAATTGGGGGGGGGGGGTCCGATGGGCTATTGACGGACCCCCGAACTCATGGTGTGGTTAGGGCACAGTTCAAAAACTGGTGCAAACCCACGGTGCTGTTAGAAGATTCTTCGAAGCCCTGAACAGATCCGTATCCGAAGGTTTTTTAGGCAATGTGAGGGCTCGTTTCATGTTGATGATGGACAACTACCTGAACACTTCCATATTAGGAAGACGCTGATGGGTGAGGGAGGGGTAGTTTTGAGATTGACATCTGTGGCTAACCAATAGCCACAGTCTCCTCCCTGTCCACCCTACAATCACGTTGCTTAGGGGGAGGGATTGCAAATGATATAAACAGAAAGAGCCCGTAGCACTGCTCTTTCATAATGCAGCTGAGGCTGACTGAACGTCATGGAAATGGAAAAATTCCATCAGCTTTCCCTAGCACTTTCCTATCTGGGGGCATTTTGAAGCCCCTTCTATCCATGTCCCACTGGTCCAGCGTGGCCTGCCTATGGGTGGGTGAAGGGCTGGAGCCTTGCCCACAGCACTGCTGCTGCTGCTGCCTGCCTGAGACTGATTGCTGGCTTGAAGGGAGTGCAACCGCTTAAGATCTAGAATACCTGGGATCCTCTGCCACCAAAGAAAAATGATCCCAGGTGCCAAACTTGTATTTTGCAGGAGAGGGTGCGGGTGGAGCATCAAAACCACCCACACCTGACTTCTTCTCCTGCACTTCAGAAGGACAAAGCAGCATCAGAGAAAAGGCTTTGCCTAATTTGGGGGGGGGAGGCGGAACTAGAAGAAACACCTCTCCCTCTCCCAACATGGCCAAAGCCAGCTTTCTTTGCTGGGGTTTCTTTTCTCTCTCTGTGTCTGTCTGCTTTTATTTGCTTCTTCTTTTAGTACCACCCCACGATCCCCTGTGTGTGTGTGTGTGTGTGTGTGTGTGTGTGTGTGCGTGCGTGTTCTTGTTCCACACATGGAGATAGGGGACTTTGATTTTTGTAGGAGGTTTCTAGTTTCTGAAAGTTCTGTAAGCTCTCTTGAGAAAGGATGAAGTGTGTGTGTGTATGGGGGCGGGAATGGTTGGAAGGGGATTTTTTTTTTAAAAAACAAACAAACCTAAAAACCAAGGGATGAAGAGAACAGCTTCAAACTTGGCATGGCTAAATCCCTACTTAAGAGCTACCAGGGTGCCAAGTTTCATCTCTTTATCTTTAAAAATGATGGAGATGTAAGCATTTTTGTTAATTAATTCCCATTGACCCTAATAGAGCGGTTCTCCGAAAACCGGAATGGAGAATTGCCTCATTGGAGCTGCACCCCGAATTTCGGGGAGGAGCAGACACGCTCTGCACACCCCTAGTAATCTCTATAAGTGAACTGAGAAAGATAGGTAAATATTATTATTAAATTAAAAAAGTGGGGCACATCCAGCACAAGAGAAGCACAGAAAAGAGGAAAGCGATTCCAAGCATACGAGGGGATGGGATACTTTATAAAATGTCCTATTTATAAAAAACCCCACGGACAGAAAAGTGACTGGGGTGGTTACAGGAGAAAAGTGCTGAATGGGAGAGGAGTTAATTAAACAACGTTGTGCAGATATGGCAACTGGGAGTTTGATGCACAAGGTGGCTAATTGCATGTAGCTTCTGGCTAAGACTCTCTCTGTGTCAGCTCCAGACTTTTGAAGGCCCTTCGGCAAGACCCCCTCAGTGAGCCCCTCCCTCAGTGAACCTATTTGCTCACCAATATTGTCTCCAGCTGTATTGCTCCTCATCCTCTTTCTCATAATTGCTACCACTTCTGTGCTTGACAGGCAGAGAACGGCTGGGCAGGCATCCTCTGCTTCTCCTTCTCACTACCACTGGGATGTCTGGCCCAGAGGGAGAGGCAGATGAACAAGCAGGTTGCAATGGTGAAGAGGAGGAGGAAGTCCATGGGACATGTGTCAGTGGGCCTCTGCTGCGGTGTAGGTCCTTGACAGGTGTCCAACCATGCCTACCCTTGACATCGACTGTGCTTTCTCTCCCTTAAGATTTTTGCGTTGTTATGGATCAACAGCCATTTCCCCTTCCAGTGTTGTGGCTCCATCATTGAGTCCCTCATTTATTTCTATATTTATTCTATTTTATTTATTTATTACATTTTATACTGCCCAATAGCCGAGGCTCTCTGGGCAGTGCACAATTAAAACCATAAAATACAATAAGTATCCAATAAATTTTAAATGTTAACAGTTTAAAAATGCAATATAAAATCAGACAAGTTACAGTCCAGGGAAAGCCTGTGTGAAAAAGTATGTTTTCAGGAGACATTTAAAGGATGTTACATTTTCCGCCTCCTGAACAGCACAAGGGAGGGTTTTCCAGAGGGTGGGTGCCTTCATCCCAGACTCTTCCTTTCTTTTTGATAGCTTTTGCCTCCAGAGTCTGAGAGCTATGCACTGAATTCTCTGGAAAAAAACAAACCTTTGAGGGTGAATGTGTCAAATGTGAGAAATTCTTGAAGAGAGATGCTGCAAAACATGAAGCAGGAGGGCTGGAATTCCAGCCAAAGAGAAACACTGGCTTGTTGTTTTGCTTAGCAAGGGCCATCAGGAATGTGCACTAGGCTTTGTCAGACTTGTGACAGGAGCTGATATTTCTCTTGAAAAGACCTCAGTGTTGTTGTTGTTGTTGTTGTTAAGAACTTTTTATGCCAATATACAAAGGAAGGTGGAAATGCTCCAAACTCTGCGAGTTTAGAAATGTTTATTTTTTTCTATGGCTACGAATTGTTCTCAGAACATGGAGAACTTTCTAGCAAACAGCTTGATCTGTCTAATAATCGGTTGACACTGTTGGTTCTTGCTGTTAGAGGTCATGATATAGAGAACCTGTTCACATTTAGAAATCAGCTTACGCCACAGGGAGCAGCACTTTTCCTTACTTGAGCAATTTGGGCAGGAACTTTTCCTCATGCAAGGAAAATTAAAACCTCGCCTTGCATAGTTGCTTATGCAGGGACTTGCACATATCTATATGGAGAAATATGGGCAATATGATCTGTTTCATACTTAACCCTCATGTCTCTTCACACTTAGGGTATGGATTTCTGAATGGAATAATCCTCCCAGCAAACAGGATAATATGGCAATTTTAAAATTATGATGGCCAAATTGCACAGGGCTGATTCCCATGTTACATATTTTCCATCACAAAGGAGTACTCAGGAAGCACACAAAGACTCATGGAAAATATCGGACAGCAAAATCCACGTGGTGACTATATTTCAACAATGCGTTCTCACAAGTTTTTCACACAACTTGTTTTTCTGAGGCCTGGTGGAGAGAATGTTCCTGTTCCACTTTACAAATGCATACCAATGTACTTTAAATGTGGTGTTCTTGTCAAGATTGGTTGGAGGATATCATGAGTCTTGGTAATATATTCTCCTTCATCCTTTTCAGATGAGGAGGAAAAATAGATGACAAAGGCTATATCTAGATCAACAAGTTCTCTCTCTGTGCGTTATGCTTTATTTTACTTTTTGGGAGGGGGGAGTTGGTGGTATAGTCTGAGTCATGTTCTGTGATCTCACTGTTTGCCACTTCTGGCTTTTCTCATGGAGAATTATTGTTGAAAGAGGTACACCCTCCCCTGAAGCTATTCTGGAAAGAAGTATTGCTTTGTCACCCTTTCCTACCCTTTTCCCTCGTCCTTTCTCATAACAATGTAAAGAGAGCCTTACCAGATCAGACCAAAGGTCCATCTCTATCCCATCACATATTTTCTAACAATGGCCAGCCATAGTGATGCTTGCTGGGAAGCGCACAAGCAGGAAGGAAATGGCAGCACTGTAGGAGCAGTACTGCTGTCGTACCACACGGGAAACATGGTAGTTTCCCATGTGGTAATGTGGTAGACAGCAATGCAGACAGCTAATGCATGCATGAAGGGACTGCCAAGAAATAAGAGAGGTGATCTTGGAAGTATTGATTTCCCCAAACTTGATTGTATTGAGTTCAACATTCATGCCTGACCTTCTCCAGCAGCTTCATATGGAGCAGCTCAGGATTTTATGGTTTCTATGGCAATCATGAGACTGTCTCAATTGATATCTGGCCCTACACTCTCAACCTGGCATTTTTTTGGTCAGGAGGAAAGTGATAGGTGGATATAGAAACTCAAAAGGACTCCATTGTCATGGACAGATTGCAACCTATTAGGATTTAGATTTGCTGAGACACATATAACCTCTGCAGGGGTGGGAGACCTGTTGAAATTGTCTTCTCTTGATGGTTACTGGTGGTTACTAGATCCAGAAATATTCCTGAATGGTCTCAGGGATTTTCCAGCTGGTAGAGCTGGTGAAGTCCTGGTTGGTCTTTGGAATGGGGCGATAACCCAGGCAGTTGACATCATTGCTCCTAAGCACCCTCTCTCAAACACTCTTAGTTTTTTGAGGAGTGTAGAGTAATGAAATGTCTGGGCAGACAGAGAAGTGGAAGAAGACTGAGTACAAATCTGAACAGGGAAGTCAAGCAGTTCCTGTAAAGGATTAATCTAGTCCTGAAACTCCACAGCTCAATGTTTCTTGCTATAGATTACTAATCCAGATGACCCTTTACCAAGTGTAAACAAGAGGAATCCTTACCATTTGATTGTCCCCAGCTTTTACCCCACGTTAGAATGTATGGCAGGAAAAAAAGCATCACATTTGCATTAATAGAGACGAAGCAGTCACAGGATATTAAACCTTACCACACAGTACATTGTCTGTCTATATTCATCCTACTGTTGTATATCTGGGTTTCATTCTCCTGTTCCTCTCACACCTTCCTGCTGTGAAGTAGAATTGTAATCTAGCTTGCTGCACCTGGTAGGAAAGGGAGTGCTGTTGACTCCCAAGTTCCTTCTTAACAGCAGGCTAAAGCCGCAATCCTATCCATGCTTACTGGAAGTAAGCCTCAATGAACACAGTGGGACTTACTTCTAATTAATATATAGCATTGCACTATGAGTATGTATACGATTGTACCATTGTTATATGAGTCCAAAAATAGGACTTGTAAGTCCTTGTCTAGCTGCCGCTCCAATTAACAGTCAGACACGTGTTAAAATGCAAACTAGTTTATTTCTCTGCAGGAAAGGCTTTTTCCAGGACAAAGGCAGAAAAAGCCCTGAACACCAGTTGGTCAGAGTTCTTATACAGAATTTAAAAAGACACACGTCACAAATTCCTACTCATGCGCAAACACAACCCAATTCATGAAGCACTTGGCTACTCAACAAATACAGAATTACTTTTTCCATCCCTTCCTGCTTTTGCTCTTCATTTCCAAGTATTGCCTTGTGCTGAGCTGAGCTCCTTCAGTATGGTGATGGTTGCGGCCCTCCTATATCATTTTCCTCTTAGGTGTTTTAGAAGTGGTTTTGCATGCAAAAGAAATGAAAAGTTAGTTGATCTATTTAATGACTAGCCTGTGTTCCAAAGAACTTGAAAAGTGTGGAAATTTGACTTAAAGCTACAATAAACACACCGGATTGTTGCTTTTTCCATTTTAAATGCTGTAAATAACCTGCCTGAAGACAACGTAGCTTACCTGATGTGAGTGCATTCAAAGACACCATGGAATTCCCCCTTGTACATGCTAAATTTGATAGCCATTTTGGGGTAGCTGGCAATTCCTCACCATGGCCCTGTGTTTTAATCATCTGCTAAGTGATATGCTTCCTATAGTTTTCAGATCTCTGTTGGAACACGTGCAGGCAGCTTCTGCTTATTTTCATCTCAAACTCTTCCCCATTTGGGAATTACTAGAGTAAAAAGTATAGACCCTATAACTTGATTACCAAGGTTTGGCCTGTTCCTGATTGGTTCTGGCTACCTTATTGTATTGTATTGTATTTTTTTGTATTGTAGCATACTCTTATTTGTGACTGAAGCTGCTGTTTTATACCAAAACGTTTCACATTTTAAAATCTGTTTCGGACACACACGCACACTCACACACACTCACACACACTCACACACACTCACACACACACACACACACACACACATGTTTAAATCTATAAATTTTAAATTATAAATTTATAAACTGGATGTGCTACTGGTGATAATTTGTTCTGTTTTGGAGTTCTGATATTCATCATCTGCATATTGGTTTATTTGAACTTGAATCTATGTAAAAAGAACTTCATATGTTAACTTTATTGGTTCTGGGAAATGGCAACCCTTGGCTTGTAATTGAACACTCCTTAGAAAGCCCTACCAGTTGGAACAGATGCCATCAGGCAAGGTGAACAAATGGCCTCAATCAAAAAGTCAGGTTCATATGTTCAACTATGCCCTCTTGAGCGAGCAATCCCTGAAAAATGTTCTTCATTGCTTTATATCTGGAGCTGGATATTCTTAGAGACCGTCACTGGGAAACACAGATTTGATCTTTCACAAAATAAACCTATTTTCTATCTTTCGTTATTTTTTTCCCCAGCTTGACCTTACCATACCAATAGAAGATCAGGGCCCGTTAGATGTCATCATACATAAACTGACAGATGTCATCATTGAAGCTGACCAAAATGACAGCCAGTCACTGGAGTTGGTTCACAGGTTCCAGGTTAGTTATGTTTGTGTTAACTTCTTGTGATTATGGCAAAGGCAGAAAGCAAGAGGTTGGAGATTTGTGTTCATTTAAAATTTGTGCCCATTGTTTTTTAAAAAATATCTCCACTTTCAACTTGCCTTGTCTATTCAGTCATGTGGCCTTCTGCAAATAATGCTATTAGCCTGTGTTAAAGAACAACATTAAAATGTATGCTGCAACCTGTTCTTGCTCTTCTTTTTCCATTTATGCTAGCCTTTCCCAACCTGATTTTACCTGCAGGCACAGGAGCAGGACCTCTAAGGCAAATCTTAGCATATGGGCTGAGCCAGAAGCAAGTTCCATAACTGTGGGGCCATTATCAAGAATGCCCTCCCTGTCTAACTGATTTTACCAACAGGCACACGAGAAGGGCCTCTGCAGAACGTAACATATGGGCATTGTCATACTGGTGAAGGTGGTTCTTAAGGTAACCCAGTCCCAAAGGGTTTAAGGCTTTGAAGGCTTACACAAGCACTTTGAATTTTGCATGGAATTGTATTGGTTACCAATGCAGCTGATACAAAAATGGTGTTACATGTTTGGACTTTCTTGCCCCTATTAGCATCTGGGCAGCTGCATCCAACTGAACTATCTTCAAAGGCTGCCCCACATATAGCACATTACCGCAGTCCAACTTGGAGATAGCTAGTGCATGGGTGACCAAAGCCAGGTCCACTCAGCCCCTTCAATAGAAGTCTTTAAGAAGGCCTTGAAAATGTCTCTCTTTGCTGCTTCCCTTCCTTAAGAGTGTAAATTCCTTGTCTGATACATAGCAGGTTCACCACCACCCCTCGCCCCTAAGTAACTGTACACATATCTTATATACCTAATTATCTTAAACAATGAAGGGTATTATGTCACCTTAGAGACTAACAAATTTATTCTGGCATAAGCTTTTGTGGATTATTGTCCACTTCTTGTATCATTCTTCTTCTGTACTTTACTTTGTGGGGGCTTGGCCCTGAAAAGTGGCTTATAAATATATTGAATGAATGAATAAATACATATTTATTTAAATAGTACATTTATATCCCGCCTTTTTTCCTCCAAAGAACCCAAGGTGGTGTACATAATCCTCCTCCTCTCCATTTTATCTTCACAACAACAACCCTGTGAGGTAGGTTGGGCTGAGAGTCTGTGACTGGCCCAAAGTCACCCAGTGAGCTTCCATGGCCGAGTGGGGACTAGAACCCAGATCTCCCAACTCCCAGTCCAGCACCCTATTTGCCCTTAAGCCCAGCAGTAATATTTATAAACTGTTGTGTCTACAGCAAAACAAAATTTGGAGCATAGGCAGCTAAGAACATGTTACTTTTAAAAGAGCATTTGTTATCTTTAATAGTACAACATGCGTGACTTGTTTTCTTGTCTTTTCCTTGTATTTCCTTTTTGAGGTCCAGATAGTTAAAAACAAACAAAAAAAGCACTTGACCTGGATATTGAGAATTACGGCTTTTGCAAATCCTGAACACGGCATTCTACATTGTTGAGAACTTTATTTTTTTCAGGACTGTACCTTGGGGACAAATGTCAAGGTGAAAGAGGAACAGTTTCAATTAATATCCGTAACTGGGCAATCTTTACATTTGAAGCAGAAGTTTTGAACTGATGTTCTTGCAGCTTTAAAATGCTTGCTCTTGGCTGTGTGTGAGCTCAGCTTATTAAATAGCTCAGTTGCAAACAAGCTCTCAGTTGTTGGGTGTTTAAACAAAATACAGCAGGACCTTTGCATGATGGTTGCAGCCAGTTGCCAATTTGTTTTTAAAAAAGCAAGGGAATTATTGTTTGCAGTGATTATTCTACTCTGTATTTTTAAAGTGGATTTCTCAATAAATAGACTTTAATCTATATAGGGTTTAAGAAACCTCTTGGATCACTACTTAAGCCAAGTACAAAGGGGTAGGTATTTCGATTCTCCATAGCCCAAGATAGAGGTGCCTGTGGATATACTGTGGAGCTGTACTTGGCCTATCCCTATAGCCTTGTGTCCCTTGTTCATTTGAGCTAGTCCCCCTCCCTCCATGTTAGCTACTAGCTGGGTTGCCTCCCAGAATTCATCACGGGGGCACATTTTTACATGCCTGACTTCTGCCTAGTCTGCTGTACAGGCTTCCTGTTGGAACACTTGGCATGGAAGAAGTTGACTCCACATCATGCAGCACTAACCTTATTCCTGTTTTGCTTTATGATGGAAATCCTCTTCCACGGGCTGTACACTTTCTATGATAACAAGCAGCAGCAATAGATGCTCAGCAATGCCTGTGGATTTATAAGCATTATACCTGACATCTTTGGATGCCCCCTGGGCTCATTACTAGATAATATGTTAAATACGTTAGTTTACATTAATAAAACATTTCCCCCCTCCTGCTTTGCAAGGCTCAGCACCAACGGGGTCATGAGGGGCTTCTACCCCACGAAGTGTAATTGCATAAATGGCACATTTTAAACCTTGTAAGAACTTGTACATAAACTAAGTGTGACAAGGGAAAAAGCTCAGGATGCAGCCATGAATTTAGGAGCCAGCTGCTTTCAGACAACATAATAGTCAACTCACAACACAACATGATAGTAATCAACTGTGGTGTGGGTTAGGATAAGTGTTGAATTTACTATTAGTCCATGCTGAGTTGACTCACTCATCCCCTGCCCTCTCTCCCCCCCCCCACAGGCTTCCTGCTAGCAGCCCATCAGCCATGTGTACAGTTACTATGGGGCGAGGGGTGGTGGTGAACCTGCTATGTATCATACAAGGAATTTACACTCTTAAGGAAGGGAAGCAGCGAAAAGAGACATTTTCAAGGCCTTCTTAAAGACTTCTATTGCTGTCAAAAATCTGTCCTGCTGATTGGACTAGAGCAGTAGCCACCACTTTGACCCATCTTGCCTTGCGACTCTGTGGCTGATGAAGTAACCAACAGTGGCCAAGGAAATAACCAATGGTGCCCTCCACACAACACGAAAACCAATGGTGGTTCAAATAGCCAACTCTGCACAGCGTTGGTCATTTGCATTGATTATTTCGAGCGAATAACCAACCATTGGTTAAAAATCTCCTGCCACACAACATGATAACTCACGGTGGGTTAAATAACCAGCTGTCGACTATTTAAACCACCGTTGGTTATCGTGTTGTCTGAACCCAGTCATTGTCTATGGGCACCTGGGACAGGGAGCAGGTTTAACTCCTACCCCAGCAGAATCCCTGAATGAAGCTTTTCTTCCATAGAAGTGAATGATTGCCATTCATTCCTGTGATGAACTAAAGACCTCTGCAGTGGGCTGCCCCTCACTAATGTTCTTGTGCTGCTACCTCTTAGGTTTCAGATCTTGTTGCTTTTAGCTTATGCTTAATCCATTTATGTTTTTAAATACTTCTGTTGTACTCGCACACACACTTCCCCCATCATAATGGCAGGCTTGATTAAAATCACCTACTCAGCAGATTCCCAGATCCATTTCATATAAACAGATAGTGTGATGAAAGCCAATGTGCATGAACTTGTAACATCTGCATAATTCTAATTTCAACAGCCAAGTTTATGAAGACTTGGGAAAGGGAAGACTTGAATAGTGGAGGTTGAAGATAGTTGATCTTGGGGGTGGGGGGCAAAGGCTTTTATTGCACTGATTGTGAATCCTCAACTGAGGACCTAAGACAGATTTCAGTTTTCCTCCAAGTTTCTACCATATGTTCTGCCTGTTTTCTCTGAGGTGTTTACGATTTGCTTCCTTTGGTAAATGAAGTAGAAATATCAAATAATACTGTCCACCTCATTGCTGGTTTAATCAATTTTAAAGGGTGTTTAACTTTTAAGAAATGCACTCAATGGGTGACATCCAATGTTGCCCAAGCAGATTTCCCCTCCCTGTCCCCCAAATCTGCTTTGGAGGGCCCCTTAACCCTCAGAATCGGATTGGGGGGACTGAAGGTGGAGGGGATGGTCATTCTGCTGATGGATGGACATTGTTGGATTTTACCCAGTAGCACTACCCAAGTGATAATAATGTTTAGTTATAAAGCACTTTACAATTTCTAGGTGCTATGCAATGGTAATATTAAAAAGAACAAGCCCTCCCACAGCGGTACAGTTTTTAATATGGCAAGAAAAGACTCTAAAAGGGGGGGGAAGGAAAAGCAGAGATTAGAGGTCAATAGCTTACGAGAGGAGATACGTTTTCAAATGCTGTTAAAACACTTGTGCAGTGAAAGTTGGTAGGGTGCGTTCCAGAGAAAAGGAGCAGTACAAGAGACATACAAGCATAAAAGAAAGGAAATACCCTGAGATTTAACCAAGAGCGAAGTATCCATAGAGAGAAGAGAACAAGAGGGCAAAGATAGAAGATAAGAGCAAGTGAAGAGGTTTTAAACACAGCAAGTTAACTTGAACTGGAACTTACTATTTATTGCAATATTTGTATACTTCTCCACATCTGAAAAATTGTTGACAGAGCCTAACGAGGGAGAAATGTGGAGAAAATGAGATAACGGGGAAAATAAAAGCAAGCAGCAGAGTTAAGAATGGGGTTGAAGATGTGAGAGATCCGGAAATAATCCGGAAAGAAGAATTACAGTAGCAAAAGCAAGAGAGAATAAGAGAAGAAACCACTCTCAGAGGTAAAGGAAGACTGCCACCCAAAAGAATGATTGTTAGTGATATTTCAGTTTGTAACTGGCAAGTTTTCGCAGTGGCTTCAATGAAAGAAAGAAGAGAAGAGTTGGAGGACTCTGGGTTGGAGGGAGGGAGAAGAAAGAATAGAAGCAGTATTCAGAACTGGGAAATTAGAGGCACGAAGATGAAGATTGGAAGGAGAAAAGTAGAGATGTAGACTGTCACTTGTTTGTCGTTTGTTTATTTACAGACTCTGCTATTGAGTCTGTTCAAATAGCTGTTTTTCTACCTGAAACATGTGGGCTGCAGGTGCTGTTTCTTAGCACTTGTTGAAGGCCTTTCTCTTATTTCTTTAGTTTGCTGGCCCCGGTCCAGCAGAGTTTCAAAATGCTGGCAAAGCAGTTTACGAATTTCCTGAGATGCTTTTATTCAGAAAAAGGGTGCCTCTTCACGAGAGGTTTAATGCTCTTTGAAGTCTCATTAAAAAATTTACCTCCACACCAGCGGAGCGCAAATGGGGCGTAGAGGCGCGTTATCTCTTCGATTATGCGCATTATCGAATGCACGTTAAATCGCGAGTTTTATTTTGCTCCGTCCGTTAAAGTGCATTTTGACTGTGTGAATATGCGCTTATGCGCATTAACTACTTGTAAACCGCATTTTGGACATCCATGAATGCGCTTCGCCGCCTCTTGCTGCCTCTCGTGCAGAGGAATTAGGCGTAAATGCGCTTCTGCGATTATGCGCATAATCGCCTAACCAGGCGCAAAAGCGAATCCTTGTAGAGGGGACCAAAGAAAGGCCAGAAATCACCACTGCAGACATTATAGCCCCCGTTCTTCTCAAAATTGCTTTCCTCTACATGAGGACTTGGCATTTGTTGTTTTTAAATCAGATTCTTAGGATAGTATATTCCATTTCAGAAATGATTGCACACTTGTGTGGCAGCCGGACTGTTCACAGCATATATGCAACTCCAATGATGCTCTTGGGTGTTCTTTCGAATACGCTCTGCATGTGCCAGCATTACAAAAATGTTTTTAGCTCCATTGCCAGTTCTTTGGGCATTATTGATTTTTGTCATTCCTTACAATGCACATGGCCTAGAGCTTCAGCTGGATCAATTTATTTGCTAGTCATGTCCTACTACCGTGCTCCGTGCCACTTCCATCAGAGGCTCAGACATAATGACTTTGCATTTAAGTTTACGATGATTAAAAGCTGTGGATGGATTGATGATGATGATGCTTTACTTGTAGCTGTGGCATGTTTTTTCATGTAGCAATCAACCTTGTCTGTGTATGTAAGAAAAAAATATATGTGTGTGTTGAGCATAATGAATTGCTCTCCTTTCTTAGGATCTGTAAATAGTGTGTTTTGGCTTAACAAATAAAGACCTAAACAACTCAGGACCAGGTAGCATTAAGGATTGCTTCACCCCTTACGTCCCTGCCTGGTCTTTTTGATCCTCAGAAGGAGGCCAGATGTTGCAGCACCCGCCCTCTGGTATGCACTCCGTATTAACCTCAGACAGGCACCTACAGTTTTGACTTTCAAGCATCTGCTTAATTCCTACGTCTTTAAGGAAGCCTTCCCTGTGGTGTGTCCCAGCCAGTTATAACTACCGTATTTCATTGAATCTAAGACGCCATCGATTGTAAGACGCACCTTAATTTCAAGGCCAACAACAGGGGAAAAGCTTTGTGTCGATTCTAAGACGCACCCCATTTTCAGACACTTTTATTTAGGGAAAAAGTGCATCTTAGAATCAAAGAAATACGGTAGGGCTGTGCATGCCCCCTTCCCCACTCACCTCCATCGCTGCCCGATCCTCACCGTCAGTGCTGCTGCCAGAGGCCTCCTCGGCCTGGAAACGCGGCGCTAATGTGACCTAGGCTGCGATCCTACGTGTGCGCGGCGAGCAACGTTCCCTTCCATCCATTACTTTTATCCCTTTGGGGATACCGTATGTGAGATGTCTGCCCGTGCCCAGGGAAGGCATGGGGAGGGGGGAGCAGCTGCACATGCAGAGCAAGAATGAGGCACGGGCGAGGCAGAGAGAGTGAAAGAGTGAGTGAGTGTGTGAGTGTGTGTGTGTGTGTGTGTGTGTGTGTGAGAGAGAGAGAGAGAGAGAGAGAGAGAGAGAGAGAGAAGGGGAGGGCGGCCCCTTGTGAGGTCCTCTTCTGCCCAGTTGGGCCCCTGCAGTGCACCCGTGCGAGGACTGCTGCTGCTGCTGCTCCCCCCCCATGCCGCCCCCTCGTCCTCTCTCTTCTCACAATGAAGACGAGGAGGAGGAGGTGGAGGGGGAAGAGCAGAAGACCCCCAGGCAAGAGGAGGAGGCTACTGCCGCCGTCATCCCTTCCAGAGGAGAAGGCGCTCCTTCCTCAAGGTAGGCGCGGCATTTCCAGGATGAGGAGGTACAGCCCTAAAAAACCTGCAATTCTTTGCCATCGATTCTAAGACGCACCCCGTTTTCAGAGACATTTAAATGGGGGAAAAAGTGCATCTTAGAATCGATGAAATATGGTATAGGGGAGAATCCAGTGTGGTGCTTATGCCCTCACCGATTCTCTCATCCCCTTCCATTCCATTGTGCAAGTGGCCTCCATCACTTGTGCAGTGTCGATATAACGCTTCCACAGCAATCCAACCTGTGCATAAACACTTGTTTCTGGAAGGAGTCAGGTTGGTGGACCTCACATAAGGGAGCTCCGGTGTCTTACCTCCTTCCAGAAACAAGCATTTCCACCTGTTTTGGGGTGCATGTTGCAAAGGATGGGGGTGTGAAATAATACTATGGGAAAGGAGGGACGCAGTAGCTCAATTCAGAAAATGGGGATGGGGGGAGCCAAGGAGTAAGTTCACCAAAATCGGGGGATACAGATGTGATCATCTTTCTTTTAAATGTTGAACTGACACTTCTCAGTGCCCCCACCCGACACTTCCTCGACTCCCCTGAAAAGGGAGATATTAATCCCCCATTTTCACAGCTCTTTTTCGGAGCACTTACTGCTGCAGTGGTTACTGTGGTTCCCTGACAAATCAATGGAAGTGGTAACTGCACCTTGCCACCACTGCCGTGCTGAGAACAGCCATCCTACCAGCTCCCTCTGGACCCAATCCTTTTCACAAGACGGAGGAAAGGACAGACAAGACGAGGGAGCACATGGATTGCTCTTTATAATTGCCATGTGAGCTAGCAGACACTGGTAGGAGTAGAAGGCTATGTTGCTGCTGCAGCTGTATATGACAGAGGCAGCAGGGGTGCTGAACCTCTTTCAGCCTTAGGGCCAAATTCCATTTCAGAGAAGCTCTCGGGGGCCACATTCTGGTGTTGGGTGGAGCTGAAGGCACATGGGTTAGGGCCAAGATACTGCAAAGTATTGGCATATTTTTGCTTCAAGCACTTACTGCCAGGAGCTAAGCTTCATGAGATACATTCAGCCTTTTAGAATGGGAGGGGGGGAGGTGGAAGCTGTACGGAATCCGGGAAGCCACCAAATGATCAGAGGAAAAGGGTGAATCCCAGAGGGCTGGTCTGGGACCCTGGGGCTGAGGTTCTACACCCTTGGCATGGAGGGATCTGGTCCCTTCTTCTGGTGGCAGCAACAGCTGATTGGGGCAGTGCCACCAGGCTGGCATGAGACACTGGGGTCTTGGCAGCTGACTATCAAAACCAACCTGTAAGGCCTGCCCTGATGATGCTTCTGTGAAGTAGCATGTTTCCTATTATATTTGGAGAGAGAATCTCCCCCCAACTAAAATTTAGTATGCAAAAGTGGATATTCTTATTATCCCATTAACAACAACAATATCATCATCATTAGTTTTTCTTGCTTCCCTTTCTGTCCCTTCACTAACGTTGCTGTGGTTTACTTTGTGCAGCAAACATGCTGGGTGTTCTGTACGTTTTAGGATTAGATTGCGGTTTTCTTTCCTTTTTACTTAAAAAGACTTTGCAAACAAGGTTGCAGAAGAGAGCACAATACCTACAAAAGGCATATTGGCTATTCCTTGGAGAAGAGTGCAGAAAGTGCATATTACATGCAAGGTAGTCTGGGGGTTTGTGCATAATGTAGTACAGTGAGCGATGTGTTCTTATCATGAAGGTTAAAAGGTGATGAATTGCTCTTGTGCTTTTCAGTGCCGCGAACCGTCTTCATCTGGCATATGTGAGCTCTCCCTAAGTTAGCAGAGGGTGAGGACAAATTGCCTACCTATTGTTAGTCTGATATATACTGAATTTAGACTTTAATCTTGCACAGGCTTTCTGCTACCCAGGAACAATCCATGTTGCATTAGTGTGGCATGAAAGCATTCCTCTTTCCACCCCCACCCCCGCCACCCACAAATTGCCACTTTCATTGAACAGCAATACGCAAGAGAAATGCTGATATAATGATTTTGCCCATTCTCTTTTTCTGATGCCTGGAACTCTTTCTCAGAACACCTTCAAAGAACTATCTTTCTCCTCTTCATCACAGCTCAAAACCTTCCTCTTCTTTATGATGCCTTTAACTTAGTGGCCTTCAACTGGTCCAGACTTGAGACCCACCTCGGACTCCCGACCTGCAACATGGGACCCACTTTCACAATTTTCTCCATGCCCAACATGATGGCAACAGCTTTGCCGCAACCCATCTGGACTGATCTTGCGACCCACTTTTGAGTCACGACCCACTGGTTGAAGACCACTGCTTTAGCTTAACCAGTAAAGCTTCATTTTAGCAGGGAGTGGAGACTAAGTGTTTGTGTATTTATTCATCTGTGTATTTTCTTTCTTTCTTTACCCACCCCCTCTTCAGCCTCTTCAGTTCCCTCCCCTCCCTGCCCACAGGAACTCTCCTTTACCTGCTCTCCAAGGTCACTGTTGTGGATTCCTGGGCCCAAGGTCAGAATCCTGTTCCTGACCTCAGATCCTGGAATCTGAAATATCCTATGGCCCCCTAGACACTGCCTAGGAGCCATAGGATTGCTCTCCCCACAAAAAAAGAAATTGAGTGTCTTTAAATTTCACCAATTCTTTCAGAATCAACATTCACAGGGAGTTAATCGTGAGGGACAAGTAATACTGCTGGTCTGTTTAAATGAAGGAGGAGGAGGAATCTAAATTGATCCTGCATTTGAGGGAGGGACCGTAGTTCAGTGGAAGAGTACCTGCTCTGCATGTAAAGATCCCAGTTTCAATCCCTGGCATCTCCATATAGGACTAGGGAAGAATCCTGCCTGACATCCTGGAGAGCTGCTGCCAGTCATCATTGACAATACTGAGTTAGATGGACCAGTGGTCTGACTCTGTGACCTGGTTTGCATGTAACAACAACCCAGAGTATGAGTTGAATGTGAGTTATTGTTGAACCGTGGGTTGTCATTGTGTGTGAACCTTGCGCTATGGTTTAACTGTGAGTTGTTAATCACAAAGAAGCCAGAGTTCACAGCCCAATGACAAAGCATGGTTCTTTTCCTGGTTTGTCATGGTTAATAACCCATAATTAAACCACAGTGCAGGATTTGCACATAACGACAACCCACAATGCAATGACTACCCATAGTTAAACCATACTCTACCCATACTCTAGATTGCTATTACATGTGAACCAGGCTCATATAAAGGCAGCTTCCTATGTTCCTGAGAGCCATATACATTCAAAAGAAATGTTGGTACTCTTTTGCTTTTCCAGCTATTGATTCTGCACATCAGCCTCCCCTACTCTGATGGCTTCCAGATGTGTTGGCAATGCTTGTTGGAGATGATTTGGGTTGTCCAACAAATCTGGAAGATAACAGAGCGGGAGAGTGTTAATAGCTTTTTGCTGTTATTGCAACAGCATCTCTTTCAAATACCAGCTTCTGGGGAGAAACAATAGAAGAGGACTTTTGTCTTCATGTCCTGCCTGTGTGCTTCCGAGAAGCATCTGGTTGAACATGGTAGCAGGATGCTGGACTAGATGGGCTTATCCTTTCCAGAGATAATTTCTTCAAGGAAGTCACCTGTGCAGTACTGGGTGAAGTGCAGTTCATACATCAAAGTTTATACATCTTCTTCTAGATGGAAACTTTTCTTTGTGTAGGGGAGGAAACTGTCTGAAGCAGGCTGGAGTCTAGTTGTAGGAACAGGCTTCTTACTACCAATTTGATGTCTTCATGGCCAAAGGTGGATGGTTCTTGCAGCTTCTCGGGTTATCAGACTGGGATGTTGGGGGTCAAAGCAAAATAAATAAATAAGTTTTAACTCTCCTGTAAGAATACAATTTTGCTATGGTTTATTCAAGTGGTTATCAAATTACGTTCCAGGGAACTCTGGTGCTCCACAATGAGTCTTTCAGTAATACCAGACAAAACTTCTGCAAAAGACGTCTTGCCCACAGCTACCAATCTTCCCCTGTAATGCAGTGCTTCAGGAAAGTTCTAGGTCTGTTCTTGGACAGGCTCTCAGGTCATGCAGAGCTATGGTGAGGCCCGTGTTGACTGGTCAGAAGCTCCCCACCCACCCAAATTTGAGCATGTGACCGAGAACACTCTCCAGAATCCTCCTTGGTGGGAAAATGGATATCCAATGTCAGAAGCAGTTTGCTTCTGTATATCAGGACAACATGAGCAGGCATTCAGTTGGCCACGGTGCAACCACAATGCTGGACTAGATAGGCCTCTGTTCTCACCCTGCCTAGCTCTTCTCATGCTCCCATATGGAAAGGGTTCCCTGAAGAAGCATAAAATATTGGCTTCTTTGATCCCTCACCCAAGACTGAAAGGGAAGTGAATAAAGTGCCCACACTGTGCCGAGTGGAGTTGATTTTTTTTCCTACTCCACTCACTTTGACATATGATCCATCCCTTCAAAGTAGAAATAACCAAATGTTGATATGAATACAGAATATCCCTTCCTTTGGTAACGGATTCTCTCGACAGCCCCTCTTGTTAACATGAGGCCATGGCACCAGCAAGTAGTGCATGACTCGTGAAGACAATGCAGGACAGAAATGAGGGATTGGGAAGTGGAGGACTGGTCGTTGGCTTCTGGGAAAAGAGAAAAATGTGTTTGTGAGACCACCTAAGAAAGAGGTTTAGGAATAACTGCCCTGCTAGACAAGAGTAGACTTAAACAGGAATTCATATTTTGATGCTTTATGTTATATAGGTTGGATCTGGAGCATCTCTTCCACAAGCGGAAGGGCTACTTCCACTCACACCATTGGCTCCCATTGGAGGAAAGGAAAAGAGGCAACTTTCATCAATTTCCTTATATGTCACCAGCCACACTGTTCCAGAGGGCCCCTCAACCTTCCACAAAGTTTTTCAGGGGAATACAGGGGGAAAGAGAAGTCATCAACAGCCACCTCAACCATCCCCTCCTCCAGCTGGAGCATCCTGTGAGCGATATTCCACTCATGGGAACTCTAGGTCCAGGCATATATTTTCCTTCCATTCCTGGCTATTTGTGTATTAGAAAATGGCACTCATTTTACTGTTGCTCACCAAATGGGATTTCACAGAGTGGAGAGTGGTGGAGCCTTTCCTGTAAAATGAGCAGAAATATTCCCCGGGTTGACCCTACAATGAAGCCCTGTTGGCAGTAAGATTACCATTGCTCTATAATCTTTGTGCCCCATGTGAAAATAGCCAAGCCAGCTTCCCCAGAGACATACATAGCCATTAACTAGGTACTAGGTATTCCTGACCAGCCTAGTTTCCTGGCCTAATTGAAGGAGAGATACAGAGTTGGAGGAATCCAAGGTCAAGCTAAAAATAAATAATGCCTTAATATAGCCATTTTAGTTTGCTGTTGCTCAAAAGGGCATTTTCTTTTCCTGTATTTTAAAAAAGAAGTTGCATATTTCTTTCGGTGACATAGTCATACAGCTCTTCATTTATAGAAAAATTACATAACCATGGCAAGGCAGTATATCTAGGCTCTCTCCCTGCCCCAGACTCCTCGAAGAAGGCTAAAGCAAGCTTGTTCTTAGTAGCACAATAGCTGCCTAATTTGTGTTTCATAGCTAAAATAGGAATCATATCACAGTATTCCTTGGAATTGTCTTTGTAAACTGTCGCATTAAATATGATGGATCAATGACTGCAAACGAACCCTGCAGCTTCGTAACTCTTTTTGTGGAGTTATCTTTGGCTGCTCTTTCCAGAGGGATAGCCGTGTTAGTCTGTTGCAGCAAAAACAACATAGCCTTGTAGCACCTTAAAGACTAACAAATGTATTTTGCCATAAAATTTTGTGGACACTGTCCTCTTTGGCTGCTAGTTTCCTTTGCATTATCCATGTGAAAAGCTAGATTTATTAGCTTATTATTTACAACTGAGCCTTCTAAGTCTACTGTTTTTGGGGAAAGGTTTCATTCTCACATACTGCTTTTGCCAGATTTTCTCACTTTTTATGATCCTGGTGTGTGAGCCCCATCTAGGATTTTATTCACTTTCTGTTTTCCAGACTTAAATTCCTTCTGGAGTACTTACCCTTGTTAAGAAGTCCTCATTGCCTCTGATTGGGCAATTAGACGATAACGTTGGAGATGAAGATTGTATTGGGTTTCTGTGCTTAATGAAGGAAATTTAAGTACAACATTCCAGGCTGTGCAACTGTGAAGTGGATTGGAAAGTTGATGTAGTGGTAAATTTTGAAGTGCAGGCAATCATTATGACAGTCCCCATGGCCATGCCCCCCAAGGAGAGTCCAAAATTGCAGGCAGCTGTGCTGATCCATGTGAACAAACTAGTTCTAGGAGTTTTACTCTCCTAGGAGCGGGTCTTTTGTAAAACTAATAGGTCTTAATTGCCTATTCAAGACCATGCCACCTCAAAATACTTTATATTACAACAAAGAACAATATGTTGTTGTTGGGAAAATTCATTTCCTGCCAGCTACTATGAGGATTCCTCATAGATAAATTCCTGGAGGAGAAGGGCTATTAATGGTCACTAATCCTGATGGCTATGTGTTGCCTCTAGTATCAGAGGCAATAAGCTTATGTACACCAGTTTCTGGGAAATATGGGCGAAAGGGTGCTGCTGCACTTGTGTCCTGCTTGTGAGTTTCCTACAGACAGCTGGTTGGCCTCTGTCTGAACAGAATGCTAGACGAGATGGACTCTTATGTTCTTACGATTGCAGCTAAACTCAAAGGGAACAGGGAATTCTGAGTGGTTGGTAGATGACATTAATATCCCTGCTAATAAAAAGTGCTGGTTCTGCATCCCTGCAAACCCTGGCTCCACTACACCACTTTCTGTACACCCAAAACAGATAACATATATAGCTCATGGTCTACATGTGGCTGTGAAGCCTTATCTTGTGGCGCCTTGGCTTCTCCAGCAAAAGAATTAAGTTTGCGGCCCAGTCAGAACAAGATTCTCTTGAATATCTGTGTCATGGCATCACAATAATTCTTGAAAGGATTTTTTAAAAAATTCTGTTGTTGAATGATAAAAAAGAGAGTCAATTTGGTGATCAGTATAAAAATACATCATTTTTCAAGCATTTAAACCCTAACATATTGTCTCTTAATATACCAACCGTATCATTAAATATTTTAAGCCAAAGGATTGCTCTAGATAATAAATTATCACGGCAGAGTAAAAACACTTAAACAAGATGAAATGGTTTATATAGAATAACATTTTGTATTCTTGAAAGCTCCCAGAAGAATACTGCTATGGAAAAAGTCCTGATAGGGAACATCTCTTTGGAGTGCCAATGCAGCCATATTGTTTCCATATTGCCTGGAGCTGTATGGTTGCAGCTGCTTCTGTGGCTGTTCCTCCATCACATGGAATCATAGTGTTGAAAAGACCTTGGAAATCATCTAGTAGTTAAATTATCTCCAAGGTCACTTCTAAATCTATGATTTTGTGTAATGGAGATTGAGTGAGATATAGATTCTAGCTCGACCCCCTGTTCCATGCAGGCTTTGTAATGCAGGATGCAGCTACAGTGACCCTAACAGATGGCTATCCCACCTCTCCTTAAATACCTTCAGCAAAGGAGAACCCACCACTTCCTCAGGTGGTCTATTCCACTCACAAACAGCCTGCACTGTTAGGGAGTTTCTTCTAATGTCTAGCTATAACGTGCTTCCCTGAAATCTCCAATCATTGACTCTTTTCCTGCCTTCGGTTACTTCCAGTAACATCTGCTAATGTGGTTAAAGTCAATTGCATGTTTATGTACAATGTAACTAGCAGTGGCAGGCATTGCTAATGTGGCACAGAACCACATGATCCACTTAGAAGTTGTATTTTGTTAATTTTGTTTATAAAGTGCCTTGAATTGTTAACACTTGTCTGAGGAGCGGGAGGGGGGGCAGACTTGCCAAATAGGAGCTGACAGCATAAACTCTTAAGTCCAGAACATCTTTGACAAAGGAAATTGCCCTTCAAGGAGAGGTTTCCACGGATGGAGGCTAGCAGATCCCCCCCTTTGAGAGACAGATTGAATCGAGAAGGGAGGGGCCAAACTGCTGGTTCCCATTTAAAAAGCACAGTTGTAGATACACTTTGGTTCCTTATTCAGGTACAATGGAAAATATTCCAAACACCTCTTCCCTTCCACTGTGGTTGGTGACCCTCACCCCTGGCATACTGTCCCCCCTCCGGTGCATTTCAGAGAATTCTCAAACTGAGGAATAACTTGCTAGCTTTCTGTGAACCAACAGACATGCTAATATGTGATAATAAATGTCTGCCTTAAAATTGAAACAAAGGGCTATCTGCCCAAAGGGTGGCTTGTGAGGTGTTCAAAGATTAAGATGAAGCGACAGACATATAGTATCTGGTTCAGGCTGATCATAACTCCACAGTACAGTCCTTTCAAAAGTTTTTTATGAACGTGCACATAAATCAGATGGAAGTCAGTGTGGTGTAGTGGCTAAAGTGTTGGACTGGGAGTTGGGAGATCCGGATTCTAGTCCCCACTCGGCCATAGAAACCCACTGGATGACTTTGGGCCAGTCACAGAATCTCAGCCCAACCTACCTCACAGGGTTGTTGTTTTGAGGGTAAAATGGAGAGGAGAATTATGTATGCCGCCTTGGGTTCCTTGGAGAACTGTCACTATGGGCCTTTGAGACTCATCTCAGCAAATGGGGTATGGGTCTTCACAAGATGGTTATTCCTTTTAAACCAGTTCTGACCAACAGTCGTGATCCTCAAGGCACCATAGCCATTCTGCTTTAGAAATGAGGTTGACTTAAGAAGAATACTGTTGATGCAGACCAAAGTTCCATTTAGTCCACCACCCTGTTTCCCTCCATGGCCAATCAAATGCTTCTGGGAAGCCTACAATTGGAGCATGAAAGCAATAGACCTCTCTTGTTGACTCAGCAACTGCTATCCAGTGGTATACTGCCTCTGAACCCAGAGATGTTCCCTATAACCATCATGACTAGTAGCCATTGATCAACTTCTAAAGTGCGTAAATGCTTAGCAGTATTCACAGTGCCTAGAAGGTCCCACTAATGCCTGGAGGTGATGTAGGTATTTCTGATCCTGCTTCTATGTCAGTATTCAGTACATTGCATAGTTTGGCCAAGGACTCAAAGAAGAATTTTGTGCATATGGTTTACTTTGAATGTGCATTTGAGTGCACAAAGTAGTGGGAGAAAGAAATTCCATAGACCTTGGCCCTCCAGTTTTGAGATATGGCTGGCAATCATAACACCTTTTACTTAAACTGTTCCTCCTCTCAAAATAGCAAAGTAAATTTTGTAAGTTGCCAAGAAACTTGAAATTCAGGCATTGTTAGTAGCCTGCTTTTGGTTCTTCCCATTAAGTATCTAGTTTCCAGCAAATCTTCTTTGACTAGTAACATTTTGTGCCACATCTTTTCATTCCCTAGGAGTATATTGATGCTCATCCTGAAACCATCATTCTGGACCCCCTTCCTGCTATTAGGACACTGCTGGACCGATCAAAGTCTTATGAGCTTATTAGACAAATAGAGACCTACATGCAAGGTAAGCCTCTAGCACTTTTTACTGTGCCACTGGTATTTGAGTATCAGTGGGGAAAAGTTTAATATCTGGTGGGAAGTTTCCATTTCTATGTGGCTGCTAAGTACAATCCTGCCCAAGCAAGTCCTAGTGCAGGGTTGAGTCACCTGTGGCCCTCAAAATGTTTTGACCTACAACTCCCATAATCCTTCAGAATTTGCTATTCTGGCTAGGACCAATGGGAGTTGTAGGCCAAAACATTTGATGGGCTATATATTACTTACCCCTAACCGGTCCCCTCTACAAGGATTCGCTTTTGCGCCTGGTTAGGCGATTATGCGCATAATCGCAGAAGCGCATTTACGCCTAATACCTCTGCATGAGAGGCGGCGAAGCGCATTAAGGGATGACCAAAATGCGCTTTACAAGTAGTTAATGCGCATAAGCGCTTGTTCACATAGGCAAAATGCGCTTTAACGGCCGGAGCAAAATAAAACTCGCTGTTTAACGCGCATTCGATAATGCGCATAATTGGAGAGATAACGCACCTCTACGCCCGATTTGCGCTCCGTTCTTGTAGAGGTAATTTTTTTTAAGCGCCTTGAAAGAGCATTAAACCTCTCTTGTAGAGGCAGCCTATAACCCATATTTTCAGAACATATCACAACACTTTTTTTAAAAGGATGAAATAAGTCTTTCCTTAAGACCGTTTCTCTTTCACATACTTTGGACATATTCAGACACCTTGAATTCTTCTTTTCTTTTTACAACTTGAGATAATGATTATATATTATGTTCTGGTTAATCTGTCTTCTTCACACTGCCAGTAATAAAAAGAGGGTATGTTGTTCACTTGTTTCTGTCAGTTTTCTGCATAACGAATAGTATCGGACCTGGATCTACGTCAATGTAGGCTATGCATCTGTGTTTCGGAATGGCCCCAGAAAGCTGCTGTCGCTACCCCCGTTGATATGAAGTGACACCAGTGTGCTCTGTCCTGATGGAAGCTGTTCGGAGCAAGTCTGGGGAAAATGATGCTGGCGATGGTAGATCTCTGCCATCAGTTCACTCAGCTTCAGGGTGAATCCAGCCTGAAGAGTAGGAGTGGGCAACCTGTGGGCTCTCCAGATATTTTGGCCAATAACTCTTATCATCCCTCACCATTGCTCATGTTGGGTAGAGCTGATGGGAGTTGTAGGCCAAAGCATCTGGAGGACCACAAGTTGCCTACCCCTGCTATAGAGAGGGAGAGGTTGGGCCGGAAGAAAGGAAACTGATACCAAATAAATAGGATACTATTGCAGAAACATCTTTTCTTTCTTTATAGGGTTGCTCATTTATTTAGAGCTGGAAAAGCATTGAATTTTCAAGGAATATTCTCCCATTATATACACACACCACACAGGCTTTTACACTTGATTTTAAAAAGGGAGGAGGCACTTTTTCCACTTGTGGGGGTGAAGTTTACAAAAGTATGGGGTGGATGGATCCAAGTTTACTCTGGTTATTCTAAAAGTATGCTGTTAGTGTCTATTGTTTGGATTTTTGTTTTTCCTTTTTGCTGGGCAGATTGAGATATTAAAAGTTGAATGAAGTGTATATGGATGATTTTGAAAGTTCATTGCTAAGGCCAGTGATGATTGAGATGAAATGTTCTCTTGAAGATGTCAAAGCGAAGCAGCAGGATGTGCCAGTGTCTGCTTTGGAGCGTCTAACTAGAGTCTAGTAGGAATTTGAACTTTTTTTGTTTTCAGTGGTTTGTGTTCAGTGGTTTGTTTTATTACTAGTGATGGATGGATCAGTCTATTTCCAGTCGGTGTCCGTTTCATGTGTCTCAATCATAAGTGCATTTCATCCAGTTTTCTGTGGATTTTTTTGAAACCCACTTTAACATTCACCTTTAAAATGTAGACTTTCCCCCAAAGTGCACACTTTTGTATACATGTAACTTTAAAATACTCATTTTTATGCATTTTTGAACTAAGAAATGCATCACAAAATTTGGCAAATTTATCATTATCGGAATGATAAATGATTTCAAACTGGTATACTGGTCCAGGAAGTGCAACTTAGGTTGGGTCACTTAAATGCAGACTGAACAAAGTTCTCCAACAGTCCTACCCATTATGCCAGCTTTCTCTTTAGTGTATTTGTTGCTCTGAGGCTGTCTTTATATCTGTGCAAATTAGCTCATTGAACATTTTAATTAAAGCACATATCTTTTGTGGAAGAAATTGGATCCTCATTAAGATATTTTCATAAAGATATTTCATTCCACATCTCTGCTGAAATAAACTTTATGTTTCATGTTACTTGTAACTCTGTTCAAGCTTGCTGAATTAATTCATAAGTAAATTTATCCTGAGGATTAGCAAATACCTTTCAGAAAGCTAGCCACATTACTTCATTTTAACAAAAGCAACAAGGAACGCTGTGGTACCTTAAAGACTAATATTTGTATTGTGGCATAAATGTATAGTGTTTCTGAAACAGTCCGTAGCCTAAAAAAGGTTGTGCCGCTATAAATGTGTTAGTCTTTGAGGTACCTTCTTTATATTTTTTGTTATGAAATACTTAAAACTAAGGTGTTGTTTTAATATTAAAAAGTTCAGAGTGCAGTATTTTTAAAATATATTTTATACCACTATTCATTTAAAATTCCCATCACAGTTTATATAAAAAGGAAATACCAATATATATATATATATATATATATATATATGAATAAAATACTAATTAAAACAGTTCCAAACAATTTCTGAAAACACAAGTAATTTCATTTGTAGCATAATGGACTAATTCCTCACCTTCATTGACTGAGTTAGCTAGTGCAGCATTGCTGATCTTTGTAATTTTGAGCCTCTTCCAAAGCATTCCGCCATGCAGGATTTCCTTACACACGCACGCACACACACACACACACACCGATTTCTGTGTTACTCCTGCAAATAATCTTAGCAACGTTCAACACTATTTTTTACTGAAGTATTATGTGACTTTCAAAGAGCTGAATTAAAACACACACAGAATTAGAACTTGAACTTAAAATCAAAGACTGCTGGAAACTTGAGACTCACTATTCCTTCATTTGTCTTGACTTTTCTAATTCACCCACCCTGTTCCCATTAGCTGAATCTGTTAATTGATTTGGGAGCCAATACACCGCCAGTACAGTAACAGTAGTTAGCCAGTTTTCACACTAGCACCTAATTGTGGGGGCTGCCACCATTTTACCAGACAAATAAAAGTACCTAGTACCACACACACAGGAGTTTCTGGATCTGACATTTCTGCAGAGATTTTTGCCATTTCATAAATTCATTAATAAAAATGAATACATGCCAATTGCAAATACAATATTAGGCAAGCTTAGCAGTTTCAAAGTTTTAATTAATTATTATTCTTATTATTCTTACTATTAATTATTACATTTGTATACCACCCCATAGCCAAAGCTCTCTGGGCGGTTTACATAGGATTAAAACATTTAAAAACAATATACAAAAATTAAAACTGCATAAATATACAATATGCACATACATTTAAAATCATTATAAAGCCTAAAAACAAAACCAGACCCAGGCTCTTCAGATATTGCTAAATGCCTGAGAGAGGAGGAAAGTCTTGACCTAGCGCCGAAAAGATAACAACGTTGGCACCAGGCAGGCCTTGTCGGGGAGATTTTTCCACAACTGGTGGGGCCACCACAGAGAAGGCCCTCTCCCTTGTTGTCGACCTCAAAGCTTCCCTCGGAGTAGGCACTTGGAGGAGGACCATAGATGTTGAATGTTGTGTTCGGGTAGGTTCATGTCGGGAAAGACATTCCATCAGGTATTGTGGTCCCAAGCCGTGTAAGGCTTTATAGGTTAAAACCAGCACGTATGTGAGGGGAAAAATATGTCACTGAAAGGCATATATTCCTCAGAGTGAAATGGAACTAATAAATCAGAAGTCTCCAACCTTTTTGGATCAGTGGGGCACACTTGGAAATTTGAGAAACTGCTGTGGGCACCACTATGAAATGGCTTCCATGGAAGATGTGGCCAGTCATGTAATGGCTGCCATGGAGGCCTGACTAGTCAAAAGAGGTCAGGAGAGAGAAAGAAATAGCTAAAGGCTGTTAGTAGAGAGAAACAGCTCAATAAATGAGTGGGTGGGAGAAACTAGGTTGAGAAAAACCTACTCTCCTATGTTCCTATGGTTTAGAGTTTATTTTTATGCTCTATGACCTTTTTTAATAGAACCCGCTAGATCAGTTTTCTCAAACTGTATGAAATCATCTCCCATTTCTAAATTTCATAGACTCCAGCTTTGGAAATGTGCTAGATATAAATGGCCAGCTCCTACTTCCTTGACTACTTGCATTTACCATCTTGTGCTATGGAAAGCACCAAAGGTAAAATTGATTCATGTCTGATGGGTTCAGAAAATCTGATGGTTTCTTTGTTATATGTTCTTGCAGTTTTGCAAAGGAAGTTTTGAAAAGCTAAACATTAGAATTTCATGTTAGGTGCCTTTCAAATGTATTTGGTACATCAAAGTTATAGTTAATGTTAGCCAAGTCTTCTTCTCCTGCATCCTTTTTTTAAAAAAAAAAATCACAGAAAACTGGTGTATGTGTCTGTGTGTGTGTGGTGGGGAACCTCCTTTAAAAGTAAACATTTGTGTTTAGTGGTTCTGCAAAAGTGGGATATGGTCAGGTACATGCTACAGCCAAAATACTTCTGATTATGTGGGAGATTATATTTAAGCTTTGGAATGTAGCTACCGTAGAGACATGCTACCACAAGAATTCTTTCTCACTTGCCAAAACACGATCTAAAGAATTGTACTGCCTGATTAAAGAGCTAAAGCCTCTAACTCCAGGGTATTACTCAGTTCTTTCACATAATAGTCTCTGGTTTAGTTTAACATTCCTGTCTGCTGCTCTAAAATACACACGCTCACACACACACACCTTTACCAAGCAGCGATTAAATATACACACCAAAAGGTAATTGACTTGTAACAGATGTATGTGAAATTAACATTAGGATGCTTAAGCCTTTCACACTGCTAATTTTTGCGGTATGACAGCTGTTCATGGTGTTGTTGTTATTGTTGAGGAATTCATGCATATAATACCTAGGTTAGTCTGCAGCATTAAAAGAGTCTTCAATCCAGCTACCCAAACTGATATAAGTGGAAATGAATAAATGTCTGTCTATATATAGTATAAATATATAGTGTATATAAATTAGGGGATTTGAAATACACAGTCCCTACGCATAGGCTTGCACCAGTCTTCCTCAACCTGGTACTATCCATTCCTGATCTGGACTACAACTCCCATCAGCCACAGCCAGCATGGCCAGTTGTCAGGGATAATGGGTACTGTAGACCACAACATCTGGGGGGCCCAGGTTGGGGGAGACTAGCTTACACTCCAAGAAAAGATAATGACATCCAGGGAAAAGGAACCAGGAAACGGAAGAGAAGAAGAAGATCCTATAGGAAAAGCCTGAGCAAAAGGATGAGTCATGGTTTTCTTTGGGTGGGGGAGTGGCTGTTCCGCTTGTGTAATCTAGAGTTAGTGTTTTGAATGTTTCCAAATACAGGATTTTTCTACCTGAAAATTGCAAGGCTAGGAAACTATTTCAGTGTTCAGGTGCCAATTTCAAATTTCCAGAGACCCCCACCCTTTGTTTCCAATTTTAAAACAACCCAGTTTTTTTTGTTTTTTAAAAAATCTATTTCAAATTTGTGTCTTAAAATAATCTACGGGTAGCGCACTGCACATGGCCCCAATATTATCCCCAATACTACTCTGCTTTCCATGCTTCCTTTTCCCCCCTACTCTGTTAGCATCTGGGACAAAATAATGGCATCCTTCCATTTGCATGATGAAATTTTCTGTGGTTCCAAAAACTAGAATGTTTAATCAGTGTGTGGAATCTTAATCCTCTAGTTCATTAGAGTTCAGTCTTTGCAGACCAAGGACTGACTTTTAACCCCAACCACCAACATGGAACTTCCACTCACTTTTTTAAAAAAGGCACTTCCGCTTGTGCAAACCACTTCCCCCCCCCACACACACACCCTTAGGTCAAAGTATGATCTAATTGTGGTTCACTGTTCAGGACCAGTATTCAAATTTCAATGTTCAGTGGTTTCCCCATGACCTACCCTTCCACCTTGAACTGCTAAGAAGACAGGAGGGGATTGTGGAGAGAAGGCTGTGGAGAGAAGATTGTGAGGCGCATTCTTGAGCCTGCTGTCTGGTCACGCAGGGCTCTTGATAAACAGTCTATAGCTGCAGATTACTGGCAAAGATAGGTAATGGTGGACATGCTGTTTTGAAGAACCTTTAATAAATGGCCATGGAACAGCATTCCTTAGAAGCTATAAACCACTGCACTTGCTCACAAATTCGTAATTACAACAAAGTGCTGTATATTTCTATTTGATTTACTGCATTGTCAGGTGTAAGAGGATCATGGGGTCTGCATTTGGTCGTGCCCTCTTACCCAGAGGAGAATTGCTTGCATGATCATGATTAAGAATTGAGTACATTCTTAAATGATCCAGCCACTGCTTTATGCAGTCATTGGCTGTTGCTCTGGTGCTAGGGATTGTGAAAAGGAAAGGAAAGATGAATGGAATTACCCAGAGTGCTGCATTTTACCTGTAGCTATTTTCACGGACTTGATTAAATCCAAAGCAACATTTGTGGGCTGTATCTAAGTAGAAATTGCTGCTTCATGATGAACAGGGATAATATATTAAAGGATTTGTAACTCCTGGATTGACCCCCTTGTTTCCTTTTGTATATTTTCCTTAACCACTCATCTTCTTGGGAATTGGTGAAAGCTTAATGATAGGATCAAACTTTTTAAAAAATGAAATAACTTTCTCTGCTTCCACAGAAATATCTAGCTTTCTAAAGAAATTTTGATACCATTGTTCTTTCTGCAAAGATGAACGTATTACTGACTTTGTATGTCCAGTTAAGTTTGCAAAATATCAATGGCATTTTGTTGAAGCGCACATGTATGTTCTAACTTCTGACATCATAACAAAATGTTGTTGCCTGCCTATGTTACTCTTCTCTAGCAAGTATGCCAAACAGTGCATTTTAACCAGTGGCACATATATGTATTCTTTTTCCAGAAGAGATTCCTGTGCCATTCATAGCTGTACAATATGGAGAGATTTGTCAAGAGCAGGTTTCCCCATTACTGTGGCAGGGAAATGGACAGCAAAAGCTGCAATTTTTGAATTCTGTCCGAGCATGCATGCTGTTCAAGTCATAGCAGCAGGCTTCAACAAATACATTTGCCATGGCACTGGGGATAAATGGCCAACCTTCCTCAACTTTGGAATGCAGAGATGGGTGGGATTGTCTAAGCCAGGGGTGGGCAGAAAGTAGATCTCAAGGTGTTTTGGACTTCAGCAGCAGCATTCTTGACCATTGATTATACTGGCAGGGGATTCTGGGAATTGAAGTTCAAGACATCTGGAGATTTACCTTCTTCCCTCCTCTGGTTTGAGCACAACAGTTTCCGACACCTCTCCAACTCCAAAAGTTGGGAAGAAGGCTGGGAGTTGTAAGTTTGCCAAGTATGTGCCCAGTGTTCCTGAGGGGCATTGGTCATGCAAGGCTAAACTGGCAACTCCCTCCCCATCTTCTCCAGAGCAGGAAAGACAATTTAAGGGACCATTTGCTACCACTGCCTGTTGAAGCAATGTGTACATTTGGACCACATCACCCAACTCTGCACACTCCCTCCCTGGCCTTTTCCTGATGAAAGACTGAAGGGGAAGGGCTGGGCACTGTTGCCTGAAGGCACTGCATGTACTTTTGGGCAGCGGAGTTCAACAGCTCTTCCCAGGAAACATTGGGGTGGGGCGAAGGGCTGATGACTGCAAATTTTAGCTTGGCTAGGAAAGCCAGCCAAAAAGGCTAACTCCTGAATTGAAGGTTCTTCCAGGAAGGTTGTTGGGAACGCTCTTTCTTTATAAGGCTCCTGTTGTTAACTAGCAGCTCTTGAGAGTTCCTACTGTCCATACTTTAAGACATTTTTGCCTCTGGATTGAAAAGGCAAAAATGAAGCTCCATGTTCTGGACCAGAACATAGGAAGCTGCCTTCTACCGAGTCAGACCATTGGTCAGTCTAGCCTAGTTTTGTCAACACTGACTGGCAGCATCTCTCTGGGGTTTCAGGTGGGTTTATTTTCCTCGCCCTACCCAGAGAAGCCAGGAATCAAACCTGGGACCTTCTGCATGCAATGGATGTTTCTCTCTCTTTTTTAATGATACGCAAGCCCCTTAACATGTTATATGCAAGAGGGGATGCTTGTGATCAAGGCACAGCGGGATTGTTGTGTTGCTGGCTCTGCCCTCAAGGGCAACTGCTTCCCCTATCCCTGATGTTCACGTTAGGTGTGGATGTTTGCAGAGGAAAAGCTTTTACGCTTGGGTTTTCCTGGAAACTAGACATGCATAGATATCTACATTTGCAGTCTTTCCCCTACATGTGCTTACACCTAACACATGGATTCAAGGGCTTGCAGAATGTCCTCGTTGCCCTTTGATCGGGTGAAGCTTCCTTTTTATGATGTATGTTTGAATGAGGTTAAAGAGAAGCAGGAAAATGACACCCCTGTCGATCTGTTGACTGGGTTCATACAACACAATAACCAACGGTGGTTTCAATAGTCAACAGCTGGTTATTTAACCTACCGTGGGTCATTGTGTTTTGTGGAGGGAGCTTTTTAACCAATGGTGGTTATTGGTTGAAATAACCAATGCAAATAACCAACACTATGCAGAGTTGGTTATTTAACACACCATCCGTTATTGTGTTGTGCGGAGGGCACCGTTGGTTATTTCCTTGGCCACCATTGGTTATTTCGTCAGCCACAGAGTCACAAGGCAAGAGCGGTCAAAGCGGTGGCTGCTGCTCTAGTCCAGCCAGCAGGACAGATTTTCAGCAGCAATGGCTGATGGGATAGAAGCAGGACTGAAGGGGGGAGAGAGGGTGGGGGGATGAGTGAGTCAACTCAGCATGAACTAATAGTCTACTCAACGCTGATCCTAATCCATACCACAGTTGATTATGATCATGTTGCGTGGGGAGTACCCACTAGATAAACAACTGTAAAGTTAATTATTACCCCACCATTGACTATTGTGTTTTCAGAATGTAGCCACTGTCTATATTGTTTCATGGTAAAGCTGACCCTGCCAAGTCTCGCTTTGAGATATGGTATTTTATTAGCTTTCTCCCCCCTTTTCTCTCCTTTTCTTTTATTGTAACTATATTGCTTCAAGGGGAAATGTAATTATGCATCTCCAACACTTCTTGAAGCAGATTCTGAAACTGGGGGAGTTTACTGTGAGGCAGGTAACATGATGTATTAATGTTTCTAAATTGAGAATCACCTCATCTTTTTACAAGCTTCATGGGACTAAATCTTTACTGGCTCGAGTGACCAAGAAAGGTCATGTCTGTTTCCAAAGCAAAACTGGTTTGTTTTTAGATTTGCTACTTATTCTGATGTATCTACCGACTCCAAAAGTTTCCATAGGGACAATTCTAGTAGATGGCTGACTAGATAATGTCAAGGCAGTTGTTTTCTGTAAATGTATGCCTTTTTACTTCTACCCCTTTCTCCTTTTCCGTCCTCCCTCGGGTTCTCCCCATGGCTATTTGTAGCACAGAACCAAAAAGCACTCATTTTATCATGGTTTTTTTTTCACTAGGATGTTTCATGTGATCCAGAAATAACACATGGGAAATGGAAAATAAGAGTTGATGTAAGGGTATGCTGTTGATAAATGTTTTGATTTCTTAAATTGTCAATTTGGGGGGCATTTTGTTATGATACAGTTATATTTATTACCTTTTAGTGGCTGTGCAGGCTTTGTAGAATGGCATGCTCTATTTTTCAATTTCTTTCCAAGATAAAAAAAAAATATGACAGACCACCCATCACCGCCAATATCTGAGCTACTTCAAACCAATTTTGATTCACTGTGTCTCTTTGATTTTGCATGAAGCTAGAAGCGCAACACATTGGCTTTTCAAAGGACCCAGCTATGGTTCAGTTTGAAGCAAGAAATAAATGTTTTCAGCCTTTCCAAATTTAGCAAAGACAAATCAGCTCTACTTACGAGTGTAGTGCCAGGCAGACAAATGGAGGAGGAAAAGGCAGCAGCAGATCCTCATGGGCTGGTGGTATGCTTTAAAATAGGAGTTACAGAAACAAACTACTACAACAACAACAAAAATCATTCCAAAATGTAGGGCTCCAAATACTATTGTTCAATATAAGTTGAGAGACACACTCAGCTACTTGTATTATTCATTCATTCATTTAATACATGTCTATATCACCTAATAGCCAATGCTTTTTAGGCAGTTTACAATGATTAAAAACAGAAAAATACAATGTAGTAATGTAATGTAAAACAATTTTTTGTAATCAACAATAAAAAATCCCCAGACCTGTTAAAAATCTTACATGCTGTTAAAAGTCTAGGAGTGGAGGAAAATATTAACTCAATGCCTGAAAGATGAACAAAATTGGCACCAGGTGGACCTGTGTAATGCATTTTAGGCCCACAGCAAGACATATGTTCCATGCATGGGGTTGCCCCCAACATTGCCATTTCATTGATAGAACCAGTTCTATCAGCAAAAGTGAAGGGGTGAGATTCCCCCATATGCCTTTGAAATCTGCTCCAGAGGCCTGGAAACCCCTCCAGAAGAGATGTTTAGGTGATGTGGTGTGCTGCAGGAGGGAGGAAAAAGGGAGAAAGTCCATTGTGCTGGCTAGTAGAATATCTACTAGCATGACATTGGATTCAACCCATGCTTTCCAAACAAATGAGTTATTTCAGTTGCCATACACATTTGAGAACTTTGGCCATAGAAGAATGTAACCTGTGGAAAAGCTCTGCCCCAAATTTAGCATCGGTGTGTGCTTTACAAATATTAGCAATAGGGTACGCATACAAGATGGGGGATTCATGACTTGGAAGCACCACATCAGAGAAGGATTTGGGTGTGGGTCTTTGACAGCAATCTGAACATGCATCAGCAGTGCGAGATAGCTGCTAGAAGAGCTAACGCGGTTCTGGGCTGCATTAGAAGAAGTATTGTATCAAAGATGAGTGAAGTCCTTATTCCTCTCTGCTCGGCACTAGTGAGACCACATCTGGAGTATTGTGTACGATTCTGGGCACCACATTTCCAGAAAGACATCGACAGGTTAGAACAGGTTCAGGGGAGGGCAACAAAGATGATACAGGGGTCTTGAGGACATGCCCTATGGAGATAGACTGAAGGAACTTGGGATGTTCAGTCTGGAGAAAAGAAGACTGAGTGGAGACATGTTAGCAGTGTTCAGGTACATAAAAGGATGCCACAGGGAAGATGGTCAAGAACTATTTTCCATGGCCACAGAATTTAGGACCCAAAATAATGGGTAGGTTACAGCTACCTAGATTCCGATTAAATATAAGTAAAAACTTCCTGATAGTAAGATCTGTTCAACTGGAATAGTCTACCTGCAGAGGTTGTCGGTTCTCCATCTCTGGTGGTTTTTAAGAAGAGGCTGGACAGCCACCTCTCATGGTTGGTTTAATTGGCTTTCCCACACATTGCAGAGAGTTGGACTAGATGATCTTTGTAGTCGCTTCCAATGCAGCAATTCTATGATTGTATTCTTAGGGCCAGGTTACCTGAAGGATCATTTCCTCCCATATATACCTGCCCAGACCCTAAGGTCATCTTCAGGGGTCCTTCTCCAGGAGCCCCTGCCAAAAGAAGTGGGGCAAGTGGCTACTAGGAAAAGGGTCTTTTGGGCTGTGGCACCTCGGTTATGGAATGAGCTTCCTAGAGAGGTTTGCCTGTTGTCTACGTTCTGCTCTTTGCAGCTCCAGGTGAAGACTTTTATATTTTCCCAAGCATTTTAGCATCCCAGGTTTTTTTGCTCTGCTTTTTAAATTCTGCTATTGCATTTTAAATCTCAGCACTGCTTATTTTTATACAGCAGTATATTTATAGTTTACCTTATTTTATATTGTATTTTATACTGTATTTTATGGCTTTAGTTTTTGTGAACCATCCAGATAGCTTCAGCTGTTGAGTGTATAGAAATGTAATTTTTTAAAAAAAATCTAATGATGAAAGCAACAGGTGACAGTCAGGACTCAGCGCTGCTCACATGTGGGGAAAGAGAAGGGCAAGTTCCCCACAACCGAAGCACCAACTGGAAGAGGTCCAGCTAGTGCTTTGGCTAGAGACCTGATGATGTCGGGGTTGGGCTTTACCCCTGATGTCACCAGTGGGGCCCCATCCCTGACATCACTTGGCTAGAGGGGACAGGCACTGGACGTAATATGATTTCCCACCCCTAAAGCATGATCACATTATTATCTGTTTCACACATTCTGTGGCTGTGATCTGGCATTGAAACTTGTTATGGGGATGAGTAGCTCAAAATTAGGTTTCTTCTTTGTTTTAAATTAAAAGAAACACTGGTGATTGAATCAAGATCACTTTAAAAAAAAATGATTTTTGTAAAAAAAAAAAAAGTTCTTGTCACATTTAAAGGGTCTGCAGTTGAAAAAGCTTGTCCATGAAAAGAAGGTTTTCAGAAATCTTGGCAGATTTGCATGTTCAGTGGGATAAACAACCACGTTGTAGGGAAAAATAAGCAGTCTTTTGAGCCTAGATTTTGGGGCATGTAAGAAGTGAACAAAAGCCGTTACTCATTCAGTGGATTCCCCCCTCCCCAACTTCTCCAATTGGCTGGATATATATATATATATATATGTGTGTGTGTGTGTGTGTGTGTGTGTGTGTGTGTTGTCCTCTGATTTTCTGTACAGAAAGACAAAAGTCTTAATCATATTCTTGTTCAGCAGAAATGCATAACCCAAGCAGAGGAGAAACAAGAGAGGATCTTTTCAAGCTGGAACTGCTTTGATACATTACAAAAAAAAAGTAAGCATGTTGACCAGCTGACAGGCACATTTGCAGTGAATTCATTATTCATGGAGACTGAAGAAACAGGTGCTGGGGACAGGATGTTCTTTCAGCAACAACAAAACAATTGCTTGGGAATAAATGCATCCTGTTACATAGGATTGGGAGCAGCAAGGAAGGGAGAATGGATTACTCTTTTATGCCCCCAAAGTATATGGATTAGGCTTGTCATCTGATTAAAACCCACATACTAAATGAGCTAAAATTTCTTTACTCAATTAAAACTGCATATATTTGCATATGGAAAAAAAACAATTTTGAAGGTAAAAAGCATCACGGTAGGGGAGGGGCTGCAGCTCAGAGGCAGAGTGCATGAGCTGTATGCAGAAGGTCCCATGTTCAGCCCCATGCATCTCCAGTTAGACGGGTCAAGTTAGACGGGTGATGGGAAAGAAAAATGAGGCCCTGGAATGCTGCTGCCAGTCAGTACTGGGCTAAATAAACAAATAATATAACCTGATGACAGCTTCCTATATTCCATGTTGCAGCGGCACCCATCCCTATGTATTTCAAAGGAAAAATGCATTTTCTTTTATGCCTCCCTTCTGCATTTTTTTTCTAAGTACTTAATATTAACAGGAGTGAATCTTTTTTTTAAAAAAACTGCCTTATTAAGTGAAGGCATCGTTTTAATTGACTGAAAGTCATTGGATTGATTTAATCCAACCAGTTAATCAAGTCAATGTTGCAGCCCTAATATTGATCACTTTTGTGATGTTGAAAGGGTATTATGTGAATTGCATCCGTGCAATGGAAAAAGCGGCTTCTTAAAAGATGCTGTCACTTTCTCATAGGCACTCCTGAATCAGTTGCTTTCTAAACACAGTGATACCAACAGTGATAATAATCTCACGGTGATAATAACATTATTCTAGTAGCAATTATAATGTAATACTAATGCATTTTGCAGTCTCTTATCTCCTTAATCCTCATAGCATCCTTTATGAATAGGAAAAATCTATATTGATATTAATTATTTTACAGATATATATAGATATATATAGATATATATTCATCTCACTTTTCAGATGATCGTTTTTTCTCTCAAAGTGGCTCACATCAATTTAAAATAAATAAGAGACTTACAAATTAACAAGACAAAGTGAACAAGGGACAGGGAGTGGAGGAGAAAGAAAGATTATGGAGACCTATTTTATGCCAGAACAAAGTGGGGAATTCCAAGGCAATTAGGGGCAGGGTGACCTTCCTTTGCTGGTGGTGTTGCTTGGATGGAAGTTTTGTAAATGGCATTTTTCCTTGGGCTGGTGGCAGAGTATGACCCCAAAGCACACATTACTTGAAAGATCACTACAGAGTGCTATATTGCTTAAATCTGGCTTCACTGAAGAAATGAAGTGTGTAGGGGATGTCAGGGCTGTACTGTGGACAGCAGTCTGAGGTGAGCTAGGAGTCGGAAACCGGAAACTGTGGGACAAGCCGGTCGTCTGGACCAAAGAAGAGCAAATCAGGACTGGAAAAAAAACCACAAGTCGGGACCAAAGAGCAAGTCGGAAGCAGAGGACAGACTAGAGTGCAGAATCTTGCAGCAAAAAGCAGGAGGCAAGACTGAAGAACAGTCAAGGATATGGGATAATGCAAGCGCTCAGGAAGACTGTGTTGCTCAAGCAAGGCTCAGCCGGAAAAGGAAGCTCTTTATGTGCTTTCCTGCCTAGAAAGATTCAATGACCTGCCTGAATGGGCGGAGTCAGTCCAGGCCTGGAAAGTTCTTCACTGAGGGCCAGAGTACACATATTTATTTATTTATTTATTTATATCCCGCCTTTCCCCCCAATACTGGGACTCAAGGCGGCTTCCAAATTAAAACATATACAATTAAAACAAATAGAAAGATACAAAAATTAAAAATATAATTAAACATAGTACATTTTTAAAATATATACCTTTTCTGCATAGTTTTGACTTTGAATGCAGGTGAAAGTTGTCAAACTATCAGCACAGCAGGGCTGATCCGGCTCAGGACCCCAAGGTGGAGGATGGACGGGGCTTTAACTTTCCCCCCTCCCCACCCCCGCTGCAATCCTTCTCTTGCAGTGGAAATTGCTGGTGCATCTCCATCTCCATCTGGATGGGGAAGGGGCATGCTAGCAATTTGCAAAACTAACAAACCAAAAATTGCTTTCAAGATCAGAACTACAGAGAAAAAGCAATGTGCACTGTGGCCCTGAGAAGATTGCCACTTGCAGTTCAGTAGTTCATCACAGAAAACAGCCACACACAGATTTCAGCCAATTCCTGACAGGCCTTCCTACTTCAGATAACCAGTGATAACTCACTTAAGTGAAAGCTCTTTGGGCGTGAAGGATAGAAAACTCTGGGAGAAGGGTTCCAGCTTCACCTTTTTACCTAGCTAGCTACGTCGACAGATTTATTTGTTTTGTATTGAGGAACATTCAGTCATATGAGTCTTCATCTGCAGTCTGAAGTGGAACAGCCCAGTCATAAATGTACTACCTCAGCAAGAATTAGGCCCTTAGGGGTATCACCTCATTTACAATGTTTCTTGTTTTGCAAAATCAACACAGCAGTGTAAAAGTTTTAACCCAAGTCTCTATTATATAATTCACAACTTGGGAAAAAAATACTTTCCTCACTTTCAATGCTGTGTTAAAGCACGGCATCTATGGATCTATTAGATTTATTTATATAAGTATTTTGTATGCCACTTCTCACCACCACCATCACCCCGACAAAAGCTCCCGGTGTGGTTTACAACCGATCAGTAAAAGACAGTTCCTGCCTACGTGCTTACAATCTAAAAAAGACACAACACACAAGATAAAGGGGATGGGGAGGGAAAAGAAAAAAAGGGGGAAAAGATTTTCACCAGGGCTGGTGGAAACTTCTAAAGATATGATGCTAAAGACATAACATTGATTCCCATACCCTACACTGTATACATTCCTGTTGGTTTAGGTGTTCTTATGGGAAAGAATAATATACAAGGAATTATGCTAAAGTGCCTAGAAATATAAGCAAGGCCCCATTTTGGTAACATCAAGATGTTTTCAGCTGAATTTTTAAAAGCTAAATTTGAATCTGTAAAGAGTTGAAAAGACAAATAAGCTCAAGTCTAGAGAGGGATATTAAATAACTCAGAAAGAAAGGAAATAGATTGTCTAATAAATCAAATCCTATTTTATACAAGCCATGCTGGGCCTTGGTGAGAAGTGTCTAGATTGTTGAATTTAGCTGTGTTCCTTCTCTGAAAAGCAGCCAGAATATCAGCTCTCTCTTGCTCTCTCTTTGATTTACCTTATATTGCAGTTCGGATTCTCTTGTTAGGCTAGCATAAATCCAGATGAATTAAACTGTCATGAAGCAAATTCCATGTTAACTGCTATGCTGTTTGGTGTAGAAGTTAGGCCTGTTACTACACAGTGAGATTTTATATAAGCATTTAGGTGGCTTCTAAACTTATCATTCTAAAATTCCATACATAGGGATCTTCATAACCATGCAATGGAGGACTGGCTTTTATGATATAAAGGCAAAGTTGATCCTATTACTTTTCTCTATGCCCATCATTTTCATCAAAGACTGCAAATTCATACACTCATGGCTGCTGCCAGTGGTTGGTGTAATTGGGCAATTGCTGGTGATGGCACAGGTACTTAAAACATTCATTTATACATATAGTGTCCAAAGACCCCTAAATATTTAGTGCCAAAGCTTCCCAGGATGTATATGTGTAGTACACTTTAAATATACTCACTTGTGAGACCAAAATATTATCTGTTTACTTAATTATTTTATTTGTATCCTGCCTTTTTTACTCCTTAAGGGAACTCAAGGCAGCATACATAATCCTCATCCTCCTCTCCATTATATCCTCACAACAACAACCCTGTGAGGTAGGTTGGGCTGAGAGTCTGTGACTGGCCCAAAGTCACCCAGTGAGCTTCCATAGCCGAGTGGGGATTAGAACCCAGATCTCCCGACTCCCAGTTCCAACACTTTAGCTACTACACCACACCGTATTTATGTTATATATATATATATTGGGGGAGAGGCTGTAGCTCAATGGTAGAGCACCTGCTTTGCATGGAGAAGGTCCCAGCTTCACTTAAAACGGGATCATGAACTACAGTAAGTGATGTACAAGACCCTTACTTGATACACTGCTAATCAGAGTTGGCAGCATTGGCCTAGATAGAACTTGTATAAAGCATCTTCCTATGTTCCTGCAGGTTGAGAGAAATTAATCCATCTTATACAGTGTGACTTCATAACCACCATGCTATGTTCCTATCCCCTTGAACTTAGTGACATCCCATTAAATAAAGGCATTGCTTCTAACAGACCAAGGATTACAGTTACTCCAAAAGCTCTCCTTTATTTGTCTTCTGTGAAAGTTTTTGAGAACAAACCGCTGATTATGCCGTACTGCTGGTAGTAGCAACAACAGCCTTTGTCTCTTGCTGTTGTGAATAATGCGAGGGCTTTGCATGTTGTGTGCCTTCAAAGGAAACCTCTCAGCTTGTAACAGGTATTGTACAGTCCCTTGAGTCCATTGTCAGACCGAGGTGCCAGCTGAAAGGGCCTTCTTGTTAACATCCTCTCATGAAAGGGCTTGCTTGTTTCCCTTCGGCGGGATTCAAACTGCTGCTCTTCCAGCTTGACCTTTTCCCACTGTGCCGCTGTGGTGGGAAATGCTGGTCTCCAAGGGCAAGATGTGTGTGCAAAACAGATATAAAAACTACTCTCTCCCTAATGAGAACAGTTGTAATTGTCACCAGCCAGTCCGAAAAGGAATTGGCTTAAGGGAATTAACATTAGCGTGACTGTAGCTGAAATCTTTCCAGTCTGTCCCATGTAGAAGTCATCTACTGGATTAATGGAGGTATTGGTATGTAGCTTTTAATTTAATTTTTTTATTTTTAATTGATATTAGCATCCATGCTAGCTGCAGTACATGACTGATAGCCCCAACCTGCTAAGGAAATGCTTGATGTCTTGTTATTGCTGCTATACGATAGGAATGAGGCTTTGCCATGTTTTTCTTTTTCGTAATGAACCATTTGTTAGGTTTTTTTTAAAAAAAAAATCACACAGCAGCTTTCATAATATAAATAAAACCTGTGCTTGGAATCCCTTCATCCTGTCTAGAGTAGCAGGCCAAGCTCCCACCCCACAGGCCTATTTCTTAGCACAAGCATTCCCAAATAGTATTAGCCTCATCTTGCCTGTACCTTCACAGCTACTTGATTGTTACTGAATTCATTCATCACTGCCCATCTATTCCTGCCATCCCTGTCTTGTTAGCCTTGCAGCACATATTTAGACAGAAAAAGGTTGTACAACTCCCAGCATTCCCCAGCCAACTATGCTGGCTGGGGAATGGTGACATTTGTAGGATATTTTTCTGCCTAGACATGCACAGGATTGTGTCCTAAATGTTAAATAAGAGCTTGTGTGGTGTAAGTGGTTAGACGAGGATGATGGAGGCCCAGATTCAAATCCTCGCTTAGCAATGCTCTTTGAATTACCTTGAGCCAGTCCCTCTCACCATAGCCTGTCTTTCAAAGTTATGATGAGGATTACATGGATGCATGGAGAACTATGCATGACACTCTGAGCTCCTTGGATAGATTCAGTTGCTGGCAATGGACGATGTAGAGCCTGAAGTGAAGAGGGGTCCTGTTCTGTACACCATACAAGGAAAGAAGATCAGCTCTGAGCATTTATACCATGCCTGGATATTCCAGAGACTTCATAGTGACTTCCAGTCACCAGAGCCAATACTGCATACTCACATTCTGTGCCTGAACATAGGAAGTTGCCTTATACTGAGTCAGATTGTTGGTCCATCTAGCCCAGTATTGTTAATACTGACTGGCAGTGGCTCTCCAGGGTTTCAGCAGGAGTATTTCCAGGCCTACTTGGAGATGCCGGGGAATTAACCTGTGACCTTGTGCATGCAAAGCATGTAGTCTGCTTCTGAGCTATGTCCTCTTCCCAGTTCTTCTCAATGGAAGAATTGCTCTGAGGCCTGAGCACACACTCGATCCCAGGTAAACCCACTAGGCTAGATTCATGTTGCAAAGTCTCTGACACTATGGCTCAATTCGGACGACACGATAGTCAATGGTGGGGTAATAATCAACTTTACAGTTGTTCAACTAGGGGGTACTCCCCACACAACATGGTAATAAATAATCGACTGTGGTGTGGATTAGGATCAGCACTGAGTTGACTATGGCAGCATTCGGATGACACAATAGTCAAAACAACTGATGATTGTTTCCCCCACACCAGTTGTTTATTGTGTCGTCCGAATTGAGCCTATGAGTCCACCAGTGTCCCTGCATGCCCTCAAGGAGATTGTTAATAGGCAGAACAGGCCTAAATGTTTCTGTTCTGTCTTGCTGCACAGTGAACACCTCTGAGTTTTTTTGGTTTTTTTGTTATCAAACAAAACAAAATAAAATCCAGCAGAAAAAGATTCTGCTGCAACTTGCCGCCTCCACCCTACTGCCTACAAACAGTTCTAAAAATAAGCTGCTACTTAATGCTAGATTTCGTTTGACAAATGGATACTGTAAGTAAACAGTATGATTCTGTGCATCTTTATTAGAGATTCAAAACTTTCCCAGGGGAATAATTTTGGCAGCTTAAGATTTCAGTTAAAGCTTTCTATGATCAGTTTATTAATTTAATGCAAGAATTGTTTTGCAAGTAATGAAGTCCCAATAGTTCATGCATGTAAGTTTAACAGTACCCAGCTACAGTTAACTCCAAGAATTTGGGACAGTTAATTATCCCCTTAAGGTTGTAAAAATGAATTAAACTAAGCCATTTGGTTAAAACCATTGTAAAGTAATGAAAACCTGTGTATTTTTCTTTCACTCTTTCAGAAGAAGCTATTTAACAATAGTATGTTGAATGTCTCTACCACCACAGCCTCAGAGATAATTTCCTAATCTTTTTAGGTGATGACAATAAACTTTATTCCACTGCATTTCCCATGCAGAAAGTAGCACTAACACATATTGCTATCAGAACATACAAACATACTATGTTTCACTGTTTCCCCCCCTCTTGCTTATATTATTAAAGAATCTGAAGAATCACACACTATAGGAAGATTGGATCCCTTTGCAAGTACATCATGACTGCATTTGGATTTCACAATGGTGGTATATCATGATGGGACCAAGCCTACACAAGCCTTGGGCTTACACACCTGCCCCCATCTCCCTTCCGTCTAGCTCCAAGAAGGAGATCAGACATTTTCTCCACAGTTTAGCATAATATCCAAATCCTGAACTGTGGTTAATCTGAACTATGGTTTATTTGTAACAAGCCAGCTTCATATCCCATGGTTTGAAGTGAGCTTTCCTCCCCCAACAAACCATGTTTAAGATTAATTTCAGTGTGTTGTGTTCGGACAATATGATAAGCAAACTTCTTGCAGTTGCACTCAGGAGAGGAGGGGGAAGTGTGAAAACACAAGGCTTGTCTAAGCTCGTTTCCATCATAAAGTTTATCGTGACATCCAAATGCAGCCAATTAACTGGACCAGACTGTTGCAAGTATGCATAGGGCTGCAGCCCAAATTTCATACAAGAACAAAACAACATAAGAAAAGCTGTACTGGATGTCCATCTAGTTCAGCATTCTGTTCACACAGTGGCCAACCAGTTGTCTGTGGGAAACCCACAAGTAGGACATGAGTGGAACAGCGTGCTCTTGCCCATGTTCCCCAGCAACTGGTTTACATAGGTATACATCCAAGTAGGATTAGACGTCATGTCCGCAGAGACTGAATATAAACAAAATTTACTCATTTCCTTATTAAAGGGCATAGTGAAGCTTGATTAGCAGTAAATTTAAAATGGACAAAAAATGGTAGCACTTTATGTAACGCATAACTAATTACAGATTGCTGGTAGAAAAGGGTGACTTTTCATCAGCTCATATCTGATAGGCTTGGAAAATAAGCTTGGCTTATTTTTTGAAACCAATTAAGAGCATAAGAAGTGCCATTCTGGATCAGACTCATGCATAATTTTGTACGCCTCTATCAGGTCTCCCCTTAGCCTCCTTTTCAGAAGTCATCTTTCCTTCCCATTCACCCCACCAACCCTCCTCCCTCCCATTTATCTCAAATCAGACTTTTACCCAGCTGAGGTAGCACGGCCACCTCAACTGTGAAAAGATGAAGATGTGATATCTCCCTGCTCTCTCTTCTACTGCTAGTTTCTCCAAACAACCATAGGAGAAACTACAATTCCCAACAGCTTTTTTAATAAAGTGTAAGAGGTAGCTGACTAGCAACTGTTGGGCGAATACTGGATTAGATAGATATTAGTCTGATTCAGAAATGCACTACTTATGTTCTGAGGTTCCAGTGCTTTTTTTATTATTCTTGGTAGATCTTTTTTTTTCTCCTGAACTGTTCTAATCAATCCTTTCTTGTGGAATTACTTCTACATTTTATTTTTCTTGTAGCTATTAATAAAGATGCTCTCAGCATTCTGTGTAACCTTGGATATATAGACTTATTTTCATTTATGTCAATGAAATAGGTTCAATACTTTTTACAAAATGATTAATGGCACATTCCTATGTATGATTTGGCAGGGGGTGGAAATCCTACAATTCCAAGCATTTCCCAGCCAGTATGGCTGACTAAGGATTGCTGGGCGTTATAGGACATATTTCCGTTTAAACATACATTTAAACAGAGCCCTCCTCTGCGTCCCACCAATGTGAGACATACATTAGGATGAGGCACGGGAGAAGGCTTCACCTGTTGTGGCTCCCCAGTTGCGGAATTCCCTCTCCTTGAAGGCCCAACTGGCACCGACACTGGCTTTGTTTCAGCGCCAAGTTAAAATGTGGCTTTTTATTAAAGCCTTCGAAGGCTAAATTTTCCTAAAGCTGCACATAGCTTTATTGTTTTTATTGCTTTTTAATGTTTCTACTAGTTTTAGCTTGAAAATGGTTTAATATGTTTTTAGCTGTGTACATTATTTAATGTTTTATACTGTTTGAATTGATTTTATCTGTACATTGCCCTGAGATCCCAATGATATAGGGTGGGATACAAATGTATGAATAAATAAATAAATGCCTGCCAAAGGTAGTGTTTATTAAAGTAGTGCTAAATATTATTATTTTTTTATTAATAATTAAAACATAGAGGAAACTTTTATTTTCTTTCCATCTCCATTTCAAATCAAACAATTATCATACTGCTAATGCTGTAAAAGAGCCAGTGCTACAGTAATCACAAGGGGAAGTTGTTTCTGTTATACCACAGAAATAATTACCTGTGCATATCTGCCACCAAAGTCTGTGACAAAACCAGGAAAAGAACAATTGAAAAGAATAAAACCAGAAAACAGAATAATCTGATCCTCCAATTCCCATATGTTGTTGACTGTCTTTATTCTTCTATTGGCTATCACCCATGCGGAAATCATTGCTTTACTGAGAAACAGTGGTGGTTACCTATTACTGATAGGCAGCTAAAATTTCTCAATACAGCCTTGTTGCGTTCGGAGGTTGGATAGATGGTTGTTTACTCAAGCATTGGATTAGTATGACATAACTGGGTCTCACTCTGTTTGTTTCATGGGTGATGATAAGGAACACTGAAATCTGCTAGCAAAAGCTTCGTTTTCTATACTTCCTCTTCTTATTTTCCAAAGCCAGTGGCTTTCCCTTTGAGCCTACAGGGCACCGACAGGCTGGTCTGTCACTGGGGATGGGGGGCTGCCCCCCTAAATTTTCTCTGCTGCTTCTAAATTGTTTTACAAAAAAAAAATTAAAAAGCAGTTTACAATTTTGTCTTTAAAAGGCCTGCAAACCAGATGAACTGCCCCCCCCTGCATTTTTGGCACACACCCGCCTGAATTTTTAGGCTGGCTGTGGGCCTGCGGACAGAGGAAATAGGGTTCTTTTCATCAATAAACTGGAGATGAAGGTGATGGTAACTGGTAAAACAGGCAGGCTTGTTTTTGCTTTTGAGTTGGCTACCAACACCTCAAAATTTGCAGCATACTTCATTTAAATCTGACAAGGAGTCATGGTGGGGTGAGGAATACCATCATACAGTCTGTGGGTAAACTTTCTTTCATTTAAAATTAGGCCTGCCTAGAATCTTCTCTGTATCACCTGAAATATTCCCCTCTAATATCAGACGTGCAAGAGATTGTAACTTGCATAACTCAGTTTAAAGTGTGACAAGGCCCAGATCTACACCAAGCAGGATATAGCACTATGAAAGTGGTATAAAAGCAGTATATAAAGGCAGGATCTACACTACTGTTTTATAGCGGTGTTGAAGTGCACTGACAACTGTTGGGGCCCATGACACATTCCATATACTGTATTCATACCACTTTCATAGTGTTATATCCTGCTTGGTGTAGATGTATCAAGGGCCCCAACAGTTATCAGTGCACTTTAATACCACTATAAAGCAGCAGTGTAGATGCAGCCTCAGTTTGGAGGGAAATGAGCTCTGCACATGTTCATGGTGCTCTCCGAATTGAATACAGCAGGAGTGGGGAACCTCAGGCCTGCCAGCCAAATCTGGCCCACCTGGGGTCCTTGTCTGGCCCTCTAGGGTTCCCCAGATGGCCACCCGCTTTTCCCCCAACCTCCAGTTGTTCTAATACTATGAAGCTAAACAATGGGAGATTCAGGACAGGTAAAAGGAAGTACTCATTCACGCAGCACATAGTTAAACTATGGAATTTGCTACCGTACGATGTAGTGAGGGCCAAGAATTTGGGTTGTGTTAAAAGGGGATTAGAAAAATTCATGGAGGATACATACTTCTTATGTATGTTCAGACGGAAAAAAGCCCTACAATTCTCAGCATTCCCCAGCCAGCATGGGGCTTTTGTAGGACTGCCTTCTGTCTAAACATGTATAGGATTACACCCTTAAGCTATCAATCACTACTAGTCATGATGGCTATATGCTACCTCCAGTATCGGAGGCAGTATTCCTCTATATACCATTTGTTGGGTAACACAAGTGGGAGAAGGCCAATGCACTTCCCACAAGCTGCTGGTTGGTCACTGTCTAAACAGAAGGCTGGACTAGATAGGCTCTTGGTCTGATTCAGCATGGTTCTTCTTATGCTCTTAAGTTTTAACAAAAGTTCAAAAATGTTGGGAAATTCATAATGCCTTTCCCTTAACGGTCTTTTTCTCTCTCTCCTGTGCCATGATCACATTGCTCTTCCCCTTAAATCATTATGCTAGGTTCTGGTCATATTTCATTTCATCTTCAAGGATTTGGAGCTTTCTCCCTTTTTGCTTCACCCCATCCACTATATGCAAATAGGATGCTGCCCTGTTGCCACTAAATCCGGACTTTCAGGAATATTGTGCAAACTAAAATTCAGTTGATGGAATACACTGACTGGAACAGCGTTGTGTCAGCTGCTGACACTGGGGCTACATTCACACACATATCAGCAAACAATTTATTACCGACCCAATTTTTATAGCATTTTCTAAAGTATATATAAAGCAAAGGCCTCCCTGACCCGAATTGTGCTTGAGATTAATGGAGAATGGCAAAACCATCTCGTGCATCCATTTGGTCACATGGCAGTGGCGCACTGAGAATGCTGAAAACTTTCATGTTTCCCCCCCCCTTTGTATTTTCATGAGAGACCAATGGAGGGAATCAAGGCAAAACCATGAGTCATCTCTCCGAATGTACATGTCGGGCAGCATTCCATCTTATGTATCTTGGTTAAATCAAATGCAAGTCCTCAAATTAATCCAAGTTAAGGAAGTTTCTTCTGGCAACAGCTTGTAAATATTGCAGTGCCATCACTTTCAAGTGCTGGTGCCTGTTTTATCATGACAGTGTGAAGAAAGCTTTGATGCCTGGGAAACTTTAATTTTGTTTGGTTTTTTTTTTTTTTAAGATCCAAGTCAGCCTCAAAGCATCAATGTGTCTGCCAGTCTCTGGTTTTACAAGTTACTTGCCTGCATGTCTCTTACAAAGTGCATTATAATAAAAGAATGGCCTAAGGCATACTCAAGAGCTGCACCTATCCATACTCCACCCACCTCCACCCTCCCTTTCACATACTGGGCCAATTTAATTTCTATTGGCCAACACAGTGATCTGGTTTGGATGTAATTCTAAACTATGGTTCAGGATTATTTGTATGAGCCTGCTCCCTCCTCTTCATGCGCCTCCTCCTCCCTCCCCCCTTTTCCTCTGGAGTAGCTGCAGAGAGATTGGAAGTGTCTACTTCTGTTTGCAATTAACTCTGGTTTAATATTATGCCCAAACCCCAAACTGGTTAATCTTACCTGTGGTTTAGAGAAACAAGTCATGATTATAAACTATGATTTGAAGTTGATTTGTTTCTCCATAGTTAAGATGCTCCTCTATATGTTGGCAGGGCTATTGTATTCAGGTATGTAGGTATGCTAAGAAGACGGGACAGCTGAAGTGTTAAGAGGCGAATAAGAAGGCAGGGAACCAGGAATCCATAGCGAGAAGTACTGCTTTGCTATCTTCACCACTTAGAATTGCACATTTCTGAACACCTGGTACAACACCTGAGTGTGAGTGCCGTGACTGTCCTGCAATGTGGGGATACTGATATATGTACTTTGGTTTATAGATAAGTGCTCTGCATGGCAAGATTGTAGAAATAACTTCACCTCTTGCAGGTCATCTCTTTCAGCTTGTGTGTGCCATCATTTGCTTTTCACATTTCTGTGTATTTTGTGACTTTCAAGAACACCCACCCATCTTTCAAAAATAAAGCCAATAGTAGTCCACTATCGATTAACTAGTAGCTTCAATTGTGTTAGTCCATTGTAGCAAAAACAAAAAAGCATCCTGTAGCACCTTGAAGACCAACACATTTATTATGGTATCAGCTTCTGTGGACGTGATTAATGAAAGGCTTTCTTCAATTGGCAGATTTATATATACATTGATGTAGTGGAAAGGAGAGAGAAACAGTGGGGTCAAATAGAAATGTGGGTTATGCAGAAAGCCAATGTTTGCCTAAGCTGAAAACACATACATACCACTTGGATCCACCCTCTCTTTTCTTGTCTTTCAGATGAGAGGATCTGTTCACCACCATTTATGGAGTTGACAAGTGCATGTGGAGGAGATACCTTGCAGCAGATAGAGAAGAATGGAATAGCATTCCCATTCAGTAAGTCAAGAGACTTTACATCTCACCTCTAATAGGAACTTGGAGAATTTCCCCCTAAAATACTTCTATTTTAGAAAAAGAGAAGAAGACTGAAAACCATACTTGATTCTCTCTCTACATATATATGGTTTTAAAAGCATCCGTAATGTAGTGTGGCAATTTATTGTAATTGTTCAAAATAATTAAGGTTGGCCAGTGAGGGCCCTTCATTGCAGAGGAAGAGGGGTTGCACACCAGGTTGTATATGGCTTGTTTCATATGCTGGACTAGTGAACAATTCATTGCACAATAGAACAAATTCAAAAACTGCTGCATAAAATGTTTGAGTTCCGTCACTGCAGATCTGGGTTTTACTTAATGTTTGGGGTGTGATATAATCCCTTTCTATAAAACATCAAGCTGTTGCAACACTGAAAATACATCATTCCTTGTAATGACAGCAGATGTTGGAGCGACTAGAGTCTAAGAGCAGCCCAGTTGGATCGGACCAAAGGTTCACTACTCCAGCACCTTGCTTTCCACAGAGGCCAATCAGATGCCTCTAGGAAGCCCAAAATCAGGACATGAAGGCCATAGCCTTCTTAGCACTGGAATTCAGTGGCATGCTCCCTCTGAACAAGCGTGTTCCATATAGCTGTCATGACTAATGGCCACCGGTAACCCCTATATTCCACGAATTTGTTTAATCTCATTTAAGAGATCAGATTGCATAGTGATCTAGACTGTGTGCAGTTCCAGCTCCAGTTTTTTTGTGGGCCCTTAAGCAAGACACCCTCAATGAGTCCCTTCCCTCCTCATCACATTTGCCACCAGCTGCTATTGCTCCTCCTCCTCCTCTTGCTTATCACTGCTACCACTTGCTTGCCAGGCAGAGAGCCAGTGAGAAAGTAGGAAGTGGCATCTACAATTCCTCCTCACTACCACCATTGTCTGGGACATAGTGAGAGGCAGGTAAACAAACAGGTTGCAGCGGTGAAGAGGAGCAGCAACTCCAGAGGGCTCTTGTCAGTGGGCCCTTACTAGGGTATGGGCCCTTGGCAGGTGCCTGATCATGCCTACCCTTGATCCTGGCCCTCTCTATGCAGCATAGTGTGTTGCACTATATGTTCATCTGTTTTTTGCAGCTGACTCACTCTGGTCTGGATTCTGTGGATTAATTCCCAGGCATATGGTGGAAAGCTCATATCTTGGATCCCTTCCTAGCCCTGTGATTTACACCTACCTAGAACTAAATGGCAGATGATTATGAGTTTTGGCACACTGGCCACTAGTTGTAGCCTGGTGTATTTAATTTACTTACTAGATTTATGTAGTCACCCCATAACACAAGTTGTCTGGGGGCTCACAGAACAGATATAACATTAAAATATAATATGGAACTATAATATAAAACTAGCTATTTGCATTCTAAATAAGGTTGCAGCTGGCATACAAACCAAAGCTGATAAAAGGTGCTTCACTTGAGCTTCTACAGTGCTGGATCAATAAGCACCCCCATAATGCAAACCTGATCCTTTAGGATCCAGGCCTAACAAAGACCCAGGAGTTCCCCATCCATCCCCAGGCAGCTTCTCTCTGGCCTCAAAGAGAAATGCTCCTATCTCTGATCAACAGCTGATTAAAAATGAGTACTTCCCCCTGCTTGGCACTGGAAAAGGCTCCCTTTCTCATTGCTTAGCAGGATAAGCTTCTGATCGGATATAAGATTTTTTCCCTGTGGGGCAGAAGGGCTGATCCAGTTCTCCTTCCTTCTGAAACTTGTTCTGCAGAGAGTTGTCCTTCCTACTTCTGAGTAGGCATCCAGAAGCTTGCCCAGACATGCTGTTCATGTCTTCCTACTGTAAATGAACAACAATGAAATTGAGGGGGGGGGAGGTTTTTCAGCCCTGCCCACTTTTTCCATGGGATGTGGCCTCTGAGAGCTTTTCTAAAATGCAATCTGGTGCTCATGCCAGAAAAGGTTCCCCACTCCATTTTACAGGGAGTGTGACACCATCTAGAACAGGGTGAGCACCATTCACCATGGATCATTGGTGTTAATAAGATTAACCAAGTGGTTAATGAGCTACATTAGAAACAGTTCATTAAGAAAAGCAATGAAATGTTTTATCAATACTCTGTTCCATTTACTCACACCTTGCTTTTTCTTTTTTACTCATACAGTTTGTAAGACAAGAGTGGCCCACGGGACCAACTCTCATGAGGTGAGTATCTAGACAAGACTCAGTTTACTGCCTGGTTTTCAGAAATGCCTTGTTTGTGAGTCAGAGCAGAAAAAAATGGCTCCTGTTGGCAGTTTCCTTCACTGGTCTGAAGGAAGAAGGAAGACAGGTTCTTTCCTTTTATCTCACATACTTGCTGTGCACACTGCTGCAGGAGCAACCAGTGTAACACCCGTGTACACGAAACAATCATGTTTGCCCTGTAATGTGTTTCCCCTTTAATTGCAAGTCCTGGTTATGGCAAGTAAGCATATTTGTTTTCTTAATGTTTCAGATGGCTATCATATTCAACCAAGAAGGCCTGAAAGCCATCCAGCCCCCATGTGTGATTCAGAGCTTCATCAACCACAACGCTGTTCTTTACAAAGTCTTTGTGGTTGGAGAGTCATACACCGTAGTGAAAAGACCGTCTGTAAAGAACTTCTCTGCAGGCGTTTCAGGTAATGCTTTGAGAGCGACTGTTCAGTGCGAGTGGGAATAGGCAAGGATTTTGCCAGTAATTAATCAGAAGGAGAAAGACAGTTGTAAATTGGTGTTTCTCAAAATTATTGTATGTGGGGAGGGGCTGGAGGGGAGACCCTTTGAAGCTTTTACTGCATTTTGAACCCTCCAACGGCCATTTCTTCAGCAGACAGGTGAACGGAATTCTTGCAAAGAGCTGTATGTATGAATACCGTTGTATTTCCAAGCCCTCCCACCGAGATGTGAGACAATAAAGAGGTCTGCCGTACAATCTACAAAGCTTTACTCAGTAAATAGAGGTCTCTTCACACCTGAAGAGAGTGTGAATGCTAGGAGCTATTCTCTAAGCTTAATTAGCCTAACAAAGCAAAGCAGTTGCCTATCGACTAAATGGATGGTTTCCCCGCAGTGCCAACAGGCTTTTTACCTCTGACAGGTGGCTACGCTAGCAGACCGCTTCTCACTTCCTCTCAACTCCGCCCACTTAACTCAGTGGCAGACTCTGTTATCTGTCAACTTCGATCTACCCTACCCCTCCGACAGAGACTGAATTCCGAGGGGAGGGGGAAGGATGTTCTCTAAGCCTGGCGTCTTGTCTAATAAGCTCCTGGGAAGATTCATTCTTGACTCCTGAAGAGTGTTGGAGAATCTCCTCCCCTGCTTCCATTCTTGGCTGGTCTTCTTCTTCTTCTTCTTCTTCTTCTTCTTCTTCTTCTTCTTCTTCTTCTTCTTCCTCTTCTCCTCCTCCTCCTCCTCCTCCTCCTCCTCCTCCTCCTCCTCCTCTTTCTTCTTCTTCTTCTCCTTCTTCTTCTTCTTCTCCTTCTCCGATTCAGCTCCCAAACCCCATTCACCCACAGTAGGGAGAACAGGCCGGATCCTGACAGTATGGCTTTGTGAATTGGAGCACTAATCTCAAATGGTCATTAGAAGAGAGATAGAACAAGACTTCCAAGACTTTCTCCTAAGACCAACCACCCAGGATGGGCAGAAGAGCTGCTGCTCTCACCAGAAGCTCCTGTATGCTCCTCTACAATGTCCATAGCAGGTTTAGAGGCTACGACACTAAACCCCTGTTACTGGGAGAAAAATGGCTGTGGCTTCTGTGGGATCCTTTCTTTCCTGCCCCTCACCCCTGGCACATCCATGTCCCCTTCCAGGGGTCATGCAAAGCTCTCCCCCTTCAAGGGACACGGCCCACAGTTTAAGAACCACTGTTTTAAATAGTCCATTGAAATTGAAACATCTGTTTCTTTCATCTTGGATTTCTTCCTCATACAAAGAGGGATGCCGTCTGTTCTGAAATGCACATGAATGGAATTCTTATGTTAAACACAGTCTGTTAACAAATCCTCATCTTTAGTTTTCATATCTGTGATTTATGGTATAGACAAAAAAGGCACTTAGCTAAAAACTTTCAGTGGGTTCTTTTACTTTTTCTTCCCTCCCTCCTTCCCTGCAAGCGAGAAATTCTTCGATACTATCATAGCACTCCCTGTGTCTGCCTTTTACTTGGCGCAGTTCTTTTTCATCTTGCATCTCCACTGAACAAGCTGTGCATTTACTGTGTGCAGGTGTTTTATGACTTTCCAAACCATGGGCCAGAGCCTTAGCAGATAATTACAAGAGGAATTAAAAAATGTATTTTCTGAAATCACAGAATTGCAAAATGAATACAAATCGAGAATACTAGTCATAACAACACAAAATAAAAATGGGTATAGCACTTAAAATATTCACTGTAGTATTTTCAGCTAGAGCTTTAGTTGATTAATCTAAAGGAACTAGCAGTAATTATAATGAATGGTTATTTACTTAGGTAAACTGGTTGCTGCAGCAGCTCTGCGGTGATGAATGTTTCAAAAGGATAACAGTCAAGAGTTGCAATTTAGAGATCAAAAGATTCAAGTACAGGTCGAAAGAGTGATGAGTAGAAGGCAAAGAAGGCTGTGCCAGATAAAGTTCAAAGCAAATATATTGACAAGGGAGAGCAAAGAGGGACCTTTGCAAATATTAATCCGTGGGTATGCAAACCATTATGCTCCAGGTGTTTTGAACTACATCTTGCAACTCTTGACCATTGGCCATGCTGGCTGGGGCTTAGCATAACTATATTCCAAAACATCTGGAGGGCGCCAGGTTGCCTACCCCATGACTAGCTCAAACAGCAAAGAGCTCAGATACTTTCCAGACAGCCCAGGCCATGCAGATGTAAGAGAGATATTTCAGTGGGCACAAATATTTGGGCTATGACCAACCCATGTCGGCATGATAAACAGTGCTGCCAACTCAGCATAGAAAGATACATACAAGCTAAAGGCACAACCGTTTTTAAAACAAAATCCCAGCTATTATAATGGTCATCTTGATATTTGTAAAGAAACTCTGAGATAAATTATTTTTCGCCTGATGACTCTTGTTGTTTCCGTCATTTTATATGATTGGGGGCGGGTCACTAGATGCCATTGGCTCATGCACTCCCCTTCCCTTCCTCCATGTGCAAGAGGACGCGAGTAAAAGCTTTGACTTTCACTTTAGAACAAGCCACAGTTCTGTGTTACATATGAATTTAGGGAACTATGTTTTGTTCTAACCAAAGCATTCGAAACAAACCACAGTTTATTTTAAAGTAAAAGCTAAAAAAATTGCACTCCTCTCATGCCCAAGAATCACTGTGGTCTGTTCCTGATCACCTAAGCCAAGGTTTAGTTGATTTAGTTGATTTAGCTGCCAGTTAGTTTCCAGGCGAAGTACAAAGTGTTGGTCATTACCTTTAAAGCCCTACATGGTTTGGGTCCAGGTTACCTGCGGGATCGCCTTCTCCCATACAATCCGCCCCGCACACTTAGGTCCTCTGGGAAGAATTTATTACAGTCAACAAAAACTAGACTGACAACTGTTACCCAGAGGACCTTCTCTTCTGCTGCTCCCAGATTATGGAATGACCTGCCGGGAGAGATCCGTGAACTTACCAGTCTTCAGGAATTTAAAAGATCTATAAAGACTGAGCTCTTCCGGCAGGCCAACTCAGATGAATTTTAAGTGTTTTATTGGTGTTTTATTGGTATTTTAATGATATACTGGTTTTATGTATTTTTAATCAGTTTTGTGTGTTTTATGATGATGTTGTTCCCCGCCTCGATCCGTTGGGAGAGGCGGGTAATAAATAAATAAATATTATATTATTATTATTATTATTATTATTATTGAATGCAGTGTATTGTTTGGGGAACATTACAACTGTGATTTTCTTTTTCCCGAGAACCTGCCTTCTCGAGAATGGCTTAAATTGGTATTAGGTTTTGGACCTTTTCCAGATGATAGGGATACTTTGTTCAGAAGATGCTCAGCAACTTTCCTCTCATTGCATGGAACTGAGATGTGTCATCCCTTAAAAAGAGGGGATGGAGATGCTTCACATTCTTCTGGCAGTATTTTCCCACCATGGGAAATGCGATTCTTTCCCCATGGTAGCATATATGCTACTCTTGCAAGAGCTGTGTGGAATGTGGCTACATGACTGTCTCAGGCACCTGTTTGGTGGTACTAGGGACATCACTAGTGATGAGCAACGTAACCCTTCCCCTACTACATGCCTGCAAAATTTCTTTTCATCTTTTAAACTAATTTAAACGCAGCACTACCCTGGAGCAAGAGCTCTTATCTATCCCTCAAATAGGCTGGCCATATGGAAAGGAGGACAGGGCTCCTGTATCTTTAACAGTTGTGTAGAAAAGGGAATTTCATCAGGTGTCATTTCTATGCATGCAGCACCTGGTGAAATTCCCTCTTCATCACAACAGTAAAAGCTGCAGGAGCCCTGCCCTCTTTTGTATCCGGTCACTCTGGTATAACTCCTGCAGCTTTGACTGTTGCGTTGAAGAGGGAATTTCATCAGGTGCTGCATGACCATATGAAAAGGAGGACAGGGCTCATGTAACTTTAACAGTTGCAGAGAAAAGGGAATTTCAGCCAGTGTCATTTGTATGCAATTAGTCCCTGGTGAAATTCCCTCTTCATCATAACAGTTAAAGGTGCAGGCACTATACTAGAGTGACCATATATAAAAGAAGGCAGGGGCCCTGCAACTTTAACTGGTGTGATGAAGAGGGAATTTCAGCAGGAACTAATTGGATACAAATGACATTGGCTGAAATTCCCTTTTCTCTACAACTGTTAAAGTTACATGAGCCCTGTCCTCCTTTTCATATGGTCAGCCTACCTCAAAGAAAGCAAAATGATGGCAAACACCAGCATGGCTGTCTCTTCCTCCAGCAGTGCCCTGCCTTTCAGCCAGCTTTTCCTTTTTTAAAAAAAAAATGTAAAGGTTTCTTCCCTTTTGCAGCACTTCCCCACCCATTATGAGGGGATGAAATATTGCATTACTAGTGCTGGATTGGGGCTAATGTAAGTGCAGGGATGATACACAAGCCAAGGCTTTTATGTAAGTTGTAAAGGCTCATAGAGTTGCTGGGTTGCACTGCCCTCTAGTGTTTGTCCATTCAAATCCTTTTAGGGCCCAAGATGATTATTTGGATGTAAAAAGAGAGCATTCTGTGTTACCTTTATGTCACCTATATTTCCCCACTTCCAGAATTCTGTTTATTACATTTACATTTTTAAAAACTTTTCTACTTGCAGATAGAGAATCAATATTTTTCAACAGCCACAACGTATCAAAGCCAGAATCCTCTTCCATCCTAACAGCAGTAAGTATTACAGGCCTCTTTCTGAAAATAGTAGTTAACTGCTTGCTGAGTGGTTCAAGTCACAAGCAGATTTCAGAATGTCGATTTCTATAAGGGTCTCTCAGTTTGAATCTCTTCTTTCCAGATTTATTGTAGGAGTTGCAGCCTAAGTCTCTGAAAGTGTTGTGTAGTGCCTTTTATTTTATAGGAAGACATGAAACTGCCCTGTACCAGGTCAGACTGTTGTCTAACTGGCAGCCACTGTCCAGGACCTCAGGCAGAGGTCATACCCATCACTTGAGCTTTTTTCTTCTTCTTAAACTGGAAATGCCAGGGTTTGAATCCAAGGCTGTCTGCATGCAAAGCATGTGCTCTACCGTTGAGCTGTGGTCTCCCTTGCAAGGGTGTTGAAACCTCAGTAATTCCCATAACACACCTGGGAAATTGGAGGGGGTTATTTGTAAATTGAACCACAGATGATAACTATATTGACAGTATAAGAACATAAGGAGAGCCATGCTGGATCAGACCAAGGGTCCATCTAGTCCAGCATTCTGTTCACACAGTGGCCAACCAACTGCCCACAGGAAACTCACAAGCAGGACATTAGTACAACAGCACTTCCCACCCATGTTCCCCACAAACTGGTGTACGTAGGCTTACTGCTTCTGATACTGGAGATCGCGCATAGCCATCATGACTAGTAGCCATTGATAGCCTTCTTCTCCAGGAATTTATCCAACCCCCTTTTAAAGCAATTGAAATTGGTGGCCATCACTACATCCTATGGTAGTGAATTCCATAGTTTAACTATGCACTGTCTGAAGAAATATTTCCTTTTATATGTACAGAACCTCCCACTAATCAGCTCCATGGGATGACTCCGGGTTCTCATGTTATGAGAGAGAGAGAAATGTCTCCCTATCCACATTCTCCACACCATGCATAATTTTGTACACTTCTATCACGTCTCCCCTTGCCCTCCTTTTTTCCAAGCTAAACAATCCCAGTTGTTGTAATTTTCCCTCATAGGGAAGTTGCTCCAGCTCCTTAGTTGCTCTGGTTCACACCAGCCGCATCCTCTTTGTGCCACCAAGTACATGATCCTATTAAGTCTGTAACTAACAATCTCTGGGACCGGCCTGCATAACATAAGCCCTGTGAATCAATTGAAGCCCCCTCCCTATTTGAAGCCCCCCCCCCAGGAATTCTAAATAACCATTGTCTTGCAGCCCTTTCTCACCTCTTTGTGAGAAGATCTGCAGCATGCAGGGGACCCAACACCAGTGACAGGCAAAGATGGGGAAATGTTTGCATGATGTCTGCACATTTCCTCCTCCTTCTCCCCCCACATGCATTCAGAGTGATTTGATGGAGGTTTTTTTCAGCCTGGTGCAACAAGCCATGCACACATGACAGAGCCATGTGTGAATTGCTGAAAACCTTGTGCGATGTCCGAGGAGGAGGAGGGGTGTGTGTGTGTGTGTGTGTGTGTGTGTTTGCAGGTAATAGCATTAAAAAGGTGTGTGTGCAGCGAGACCTCTGGGTGGGAAACAGAAAAAGAAAGGGTGGAGCATGCTACTATGGGTTGGAGATACTTAACAGGCAAGATTTCAGAGAGGTCTGTGGTGGTTGGATGAAGCAAAAAGCCTACTCTGGAGAACAGAGAGGGGAAAGGGGCTAACGGATAATGTGTTACAACGTAACAAAGTGCTTCTGTGCAATTAATGTAATGATGCAGCCCTCTTGAATTAATAAAAAGGGAACAGAGACTCTGCACAATTTGGGTTGTGCCCCCTTGCTCTGGGAAGTTTAGCATGTCACTCCAGCTGCAGTCACCCACATGGGTGTGTGGGTGTGTTTGTGCATGCATTTTTTCCTAGTCTATAGAACCTGCTTGATTGTTCTATTATTTATTCATTACACAGATTAGTCACTATGGTGTACCAGATACTAAATGTGGAATACTGGGCACGTAATAGAAAATGGAAAAGGGAGTAAATGTGTAGCTCATCCCACAATCCTAAACATCTACTGAACAGTCATTTTCTTAGGAAATATAAGAACTGTATACATCTCCCTTTCACAGTATGAGTAAAATGCTAAGGATATTTTACAAGGTCAATTGCATATACACCTGTGCAGGAGATAGAGCGCAAAATGTAGTCAAAGCTAGACACTTTTAAATATCATTAACAATCTCATTTAGATAAAATATAACAGGATATATTTAAACTTGTGTTTACTCTCCCGTTAAGATGAATGCAACTGAAGTGCTATTTCTTTGGGTGGATCATACCCTATGTTTTAAGCATATCCCTTGAAATACCCAGTGTAGCCTTGTTCTGTTTTATGTTTGTTGTTGATATTAGTTGTTGTTGTTGTTGTTGTTGTTGTTGTTGTTCAAAGAGAGAACTTTTCTATTAAGGACATCTGTTGGTATTGAGCTTGTTGCCATATTGCACATAGGTTTGTTTTAATACAAATGCAATTTCAAATTGTAAATACAATTTGCATTTGCATTTTAGCATTTAGAGGTCATTTAAAATATTGGGCATTCGTTTTTCCTTTTATACAGTGGAGTATGGAGACTAGGCTTGATTCAGTGTAACATTTCGTACTCACAGGTGGTGCTTCCGATCTTGTGCGTGGGGGTGTATGCTTTCACGTGGAATATAAAACCTTTCCCAAAGTTAACAGCCTCTAGATGTGTTGGACTACAACCCCTGTCACCCATGGCCAACACGATCATGCTGGCTGGGCGTGATGTTCTAATCCATCACATCTGGAGGATGCTAAGGCAGGATCTACGCTACTGCTTTATAACAGTATTGAAGTGCACTGACAACTGTTGAGGCCCTTGACACATTCCATATGCCACTTTCAAACTGCTTTCATATCATTACATCCTGCTTGGTGTAGATCTGGCCTGTGTTGGGGAAGGTTGGTGTTGCATAATTTTATACACCTCTATCATATCTCCCTTCTCTTGCCTTTTCTCTAAACTAAACAGTCCCAGATGTTGTAACCTTCCCTCGTAGGGGAGTTGCTCCAGCCCCTCAATCACTTTAGTTGCCCTTTTCTGCATTTTTTCCAACTCTAGAATATTCTGTTTTAGCTACAGTGACCAGAACGACACAAAGATTGTCTAAACCCCTTCCCAATTTCTTAAACTGTTCTCTGTCTCTCTGTCTCTGTCTCTCTCTCTCTCTCAGCTTGATAAAATAGAAGGCGTGTTTGAGAGGCCCAATGATGATGTCATCCGTGCCATTTCGAAGACTTTGAGGCAGGCCCTGGGGGTTTCTCTGTTTGGGATTGACATCATCATCAACAATCAGACCGGGCAGCATGCTGTCATCGACATCAATGCATTCCCAGGTAAGAGCAGGCTGCTTGATAGCATGCACACGATATTGACCACGTGCCTAATTCAGCATTTATTTTAAGCCCCTCTCAGAAGTGCCCCCTGCAAGTTCAGGGAATATGTGGAAAGGACAAGAGGATCGCATCTGCTATATCTGCCCCCAACTTCAAAATGCCTGTTGGCTCCTTCCTCCACCCTGACTTCCAAAGGCTCAACAGAAGATCTAAACAGGAAACCTGCAGAAGTAGAGAGCCCCCAGTCAGGCAGAACCCTCATTCCCATGGAGAAGCTTAAACATGTGCAGCTGCATGCACACAGACTCCCCATTTGGACCTTCCGCCAACACATGGAGGTCGTAGGGATGAGCTGGCAGGCCCGATGTTGAGGGTAGGGCAAGCAAGCACCCCACACCCTTTCCACACGTTCCCTGAATACAAGGAGGGTGCTTCCAAATGGGGCTGTAAGCTGATGCATAAAGGGCTTGGGGTTCATTTAGATTCATCTTCATAGTTCCCACCCTCACTCCCATTGCTGTGTTCTGCCCCAAGGATGATCACATTAGCAATCTAATTTACAGCAGCCTCTCTGCGGCCTGTTCCTTTCACTTTGTTTTTGCTGGTGGACTGCCTCTCATGTTATCTACCTGCTACCGCCTCCTGTGAGACCCACTTGAGTTTTCTAAATTACCCCAGGCTAGCAATATTCCTGTGAGCATTTTTTACATCTAAACATGCATGAGATTCAGAAGGGGCACCCGTGTCTGTCTGTGGTATGAAAGCAATAAGAGTCTGTGGCTCCTTAAAGACTAACAGTGTTTTATTACTAGTGCATGAGCTTGCATTGGCTAAACCCACTTTGTCAGATGCAGGAATGGTTAGAAACATGCATATCCATTCATGCATCTGACGAAGTGGGTTAAACCCACGAAAGCTCTTGCATTAGAAATAAAACACTGTTAGCCTTTAAGGTACCACAAACTCTTACTGTATGCATAGGATTGTGTCCTTAGACAGATCCCTCCCATCAATCCAAAACCAGCCATCATCCTTCTTAAGACTTACACAGAGTGCTCTACAAATATACCATGGTGATACCAAACATACCAAATGAAGAATATATACAGTAGACATTTCAGATTTTTTAAAAAAAGTAAAAACAAAGTGCCCACTGAAGTTCTGGTGCCTTTCCCATGGACCTCTGTCGTGCTATCCATGTAAGAGACTGGAGGAAGAACCTTTGAATGTTCTTGAGCTAAATAGAACAGCTCCAGGTTTAGCCAAGAAGGTAGTTAATATGCTTTCAAGAGGGTGCCTGAGTTGGGTACAAGTTGCAAGGTGTATGCAACATTTCCTTAGAGTGAGGCTTATATGCTATGGTTCCCTGTGATATTTACCTCCAAGCTGTCAGTGGCAGGGATCGTAGCTCAGGTCCCAGGTTGAACCCCTGGTAGGGTTAGGAAAGAATCCTGCCTGAAACCCTGGAGAGTTGCTACCAGTTAATACCAACAATACTGGGCTTGAAGGACCAAGGGGCTGACTCCATATAAAGCAGCTCTCTGTGTTCATATGCTTTAGGGCTTTGCAGCTGCTTCTGCCATGTTTTTGTTGGGCATTAGGAATTCCCGGCTGCTTTGCAGTCTGGACAGGACCAATTTCTTCTGATGATCCCCATGAGACGATGATGTACCTCTTCTCAAGAAAGGAGCTGCCGTATTTCTACACAACGCAGGGCACAATTAAAGGGCTACTACTATTATTTCCCTCTCTTTTAAAAAGAGGTGGAGACAAGTTTCAGATGTAGACATATCTGGGGACGTTAGAGTTTCGAAGCTTCTGCTTTTCCCCATTGTAAGTCTTTAAGGTGCCATAGACTCTTATTGTTTTCGTGCCACAGGTTAACATGGCTGCCCCTTTTGAATCGCATGCTGCATGTTTAAGCATTAAAAGAAAGTCCAGAAAGTGTGAACCTTTGAGGTTTCCTAGGCACATTAATGTAATGTCCATGCATGACACGATTCTGCAGGAAAAGCTACTTTAACCCTGGTATTTCCTGCGGCAATCATAATGTGTGAAGCTGCTACTAGCTGGAGGCTAGGAATGGAATAATGTGAATAGGAGTAAAATAGAAACTGGAGTTTGACTGAGAATGAGAAATTTGTTCTCTGAATTAAAATGCTTGACCAAAGCAAAGAATTTTTAATTCATTTTCAAGATGTCTCCTGTGTTTAGATTAACATTTCTTGCAATAGTGCCTAAAAATGTCCAGGTTTCTCTGCTTTATCCTTTATTTATTTTATTCTGTCATGAGGATTTATCACTTCTCTGGAAAAGGATATTCCTCAAAAATATTGCAGAGACATGGCGTTTTGTAGCACTTCAGAGAGAAAAGGTATTTTTATCCCCTTCCTTCCAAAAGCAGATACTCAGGAGTAGTTCCAGCTCAGCTGTTTTAGTTCTTAATTCCCCGTCCTATCCTGTCATATTGTAAGAATTGCCTATACACAGAGACTTGTTTCATTAGCAAACCACCACAGCAAAATGTGCCAATGCTGACAGAATAAGTGGAAAGATACCACCAGGTCCACCTCCAAGTCTCGTTGTTCCTGCCCTTCAGATCTGTGGCAACACCAGTTGGCCAGCCCTATGTCTTCCTACTCATCCTCTTCCTCCTAGCTTCTCAGATGCAATGGCTCTGTTCAGCTCTTTTCTCAGCCATCAGAATCTCTGAGCAAGCAACACTAAGCCCTCCCCTTTTATCAGTTTTCTCCTGGCCATAAGGCCCCCACCCTCCCATATGCAGTGAACCTAAGTGTGTCCTTTCACTCTGAAGCTCACTCAGTCCTATGCCAGTCTCTCTGCCAGTCATGCACAAGATAATGTGAGTAACGTCGGTCCCTCAGCAGAGAAGGAGCAAGGATACCTGAGGCCTTCCTTTTCTCAGACGGACTTACATAGCAAGAACCTTTTGAACTTTTTGAAAGTGGTTCGCAGTTAATGGGAGAAAGAGGGGAAATACTGGGTTTATGTGTTTGCAGTCCACAGCTTGATGGGCCAGTCAAGAGACAGTAGAAATGATGGGTAAGAGAACAAGGAGGAGGGAGAGAGCACTTCTGCCCAAACAATCCTAAGTATCTCCTTGCAATGACCTACTGTGGGACCTTGTGTGAAGCAGCAGGATACACACCTGCAAGGTTCTCCATTTGCACACCTGCCAAACAGACGGCTGGCACTGAGCGAGATGGGGAGGGGGGCAGGAGGTACAGTAACTTTAGAATGTGCAAGAATACTGATCTGTGGATTAGATATTTTGAGTACAAGATAGCCTGTGAGTATCGAAAGTGATGTTCTTGGTGTGTTTTAGCACAGAACTTCACTGTTAAGACCTCCATTGTTGTGTGCGCACAGAAAGCTATTCCAGTGCCAGCTCCAGGTTTTAGAGGGACTTGTGGGCAAGACACCCCCATGGCCCCCCTCCCTCCGTGAGTCTACCTTCTCACCACCATTGGTACCAGCTGCTTTGACTCCTCATCCTCTTTCTGATCATTGCTATCACTTGCTTGCTTGACTATGGCTGCCTCTACAAGACAGGTTTAAAGCTCTTTCAAGGCACTTAAAAAAATTTACCTCTACAAGAACGGAGCGCAAATCGGGCGTAGAGGCGCATTATCTCTCCGATTATGCGCATTATCGAATGCGCGTTAAACAGTGAGTTTTATTTTGCTCCGGCTGTTAAAGCGCATTTTGACTGTGTGATGCTTATGCGCATTAACTACTTGTAAAGCGCATTTTGGTCATCCGTTAATGCGCTTCGCCGCCTCTCGCCGCCTCTCGTGCAGAGGTGTTAGGCGTAAATGTGCTTCAGCGATTATGCGCATAATCGCCTAACCGGGCGCAAAAGCGAATCCTTGTAGAGGGGACCTAACTGACAGGCAGGGAGCCACGGAACAAGTTGGCAGTAACATGTAATGCTTCTCCTTCTCACTGCCACCATCATCTGGGCCAGAGCGAGAGGCAGGTGAACAAACATGTTGCAGTGGTGAAGAGAAGGAGCAACTCCAGGGGGCTCTTTTCAGTGGTGTCAGGGCAGATGCCCAACCATGCCTACCCTTGACACTGGTCCTGAGTGATCCTTTCTTTAGCTGTTATCCCCATGTATTGCAGGATGAAAAAAGAAACGAGGGAGTTTATTGGGAACGCTAGTCTAATAGGAAGATGGCCATGCCTGATCTCTCTCTCTCTCTCTCTCTCTCTCTCTCTCTCCCCTCCTCATTACTTTCTCAGGTTATGAGGGTGTCTCAGAGTTCTTCACAGACCTCCTGAACCACATAGACACCGTCCTGCAAGGACAAGCTCCAGAGGTGTCCCAGCTAAACCATAGCAAGCACCTGGCCGAGCAGACCAGCAGCCTGGTGGGGGAGCGGATATGCTGTGCAAACACAGGCTGCCGGAGCATGGTGGCCAAAGACCCCTGGATTGTGGACAGTGAGACCAACAGCTCTGTGAAGCTTCAGCACCAGAGACTAGGCTGTAACTCTGCAGTGTCTCCTAGCTTTCAGCAACACTGTGTTGCCACGTTGGCAACAAAAGCTTCCTCTCAATAACCCAATCAATGCCATGGACTGAGAAATACAACAACAACACTGTAGTCCCCATGATCAGAGCAGGCCGGTTGGTAATGCAACTACTAAACAATTAAACAAAAATCTCTATTGGTTCAACGTGATTTTGAAAAGGAAAATGAAATTAGTGATCTGGGTCCACTTCATCAGATTCCTATTGTAGATCTATAGTGAGTTTACACGTGCGTGTGTGTCTCTGTGTGCATGTGTCTTAAACACTAGACCTTAATGTGGGAGGATGGGTTTTGTGTCCCCCCCCCACTTTTCCCCCCCTCTTCCTCTTTGTAGTCAGTATAGACCAGAATTTCAAGGATTCACAGAATTGATAAGGAACGTGTAAAAAAATTGCACACTGGAATTCAACAGCCCTTCGCGGTCCCGCTCTAAAGGGTAAAGCAAGAGGTGCCCACAGTAGAAATCACACGTCCGTTTATTGTGCAGTTGAAAGTTTCTATACGAAGGCAAAACCTGCATATACAGGATTGGCTTATTTACTTTGACTGAGTGGGTGCTAATGTTAGAGCCAGCTTCAAACAGATTCCCTTCTCCTAAAAGAAAAGTATTACTTGGCTACTCCTTTGCCACTGAAAATTCGAGTCCATTACCTGGTTAAATTTCTTAATTGGAGGTAGGTTGATGCCACACTGCCATTTATCTTGTCTTTGAGAGGTTCTTTTCAACTAGCCCATTTTCTGCTGCTAAGCTGATCCTGAGACTGCAGGGGGTCAAGTGTATTTGTGACCACTACTCCCCACAATTCATTTTGCTCAGCAGTGGGCAGAAATTTGTACAAAAGAATACATGTTTATCAATTATTATTTTTACACTACTCCCTCCATCACTCTTTGGGGCTGATTTTCTGGGATACTTTCACAAGGGTAATGTATATTAACCCGTAACTTATTTCACAGTCTTGTCAAACCTTAAGAGCCAATAGCAAAACGAAAGTGCACCTTAGCTCTATTTCTTTTCAATATAACATCACTTTTACAGCTTTGAACTGCTCAGGACTTTGAGAAGGCATTTGTTAGTGAATTTGCGTGCTTCCTCCTGTTTGGGACAATCCCTAAATTGTTTAAGCAAATGCTGTTTAAATCTCGTTCTTGTGTTTAGATATCGATAAAGCGATTGGACATTTATATGCGTTTGGGGTGTATGGACTGGTTCACACATTTACTAGAATGAGCTGTCTGTGTGAATGGTGAGGGAGTGTGAATGCATGCAGTATAGGTGTGATGCAGGTTGTTCACATGACCTTCTTCCCCCCACCATTTTTTGGGGTGCAGGGAAGGACCATGTTGATCATGTGTGTGTGTTATTTCATAGAGTTGAAGAAGGAAGCATAAATGCTCAAATTCCATCAGTACCTAAAGCAATGAATCATAAAGATGACTCATTGCTGGAAATATATGAACTGGCCTTAACATATTATTCCCCACTGATGCTAAGTTTTTTTGGATCTGTAGTGGGGAAAGAGAAGATGGAAACATTTGATGAAATTTGGAGGCAGGGAAGAGAAGAGAGAAATGAGGAGAGGCAGTTCAAAGACAGTGAGTGTTTGCTCCACCCGTATGGGTGCATTTGGAGGAAAGACTATGAATATTGATTTGTGGGGGATGGGGGATGCTAATATTTATATAGGGTTTTTTTGTTTTTACATTTCTGCTATAGAACTCTGCAGTAGGTAATAAACACAACTAGCTTTTTCAACAACAACAGTAATAACAGTGGAGAAGGAGGCTGTCCTTATATATTCCCATGAAAGATCATGAGACATTTGTTTTGGATTTCTATATCAAATTTGGGTCATGGTGATCCTATGTAATTACCCTCCTCCATACCAACTGTTGCTGAGATGTCACAATATTGTAGGGACCTTTCTGTGCATATTTTACATATTTTACATGCATTCAGTGGGAGTGAAAAGTAGATCAAACATGATTTTGTAAACCTCGTTGCATTATAGCAAGTCTCTTGTCAGTTCGTGACGTTAAAGAAAAACAATTGCAAGCCAAACCTTTTTTCAAATTTTTTTTTTAATCTTGGTGTGTGTGTGTGTGTGTGTGTGTGTATAACACAAGTCTGGACTTCAAATTGCCCCAAAGAGTGGAGCCTCTGAAAGCAGCTGAGCCTCCTCCTCCTCCTCTCCCATTATATTTAGTAAGGCAAGACTCATTATAGTCATCATGTTGAGTTCTTCCACCTCTGTGCCGCCTCATTAGCTGCTGCTAGCCTGGGTCAAGAAACCTTGCGAAACGTTATGCCAGGAGAGCAGGAGGAAGAGTCACGGGTCTAGTTCTTGCCACAGAATTGGCTAGGATATATGGATTGTACTGTGGCATCACTGGCTTCTGGGGTGCATTTATTGTTTCCTACCCCACCCCATCCTTCATTGAAATTTGAGTTAAGGACTAAGCAAGCTAGAAAAAAGTGAGAATGTTTCATCTGGTTTAGTAACAAGACATTTCAAAACTATGTTTACATGAATCTGAGTATTGGATCCAATTGCAAGTGTCTTTGTGCTGTTTCCTAGTTTTAATAATGAATAAGAATTTCTTTTCATGGCTGCCTTCTAAATTTTGGTTGGCCTATTTTGCACTGCTTTATTTCTCCAAAATAAACTACTGAAATTTAATTGTGCATTTTATATTTGTTTACAGATGATTATTAAGTATATTTTGTAAATTCTCTGAAGTCTTAGTACAAAGTATGTCTTACAAAAATGCAATCCAAATCTTGACTGTAACTAGAACCTAACTTTAATTCTGTAGCCAAGGGGGTTGTTTGCTTTTTGCCCTCCGAGAGAATAACTGATGCTTATTTAAGAATGGTGCCGAAGTCACTTTTTCATATCCTGCAAATGTTCTGTAACAAAATGGCATTATAATTGGCTTGACTGACAAATACCAAGCGATTCTTTTGGTGATTTCCTGTTCTGTCAGAATATATTGAGTCAACGCATACTTATAATAACTGCAGTCCTGCTAATTCTTGCAGGTTCCAGGAGAGAAAGGATTTGCTATTGCGAAGTACAGAGCAATGAGCAAATGTTGCTCCCTCGACTCCCCATCCCCCCCAAAGCAAATTTACATCAGTCCAAAATTGACTTTTTAGTATTTGAGCTATGATTGGACCCAAGCTCTTGATCCCATATTTGTTTCTAAAGATGTTTCCTTATTTTATTCTTCAAAGGCAGCATTCTATGTGAACTTTACATGCATGACATGTTCCCAGGTTTGGATATGCATGGTACTCCCTGTCACACATAGGGTGAAAATAGTTCTACATTTTTCTCTTCTGGATGGAAAAAAAATACACATGCAGTCCTTCAGGGTTTTTTTTGGTGGTTGTTGTTGTTTTTGGCATAGCTCAGTTTGAAAAAGGAAAGTTTGGGTGTGATAAGTATCTATTGGTTAGCACCAGGGATGTCACCAACACACCCAAGCCCTTAGAGCAGTTTTGCTACTGTGGGGCAAGACTTGAGGGCTGATGTGTATGTTTGGCATCAGAAGCAACTCACTAAACCGGCGTTCACCTTTCTGGTATGTATGCCTGTAACACAAATTGTCTTACAGTTTCTGTTTATTACAGAAATAGGTACTTTGCCCACCCTTTTGTGCATAAAGTGTGTCTTGCATACCAAACCCCGGGAAATAATGAGCATGGATAAGTACACATTTTGAAGCTGCCCTCAAATGTACTTTTTATTTGTAAAACATTTGCTTTACACATTTTTGCAGAGCTCTTCACATAATTGATAAGAGCTGAGAAGTTATGGAAAATCTTCTGATGTTATGTTTATAAACTTAAGGTTGAAACCTCACTTAGACTAGCTTGCCAGTTGTGTATGAAACCTGGGGGGAGGCTACCTTTTAAGATTTATGAAAGTAATGATTGAGAAGTTCTGGTGCTACCTGAACTGTTGACATGTCTCTCCAAGAATAGCTGGTGCTACAGAGTCTCTCAAATGATTGAGCCCTTATTTTTAATCTACAGTAAAGATGTTTCCACATCAAGGCAGACCATAAATGGGTTGCAGAGAGAGATGATCTGGGAAGAATTTTAAGGCCCAATCCTATTCATGTTTAGACAGAGAAACATCCTTCATATGCAGCCAGCAACGATGGGAGTTGTAGGACTTTTTCTGTTTAAGCATGCATATGATTGGACCCTTAATCTCATTTCAGGTTAATTATTTTTATATAATGTAATTGATTCATCTGTTTTCATTTTTGTCATTTCAGTTTAAACAGTTGTGTGGTAATCAGTTGTAAATGGCAAAGAGTACAGATGTCACACACCAGCATTCTAAACATAAACTGGAACCTTGAATTTATCAGCATTCTAAACATAAACTAGAACTATGAATTACAGCAGAGTAGAATGCTAGTGGTAGGATATCATTGGTATAGACCAGCTTTCCTCAACCTGATGCACTCCAGATGTTTTGGACTACAACTCCCAGCATTCCTGATCGTTTTCCATGCTGGGTGGGGCTGTTGGTGTCCAAAACATCTGGAGGGCACAAGTTTGGGGAAGACTGGCAAAGGCAAACATCATTGGGGTTTTTAGTATCCTAGTGCAAACTTCTCAGCTCTTCAGCCAAGTAAGTGTTGTGCTGATTTTAGGTCATTACAAGATAAAGCAAATTAGGCTTCTTCTGAACCAATGGGCAGCCTTAGGACTCTTCCCACTCCCTATGCATGTGTGCTCAATCGAAAGGACAGACATGAGGCAAGCAACCTGCAAGGTCTTTGTTCCATACACTTGTAACATGTTCAGCTCTACTGTTAGCACCCTTAGACATAAATCCACATCCCATTCAGAAGTGCCAGACAGAAGCACCGTTAGCTTTGACCTCTGTCCTGAAAGGTTGTTTTCCTAGGAAAGGATAATCTCTCGCACTTTCTGTTTGAATGTAATGCATTGGCCCAGCTCTGGTCCTCCCATGGTGTACAAAATGAGCAAACACTCTTCACGCTTTCTCAGAATCTGCTGTAATGTTGTTGTAGCCTATTTATGTAAATTATTCAAGGCACTGAGCTCTACTTTATAAAACAACAACAAAAAGTGGAATGATGTAGAAGTAAGTTTAAGAATATACCATCGTTTTCATGGACTTAAAAAAAAAATCAGAAGGGTCTATCCCTCTTCCTCTCTTCTCCCCGCAACTCCATGGTCTCTTTGTATCCATGAAATGAAAAGTGTGACTTTGTCACTGGATTCAGTTCGCTTTTTTATGTGGTTCAAAAATGTTCTCACAAGGTTATATATGTCAAAATTTTAATCAAATACAACTAAAACTGTTACCCAGTTAAAGAAAAACGTGTTGATTTTATTGTATGAGTTTTAGTTGATCAGTTTAAATGAAATCTGAGTTGATGAGGGGGGGAAAGCCCAATAGATCTAAAGACAAAAGCTTACTTTGTTTTTCAGTGATCCACGTGGCTCTGTATTGGGTCTTACCTTAAGCGAGGCATTCCACTTTCTTAAGAGAAGTAATTCTGCTTTTAAGGTGCTGCTTGCAATCTGCCCGTTTTTTTAAAAAAAAATAGTTGTATTTTTAAAAAAGTAAAAATCAGTTACCTAATTTAATTGCTACCTTTTGAGTCTATCAAAATATTTAGTTGAGCCATTAAATAATTGATTAAACCTTGCAGCTGTAATTTTAATACTCAGTTTTCATCAGGACCCCCCTCCTGAGGGCTGAATGTATACATAAAACTGAGTGTTGCTAATATGGTGAAACATTCAATCAAGTAAAATTTTGTCATTAATCTGAATAGGTACAGCCCATGCACAAGATCAACATCGTTATGTGGCACCTCTAAGACTAACAAATATATCATGGCATTAGTTTCCTTAGAGCAGGACCTGCTTTATCAGGTATATCCATTTTTCTTGTGATCTGCTGTTCTGTTAAGACTAGGCCTAAAAGAACATAATCTAACATCTCACTCCTGCCGGTAACTTGAAAAATAAGTTCTGGATGTGCTGTTTGATTTCATTACTGTCCTTAAAAATAGAAGATGCTACAAAACTAATTTCATAATTTTGAATTAGTAAAACTAGTGAAAGTTGGGTGCGGGTGGGAATCATGTCTTCCTTTTTGCAAGTAACCCAGGCCACATTTATGTTTTTATTTTCCACCATTTGCACAGTAATTTCCTAATATAACATTTCAATGCGTGAAGAGATGCATGTAGTATTTAAACATTTGCAAATATTGTAAGTATTAAAAAATAGTGAGTTCTATATTTCAGACTGGGTGCAGCCTATAAGAATAATAGAGAGGCCTTTTATTTCTTTTGTAAAGGAAAGAAAAAGAGTCAGTGCTGTTTAAAAAAAAGTATGAGATCTATTTTTTCCAATTATTTATTTCTTTCAATCCCACCCCTTCTTTAGTGTTTATACTTGGCTCATGTGCCTCCTTCCCAGTGAGATCCCAGTTAACATCCCATTAAACTGGACTCTACCCATAATCTTTTACCTGACAAATCAGGAATTGTGTTTGGTTTGTTGGTTTTTGTTCTTTTTAAGGCATGCTTAGCATTTATCTTTCCCAGTTCAGTGCTCAATCTATACGGGACCATTTTCTTGCGTATGCAAAGTTTGCATCAGATCATTAATGTTCATCCATTACCTTCTGCCACTTTATATAGTGTTAGCAAGCCGGAGTGTTGTGATTTGCTTTGGTCCTGCTCATGAAACTACTTTGATGAAAAACTAATTTGTTTTATGGGGGGAAATGTGGGCTTATATAAAAACCAAAAAAATATACTGGCTTTTTACTTGTACTGCATGACACAACATCCTTCTTAATAATAATATGGTGCTTCTCTTCTCTTGCTAAAGTCATTGATTTTTCAATAGTCTCATTTTGTCTTTATTTGCCAAACACCTGTGACAGACAGTTTTTTTTATTTTTAACAGTAGAGTTAAAATGCACTTAAATATCATCTGTTGTTGTTTCTGTGTTTGCTTTGGAGACAAAACTGTCCTTTTTCCAAACACCTGATTAAAATAAATGCCTTATTACAACTCCTTATCCTGCATTCTCGTTCATGATTGGAGGGCGTTGGGTTGGGGAAGAGTTTATTCCACAGGACTGGTCTTCAAAAAAAAAAGAAAGGAAGAATTGTTACGTCATTTCCTCACACACCCACGCATTGCAATCCCAGTGCTGCTTAGACTTCATATATTTGTTTTACTCACTTCTTTTAAGAGAATGGTCCTATATCAAATTAGTTTTCTAATTCGGATGACCATTTAGGACTGATGTGGCTTCCTGTATACTGACTTTTCTAGAAATGGAGTGATAACTTGGAGCAGGAGAGGTGTATGTCCATACAGATTGCTCTGTTTTATGTACGTTCACAGAGAGTGATGGAGTGGCTGATTTGCACATAATGCTAACCCATGGTTTGTTGGCTTACCCAGAGTTTGTCTGGCAAATGATCAAACAAACCATGGTTTATTTTTCCAATCCCTAAATTGTTAATTTCCCTTCCCCTTCACCCACTCCTTCCTTGTATCCCAAAAGCCTTTTCAGTGCTGTTGTACTGGCATGTAGAGCAGCATTATTAATTTTACCTCTCTTGCCTCTTCCGCATCTCTGAAGCTGGGTGAAACAACCCACGGACAAGCCATGGTTCTGCATTTGCATGTAATGGCAACCCATGGTTTAAACAACCCAGAGTTCACAATTCACCAACAAACCATGGGTTCTCCTTCTGGTTCGTTAGTGTGGCTGCATTCATACATCCCGACAACTTAGAATTCAACAATCATACCATTGATTACTATTATGTGTGAATCCTGCCACACACCCACACACTGCAATATTACATATTCAAGATATCTACAAAAATCACTAAGAGGCATGTTAACATGAACTCCACTCACCCACTGAAAGGGGGAAGCGGGATCATGCCGATGTATATCAATTGCTGGAGAACACAAGCAAGAGGAAAGGTTACAACGCCTGGAACAGTTTAGCATTGAAAAAAGGCGAGTCGGGAAACATGATAGAGTGGTACGAAATTAAGCATGGTGTGGAGAACATAGATAGGGAGACATTTTTCTGTGTTTCACAATACCAGATCATCACATGAAGCTGATTGGTGGGAGATTCAGGACAGATCACACTTAGCATAAAGTATGGAATTTGCTAGTACAAACTGTAGTGCTGGCCACCAATTTGGATAGCTTTCAAAGGGGCATAGACAAATTCATGGAGGAGAAATCCATCAGTAGCTATTGGTCCTGATGGCTTTATGCTCCCTCCAGAGGCACTATGCCTATGTAGACAAGGGGAACATGAGCAAGAGGGTACCGTTGCACTCACGTTCTAGTTGTGGGTTGCCACAGGCAACTCGCTAGCTGGATTAGATGGACTCTTGACCTGAACCACCTTGGTTTGTCATCTTATCACCCTGCTTCTGATGGATGTGCCACCAGTGTGAGAAGAGGCCCTTTGTGAATCCTGAGGTATATAAGTGGAGCCCCTTCCATTTGAGGGATGATCCTGATTTGCTCCAGATTCCCCCCCCCCCCTCACATGCAGGAGCTCTACAGGTGCACATGTTCCCATCTCACAAACGCATGGCTAGCCTCTACAGGCCCCTCACACACGTCGGGGTTGTCTGAACCCTCCTAAGACTGAGCAGAAAAGCATAAATCCCAAATAGGTTTTGGCATTTGGGCTGAAACATTGGGTTGTTGTATATGAGGTTTTCCCATATCTGTAATGATATGGTGGAGTAGTGAATGCCAGGCAGAAGGCTGCCTATAATGAATTTCTGATAACAGCTACATGTGTGACAACCCTTGGGCTAATATTTCACGTGTGGTCATGAGCACAGATGTAATGTGTTGTTTTGCTATCCCTTAAGCTTTCAATGTAAACATGATCTCTTCACATGAATTGAAGATGTAGAGCAGGGGTGTTGAACCTCTTTCAGCCAGAGATCCAAATTAAATTTTGAAGATGCTCTCGGGAGCTACATCCCAGTGGTGGGAGGGGCCAAAAATACCAGCAAAAGTAACCTCTATCCACCAGCCTCCCCCCACCCTTGGCCCAGCCTGGAGACTCTCAGTGGCATTGGCTCAGTTAATGGCCAAATACTTTGAGACCTCAGGCCCCTCACAATGAAAGTGGTTTTCCTCACTACTATTACTTTAGCACAGAGAGCAAGCAAACTATTCTAAGGGATGACCAACCCATCCTAACTTTTCATAGGGACAAACTAGTGCTATGCCTGGATTGCTCCTTTCTTCCAAAGACTGTCTCACAGTTTCATTTAATACAGGATATCATTCTACTAATCACCAGAGGTATTTTGCTTTCGCAACTGTGTAGCACAGCGATCTGGCCTCTGAGCTCGCATTGATGCAGCTTTTGTCAGAACGGTTCTTTCTTCAGCCTTTGCATGATGTCTCCCTCCTCTGGCAAGTCTCTTGCTTTTCAGTCACCCATATGTGCGAGTCACAGAGACCATTAAGAAGTATAGGTTGCTTACTAGTAACTGGTTCTTTGAGTGGTCCTCTGTGAACTCGCACAACCCACCCTCCTCCCTGCTTCGATGCCTCGGCTTCTTTATTCCTCCGCTGCGTCAATCTCGGAACGGAGAGGCAGGTGGGAGCCACTAGCAGAGCATGCACAGAGGAGGTGGGTGGGATTCCCACTTAAAACCCTGTCTAGCTCTAGAATGTTCCGAGTGACTGTTCTGCACAGGCGCGTAACCCATATGTGTGAATTCACAAATGATCTCTCAGAGAACCACAGTTACAGGTAAGCAACTTGTAGATATATATTTGCGTATGCAGGTTACCGCCGATTAAATACAACCCAGGCATTGCTTCCTTTCCCCCATTCCACTCCCAAGGCCAAATCCAGGTTTTTGAGAGCTCTCAATGGGCCCCCTTTCCTCCACCATTGTCACCAGCTGCTATTACACCTCCTCTTTCTCGTCATTGCTATCACTGGCTTGCTTGACAAGCAGAGAGCAAGTAGGCCTTGGCATCTACAGCCCCACCTTCTCACGGCCACCATTGTCTGGGCCAGAATAAGCAGGTCACAATGGTGAAGAGGAGGTGCAACTCCAGAAGGTTCTTGTCAGTGAGTCCCTGCTGGGGCGTGGGCCCTCGGCATGTGCCTGACCATGCCTACCCTTGTCATCCAAACGTAGGACTCATGGGAATTGGCCTTGCCCCCTAAGCCACTATTTGGCCTCTGGCAGTGGATCTTAGGATTGATGGATCTCAGGGTTCTAGCCATGAACAAAGTATGTCCCACAACCCTGAAGTCTGCCTTCCCTTGCACTGAAAGCTTCCTTAGATTGCAGCTGAAGGAGACAAAGAAAGGAGCCCAAAGTTGCGCGTTTATTTTTGTCCGTAATTTTTATATAGAATATATTACAGTCAGAGCGCTCATCTTTTAATCAAAAGAATAACAAGTTATTGCAAGTTATTTTATCCGGTAAATCTAATGGTAGAAGTAAAACATTCTAGAAAGCAGTCATGGCTTTAAAAAAATGAGAGACAAAAAGAAAAGAAGAAGAGAAGGGGAGAAAAGGACAAACCGACCCCTTTTTCTCAACAGAAATGACAAGAGTTCAGTCACACTGCTTGAGATGCTGTAATCCAAAAGTTATAAGTGAAAATTGATAGCCAGTAAAACGAGCATGAAAGCAAAAAACAAGCTAATGATGATGATGAAGAGCAGTATTTCCAGAGAGAGAGAGGAGGGGGGCGTTTTTCTAGTGATACTGGTGCCCTAGGCAAAATGCACCAGCTTCATCATTACTTCCTCCTTTAAAAAAACATCTTTAAATTGCAGTGTTTAAAACATTGAATTAAAACTTCTGGCTTTTTGCTCACGTTGCAGGTTGTTAAGTCATCAACCCCTTCTCAGGGCGTGAAGCTTGTGGGCAACTTTCTCCAGCTCCGCTTCTATGGCTGCCAGGCTTTCCAGCTCTTGGTCCTAAAAGAAGAGAGGAAAGGCGCAACATGTAGCGCTGCAAGTCCTTGTAGCAGGATACACTTATGACTGGATCTTGGGGCTAATGGCCAGGGCCCCCACTGCCCCCCACCAATAACCACCCAGAGGGTGGCAGGTGATGACAGCAGCAGCAAACTCCTTTTCAGTAGAGGCTGGTGACTGAGATGTCAGTGGGGTGGTGAATCTGCTTCGGGTTTCAGTCAGAACTAGTCAGGACTTTGAAGGAGCTATCCAAGATATATCAACCCATTGTCATTGGAGCCACCAACCACAACTGCTCCTTGTCCTTCCGCTGTCATGATCTTGCTATGATTGAAGTGGGTTTAAAATGAAGAACTGCACAGGCTCAGAACTGTTTGTTTTGGGGGGGTTTAACCAGGATTGGCAGATAATGTTGCTGTTTTTCCAACATATTAGGAACGTTAGTTGTAAATCATGGAGGGAGAAAAGAAATGTTACAGAAAGGGCCTTTCCTGCTGTGGCACCTCAGCTGTGGCACCATAGAGAGTTTCGCCTGGCACCTACGTTGTACTCTTTCCTGCGCCAGGTGAGGATCTTTTTATTTCCCCAGTATATTAGCATTTTATCATCCTAGGCATTTAACTTTGCTGTTTGAAATCTGAATTTGAAATCTGTAAACTCTCTGCATTGCAGCTTGGTTTTATTCTGGTTGTACTTTTATATTGTGGTTTTATATTGTGATTTATGTTTCCATATTTTATATTTCAAGTTGTATTGGGCAGTATAGAAATGCAATGAAGAAATAGTTGAATGCCATATAAGCCTTTCCCCTGCTCCTGCTCAGGTAATTAAGTCCAGGATCTAAACTTACCAGGCTGCACCATTGGCAGGGTGTACAGTCTCGCGGAGCTGTAATTTCAAATGGGGCGAGGAGGGGGGTAAAGAGGAGAGAAGGGGGCTTTTTCAGCAGTGACCTCACTGTTGTGATACTGACGCTCTAGAGAAATTTGCGGTTTTTAAACTGGCTCTGAAGACTTTATTTCAGGGGGCTTTTTCACAAAAGAATGCCTTTGTTTTGTGCTAGATTCTTGGATTTCATTCACTGTATGATTTGTTGTTTTGCTTATTTGATTGTTTTGGCTTATTTGGTTGTTTTGGCTGTTTTTATATTGTCCTGTGTGATTTTGTCAGCTGCTTTGTAATGATTCTTAATTTAAAAGGAGGGGTTTAAGTATCTTAAATAATGCAATTGATGAGGCAAGATTCTCAGCAAGACCTAAAGGCCAGCTTTTTGATATATTCACGTTTAAATTACGAAAAAGGGTATATCTCAGAATGGTTACAGCAATATTATCATTTAAAAAACAGCAACGACAAAAGGTGTCCATATTTTGGAAACCAAAAAGGAGGACAACATAGTCGGCCCCCAAGGGGGTATCCCCACCAACATGTCCACCCCCAGGGGCATGTCCAGCACCAAGGGGGTGTGCCCACCTGAACACAGCCTTGATCACATGTCTGATTTTACAGCACACAATTAAGACAAATCTGTTCTACATAACATCTTAATGTTAAAATCAATGAAATAACAAGTGAGACATCCAATGTATCTGAAATTAACTTCACTCACTCCGGCAGGATCTACACTACTGCTTTAAAACAGTTTAAAACTGTTTATAAGAGTAGTGACAACTGTTGGGGCCCAGGACACACTCCATATTTATTTATTTATTTATTTATTGCATTTGTATACCGCCCCATAGCCGAAGCTCTCTGGGCAGTTTACATAGGATTAAAACAACTAAAAACAATATACAAAAATTAAAATAGCAAAAACATACAACATACACACAATACACACTTACGTTGAAAACCACTGCAACAACCCAAAAAGCTACAAAAACAAACCCAGGCTCCTCAGATATTGCTGAATGCCTGAGAGAAGAGGAAAGTCTTGACCTGGCGCCGAAAAGACAACAATGTTGGCGCCAGGCGGGCCTCGTCAGGGAGATTGTTCCAGAATTGGGGGGCCACCACAGAGAAGGCCCTCTCCCTTGTTGCCGACCTCCGAGCTTCCCTTGGAGTAGGCACTCGGAGGAGGGCCTTAGCTGTTGAATGTAGTGTTCGGGTAGATTCATGTCGGGAAAGGCGTTCCGTCAGGTATTGTGGTCCCAAGCCATGTAAGGCTTTATAGGTTAAAACCAGCACCTTGAATCGGGCTCGGAAACATACAGGCAGCCAATGCAAGCGGGCCAGAGTAGGTCTTATATGCTCGGACCTTCTAGTCCCAGTTATCAATCTGGCTGCTGCATTTTGCACAAGCTGCAGCTTCCAAACCGTCTTCAAAGGCAGCCCCACGTAGAGTGCATTGCAGTAATCTAACTTGGAGGTTACGAGAGCATGGACAACTGAAGCCAGGTTATCCCTGTCCTGATAGTGGCGTAGCTGGGCCACCAACCGAAGTTGGTAGAAGGCACTCCGTGCCACTGAGGCCACCTGAGCCTCAAGTGACAGAGATGGTTCTAGGAGAACCCCCAAGCTACAAACCCACTCCTTCAAGGGGAGTGCAACCTCATCCAGAACAGGTTGATGATCCTCCATCCGGTCAGCAGAACCACCCACTAACAGCGTCTCAGTCTTGTCTGGATTGAGTTTCAGTTTATTAGCCCTCATCCAGTCCATTGTTGCAGCCAGGCACTGGTTCAGCACATCCACAGCCTCACCTGATGAAGATGAAAAGGAGAAGTAGAGCTGTGTGTCATCAGCGTACTGATGACAACACACTCCAAAACTCCGGATGACTGCACTCAACAGTTTCATGTAGATGTTGAACAGCATGGGGGACAAGACTGACCCTTCGGAACCCCATACTGGAGAATCCACGGGGCCGAGCAATGTTCCCCAAGCACCACCTTCTGGAGCCGAACCGCCAAATAGGAGCAGAACCACTGCAACGCAGTGCCTCCCACTCCCAACTCAGCCAGTCATCCCAGAAGGATACCATGGTCAATGGTATTGAAAGCTGCTGAGAGATCAAGGAGAATCAACAGTTTTCAAAACGTTTTCAAAGTGTTGTATCTTGCTTGGTGTAGATCGGTCCTCCTACTTCTGTAGCTTTTGCTGTACTTTCTTGAAATACTCTGTGTGATACATTCTCCCCTTCCCTCAAACATCTTTTCTGATTGTATCCTCACTCTGCTGCAAGCTGCTGCTTAACATGCATTGCTGCCGGCTGGCTGGCTTTTTTATTTTTAAAGTTCTTCTTTTTGTGTGTGGAAATTTGTGTATGATTGTCACAAGTTTCTCTACTCTAACATTAGGGTAGGTATTGTAGGCAGCGGACACTACTTTTGCCCATTCACACTTCTCACTTATATACATTAGCACCACTTTTCACACCCAGACTTTGAACTCCTGTCTACTTCCTGCACAAACACGTGACTGCTTTGACTGACCTCTCCTTTCCCACATTTTGATCTGTGGACGCCTCGCCTTTGCTGAGCTCCAGGTGTCTGACTGCCCACCAAATCTGCAGCAGGAAAGGTGCCATGCTTGCCCAGTGCTTCTTATCTAAAAGCTCAATATCCCCTTGATGCCAAGGGCTGAAACTGCTCAAGGTGCAAGACCCCAAAGAGAAGGTTTGACAACCAGAGTTTGAAGGGTATGGCTCCAGTGTTGTTGTTGTTGTTTTTTAAAAAAATTAAAACCTCGAACTTTAAACAAATTGCTAAAAATCAACAGATGAACAGATCTGCTTGAAACTTGGCATGGCTAAAGCCCTACTTAAGAGATATCATGATGCCAAGTTTCATCGCTTTATCTTTAAAAATGACAGGGCTGTAAGCATTTTTGTTAATTCCCATTGACTATAAAGTAGAGTTGCCCCTTTGGGTGGGAGGAAGATGGGGAAAATCCAGATTTGTCTTCAAATTTCATAATTCCCCCCTTCCCAGATTTGTTGCCAAAAATCCTGACATGTCCTGTTTTTTCCTGACATATGGGCACCCTATGAAAGCAGGGATGGGCAACCTGTGGCCCAATGACTGCATGCCACCCTCTGCCTGATTTCGTGCAACCCTTTGTAAAGGATCAGTTCAGACCTCTGACAAGTGACCTGTGTCTCCTGCAGCAGTCTACTGGCTGGGGAAGAGGAGAGGAAAAGAAGCGTGTGGCAGAGAGGGGGTGTGGCCAAAATAGAGAGGTGTAGCCCAGCCCACCACCCATACGTGGCCCATGACCTATTACCTCCTAAGGGAATGCGTCCCTCAACAGAGAAAAGGGATGAACTAAAGGGATGTTATAACTCTTTTGTATAGTATCAATAAGCTGGAAACAAATCTGTTAGCCCCTGACATCGTAACAATCACAGGGGATGCAATATGAGGGGAGGGAGAATGGACGAGTGGCCTTCCCCCATTGTCTCGTCTATCCTTGTTTGTGTCAACGGCTTTAATATATACAAGCACAGAAGTTGGTCCTTGGCCACATATATGTTCTTAAAAAGACGAGTAACAGCCATTGCTGGCCAAATCATGGGATCATAAATGGTCTCACCTTGAGCCATCTATAAATCAGTTCCAGTATTCAGTAAGCATTTCTAATTAAAACAGATAGGATTGCTTGAAGTAGGCTGACCATATGAAAAGGAGGACAGGGCTCATGTAACTTTAACAGTTGTAGAGAAAAGGGAATTTCAGCCAGTGTCATTTGTATGCAATTAGTTCCTGGTGGAATTCCTCGTTCATCACAACAGTTAAAGTTGCAGGGGCCCTGCCTTCTTTTGTATATGGTCACTCTAGTATAGGGCCCCTGCAACTTTAACTGTTGTGATGAAGAGGGAATTTCACCAGGAACTAATTGCATACAAATGACACTGGCTGAAATTCCCTTTTCTCTACAACTGTTGAAGTTACATGAGCCCTGTCCTCCTTTTCATATGGTCAGCCTACTTGAAGGATCTGTTTTTCTTGAGAGGAAAGGCTACACTCATGGACAGTCTCTTTGGCTGATTTTTGGAGATCCCCTCACTGAACACACCACAGCTCACTCCATTCAGCAGGCCCCTTACTGTGACATTTTAAAAGGGGGGTGGAGGTGCTGCTCTGAGAAGGAGGTCCTTGCCCAACACTATTTCTAACTACTATACTGCACTGGCTTTGCTCAACTCCATAATGGCTGAGTGAGTCTCCTCAGGAGCATTTCTCCGTCTGCCATACATAGTAAGTTCTCTCTTTCATCCGAGGCCTTCAGTTGCTTTCCCTCAGTTTGAGATGCTTAAAAGAAGGATAGGTGTCCAGGGAAGCAGGGGGGAAAACACATTTGCAACAGGAAAGGCGGTTCTCATCTCCCTCGATCCAAGGAAAATGGGGAAACATCCCACATTGCACTGATGCCAAAAATCTAAGATTTCCTGCTGTGAGACTATGGTACACTAACGCTGCCCTTGAAGATGTTTGTCCCTTTTTCAAAGAGATTTGAAATAATCACAGAAAGGAAGCCACACATGGGTCAATTAATATCTGGGCATGTACCACTACAAAAGTCCGCTACTCTTCTTCGATAAAATTATTCTCCATTGAGGTGCAGGTGGTGGGGGATGGGGATATTCAGTCACTTGAACTTCTAGCCCTTTCTGAGCATGTAACAAAAATTCAAAATAAAAAAAATGCAGTTGGGTAGATGGCAGATCTGAATAATGTTTAAATATCAACTACCTCTCCGTTTAGCTCTTACTAAGAGGGTCTATTCAGTGGTGGCACCTTGTTGTAAAATGCCCTCCTCAGAGAAGCTCGCCTAGCACCTACATTGTGGTTTTTTCTGTGCCAGGTAAAGAACTTTGTATTTTCTCAGGTATTTCATTTCTTCACTTTTTATTGCTTTAAATCTGTTATATTTTTAGATCTTTATACTGCTGCTAGTTTTGACTTGCTTACTTTGCTTTATACGGTAGCTTTAAACTCTTAAAAGTTTTATATTCTATCAAGTTGTTGTATTTTATGGTTGTAATTGTTGTCACCCTGCCCAGAAACCTTCGGCTACTGGGTGATACAGAAATACAATAAATAAATGAATAAATAAATTATTATTATTATTATTATTATTATTATTATTTATTACATTTATATACCGCCCCATAGCCGAAGCTGTCTGGGCGGTTTACAAAAATTAAAAGATTGAACACTAAAAATTTAAAACCATAAACATAAAACAACTGACATTTAAAACATTTTAAACTGTTAAGCCTGGCCTCACTGTAAATCAAAACCTCAACTTCAGCTGTTCAAATGCCTGGGAGAAAAGAAAAGTTTTGACCTGGTGCCTAAAAGATAACAGTGTTGGCGCCAGGCAGGCCTCATTGGGGAGATCATTCCATAATTGGGGGGCCACCACAGAGAAGGTCCTCTCCTTTGTTGCCGTCCTTCGAGCTTCCCTCAAAGTAGGCACCTGGAGGAGGACCTTTGATGCTGAGCATAGTGTACGGGTAGGTTCATGTTGGGAAAGGCGTTCCATCAGGTATTGTGGTCCCAAATAAATAAATAAATAACTATTGGAAGCCACATAAATTATCCAGCCGCAAATCACTTAAAACTGAAAAATCCCATTAATCTTGACACAGTTTGTGCCTGGAAGACAACAGGAATGTATGGACCTGCCTTCTATGAAATCATACCATGTAGCTCAGGGATGGGGAATGTGTGTCCCCACCCCAATGTTGGACTGCAAGTACCATCATCCTTCACCACTGGATCTTCTTGCTGGAGATGATGGGAGTTACAGTCTAACAACATCAAAAGGGACACATGTTCCCAACTCCCTCTGGCCTAACTCAGTGCTGTCCACTCTTGACCAGCAGCAGTCCTCTGGGATTTGGAGTAGGGATGTCAGGGAAATCCACAACGGAATCAGGGAAGTTAGGTTTTTTATTAATCCAATCCACACATTTCGTAGGAGACCAGCTTTTCCCCAGTTGGGTGGATTCCTCAGACTTGTGGACCATTTTTGTAAGTTTCCTGAATTTTACACAAATTTAGTAATAGAAAATGTGTAAATAAAAATCCTGCTGAAAAAGTGTGTTTCTCCCATATGCTAAAGCTTGAAAATGTGCATTTGGGGAGGAGTTGTGCATTGTCACAAGTCTGAATTTGCACAAATGCAAAATCTATTTTCGTTGATGAGCAACTGATGGATCGAAAGGAGCTTGACAATCTGCAAAACGTGGATAGAGAGGATTTTACACAATCTGTACATCCCTAGTCTTAAACAGAGTGTCTTTCTCTTCCCTTGGTTAACAGATCCTTCAAACTGGAGGTGCCCAGGATTGAACCTGAGACCTTCTGCATTCAGTGCTGGAAGCCTTATTTCCAAATCTGTGTCCCACTGGAACATTATACCTCTTCTCAATAACAGAGGTCTAATGTGCTCCAACTACTAGACACTTGTGTGCAAGGGAAAGATTCAAATGGTAGTGTGTGAGCTCAATTAAAAGTGCCTTTCTGTACTCTCTCTCCCCTCCCCTCCCCCAACTCTTGTTTGAGTATATGGGCTTTCGACATGAGGCTTTTAACCCGCACCTTTATCAAGGCTTCTGCTTCTGGATTCTTTGCGGGATTAAGTTTGTCTACTTTACACATGTTTGTTTCCGGGGTGTGTGCGTGTGTGTGTTTCTCTAGCTTTTTATATGTTTCATTACACATCCACTAGATGGTTCTGTGGTATAGCAGAATTGTGCAATTACATAAGAGACTCATTCAGCTGTTTCTAAATAACCCCTCAACAATAGTAATAATAAAAGCTGGGGAAATGGTTGCAAAGAGGCCCTGGAGGTTGAGGATGTCATGTAAAGGGCCTGCAAACTGTGAATAATCATGAGCACACAATAAAAGCCTTGTGTGGAAAGGCTCTATGTTGAAGAGGAAGTTACACTTGCAATGTAAATTAAGCTTATCCTGGTTGATGGATGGAGTGCACTGCAGCCTGTACGTCTAACATTGGGGGAAGCTTATGGAGAGCCCAACATCTGGAAGCTTTACAACAAATGTATTAGGAACAGTTGTTCCTTGCCCTTCATTGTAACATGTTTCAAAATGCCAGGGTGTTGTAGCAAAATGTTTACAGCCGGGATAGGAGGGCAGTACCTTCCAGATGTTTTGGACTGCAACTCCTGCCAGCCCCAGCCAGCCTGACCAACAGAAAAAAATGCTGAGAGGGCACAGGTTCCCTACCCTTGGTTTGGAGCAATTTGCCATTTTTCCTTAGAGCCTGCCTCACTTAATCCCATGATGCCTTTCTGCAGAAAGCCTCTTCCTCCTGGTTGCTTTTTTGCCCCCCCATCCACCCCCAATGCATTTTACTGCAAATAGTAGCCAGAAGGGGGCAAAGTTCAGCAGAAAAGGCATAAGGCTCTTAGGTAGAACATTTCAGGTTGGACTTTAGGGCAGAGGTCAAGGCCCCAACTCAGTAGAATGAGCAGGAGGGCCCCCAAATGCACCAGGGATGGTTATACCACATTTTTAAGTAACATTACTGTCTAAAGAGTCTCCTCTTCTGCAAGATCATTAAGTCTAGTGTCTAAAGTTACCTAACTGCACTGCTGGGAGCCACATTGGGTGTGGGGGCTTATTCTGGATTGTGGTCCTACAACCTTGCTTCTTCTCCAAAAGAAATACAGCTGGGTTTAGCACACTTGTTTAAACCCGTGACTAAACCTGGGGATGCACCTTGGATAGCTCCTTGAGAGTTCTGAATCTGGAGCAGAGTCACCGCCCCACCGACATCGGAGACATCAAACTCTCCTGGTCAGTAGTAACAAAGAAGAAAGCATGGTGGTGTCTCAGCGGTGCAAAATGGGGAAAACAATTCGTGGTTGCAAGGCATTTCGGGATGGATTAGAAGCAAGGATTCGTTATTCATTCATCCTACTCATTGGCAGGTCAATGTATGGGTTTCTGTGTGTGTTTGAACAATCCCATTAGTGTCACATTTCTTTCTCTGGGGACCAGTGAATGAATAGGGACTAGTGAGACAAGTCTTTGCCTCCCTCTTTCTTCCTCTTACTTTTTGCTGAGCTGACGGTGAGGGTTTTTGTTCTGCTACCGGCACCTGAGCGACTGTCGTCAAGGTTTTCTGGTTGTCTCCCAGATGTCTTGTCAGTGTCTTGGCAATTCCCTGAAAACACAGTGATTGTTGCGTGCTAGAAAGGCACAAGGTGAATCTTGAGCAAGAAGGCAGACTCACTGTAGTTGGGAAAAGGTGGGGGGGAACCTCTTTGCTTTGTGGCCAATTAGCTAGGCCTCTCATTGATGGCTACTAGGGGCTACATTTGCCAGATGCAAAGGAAGACTGTTCAAAGGTCTCCTATCTTTGAAAAGATGTGGAGAACAGAGCCGGCCCTACCATTAGGCAAAATGAGGCAGCTGCCTCAGGCAGCAGATGAGGGGGGGGAGGGTCAATTTAGTGTGGCCCCTTACTCATCTCCCAAAAAGAGGACAAAAGAGGGCAGTGATTTGCATAACATTTGTGTATACTCATGTATAATTAAGAATATGACCTTTAGAAATGACTATAATTTAAACAGAAATACAATACATCTCACCGCAGTGAGGAAGATTGGGACCTGTGGGTCTGCTCAGTCTGCTGCACTGTCTGGGTTGATGATCAACTTCAAGCCCCCTCCACAACCTTCTTGATATGGTTCTTCATCTTTAAACTGGACTTGGACCAGACAACCCTTCAAACAGATGATGTCTTCAAACAGAGGACTGTCCTCTATAAAATAGGGCACATGGCCACCCAAGGACAGTGGGATCCTCCATCCCGTGGCCGTTCCCATCCTCCTAAGATGGTACCCTTGTGGTTGTGATGCTTGCTTGTTGCTGACGAGTGCTATCCTATTAATGATGAAAGGGCTGCTAGAGACATCTGCTAAGGAAACAGAATGAGGAGTAATGTTCCACAATCTGTAGGGATGTTGGGTCGGTTGTCTGGGAACAGCTGTGAGCGGCAACCGAGGTTTGCTAAATAGAGCAAACAAATAGTGGAGCTTCTGTTTTTCTCTGATGCAACCAAAATTCAGAATTCTTTTATTTTAATTGTATCTATATACCAGCTCAGGGTGCTTATATGCACTCATTGTGGGTCTCTCATCCAAGAATGTGTCAGGTCAACATCCACTTGGCTTCAGTAACAGTACATTGGGCTCATCATTTTAGAACTTTACTGTTCCAACATATGCAGGGTTTGCTGTGAAGTTATAAAAACTATGGATCAGTGGGTTAATAGCTTTTAGACTCTGTCAATGAAGAATTACATAGAATAGACAAAATAACCCAGCATTCAGTTGGAAATCCTCAGATTATATTTTGGAGACTGAAACTACAGGTGCAGTATGTTTCGTAGGAAATAATCTGTCATCTATCTCTGTCTGTCTGTCTATTCCATTTAAATATTTGGTGAGAGAGGTTGATTTGTATGATTTTTTTTTCATTTAGAAGGGGGATATGCGTAGGGAAATGTACATATTCTGTATTTGGGGGCTGAATTAGACCATACTGTAACCCCTGCTATCATAATATTGATTTGGATCAGACACTGGCCATTCACCGGCACAATGGAAACCGCTGGCAGAATGGATTTCCCCTCCCTGTTTCATCCCCGTGCCCCCCAAATCTGCTCTGGAGAATTGGGGGACACTCTGGAGGAGATTTGAGGGCCCACAGGAGAGAGAAGAGCAAGGGGAAATCCTACTGCATGAGTGGAAGTGTCTGCTCATGCATAGGCCCTTTAAGGCAACTGTCAGTACCATGTGAGAGGTGGAGATTTAGAGAGAGCTGAGCGGACCAACCTACTTAAGGCCTCAGTTGCTGCCCGTCCCTTCCTGGAGGAACAGGCAGCACCTTGGATAGCTTGCAAAGCACCTTGGAGAGCTCCTTTAGAGTTCTGACTGAAACCCAGAGCGGATTCACCACCCCACTGACATCAGGGCCACCAGCCTCCACTGGCAACTGCTTCTCTCCTGAGGAAGTACCTTAGCCTAGTAGTGCCTGCAGAGCCCTGGCCAAGGTGCTTGAAGTCTCTGCCTCACAGTGCCCTTGTTTCCTGGGCATAACTGTCAACCCAACATGACCTTTGCTGGTAGCTTCCTTCAATCAGAGCCTCCTCAAGCGCCTGCCTCCCACAGGGCCCAAGCTTAGCCAGGACAACAAACACTGCAAAACTGCTGTAAGTCTCTGGTGTTGTCTCCTCTCAAGGAAACCCAAACTCAGGTAGCACTGCTGCCCCCTGGAATTTCTTGCTGCTTGGGGAAGTGTGGAGCACATTGCATTATGTTAAAGTTCTCGCTCACCCTTGCACTCATCAGGGACTTGACAAATCATTTGGAAAAACCGGGGTCATAAAAGGGGGGAAACCTACCTCTGTCCTTCTGTTAGCACTGCCTTCCTCATCCTTCTTTTCCTCTGGCATGGGAACAAGCGGAAAGCTGCCTTCGCTGCTCTCCTCCTTCGAATGATGCTTCTGTGGCCTCCTCGCGTCTTCTTCAGGGTTGTGGAAGTCATACTTGTGGGACCTGAGCGGCAGTTTCATGGACCGATCTGGGTCTTCATTGCTTTCGTTTTCCTCTGCACGCTTTGTGGTGGTCAGTTGCTTGGCCAGCTCATCCATTTTGTTCCATCTCTTGGCATCCTCTACATCTCTGGAGGGTTCCTCTTCCACCTCCTCACTCTCAGTATCCCTGGCATGGGAAGTATCTTCCTCCTGCCTTGTTTCGTCTACAGAGTGATGTCTTTCTCCCTTCACACTGTGGTATTTCTCTTTTTCTTCTGAAGGCTTCCCATCCTGTTCAAAGCCCTTTGCGTCTTGGTTATCTGAAAAGAAATGGGACCAAATGAATATGGATCATTGTTTGTTAGTTTTTGGTTAAATCAAACTCAGTGCTTCCTTCCCTTCACCCCATGTATCCTTTACCAAGAGCTATTTTTAAAGTGCCGCACCAAAAATGACATTTTTAGGGATACACCTACGATATTTCAGAAGTACAGCTAAATAAGAAACTTGTGAATGTGGCAAATACATTCCATTCAATTTTTTATTGAAGAAGTCTTCAGACCATTTCAAACACAATAAGCATGTATTGAAAACAAACAATAAATACGTGAAGCTTAAAACATGAAACTAACTTTTTTAAAGTCTACGACTGAAGTCATAAAATATTTAAAAAATAAAAAATGCATATACCTTTTAATAAAATGAGGTTTTATGATCCCATTGAGGCCCCACATAATTTGAAAGCTGTTACATGGCTCATTTAATCAGACATTTTTCCTTTTCTGTTTTCCTTCAACTGTCCACCTTAACCACAAAAAGGATAACCCCTGAGTCACAAACAGGTTAGACCCTCGTAAGAGAAAGTACATTTCAAATGTATCCCTCATACAGGCACACGGATCAAGGAGCCAGGATTGGCTGTGTCCCCTGTTTGGTGGGGGAGGGGGTGTCCTAGGTGAACAGAAATGAAGGCTACATGCAACATGAACACTAAAATAAAATTGATGACCTATGTATTAAAATTCAGAGTGAAGTAGATGTTGGGGAGCAGATGGCTAATCGTATCACAAGTGAAATTCTTCAACAACCTGATAGACCTACCGTCTTCCCTTTCATCATCCACATCCTCAGAACTGGTAGGATGTTCCTCTTCTGAGGTACTTCTCTCTTTCTCTTCATCTTCCTCCTCTTCTTCCTCATCCTTTACTCCCTCCTCTTCCTCCTCCTCTTCTTCCTCCTCTTCAGCCTGTTCTCTGACACGGTCTTCTCCCTCCTCGTTGCTTTCCTCTTGGCTGTGTTTGGAAACCTGCTCCTTCTCATCCTCAAACTCCTCTGACTCCATGGCTTCCTCCTCCTGCTGGTGTCTCTGCGCAGGAACCCCTTCCTCTTGGATCTCAGCATGGATGTGGTTGTCGACGGCATCATCCCAGGGCAATTCTTCGGCCTCGCTAACCTCATTGCTCTCAAATCCCGCCGCATTCTCCTTCTCATCATCGGGGTCTCGAGCCCTTGGCTCCCTCTCTTCCAGGCTGTTTCTCTCCTCCTCTTTGGAAATAGCCCTTGCACTGTCCTTCTGATTCTTCTCTGCCTCTGGCTCAGCCAAGGAGGCAGTGGGCTCTTCATCGGGAATCCCCGCTAGATCTGAGAGTCAAAATAATAACAGTAAGCAGAAAATGCTACAAAACCACACCAAAAAACATTCACATGCTCCCATTACATTTTCAATAATCCACTGTTTGCTGCCCCACTGACATCAGAGCCACCAGCTTCCACTGCCCCTGAGAATGTTTATTTCTTCATTTCTACCCCACATTCCCCAAATCTCAAGGCAGTTTGCATTTATCCATAAATTTAGCACATGAAGATTCTGAAAGCGTTAACACATTGAACTGGTTTGCACATCTCTAACAACCCATGGTTAACCAACAGTGGGTTGCTGAAAATGTAATGGGAACATGCGTGCTGGTTTCCATGCATCCGCCCACTTCGGCTGAAATAAACTATCCAGGGATGCCCCATCTCTGGGTCGTTTATGTGATGTATGAACCTGGAGAGAAGGTATGTGGAGAGAAGGTATGTGGAGAGAAGAAAATTATTATTATTATGTATCTCTTTCTTGCTCGTGCTGGTTTTTCTGGGCGGACATGACAGGCTTTGCCAAGTCATGCTATTATTATTATAATTATTATAATTATAATTATTTTCATTTCAATTATTTCATTTTCATGGCTGAAGCTCTCTGGGTGGTTTACAACAATTTATAAACTAATAAAATACAGTATAAAAATTAAAAATACAGCATAAAATACAGCATAAAAGTTACATATACAAAATTGAAAAGAATTCAGACAGCTAAAAACAGTTTCAATGAAATACTAAACCTGTTTAGATGACTGGCATAAATGCCCCATCATATGCCACTAAATGCCATTAAATGCCTAGGAGTAGAGGGCAGTCTTAACTGGCACCGAAAAGATGACAGTGTTGGTGCCAGGGGCTTGAGTGGGGAACACATTCCATAGTCAGAGGGGCCGCCACAGAGAAGACCCACTCTCTTGTCTCTGCCCTCCGAGCCTCCCTTAGAAGAGGCACTCGGGGGGGGGGGGGCTCGAAGTTGATTGTAGTATCTAGGTATGTTTACACTGGGAGAGGTGTTCCATCAGGAAAGATTCTTTTAATTCCAGAAAGCCTTTGCCTAACCGGTGTGAGTGTGTGCATCTTTTACTGTTACCATCTTAGTTTTATTGTTGCTTTAATTGGTAATGTCTGTTTTTTAAACTTCAGTGTATTTTAACTGGGTTTATGTTTTAAGCTGCCTGGGAGGATTCCTGTCAGGCCAAAAAGTGACACTTGTAGATCAGGCATGGGCAACTTCTGGCCCTCCAAATGTTTTGGCCTGTAACTCCCATCATCTGTCACCATTGGCTATTCTGGCTAGGGCTTGTGGAAATTGTAGGCTATAACATCTGGCCAGGCACACATTGTCCACCTTTGAGATAGATAGCTGATAGATAGATAGACAGACAGACAGACAGACAGAACAACAGAATTTTCAGGACCTCATGAAAACCATAAATCCCAGGATGTCTTGTGGGATACCATAGGAATTAAAGCGGTATGAAACTGATACATGCTTGTAGTAAGTAGGTATTCTCTAAAACAGTCTTCCTCCACCTGGGGCCCTCCAGATGTTTTTGCTTTTTAGTATTTCCTTTTTTAGAATGCTGTTAGTTAGTGATGACTCCGCTGTCAAAGCTTTCAGCTACTGTGAACCAACGGGGAAGCAACACAGAGGTCACATGTTTACATCGCAGCAGGAAATGACCTCCAGTGTGGAGCAGGTGTGTGCACCAAGGCCATTTGAAATAACATCCACGTTTACGTTGCTCTGCCTGGCTTTTGTGTGGGTTATGCTGACACCAACCTCTTTCTGCGTTCTTGTTGCTTTGGCTTTCAAGGACTTCAGAAAGCTCATCTTCAAATCCACTGTTTTTCTTCTGTTCCGTTCTTTCGTTTGCTCCTATTTCAAATATGGAGGGGGAGGGGAAAACATTTGACAACTCTCCCCTTTTAAAATATAGACAATTTTCTCACCTTTCATTCTCATAACAATAAATGTACAGTAAACCCCTTTTCCAGTTTTTAAAAGCGTTTTTAAAGGATTAAAATACATGCTAAGAGGCTGGCCCAACCATTAGACAAAGGGAGATAGCTGCCATAGGTAGCAAATACTGGGAGGTGGCAGCAAGTTAATGGAAGAGAGACAGGTCTGGCCCAACATATCTTGCTGTCCCCCCAGCTGCTGCCACCACTACTCACCACCCCACCCATCCGCTCGCTCGCTCACTCTTGTCTGCCTGATCGCTCCCATCTTGCGTTCCTTACAAGCCAGGGGGCTCCTGTAAGAGGTTGGTCAAACTCTTGTGAGAAGTCAGCCAAACTCTCGTGAGAGCTCAGCAACTAGAAGCCGCCATGCCTTCAGTAGGAAGGAACAGAGGTGCACCCAGCAGGTTGCTCTAGAGAGCCCTGCCAGCCGCTCTCTTGCAGTGGCAAGCCTTATTAACAAAAAAAAAAAGATCTGTCCGTCTTTCTGTCACTCACTTTGAGTCACACACACACACAATTCCAGCTGAATTGTACCTTGGATTGCAATCTCTTGAAGTTCCTTTAGCAAGTTTTGGTGGCGAAGGATGGAACGGATTCTTTCATCTGCAAGGGGGAAAAAAGTGGTCACAGAAGCCTTCCAATGGTAAAGAGAGTTGGTATGAAAAGGGTTTTGCACATTATGGCTCCATTAGCAGATGCCCTGGTTGGGTTTTTTATTTTTATTTAAGCCAAAATTTCAGCTCATTTTTAATTATTATCATCATCATCATTAATATCGTCAGGCTTTTTATTAGAGTCTTATGTTTTTTTTAGCTTTGATTTGATCAAGGCTAAGGTTATAGCCTTAAGGCTTTGTACCCAAGCCAATGAATTAGAACAAGGTATTTTCTCTATTCCCCCAATAGAAAATTATGGCGAAAATAGATATTGTACCTCCTTGGAGAATTTCTAGACATTCCTGGCTGATTGGGAGTGGCTTTGGCTTTGACACTGTATCAGATATCACCTCAGCAATGCATTTCATCACCTAGAAAAACAAAAATGTATTTATATGGGTTTTTTATATCCAACTCTTCCTCCAAGGAACTCAGGACAATACATACGGTTCTCCTTCCATCTCACCCCAGTTTATCCTCACAAGAGGCCTGTGACGTAGGTTAGGCTGAGAGATAGTGACTGGTCCAGGGTAACCCAGAGAGTTTTATGGCTGAGAGGGGATTTGAACCTGGGTCTCCCCAGTCCTAGTCCAATACTACCCAGCAATTACACTGGGAATGCAGAATCTGGCCCTTTGGGCTGGCTGCACTGTGCAAGCAAATGAGAAGATGAAACTTGTAGGGTTCCCATTTACTCAATGTGAACACCCTCTCTGTTCTCAGGCTGTTTTCACTGCCTCAGATGGATCATTTAGGCAAGTGATCAGTGTTTTGGACTTAAACTCCCATCACCCCCAGCCAACATGGCCAATGGTCAGGGATAATGGAAGTTGTAGTCTAATACTGGTGGGTACCAGCCAGGTTGCTCTTAGAGCAATAGGTATAGAATTTGTGACGTGGATGTGACTTTCTGGCTCAATTTGGACAACACGTTAAGCAACTGAGGGGAATTAACCCACTGACGGTGTGTTAAAAAGGTGGGCTCAATTCGGACGACACGCTGCAGCAGGCGCTGCAAAGAATTTTTAACCACCCTGGTGGTTAATAACGTACTCGGTTCTGACTGACAGCCCAGCCACCATTTTCCCCGCTTACCGAACTCCGTCAGTCCTCCAGCAGGTATCCCAGCACACACTGCGGCCGAAAACCATGGGCGCCACCATTGTAGCCTATGCAGAACACGCTTCCCAAACCCCATTGGCTGCCTCAGTCAGTGGGCGGAACTCAGCAGCCTCGGGCAAAGAGACTGCTAGGAGGAACGGCAGCACCAATACAACATTTGCACCCCATGCCCAGCACTGCAATTCCAACGTTGGCACCCACGCCCCAGCCCCCAACCCCCCCCACCTCCATCCTAGAGCATCTTTCGCACACACAGGAAAGAAGGCAAGAGTGGGGTGGCGTAGAAAACTTTATTCAGCAGGGAGCTCAGACATGGGCAATAAGGCACATGGGCACCACTATGCCAGGGCAGAACCTACGGAAAGGACAGTTGCCCCCGGGAAGGGAGGAGGCGGCTGGAAGACACAGCGGTGAAGAGGGGACGGCCGAGGCAACACCCCCGGGGAGTCAAGCACGGAACGTGCCAAGGGGATGTGGTGGAGAGGGGCGGCATGCCAGGGAGAGATGCCAGTCCACAGATGGAACTCCACAGCCGACACTCACAGGGGGTGGGGGTAGCGCAGCCAGATCCAGGCACTGATGCTTTGACGCACCCGGGACGCCTCCGCACAGGCGCAACGCTCCCCCACGGGGCTCTCTGGGCCCGGCAAAGGCTCGCTGTCCAGCCGTGTTGGGCGGATGAGGGGGGCTCTCTGGTCGCCACTTCCCCTGCCTTTGTCCTTCTGGGTGAAGCGAGGGTGGAGGTGGCGGTGCGGTGGGGGTCTGCTTCGGGTGGAGTGCGGTTCTCCCAGTTGGTGTGTGGGGGGCTGCCTCTTGCTCCAGGGCGCCTGGGGGTTTTGGTTATTCCATCTCCCCCTCCCCCCCCTTTGCTGTACTGCCCTTGTGGTGCGCTTCCCTTTCCGTTTGGGTAGCTGACTGGGCACCCTGCGTATGTTCGTGCAGGAGCTGGCCCCTTGTTGAGCTCCGTGCCGGCTGCCTGGTTGGGGAGGCGGGCATCCTGGTTGCTATGGTGGTGATACCAGCGGTCTGTTGCAAGCGTACCTGAGCGGCCGCCCGCTTTCTGCCGCTCTTGCCACTCTCCTCTATGGTCTTTTGTGTTAACGTACTCACCTCAGTTGTTTAACCCACGCACCTCAAGCGGCTGAATTCGGACAACACGTTAGTCAATTGCTAACTTTTAAACAACTCGCAAGCGAGTTGTTTAACTCAGTTGTTTAAAACTCCAACTTAACCAACCATGGGTTGTTTACCCATTGTGTGGCTGAATTCGGACGACACGTTGAGCTAACCAACTGACGGTTGTTTAACTTAACAACCGTTGCTTAACGTGTTGTCCGAATTGAGCCTCTCTCTCTCTCTCTCTCTCTCTCTCTCTCTCTCTCTCTCTCTTCTTTGTTTTGGGAGACACTACTGATAGCTTAAGCTACTGCTGGCATAATTTATAAGATCATGGAGGCATCATAACAACAACAACAACAACAACAACTCAATTGAACCGTCTTTGGATACAAAAGATTCAAAGCTCTATCACATCCTCCCAATACACAAACACACACACAGTGAAATCTTCTGTTGGTCTAAAATAAAAAGCTGCGAATGCTTCAGTTTTTACTTGTTAAAAACAACCACAAAATCATGATTTCCAAACCAAAGCTGAAATTATGCATTCATGTCTCAATTTATCAATCATATGTGTGAAAGATTAATAGTACTGCAGTGAGTTCTGCTGTTTCAAACCTGCTTTTGAAGTCTATGCAGAGCAGCGTTTCCCAAATTAATCATATTTATCAAGCAGTCAGTTATTCACATTGGCTCCCATATCAATGAAACACACACAATGGATTGAGGTGGAGGGGAGGACTGTCTTTTAGGTATTATGAAATGCTGGTCCTTTCTAGAAATGAAACGCTACTTAAAAAAAAAAAATCAACAGCAGGGATTTTAAATTTAAATCTAACATGGACCACTCTGAAACAAAACTAGATAATCACAGCTGCTCTTTGAATTTAAATGAGTTGGTGACTGATTCCAAATAATGTTCCTTACTCAAGCCCTCTCCAAATGTTTGTGGTTTATAAATGATAAATCCTTTTCATCCCTGTAGAAAATTACTTTCACCATATTGACATTTCAGATGAAAGAGAATTTGGAATGATAACCAAATGCTAAGAAATCATTGTGCTGCTGCTATGGGAAGGGTATTGCTTGATGGCTAGCCCAGAAGTCTTCAAGCTTTTCAGAGACCTGGTTCACACAATCTCAGGGTACTTAGTAAGCCACAGTGGCTTGTTAAGCACCCTGCTTGTGCCTGTTCTGTGCCAGCTGGATTTACATAGTTAGCCCTGCTGGTGTAGCTTGCTGTGACATCTGAACTCAGCGAAGGTTGGGTGGTTAACAAAGGGCCCTTTTTAAACAATTTGTTTGTTTGTTTGTTTGTTTACTGCAGCTGCCGTCCTTTCTCCTCTAACCCTCTCTTTTAAAAACAACCTATAAATAAAAGGAACGGTGACAGGATGGACACCATGGGGTTGGAGGGGGGGGGGGAGAAAAAAACTGCCTCATCAAGGGGACAAAAGAGGGCATTTGAATATGTTAATGTATATGTATACATGCAAATTTTGAAAGAGTTTCTATAATTTAAATAGAAATACCATAGCTCTTACTATAGTGGAGCAGATTGTGCAACTCTGAGTGTGGTATGCCAGAGGGTCCCCCAGTACCACTTTCTGTGACCTTCCCTCCAGGAAGTGTTGGGGCCACTGCAATACTGTATCGCCCAAGCCAGCCAGGTACCAAAGAAGGATACTATGGCTGATGTACTGAAGGCAGCCAAGAGATCCAATGGAATGAATACAGCTACACTCGCCCAACCATTTCCTGTTGTAAATCCTCTACCAGGATGACCCAAGTCTGTTTTCATCCCAAAATTGGGCCTGCTGAAACCAGATTGGAACGGCTCCAAATAATCTGTTTCCTCTCTACAAGATTACATCAATTTGAGAAGTAGTCACTGGCTCCAGTATTTTGCTCAGAAATAAAAAATTGGACACTGGGCAGTAATTGCTCTTGATCAAGACATGTTTTTTTCCCCAAAAGAAAAACCTTAAGAAGCAATAAGTACTGCTCCATCATTCAGAGAAGTTTAGCTGTGAGCCTTTCTCTCAATCTTAGCAATAAAAAGGACCATAACTGACGTGCTCTTGATTCTTATGGCACTGCTGCATTTCATATAATCCCAACAGTTCACCTGGTAAGATTAGTGGCTTAATTTTAAATCCTTCTGCCCCATGCACACAACATAAGGCTTGTAGCATACGTTTTTATGGGCAGCACATTTCATGAACAACATGATTAACCCTCATCCTTCAGTTTAAAGAGTGTAATAACCTCTGAGCAGGAGCAAACAAGATGCCACAGACTAGAACAAGTTGCCCAATGGAAGATATCCAGTTTGGAGAAACTGCTACACATAAGAACATAAGAAGAGCCAGGCTGGATCAGGCCAAGGGTCCATCTAGTCCAGCATTGTTCCCACAGTGCCCACCCAGCTGATGACCAGGGACCCACAAGCAGGACACGGTGCATCAGCACCCTCCCACCCATGTTCCTCAGCAGCTAGTGTATTTTAGGCTTACTGCCTCTGATACTGGAGGTAGCACATAGCCATCAGGGCTAGTAGCCATTGACAGCCTTCTCCACCAGAAATTTATCCAACCCCCTTTTAAAGCCATCCAAATTGGTGGCCGTCACTACATATCATACAATCATAGAATCTATAAGGCCATCGAATCCAACCCCCTGCTCAATGCAGGAATCCACCTTAAAGCATACGTGACAGATGGCTGTCCAGCTGCCTGTAATGTGGGAGAGCCCACGACCTCCCTAGGTAATTGGTTCCACTGTCGTATTGCTCTAACAGGAAGTTTTTCCTGATGTCCAGCTGGAATCTGGCTTCCTGTAACTTGAGCCCATTATTCCCCATCCTGCACTCAGAGACGATTGAGAAGAGATCCTGCCCATCCTCTGTGTGACAACCTTTCAAGTATTTGATGAGTGCTATCATGTCTCCCCTCAGTCTTCTCTTTACTGTTATAAACCCTTTTAAAGCAGTAGTGTAGATTCTGCCTAAGTATTGATGGGCAGCTTCAAAGCCGCTGCTGCTCTCCCTTCTTATGATTCTTTGTCTGACTTGGACTGGACAGCCCTTCAAATAGAAGAAACCTTTAAATAGAGGACTATCTTCCATAACATAGGACACTTGGCAACCGTAGCAAGCATGTTTTGCTCATCATTTGGGAAGGCCAGGATATTGTATGATTAAACAATATGTGTCTGTACCTGAATAAGTGGATGTTTGAATGATGTGTCTTCATAGCACTGGTTTATTTATTCACATATAACTGCCAGTGTTGTGCAGTGGTTAGAGTGTTGGACTGGGAGTTGGGAGATCCGGGTTCTAGTCCCCGCTCAGCCATAAAGTTCCCTGGGTGACTTTGGGCCAGTCACTCTCTCTTAGCCTAGCCTACCTCACAAGGTTGTTGTGGGGATAAAATGGAGAGGAGGAGCTTGTAAACTGCCTTGGGTCCCATGAAAGAGGGGGAAAGTGGGATATCAATCTAATTATAAATAATAAAATATCATTTGCCTTTCTGTAAGCATATGTATATATCTGGAACCAAACAACAACAGGGCTTTTTTAAAACATTAAAATAACCAAACCACCCAGCAGCAGTAAAAATTAAAACATAAGCAAACTGAAAGTATAAAACCCCCAGACTTGTTAACTATTAAAAGCATTAGAAAACAGAAAGATTTTGTCCTGCTGCCTAAATGAAAACCAAGATGGTGACTAGCAGACTTTATTGGAAAGGTTATTCCACAGGTGAAGGGCCATCACTAACAAGTCCTGTACAAAGTGCCACACAACCTAATATCAGACAGGAAGTGGAAATTGGCACATGGGGCATGGAGCAGACCTTAGAACAAATACACTGTGCTAAAACCCTGTAGGTCTTCATAGGTAAAAACTATCACCTTGAATTGAGCCCGGTGGTTACTGTTCATGTTTCTCTGCAAAGGGTGTTTGAATAAACAAATGGGTAGATCCAGTAGCCAAGACCAGAAACAAAGCTGACTCAATCCAAAGTGTGACTATGTTTTCTTCACCCAAACTGACATCATAGAATTATAAGAGCTGGAAGGTACATTAGAGGTAAGCTTGTCTAACCCTGCTCAATACAGGAACTATGCTACACCGGTGTCAGGAAATGGGATTTTAGGGGAAATTTGCTTCAGGTTTATCCAATAGAGGCTGGTGGTGCTGATGTCAGTGGGATGGTGAATCCACCCCAAATTTCAATGAGGACTCGCATCTCATTGGATAGCTCCTTTATAGTTCTGACCGAAATCTGGAGCAGATTCACCACCCCACTGACATGGGAGCCACCAGCCTCCATTGAGTTTACCCTTTGTCTGTGTGATGAGGCTCAGCCAATGATCCAGTTTTGAGTGCCAGAGCTCAACACTGATGTCCATAAAGCCATAAAATGATGCCTCTGAGCATGAGCAGTGTACCATAGAAGGTAAGAAGAGGAGCCATGCTGGATTAGACCAAAGGTCTCTCTATTCTACCACCCAGTTTTCCAGAGAGGTCCACCACTGGGAAAACCCCAAGCAGGACCTGGGCATCATAGTTCTCTCCTGCTCATGTTCCCCAAATGCTGGTATTCAGAGTCATTCTTTCTCCAGTCCTTGTGGTTGAATAGCTAGCATAGAAAATACTGAAAGCCTTATCTTTTTATCCCATAGATAATTCTTACATGCCTTGCTGAAAGCAGTTAATACAATACCTGTACATATACCTTACTGCAAAAGTGTATATACAGCCAGCTGATGCACACCCAACTGAGGGTCTGAAGGTTCCAGGCTGAACGATCTCCTTTCTGGACAAGCTTGAACTCAAGGGGATCTCTTTTTAGAAAATAATTAATCCCCCCAACTGCTGTTAGGATGAACTGCTGCAAAAGCCCGGCTTAGTATCAGGAAGGGAGGCAGGCAAGGAGAAGCCTGTGCAATCACAGTAAAATTAACAAAGGCAATCAGAAGGTGATCAAGTAAAGAATTTGTCTCTAGCAACCCTCTAATTAGCACAATTCCCTTACATTCGTCAGAGCCAGGTCTGTAGTCCCAATATGGGGGGGGGGGGGGAAGAAAGAAAGAAAGAAAGAAAGAAAGAGGCCCTTTGGAAATTTAAAATAACTAATCAAGACTTTCCGTATGTCTTTGGCAGCAATCAAGTAGCAATACACTTTGCTTCTTGCTGTGCTTAAAGGGTGCATAAAGAATAAGGACGGACTGAGCATCACAGCCATTTCCTCTGGAATCTGCTACCCAAAGCAGCTGACTCATGTTACTTTGCGGTATGCCCAGCACTGCAGATTGGTGAATGATACCAGGGGTGCCCAGTGAAAAATCAATGTGTTTGGTGCTGGCGGTGTTTGCTACGGAAGTAGGGATGGATTCATAACTTGCAGCATCGACCTTAGCGCATTGTCAACAGCTGCACCGGATGGTCAAAGTCAGCAAGAGATGTCACGGCTGGGGGCCAAGTTGGGATGATAGTTTAGTGCTTTGCACAAGGGAACGGACTGCTCCACGAGTGCTTAATGAGCAGTAGTACTATGAGTAATTCGTTTATAGCACGTTGAACGTGCAGAATGCTTTAGGAGTTTGAACTGCACAATCCTAAGTATGTCTACTCAGGAGGAAGTCCTATAAAGCGCAAAGGGACTTATCCCCAGGTAATTATGCTTAGGGTTGCAGCTTTTAATGACTTCCTTTCATGAAGACATCCTCTGTTTGAAGGGCTGTTTTGTCCAATTCTGGATTATCGATAATGAACCATAAGAACTGTCACCCATCAATAGTTAGTGGGGGCTGTTGACTTCAATGTCAGTGGGGCTGTGAATCCACTCTGGGATTCAGTCAGAACTCTAAAAGAGCTATCCAAGGTGCCGAACCTATTTTGGGGGGTTGGGTTCAGCACTTTGGATAGCTCGCGTAGCATTCCGACTGAAACTCAGAGCAGATTCACAGCCCCACTGCCATCAGAGCCACCAGCCACCACTGGTTAGACCTTGAACAGCAGACTGAACTACTGCTTTTGCAATATAGTGAATGATTGAAACAGCGCTCCTGTGATGTTGTGAATGGGTAAAACAGGCTACTGCAAGATAAGTTATTAAATGCTCTGTTCCCCTCAGCCTTTGTACTGGTGGAGAATGATTTACTAAGCAATAAAACTGGGTATCCCACACCTCTTCCTATCAGCCTCCATTCTGAAACAGTGTTATGGTGATGTAATGAATAGTTGAAACAGCACTATTGTGTTATGAATGGAATTCAAAAGAGGGCTATTGCGATATTGTGAATGGAATGGTTATTGTGAATGGAATGGTTAAAATAGTGTGACTGTGATACAGTGCTAAGTGGGAAAAGAAGTCTGTGTCCAAAAGCACAGTACTGCTAATGGGAAAAAACAGGGAATGGAGGGGGGAAAGGGATGGCCCCAGCCCATGATGGAATCACACCCAGGTCACACCCAGGACATAATGCGGGGGGGGGGGGATGGGGCATAATGTAATTGAACTACACAGGAGCCACGTTTAAAGAAAACAATACACTAAAACAACGTTGCAAAAATGTGCCTTTTCCAGCCAGAGGCAAGTTGTGGGGTTGCTGCAGGTTGGTGACAGTGTCATCTGTTACAAACGACCCCAATGTGCTCCTGCTCTAGACTAAATCAGCCATGTAGATTGGGCCCAGAGGTGGGGAACATCTAGCCCTCTGGATGTTGTTGGATTCCAACTCCCCTGAGCCCCAGCCAGGATGGCCAATTGTCAAGGAGGATGGCAGCTATAGTCCAACAACATCCAGAGGGCTGCACCTTCTCCACCCGTTTTAAGCTATTATCTGAGCCGTTACTGAGTTCCATGGACTTGTACTGGGTTTGACAACTTGGCACTCTGATTTCAAGCCACTGACAACTGATTGGCATGCATGGAGGTGCCGATGGCCCCATTAAACATTAAGAAAAAGTTTTCAACACAGAATCCTCGAACTGCATATTAAAGTTTATGTGGATGGTTGTGGTGGAGAGAGGGGATTTGTGGGATACTTTTATTAGAGTTCTTCTTTGAAATGGCCACTGCTGAGCAGTCTGTAGAGTGCAGTGCCTTGGAAAATGCTGCTCCTGCAGGAAAGTGCTGCACAATTACAGTGATTTGAGCCAGCGGCATGGGGGGCTCCCCCAAACAAGGGAAAAATCACAGCCAATGCTCTAAGACTTCCAGAAGCCTCTAGAACTGCTGCTGGGCATGCTGGGAGTTCCATACAAAACCACCCTTCAGGTTCCAGGCTGGCAGAGAGCGAGAAGACGGACTGTGCGGCAGTTCTTAGAGTGCCAAGACTGGAAAGAATGGTGTTTTTTCAAAGAGATTATAGATAATTAAGCTGGCAAAAGCTTCTTTTCCATTAAGGGAAAAAATGGAGAGGTCTTTTGTAGCAGATTTCAATGAAAGATGGGGGCAGAGATGGAGGTCTGGAAGTCCGATTCTATTAGCACTTAGCGGGGAAGTCTATTTAGGTAAGTTGAAAGAGGGCAGCAATTTTGAAAATAAGGACATTGAACATAGCATTTGAAAACATAACAAATTTGACTTCAAATTTTCAGCTTATATGCACAGGAGCAAGCACAGGAGCAAGCAAGCAAGTGTGTGCGCACACACATACACACACAAATGCACACGCTAACATACAGCGAATAGGTAGCAGATACAACAATGGCTGCTGTTGTTTGTCCTAAGCCAGGGGTAGGGAGAGAGAAAATAGGTCTCCAGATGTTTTGGACATCACCACCCAACATTTCTGATCATTGGCCATGCTGGTAGGGGCTTCTGCAAGTTGATGTCCAATCCATCTGATGACCTGCCTTCTGCCCATCCCTGTCCTAAGGTGTCCCAAATCAGGCTTGTGCTTAGCCACTTCTGGAACAAAGTATACTGGGGGTGGGTTTTATCAATGCTTCGAATTTATCTGCAAGGCTATGCAAAAAAGACAAGACTAATGACCCAACACAGGAAGAAGAACTATGCCTGGAAAGAATACTTTCGTGCATAGATTTATTTACTGGGTTGGAACTCCAATATGCAGCCTGGATTTGGAAGTGCATCTGGGCTACATGTTGACATTGTGATAGTCATCTGTGTATGAAATGCCCACTGCTTTCCCCATCTGCACTCTCAGGTGTAGCTGGAGAGGGATGCTCCTATCAATGTGGGTGTGAATGTGCATTCACTGCATCTTCTTGGGCCTCTAGTTGTATACACACAACACATGTGTGTGGGTGACTGTATCTTAACACCCTGCTGTTCAAGGGCTTAAGTGTTACTGGTTCAAGATTATGAAAGGGACAACTAGTCCATCCACAAACTGTTTATTTAATTTGACATGCATTTCTCCCAATTCAATATAAAAGTAGTAAGTTCTTGATATGTCTAATGGAAAAGTACACAGAGAAGGAAAAAAAGTAAACCTCTATTTTTAGGGATGGATCGGCAGATGGTATTAATAATTAACCCTTACGTCTGTTTTCCAATAGTCCTGTTATCACACAGTACTGGTTGGAATTCAGACGCATCTTCAACATTTTTGTTTGTCTGCATGTAGCAATACCTTCATCCAACCATCAGTTCAAATGCGAAACTGCAATATCTCCTTTATGATCATATTTCAGTGTCACCCTGTGAACACTATGCACACTAATCCACCGATGATCTGTCCTTTAAATCACTGGAATAACAATACATTTGTATAATACCGGTTGTTGTTGTTATTTCATTTTGTTTTTGCTTCACTTTAGCCAGTATATCAGTCTTAGTGACAATTTTCAAGTATGTTCCCAGTAACACTTAAGCCCTTTAACAGCAGGGGGTTAAGTTTAGCCCACAATGGGCTTACACAGGATATAATTGGAAGGCTAATTCAGTAACCTTACCAATATTCAAGAGGAGCAACTACAGCTGCTATTGAATGCGGTTGAAATTACACACATGTCATCATTGTTTAGTTTGGTCACACAAGATGGAGAGAGAAACAGAAACTATTGCAGGTAAAATGTTTCTCTGAAGGGTCACTTCACAGCAACAAATCTGGATTTGATACAGAGTGGATGTGCCACCAATCCTTACTTCCTAGGAGTACTTGTATGATCCATGTGTTTTCAAATATATGACTGTTGCATTCATGCGTGAAGTTCCCCAGTACTTTAATTAGTATATCAAAGCAAGTCTTAGACAGGATAGAACAAAACCCAACAGATTTGTTTAATGAATAGCAATATATAGCAATATTTCTATGTTCAACCATTTTGTTTTTGCAACTCACCTTGGTGTCATCTTTAGTTGTTGGATTTGTTACTGGAAGTGAAATTACTGCAAGAGAAAGAGAGAGAATATTACCTTTAATACTGCATATGCTCAGGAACCATTCCAATCCATCGAGCTGGCCCAAAGCATACAAAACTCAGCCAGTGCATGACAATTTTGTGGAGAGGTTTATAAGGTAGGTTTATAAGTCATAAAACAGTATCTGAAATCCAGCATCACAAATCTGCTCATATTCTGGACTTTTAAAATGGGGAGGGGGAGGGTTGCATTTCTGTCTACAATTGCTTAAACAGGAAGCCAAAGTGGAAGCTTGTAGACTGCAGTCATGATTTCATAAAGGAAGGGGCTCTGCAATCAATCACTCCAAAATAGGTTGCAGGCTCTTTTTCACAGCATCCGGAGTTTGATTAACCTGGTTGCTGGATTGATTCGCTGTTCATGACTGCACTATATATGTTGATTTCAAATGAGTAGAAAACTAGGCAAGAGGGAGCACGGATTGGTAGGTAGGCAGATAAATGAGAAGGACTGGGGATTTGGTTAGAAAGACAAAGAAATTGCAGAAAAGAATTGTGTTTTCTGTCTCTCTGTGTGTGCGTGTGATTGAAGGAAAACTATCGGGAAGGGACTTGCTTTGCAAAAAGACAGATGGGCTTTCAGAAGTTTGCTAGGGGTACAAATGACCTTGCGGATCCCTGGAGATCTGCTGAAGCTCTCTGACATGAAGTCCACTTCAGCCTCTTCACAAACAGGAGTGTTTTCATATTCCCAACCCCCACCCATCTCACCCCCTTCCAGTAAACAACAACAACAACAACAACACACACCTCGTTTTCTTCGCCTGGCCCAGTTTTGACCTGTACAGCTCCGGTCAACATTTTTGCTGGACGGGGCCATGCCCCAGGCGAGCCTAACCCGCCAGGGCGCTGTCCTTGGTACTGAAAAGGACAGTCGGTGCTGACAAGCCAGTCCCCGACAAGTTCCTTATGCCAGAGAGGAACTGCAGACAACAAACGGAGACCCACCCCCACTCCCCAACTCGCTCGGTCCCTCCCTCTCTCCGAGGCTTACCTTGCACTGCGAGGAGGAGAGCTCCAAATCCAGCGTGCACCATGATGCCGGTGTGGGGTGGGTCGGTGGGGGACACTGCAGGCTGAAGGATGGCCGTAGGGGGTGCGGGGAAGTGAAGATCTGCCTCGGATTTATCGCTGCCGGCCGGGTTTTAGAGGTAGCAGCTGTCGGAGGGACTTGGCTGGAGAGAAGGGCCGGGCGGCTGACCCTGGGCGAGAGCTGAGCCGGGAGGCGGATTAATCAGCCAGTGCCCTTCGCTAGATCCACTAATGCCTTTGCTGACGATCCCCGACCGGGCACTGCAGCAACCACCTCATTTATATATTTCCCCCTCCCTCCTCTCCCCTCTCCTTGCTTCCCCCCTCCCCTCCGGAAACGGCGTCAGGAGGAAGCCGGCTCCCCACCCCCCACCGCACTCCCAGGAAGGCTACATCCAATCTCTCTTTGGCTGGGCATCGCAGAGCCAGCGGAGGCTGGGGGCGCCGATGTCAGTGGGGCCGTGCATCCGCTCTGGGTTTTAGTCAGAACCAGTCAGAACTCTGAAGGAGCTATGCGAGGTGCGGAACCCAACCCCAACCCCCAAGAGCTTCAGCACCTGGGATAGCTCCTTTCGTGTTCTGACTGAAACCCTGAGAAGATTCACCGCCCCACTGACATCGGAGCCACCAGCTTCCACTGCGCGGAGCCGATGGGAGGAGGGCCGAGCGGACCCTGCTCCAAGCCTGGCGCGTTCCTTATAGGACAGCAGCAGCAAGCTCCGGTCGCGCGAGCCACACGCTGCTGCAGCTGGGATCCAGCAGGGCTCTTTCAGAATCTTTCAGGTAACCTCTGGCGCAGGGCATGGTCCAGAGTGAAAGCCACTGGACTGAGAAGGCCAAGAGAGAAGGGAAAGGTTAGACTGGAGTTGGGGGGGGGGGGTTTACACAAATGCAGGAGGAGAGTGTTGTTTTTCAAGAGTATTGAAATCTGTAGAAGGGGCAGTGGAGGCTGGTGGCTCCAACCTCAGTGGGGCTGTGAATCCACTCCGGGTTTCAATTAGAACCAGCCAGAATTCTAAAGGGGTCTACCTAAGGTATTGAACCTATTTTAGGAAGCTAGGGTCCAGAACTTCTTTAATCTTCTAGCTGGTTCTGACTGAAACCCGGAGTGAATTCAAAGCTCCACCAAAATCAGAGCCACCAACCTCCACTGAAAAGGGGTGCATTTCGTAGAAGGACTTCTGGGTAGGAGTCCAGGGCCCCACTCAGCTGAGTAACCAGGAGACCCCCACCCCAAATACAGCACAGCTGGGTTGCCCCTCATTTTGAATTATGGAAGGGAATGCGCAGTACCATCAAAAGCAGGTATAGACAAGCTGCTTGTCTATGCTTGCTTTTGATGGGACTGGGTGTTTTGGATAACAACTCCCATAATCTTCAATCATTGGCCATGATGGCTGGGGATGATGGAAGTTGTAGTGCAGAACAACTGGAGGGCATCAGGTTGCCTACCCTTGATCTAAAGAAGGGGTGAGGGTAGTCTGCATGGCCATTCATTCCGGAGTCTAAAATTACCTAGCTGCCCCTACTGATCTCTAGTTAATTAGGAGACATCAAATTTTAAAAAGTGTCCACAAGAAATGCCCTTAGGAATCCAAGACACTGTTTTCTGGCAATTTCATCTTGACTCTTATCTTTAAACAGGGCTTTGAAATTTGCTGTGAACCTTGCTCCCCCTCCCCAAAGGTCTCCCCCTCAAACCTGAAAAGGCACCTCTTTAAGGGATGAACAATTCCATCCAGGTGGGGTGTTTGTTGTTGGTGTGTGTGTGTGTGTGTGTTTGAGATGCACATAGCTCTTTCACGCTGTAAAAGTTTGCCAAGCCAAATACCCATGAGTAACTCTGAGAAACACCCATGAATTACCAGTGACCCAGTTCAGATGACACACTAAACCACAGTGGTTAAGCACTTTGAGCTAAACATTATGGCTTAGCATGTCATGTGAACTATTCCTAACTATGGTGGCTACATAAGCATGGTTTTAAACACACTCACTAACCATTTGTTACAAAAGGTTCAGCAGCCTAACCATGGTTTAGTGTGTTGTCTGAGCAAGTCTATACCAGCAGAGCTAATGTTTACATTAGCATGTAACTCTTTATCTTCATGTGAGTCCAGAGGTCTCTATAGAAGGGAGGTGTAAACAAATAGTATTTCCTAGGCTAGCAGTGGGCAGAAGGTAGGTCTGGATCCTCTGGTAGATCTCCAGATGATATAAACAACCTAAAGTAGATCCTGCAAGCCTGAAGTGTACCCGCTTGATCTGACCTACCTTGGTGTCTAAAACCACTATGCACAATAAAGAAAAAAAACCCTTTGTCTTTGTTCAAAGATGGGTAACAACTATTTTCCAAGATGGTACTTACACTTCCAGCTGCCCCTGCCCTTGCTGGCTGTAAAAGATGGGTGAAGGGATCACAAGATACATTGTATGTCAAAGAAGAGGAACAGCATGGCAAAGGACACTAGTTTGGTCAGGGAATCTGTTACCACTCTGCACAGATGCAAGTGTCATGACTCTACCAATGATGTGACAATTGGGCCATTTGGGCTGAATGTTGACATAACATTTTTAAGTATGGTGTTAGTAAAGTTGATTTGAATGCACCCATGCTGGCCTGAAAACTCATATACTTCCTTCTTTCCTAGACTGACCTCTGGGGGTGGGGGACTTCTACAAGTTTTCAACATGAAAGGGGAAAGTTATCTGTGGTGGGCACTTACTGGCTAGCTTCCATACTATCACCAACACCAATCTCTAGAACAATTCTGCAACTCCCTAAAAGTATCCAGGTTATTATTATTATTTTTAAAATGGTACTGTGAAAGATGAATGAATAGGAGTATAAATGCATATGAACACACACACACACATCCCCAAATCCACAAAGCTTACCTGAAGCACAAGGAGAGGATCAAGAGACCAAGTTTTGATCCAACATTCAACTTGCAAGCTGTGAACATGTGTACATGGCAAGTTGAAATGACACTTGCCAAGGTTGAAGACTCTACAATGGCTTCTCTTAAAAATGTTATCTCAGACTTCTTCATCCTCACAAACCCTGGCTACTACAGTGTATCGCCAACAAGCAATCAAACTGCAGCAAGGCGAGATTGCTTTAGGTGGGATGAGAATAAGCATGAGACCAATACTTTATCAATGCAGCTAGTTATGCAGGGGCAAACTTCACCTTGAGGGGTTGTTGGGGAACCATCTGTTACTTTTAATTCACAAGCACAGATTTCATTCCCATCTAACCCCCTGGGCTGTGTCACCATCCTCCACAGTTGGCAGGAACATCCTCAAGGCTCTTTCAGTCAGCTGTTGCCTTTCCTTTCCTTGCCCACCGCATGGGAATCACTGTTTTCAGAGCATAACTCTGGAAAAAAATCAAATGCCTTGTGCAGACAAGGAATGTGTGTCATGTGCCGTACAATTGTTCACAGTGCAAGAGGCAAGTATCTCCTAAACTGCACAGCCACATCGATTGCAGAGAGAAATATCAGGAGGTGTTGAAGAGAAGAGAAAGGAAAGATTAGCAAGGAAGCAGCATCTGTCAAGCTTGTGCCTCTGGAATTGTTTTTGGCAATTTTATGATTATCTATGGGCAGCTTACTAGTTTGTCAGAAGACCACTACAAGTTGTGGATTGCTGGAATATTTCAGTAACTGGAAGTTTGAGAAGGATTGCTGCATAGGTCATGACTTGGAGAAGCATACAGTGAGCTTAAGCATTCCAGGCAAACAAAATTAACCAAGTCAAGTAGTTTTGGTATAACAGGGGTGAGGAACCGCTGGCCCGCAAGCCAAATGTGGCCCATCCGGCCCACCAACCTCTCCTTAAGGTCTGCCTCTTTCATCACCCCATTTCCCAAATTCTCAGCAACTGTGGATCAGCTGAGCAACATGAGAGGATCATAGCAGAAGAGAGATTTCATTGTGGGGGTGAGCTAACAATGCAGGAATACCCCCCAAACTAATGTGGCCCTCAGTGGTGGTGGTGAGTTTTTGGCTGCCTCTACAAGAGAGGTTTAAAGCTCTTTCAAGGCACTTAAAAAAAATTACCTCTACAAGAACGGAGCGCAAATCGGGCGTAGAGGCTCGTTATCTCTCCGATTATGCGCATTATCGAATGCGCGTTAAATCGCGAGTTTTATTTTGCTCCGGCCGTTAAAGCGCATTTTGCCTATGTGAACAAGCACTTATGCGCATTAACTACTTGTAAAGCGCATTTTGGTCATCTGTTAATGCGCTTCGCCGCTTCTCGCCGCCTCTCGTGCAGAGGGATTAGGTGTAAATGCACTTCAGCAATTATGCACATAATCGCCTAACCGGACGCAAAAGCGCAAAAGCGAATCCCATGATATGCTGATGCTTTAATGGGAATGTGTGTGTGTATGTGTGTGTGAGCATATGTGTGTGAGTGAGTGTGAATGAGTGAGTGTGTATGTGCACATTTATGTGCATACATATGTGCCAGTATACATATGCACCAGAGAGCCAGTGTAGTGTAGTGGCTAGAGTGTTGGACTGGGTGTCGGGAGATCCGGGTTCTAGCCCCCACTCAGCCATGGAAGCTCACTGGGTAACTTTGGGCCAGTCACAGACTCTCAGCCCAACTTACCTCACAGGGTTGTTGTTGTGAGGATAGATATGGAGAGGAGGGGGATTATGTATACTGCCTTGGGTTCCTTGGAGGAAAAAAGGCGAGAGAGAGATGTAATAAATAAATAAGTATGTGTGTGTGTGTGCATGTGACCCCTGGCATCCCAGCAGGTACCTGATGCTCTCTTTAGAACCAAAAAGACTGTGCATCCTTGCTCTAAAGCAGGGGTAGGCAACGTGGTGCCCAGAGTCACACATGGGCCTCCTAACACCTTCCTTAGCACCACCAAAGTGCTCTACCTGTCCCACTTAAAAACAAGACATTTTCTTACCGGCAGCTGTGGAATAGGCTTCTGTTGGTGCTATGAACTGCAGGTTCAAGGAGGTGCTTGGAGGCTGCCTGCGGTATCATTGCTAGTGTGTGTGTGTGTGTGTGTGAGAATAAACCCCACTGGGGGAGGCAGCATGGGCTTTCCAGCGAATGGGAGGTCACCTTCCAGCCTGAAATGCCCCCGGCACAGCACCGGAGTGAGAACAGATGGCAGAACAGTCGGGTTAACCACACGGGGCAGGAAAAGTCGGGGTAAGTCCCCAACTTTTCAGCTGCAGAACTTCGGCTCTTTGCCCTGGGGTAGCTCTGATTTGACGGCTGCGTCATATAACCAATGCGGTGTGGATTCTGAGCCACCCCTGGGGAAAGACAACCTATAGACAGCCCCCTAATATGTTGGAGCTGATAACACACCTGTGCCTTGTACACAGTCTTTGGGGCGGGTTCCTTGTACTTTGCCATGCCTTCCATGGCAACCATTTTGTGGTGGTGTCCACGACAGTTTCTCCAATTGCCAAATGTGCCCATGGAATCAAAAGGTTACCTACCCTTGCTCTAAAGAGAATACTTTGCACTCGAACTCCTGTCCTTAGCAGACCTTTGCCTTGCAGCAGCTTGCAAGACAAGCTCTCTTTTCAACTATTCATGCACTCCACCCTTCCCTGGCTTCACTCTGCCTTCTGTGATACCTACTGGTGAGGCTCAGGTTTCTTGGATTTGTGCAAGGCGGGTATGGTGTGCATTTAACTAGCCTGTGTTCGCTGCAGACCTGGTTATCTATCTCACATGAAACTTCATAGAGGTTTCCAAGCTGAGGGAGTCACTCATGGAAACACACAAAGGTCTTCTTATGTCGAGACAGATCATGGGACCATCTTATGCCAGGATCGCCTACTCCAAAATCTCTTCTTCCTCAATTCTGCTACCAGAGATACTTTAACCAGTAGATGGTGATGAGTCCAAAGTCAGGGAATTGTCAGAAACCATCGGAACTCTGCTTTGCACCTTGCTTTAGAGTTTTGACTGAAACCTGGAGTGGATTCACCACTCCACTGACATAGGAGACACCAGCCTCCACTGACTTTAACCGCAGATGTAAATTTAACTGCAAACTTGAACCGCATACAAATTAGGGGCTCTAACAATGACCTATAGCCCCTCCTTTTCCATAAGCTCTGGCTCAGCTGCTTCAAGAGAGTGGAGCGGGTAATGTGCCCATATTTCCCAAGCCTCATCTTTCCCCATGAATAGGGCAGCTTTGACAGTGCAAGTGAAGCGACTCTCAAATGTCAAAACACAATAATATCTTCTCTAAAATACAACAGCCTCAAAGACCAGGCTGTCACCCATCTGCATTGTTAAAGGGTATTCATCTCTGGTTGTCGTTTTTAGGTCAGCGGCAAAGTGATGTTGAATCCCTTTGATTTCCTTTGCCTCGGCTGCACTTACAGCAGCCTGGAATTAATTGCACAAATTGCCGGGTGTCTCACTTCCACTCTGCCAGAAATATTGAGGCGGAGAGACAACAGGCAGGATCAGTTCCTGCCAGGTAGTTTCTAGACTAGCCCTTTATTCTCATTCCCGTGGCATTCGCCCAACCTAAAAATCCTTGAGTTCAATTTCGTGGGATGTAAAATCGATAAACATAGGACAAGTTTGAGAACATAGAAAGCTACAGTTATCCATGCGCTGCTCATCTCCTGCCTGGATTATTGCAGTGAAGAAGGTCCGGAAACTTCAATTGGAGCAGGATAGACCAGTGAAGCTGCTTATTGGGACTGGCCATTTTGAACATATCACTCCAGGACTGTGACAACTGCACTGGTTGCCAGTCAGTTCTTTAGGGTGCAGAGCTCCTCCCACTCTGCATTTTGGTTATATGGGGCTTTTTCGCCCATCTAGCTGGGGCTCTGAGGAGGGGGAGGGAAGCAAGCTGGGGAGGTCGGAAGATTCTTTGTAAGCTGGCTTGCCCAGTCCCTTCCCCTCTCTGCCCACAGAATGCCTCCTTTCCCTCCTCTCTGAGCTTTTGCAACCTCGGAGAGACAGCCAGTGCGGTTCTCTCCATGCTGACTGCGAGGGGGATAAGGATGAGATTGGGAGCTTGGACTCCTGGGTCTCAGGTCAGAGCACTATCTCCGACCTCGGACCCAGGAATCTGAACTATCCTATGTCCCCACCCTCCAGATGCTGTCTAGGGGGCATAGGATTGCTCTCTTAAAACCCTTACTGGCTTAGGACTAGTGAAGGAGTACCTTCTCCCATATGTTCCTGCCTGATTGCTAAGATCATCTTCAGAGGCTTTTTTCTGGAGGCCACTGCCCACAACGGTATGGTGGCTGGCTATCATAGTGCTTTGCCGTAGTGCGCCATTCCAAAGGGTAGAATGTAATATGTCGACATTCTAATTGTTCTATTTATAGTTTTGGCTGTTATTTTGTTGTTCTTTGGGGTGTTTTATATTGCAAACTGCTCTAAAGGGATCTCTAGTTGAGTGGCATATAATTTAAATCAATAAACATACAAATCTAAGAAAAGATCTACTGGATCAGACCAAAGATCCATCTAGTTCAGCATGATATCTGGAACAGTGGCCCCTGGGAAACTTATAAGCAGGGCATGAAGGCAATTGCCCTCCCCCTCTGTTGCTCATGGCAACTGGCCTTCAGCAGCATAGCGCCTCCGAACCAGGAGTGGCCCAAGACATTTGCTGCCTGAGGCAAAGGACCAGATGGTGCTCCACCATTCCATGTACAAAGCCAACTGTACTGGCAGATTATGAATCTGTCTTCAACACTGATGATAAGAACCTATGAAGAGCCCTGCTGGATCAGACCAAGGGTCCACACACAGTGGCCAACCAGCTGTCAACCAGGGACACACGAGCAGGATATGGGTGCAACAGCACTTGCCCACCCACGTTCCCCAGTGACTGGTGCATATAGGCTGCCTTTGATACTGGGGGTAGCACATAGCCATCAGGACTAGTAGCCATTGGTCACCTTCTCCTGCAGGAACTTATCCAACCCCCTTTTAAAAACATCTAAATTGGTGGACATCACTATATCTTGTGGTAGCAAATTCCATAGTTTAACTATGTGCTGTGTGAAGAAGTACTTCATTTTATCTGTCCTGAATCTCCCACCAATCAACTTCATGTGATGACCCCATTGGGTTCTAGCATTATGGAAGAGGTAGATGCCCCACACCATGAATGATTTTGCACACCTCTATCATTTTGCCCCTTACCCTTCTTTTCTCCCAAGGTGATGGGACAGTATCCTCCACTGCCCCTGAAGGCAGTGGACTAACTGAGGAGATGCAGAGCAGGCCTCATGGCATACAGCTTTCTCCTCCAACATCTTGCTTCTGCCTCCCAAAATCTCATGCCTGAGGATAGGCATCTATAGATATCCACCATTAATTTGTCTAACCCTCTTTTAAAGTTGTATATGCCAGTGGCCATCACCCCTTCCTGGAGCAGCAATTTTCACATATTCTTTTTGCATTGTGTGAACAAGTACTTCATTTCGATTACCCAGAATTGAACAACATAAGAATATAAGAAGAACCATGCTGGATCAGACCAAGGGTCGATCTGGTCCAGCATTCTGTTCACACAGTGGCCAACCAGCTGCTTGTGGGAATCCCACAAGTAGGACATGAGTCCAACAGCACCCTCCTGCCCTTGTTCCCCAGCAACTGATGTACATTGGCATACTACTTCTGATACTGGAGGTAGCATATAGCTATCAGGACTAGTAGCCATTGATAGCCTTTGATGTAATTTCATTGCATGACTTCAGGTTCTAGTACATGCTTGCAAGTGCTTTTGTATGCAGCCTTACATAAGACCGCATGAGAACATACATTGGGCGGGGGAGACTTGGCACTGGTTTCCCAGTTAGCCAAAATATGCCCCCCACAAGAGGTTAGACAAAGCTCAAGAGTCTCTGATTTATTAATTCTCTCAACTGGACAATCTGTAATAACGCTTCAAGAAAACAACTGAGTTTTCCAGCTAGCTTGTGGTCTTTTGTGTATATTTTGTGAGGATGGAGTCCATTAGAGATAACCTGAAAAGGGCTCCTTTGTCTGATCAATCATGGCCTGGAATATCATGTTTTCAAGTATATTTGATGTGCTAGTCTTTGCACAATGCTGATTCACCTTTCGAGACCTCAGCGTGTGAAGTCTTATTTTGCTGCAGCAGCTGGTAGGGTTTATTGCTCTGGGTTTGCAGGTTTTAATGAAGTTTATTTTTCATTAAAACTAAATAAGGGATTTGTCAGTGTCTATATTTATGCTATGTTGTACTCATGTTTAGGAAATTGTATGCAAGAAAGAAACGTTTAAAAGAAGCAAAATAAGGGCTAGCTTGTTAAGTTACTGTTACTGAGATTTGCCTACAGTATAGAATCATAGAATTATAGAATAGTAGAGTTGGAAGGGGCCTATAAGGCCATTGAGTCCAGCCCCCTGCTCAATGCAGGAATCCACCTTAAAGCATACCTGAAAGATGGCTGCCCAGCTGCCTCTTGAATGCCTCTAGTGTGGGAGAGCCCACAAACTGGACACAATACTCAAGATGAGGGGTAGTCAGTGTCAAATAGCAGAAAACCAGTACCTCACATGATTTGGAAGCTATACTTCTACTAATGTATCCCCAAATAGCTTTCGCTTTTTTTGCAGCCACATCACACTGTTGGCTCATATGCAGTTTGTGATCTACAACAATTCCAAGATCCTTCTCACTTCCTACTTGGTCTGTTGGAAATGCAGCAGCTTATGAAGTCATCATTTAATGTATGTCGTAGATCTTTTCCTCGAAGCAAACAGGAGCACTCCATGTATTCTGTCGATGTGTATAAATAGGAGTGCCCATATATGGAATGAAGATGGAACACAGGTTCTTAGAGGTGGGACGTAGTTCAGTGGTAAAACACATGCTTTGCATGCAGAAGGTCCCTGGTTCGATCCCTGACATCTCCAGGTAAGGCTGGAAGAACCCCTGCCTGAAACCCTGGAGAGCTGCTGCCCGTCAGTGTTGACAATACTGTGCTAGATGAACCCATGAGGTGGCTTCCTATGTTCCTAGGTATCTTGGCATTGCTCATGGTGGAGGAAAAAGGTTCCAGAGAAGGTGGGATCTACGGAGGAGGATTGGCATGCTGTGGTGGCAGCAAAGTAATAGTTGTTCTCTGCCACCATTGTGTCAGCACAGGATCGTCCAGCGGAGTCGTTGCTTGGATATGTATGTGGCTTGGAGGCAGACAAGTTGCTTGGAAGGGTGTGGCCAATGGCTTGTTTGCTGGACATTTGTCCATCCTGGTTAGTGAAAGCTTCTAGAGGGGGACTGGCCAGTTGGTGGTGGTTGTAAATGTTTTATTTATGTATACATACTTACATATTACTTTTATACCACTTAATATCTTAAACTATCTAGGTGGCTCATAGCACAATACACAACCATCATGGCCACAACTGCAAAATGGCTGCCATGGGTTGGGTTGGCCAATCAAAGGCATTCATGGGAAATTAAGATGACAGCAGTTAGAGGCTCCCACTTCGCTTTGAAGCAATCCGAGTTGTCAGTAAGAAAATGCTTTGCATGCAGAAGATTCCAGGTTCGATCCCTGCTATCTCTAGGTAAAGCAGGAAGAACCCCTGCCTGAAACCATGGAAAGCAGCTGTAAATCAGTGTTGACAATACTGCCCTGACTCAGTATAAGGCAGCTTCCTATGTTCCAAGGGAGCTTGGCGTTGCTCTCCTTACGATGGAGGAAAATAGTTTTCTTGTTACCATAACTGTTTCTAGAACAACCAAGAACCAAATTGCCCCAGAGCTGTTTAGCAGGGGTTGCTGCTACTGCACAAACATCAGCCACCACTTCATAAAATTTCAATAGCACGGCAGCCACTTTGACACATTTCCCATGTGCTTGGTCAATCCATGTGGCAGGAATCACTCAAAATTAGTAGGTGTACAGGGGGTAGGTACTGTGTACCTTATAACATGTTAGAGAAGACATGCCTTCTTTAAAAATGACACATGGACACTGTGTATTTCCAGATATAGACTGAATCCAATGTGCCAGGGGAAACCTGTTGCACCAGAAAATGCTATTTGCATTGCGCAAAAGGACTGCTCAATGTAATTCACATAAGCGGTTGTATCACATTGGATACTGACCTGTGTTGTGTAGAGGAAGTCAGAAACAGGTATGCTTTCCACTCACATATTATGAGACAGACCACAGATTCACACACTTTGAATGCAAATATACACATTTGTAGGAAAAGAACAGATCAACAGGGCCGCTGACATGTGATGACTTGCATGTGAACATGTGAAGCTGCTTTATCAGGTCAGACTGTTTGTCCATCTAGCCCAATCCATCCATCCATCCAACGTTGGACTCATCTACACCTAGGGCCCTTTCGGGTGTGGGGAGGGATGATCGTGAAGTTTTCAGCTTCAGCGATCATCCTTCAGAGGGCACACGCTAGGGACTTTTCTCAGCCATTCCAGGGAGAAGGGATTTTTTTGACAGCTTATGAGGCTTGTACAATTGTGATCCTGCGCGAAGCTGTCAAATTTGTTAAACACACACACACACACACACACACACAATACATTGGCGCTGAAGTACACTGATACCCCTTGAAAACATCTCCCCCTCAGCCCTGATACCCTTGGGTTCCCTCTGCACAGCTGCTTGGCTGTTTGCTGAGCTCTGCTACTTACAGGGAACAGCAATGACTTTGGGAGGGGGGCACACCACCCACAAACCCTGGGATTGCCCCAAGACATGGGAAAAAATCAGAAAAAAAGCAGTGCCCAATATCTTGGGAAAGCAGAGTGGTCATCTCCGGCTCATCCCAGGATCACTTGTGCGTCATTTGGACCCGTAGGGATGACCGGAATGACCTCAATTCCACCCCGGTATAAATGGCTGGTGTGGATATGCCCATTGTCTACATTGTCCAGAAGAGGCTCTCATGGGTCTCTGGCAGGGGTCTTTACCACAATCTGCCCAGAACTGGCCCTAACATTAGGCAAAGTGTTGCGGTTGCCTCAGGTGACAAATGCAGGGAGGCAGCAACAAGGTGTTGGAGGAGAGAATTATGTACCACGTGGCTCACCCTGTGTCCCCTAAGCAAGTCTGCTGCTTTCAGATGCAATGGAGAATGATGTCCCATTGTCAATATTGAAGAAAAAATCAACTGCCCATCCGGTTGGCTTTTGTACATGGAATGGAAGGGGCGCCATCTTGTTCTTTGCCTCAGGCAGCAAACTGTCTGACCTACTACTATCCTTTTTGAAATGGAGTTGTCAAGGATTGAACCTGGTTTCTTCCACATGCAAAACATCTGCTCTACCACAGAATTAGGATCCTTCCCCATCCCAGACCAAACACCACAGACATTGCATCATCATAAGCAATTTTGACGGAGTCCTTTCATCCACACATTGCTCAAGGGCAAGCGAAAATCTGCATCCCTGCACTTTCCATCTCTTGGCTCTAGTCCTGCCTTCAGGGAACAACAGAGAACAAGCCTGTGCCATCACCTGCATGACTGTCCTCCAGATACCTGATGACAGCTGTCCTGCCTCCCCATAATCGTCTCTTCTCCAGGCTAAACATACCCAGCTCTTTCAACCATTCTTTGTTAGACAGTGAAGGCTGCCCTATGTCAGTGGGGCAGTGAATCCACTCAGGTTTTCCGTCAGAACTCTAAAGGAGCTCTCCAAGGTGCTGAACGTGTTGGGGGTGGTCAGTACCTTGGATAACTCTTTTAGAATTCTGATTGGTTCTGACTGAAACCTGGAGCAGATTCACCGCCCCACTGGCATTGGAACAGCTTCCACTGTGTGCCTGTGTGTATATGTGATCAGGTACCCTGAAAAAGGAATGCACCCTAATTCTGCAGAGCGAGCCCTACACACAATCATTGATCTTAATGCATTTGGGTCTCCCCTGCACATTCTCCCATCCTGGATACATTGTCTCAGGCGGGATCTACACTGGTGCTTTAAAACAGTTTATAGCAGTTTTGACAACTGTTTGGGCCCATGACACACTCCACGTACACTTTTCTAAACATTTTCAACTTTTTTTTTATCCTGCTTGGTGTAGATCTGGCCTAAGTGTCTGTTTGTCCACACATGCCTCTGTTCTGAAGCTCCCACAGTAGAATCGGCATAGCTGTTGGAAAGTGCTGTGGTTGGTCCTTCTGGGAATTGAGTTTCTAGGCTGTGCTTGGCTTTCATTCCAGCTTTCTGTCCTAATGTGTGCTGCTGTATTAATTAAGGTTGGACAGCATCTTGGCTCCTCTCTTGTTGTCTGCCAGCCGCTTGGGAGGTGTGTGTATGTGTGTGTGTGTGTGTGTCTGTTTGAGTATGTGGACAGACGCCAGCCTGACAAGATGGTGCGCTTGTTTTGCCTTTCAGAAAACTGGAACTCAGAAAGTTGGACACGACTCCCCCCCCCCACTTCCCTCAAATGCATTTTGCACAATCCTGTCCCAAGATACTTTGCTCCCTCAGGTGGTACAACCCTACCTTCCCCCATCACGCTGAGACAAGGTGCATAGTAGCCAAGGACACGCAGTTTATTTTGGCACCTGAGGTAGAAAATCCCACAAGAACTTCTCCTGCTACAATGTGCTGAACCCAAGGTTAGTCATAGGCCTAATCTACACCAAGCAGGATATTGCACTATGAAAGCAGTATGAAAGCGGTATATAAAAGCCAGGAGCCACACCAAGCAGGATATGGCGGTATGGAAGTGGTATATGGTATGTGTCAATGGGCCCCGACAGTTGTCAGTGCACTTCAATACTGCTATAAAGCAGTAGTGTGGCTCCTGCCTCTTATATACCGCTTTCATACCACTTTCATAGTGCAATAACCTGCTTGGTGTAGCTTAGGGCATAGTTAGAGTAGACTTGTTAGACACGACGAACTTAAAGTCCATGGTTTTCAGTGGATCTACTCTAGGTATGCCTAAGTCTGTATCCAACCTAATAATAATAAATTAATACCCTCACCCCAAATGGAGAGGGTGACCCAGATGAAAGAGGGAGGGTGGCTGCACCAGCAACCACAGGGAAGTACTACAGGAAGCCAAAGGGACGCTCTGCCTGCTGCACCCTGTAGTTTCACAGCACTGGCTTTTGTCAGCCTGCTTCTGGTCCTCCCAAAGTACTGCTGTTGACGTTACTTGCCAAATTGTATTATAATAAATTCGGAGATGAGAGGGGAAACATGGCCTTTCCTCTAGGGCTGTGCACATATACCCCAATTAGCCTCAGAGACTGATTCGGAGCTTCTAAATCAGCGCCTTGGAACCATCCCTGCCCACTTAACTTGTTATTATTGGATTCGATACAGATTTAGGCACACTTAGAGTAGATCCATTGAAATCAATGGGACTTAAGTTAGTCATGACTAGCAAGTCTACTCTGACTCTGACTAATCCTGGGTTCATAGATACACAGAGACTCAGAGAATCACCTTGGTGAATGGGGTGAGCTGTGATGCGTGTGTAGCCATCCCCCAAATCAGGCAGAGGGATCCAACCTCTTGTGGATAGACTACTATCTGTTTTTAATCACCTGTTTAGGTGGCTTCAGGCTTCTTCACGCAAGGAAGTTGTTGCTCTGGATTGTGCCAACACCATCAATAAATACAGCTGGATTATTCAATGGAACTAGATGTCTGCGATACCAATAATATGACTCACCATGATGCCTCTATTGAAATCCATCTCTCACAAAGCTTTTCACATTCAGTAGACTGGCTTCTCTGACCCCTCAAGCTGAGCCACGTTTTCCGATCCGTTGGCAGCAAGCTGCGAAATGTATATCTCGGATCCTGGAAGGAAAGGGCTCATTTGTAAATCTCAGGGCCGCATCACAAATTAGCTCAAGCAGCTAAAATGAAACAGTCTATGCCATATATTGTATTGCATGGAATTGTGGCCAAAAATACAGTTAACCTTGCTGTACGGTGATGATCGTAGGATAAAGAGTGACCTTGATCATCCTTGTGGTGGAAGTGGGGAGGGCTGAGATCACTTTAATTACAACAAATGTTGCCTGTGATGGTTAAGAGAAGTACTGAGGGGATATGATATCGGTGCTTGGAAGAAACTATGTTCAACAGTCTGTCTAATGAGAATTATCTTTTATTCAGCCAAGGATGAGGAAGAATCTTTATATCTCTCTTCGTAGAAAAAAACAGCAAAGGGCTTAAAATCCTTTAATGCAAGATAAAACTGACATTAAAAATGCCATATGCATTACAATTTAATTTATCTAAGTGGCTTGAGGGATGTATTTGAATGAATGAAGGTGTGTTTCTGTGATAGGACACTCTTGTGTGTGTTCGGCCACACAGTCTACATGTTTCAATCAAAATTAATTACTCTCAGAAGAGGCAAATGGGTGTATAGCTCATCCTAAATGTAATTCAATAACCTGATTTCGTCCTGTTCCAAAAGGAGGTCCAGTAACTTGGATTTTGTTCTTCCATGGAATGGGATCATGGGTGGAGGGAAAGGTGTAGAGATTGATGACAGGAAATGTTTTAGTGCAGAGATGGAGGAACTGTGGCCTTCCAGATGTTGTTGAATTACAATTCCCATCACTGCTGATCACTGGCCAGGTTAGCTAGGGCCGATGGAATCCAACAACGTCTGGATGGCCACAGCTACCCTGGCTTTGCTATAATGGCAGCAAAGTATAATAACATTGCCAGATCACAACCCGGAGATCTTCCCTATGCCTTTCAGTCCCCCAGTGCCTGAGGAGATGAGGTAGCTAGCCACAACTTCTCTGACCATTCCTCCTCCAACCCTGTTGTCTACCTCACTTCTTCAGCGGCTCTGCAGCAGATGGGGAGTTATATAGCAGGCAGGGGAGAGGGCTGACAAGAGGACTTGGGGAGGAACAGGAAGGAGGTGTGATTTCCAATGCCTCAGGAGAGGGGGGTTTAAAAGTATAGTGATAATAGCCAAGTAGCCCACAGGAAACCCACAAGCAAGGCATGAGTGCAAAAGCAACCTCCTGACCATGTTCCCCAGCCACTGGTATACACAGTCATACCACCTCTGATACTGGAGGTAATATATAGCCATCAGGATTAGTAGCTATCGATAGCATTCTCCTCGAATTTGTCCAATCCCCTTTTAAAATCTTCCCAATTGGTGGCCATCACAACATCTTGTGGAAGTGAATTCCATAGTTGAGCTATGCGCTGTGTGAAGAAGTCCTTCCTTTGATCTGTCCTGAATCTCCCACCAATCAGCTTCATGGGATGACCCCATCGGGTTCTAGTATTATGAGAAAGGAAGATTGCTGTTGTTGCTGTTTTTGTAGTTGTTCTAATTGGTGGTTTTATTGTTGGTTTATATTGCTCTTTTATTGTGGATTCTTATCATCTTTGATATGGTATTGGTTTTATGTGTTTTATTGCTGTAATCTGCCTTCGGAAGCACTTCTGCCCTGAAAGGCATCCAAGAAATAATAATAATAATAATAATAATAATAATAATAATAATAACTAAATAACAAAATATTAGATAGCATGGAAGAAAATGAAACATACAAATGTTTAGGATTCCAACAAAACATGAAAATCAACCACTCCACAGGAAAAACTCAACTAAGAATACAATATAAAACCCACCTCTCACAAATCCTAAAATCCAAACTCAACTCTAAAAATATTTCCAAAGCCATCAACACCTACGCAATATCCATCCTCACATACTCATTTGGAATCATACACTGTTCACACATTGAACTTGAAGAAACAAGCAGACTCAATTGCACCGAACTCACAAAATACTGCATGCTCCACCCCAACTCATGCATTGAAAGAACAATCAGCAGGAAAGAAGGAGGAAGAGGTCTGCTAGACATTAACACAAGGCATGCTAAACAGATAAAATCACTCAGAGAATTCTTCCAGACTAAAAACACCCCCATTCATAAAGCCATAGTAACAGCAGATAAAAAATTACGTCCCACTCAACATAGCACTACAAGACCAAACACAGCCACTCACGCTTGCAAAAAAAAAGAAAAAAGAAAAATGAGCACAAAAAGCACTCCACGGGAACCACTACAACATAATACAGAACCCACAAATAAACAAGGAACAATCGTATGAATGGCTTCAAAAGGGTGAGTTATTTCCAGAAACAGAAGGATTCCTAATAGCTATACAGGATCAAGTTATAGCCACCAAGAACTACCAAAAATACATAATAAAAGATAACAGTGTAACAACTGACCTATGCAGGAAATGCCATCAATTCCAAGAAACAATAGACCACATAACAGGAGGATGTAAAATTCTGGCAGGAATGGACTATACAGACAGACACAATACAGCTACAAAAATAATTCACCAACAACTGGCCATCAAATTCAACCTTATCAAAGAACCTACACCATACTATACATACTCACCCAAAACAATCTTGGAAAATGCAGATCATAAAATATACTGGGACAGAACAATTCATACCAACAAGACAATACCCTGCAACCGACGAGACATGACAGTCATAGACAAAAAAAATAAAAATAAAATACACATACCTCACTGACATAGCAATATCAAATGACAAAAATGTTGTTGAAAAGGAAGAAGAAAAGAGAGACAAATATTCACCACCGGCCATGGAAGTCAAAGAACTATGGCAACAGAAAAAGTCACAATTATTCCATTACTCACATCAGTCACCAGCATCACATCAAAATATTATACAGAAAACCTTCAGAAACTGGGCCTACCAAAATACATCCACGCCAACATCCAGAAAGCAGTCATACTTAAAACATGCGCAATTGTCAGGAAATTCCTGAATCTGTAAAAGACAGCGCAACGTGGCAAAGCTCAATCCAGGCTTTCTACAATGAGGCAAAAATGGTTCAGTCAGGTTTAGTCTGGGGAAGGGTTCTCTTGTCAGATTTCTCACCAGTGTAGCACCTTTTAGAAACTGAGGAACACTGCTGGAAAAAATTAGCAACACTCAGAATCTACACTACTGCTTTATAGTGGTATTGAAGTGCACTGACAACTTTTGAGGTCCAGGACACATCTACACCAAGCAGGATATAACATTATGAAAGTGGTATGAAAGCGGTATATGGGCCCCAACAGTTGTCAGTGCACTTCAATACCGCAATAAAGCAGTGGTATAGATCCTGCCTCCATATACCGCTTTCATACCATTTTCATCGTGCTATATCCTGCTTTGTGTAGCTATGGGCTAAGTGCTGCAAGACTTCTTGAAACAATGCCTTCTCCCATTAGTATATGTTGGGAAAAGGTTCATCACCTGATGTTGAAGGCATAAGAGCCTTGCCAGAAGAAAAAGTAGCAACATTAGCTTTTACCCTGTTACAACAACCTTATGATGTAGGCTATGATTATTATTAATTATCTCCATATTACAGATGGGGGACCAAGGCTGAGAGATGGCAACTAACCTAAGGCTGAGCTGAGATTTGAACAACGGATGGCCAAGACATTGCTCACAACCCATTCATTAGTTGTCAATGGGCAATCCAACTCTGTTCAAAGTCCCCATTGCAACCCAGTGGTTATAGATGAGAACAGAACTCAGGGATACCCACATTTTGTGTCTACCATCTCTAAATCCATACATCTCAGATGCCAACTTTTTTTTTAATTGATCCTGTTCCAGTGGCTTTAACAGCATCTTAATGTGCAGAAATTTAAAGGATGAGCATTTTCCTGGCATGATAGGGGGGAAAATGCCCCATATAGTTTCTATGTGGCAGGCTGCTGCAAAAGGCTTGGGAACAGAGGCTATTAAAAAGTTGGCAACCTTATGTATGGTGTAATTTTAGGAAAATCACCCACTGCTGAATTTGTAGCTCTCTCTGCGTCTATCACATTGACACTAATTTCTGTGGTTTGTACCATTATTTTGACTATTAAGATTAAAACTGCAAGAGCAGCTGTCACTTCATTGGGTCTCAGTTGTCTGCAGCCCATTTGGAGTGCCACTTTGCTTTTAGGCGCATCAATATGAGCCAAAATTAAATGTTTATCATTTTTAAAAAGCCACAGTTACCCAGATTGCATGCTGAACTTGCACAAGTGTTTCAGATGTGCCGCAAGTTGGTGAAGAGGACTCAGGCCACCTTGCAGCTACAGTTGCATACAGTGGCTGGGTTCAGACGACACAATAAGCAACGGTTACTTAATTAGGCAACCGTCCATTGCGTTGCTTGTTGTGACATCTGGGGTGGGGGGCACACAACTGACAGTTGTCTATTTTAACAAAATAAGCAATGGAGAAAAACAATGGGCTGCTCCGTTAATTATCTGGAGACCCATTGCTTAACATGTCGTGTGGTGGGCTCCATTGCCAAATTTCATGTGTTGAGTGTGTTATTTCAGGAGTACATAGAGTTCTCCGGCAGGAGCAGCTGAAAGTGCCCCGGCCGCCCCTCTACAGCCAGCAGAACTTGCACTGGCTGATGGGATAGCCCTGGGAGGAGGAAGGGCGGAGCAACAGCTGGCTGGAAGGACAACGGGAATTTCAGCCACACGATGGGGGCGGGGCAACATGTCATGCGGGGAGTACTGGGGAAATAACACATGGTAAGTTACCTATTCGCCCCTCCGTTGCCTAAAGTGTCGTCCAAACGCAACCAGTGTGTTTAATTCCAGTCCTCTTCACAATTAGGTCTACAATAGCCTCCAGCAATGTTATCTGAGCTACATATGGCAAAACAATCCCAAATCAACCTCATTAGCACAATTTCTCCCAGTCCTGTTAACAGTGGCAGCAAATGGCCTGATCCGGTCAATAAAAACCTTGTATGGCTAAAGATCTGCATTCATAATTAGAGCTCCTAGAACAAAAATGAAAGCAGAGCTGTCTTGTACCCTGTGCACAATCCACATCCTATTATTATGTGTATGTGTTATTTTTTTAAAAAAAAAAATAGTATCCTTTTTCACCTCACTTACCATTTTTCCCCAACACCACCACATGTATCATATAAAACCCTGAAACTCTCCATAATACTCTATGGCTATTTTCGGATGACACATTAGGCAACAGAAGGGGAAATAGTGTACTGACCGTGCGTTAGGTAGGAGGTGCCCCCCACACAACATGTTGCAACTCCGGTGCTTGTGCAGCTGAAAGTTCCGGCGGCCATCTCGGTTGCTACATCTGCTCCCTCCCCCTCCCTCAGTCCTCCAGCTGTATCCCAGCATGCACCGCGAGTTCTGCTGGCTGTATAGAGCAGCCGGGGGTTTTCGGCTGCTCCAGCCGGCAGAACTCCATTCCCAAACGGAATAGTCCACTGAGGTTTGGTTTCGGACGACACTTTAAACAATGGGCTTCGGGCTAAACAACGTGCAAGTCCGTTGTTTCTCTCCATTGCTTAATTGGGCAGAATAGTGTACTGTCAGTTGTGTGTGCATGGTGTGTAACCCTCCACACGACACAATAAGCAACACAACTGACTATTTTGTCCCCCCCCCCGGTTGCTTAATGTGTTGTCCGAAACCATCCTATGTCTCTGATGAAGTGGTCTCCAGTCCACGAAAGCTTATGCCAGAATAAAGGAGTTTATCTTAAAGGTGCCACAGGAGTCTTTGTGGTTTGGCCAGCAGCACAGACTACAGGTGCAATCCTATCTGGATGCCCATCAGCCTCTGAACCCAGAGGCTGATGAGCATCCTATGCAGAGTGGGGAGAAGCATGGAGGTGGTCAGTGCCTCCATGTTCCTCTTGCCCTACATTTTTGCTAGATGGGCGATCTGTGGAGCAGGAGGGAAGGAGGCTGGGGTGGCCAGAGGATTCTTCATAAGCCAGCTGCCTCAGTCTCCTCCCCTCCCTTCTCACGGAACTTCCCCTTTCCCTCCTCTCTGAGGTCATTAAAGCAACTTCAGAGAGGCAGCTGGCATGGTTCTGTCTGTGTTGGCTGTGAGGGGGAGCGGGAGTGGCTGGGGAGCTCAGATCCTTGGATCTGAGGTCAGAGTGCTGCCACTGACTTTGGATCCAGGAATCCAAACTATCCTATGCCCCCACCAGAGCCTGTCTAGGATTGTTCCTTAATATTTTTTTGAAAAATTAGGATGCTGCAGGGAGCATGCCAGTACCAGACCAGGTCCTGATGCAGGACCAGTTTGCTACTGGCCCCATCACCTGGTGGGTGGGTCTTTGGGGGTTGCCTTGGGCTGTCTGGATTCTGGACATTGCCCCAAGGTTCAGCCCTATCCACACCACTGAAGCCAGGCCTAAGAATGAGCACTCGAAGTAAACATGGGAAGAACCATCTGGCAGAGCTTCTGTAGTGGTTCAAACTGGGGAAGGGAAATCCAATACCTCTTTGCCTTTGTCTTGGTTTGGAAAAAGCATCTGATGGGCATTAGGGAAGAGTCTTCATGGAATTAAGGGGCCAAGCAAGGGAGGGATGGGGAGATGAAACCCGGGAGCCATACTGAGCCCTGTGGCCACCAGTTGCCAATCCCTACCCCTCAGATGAAGATCAAGCCATAGGTGTTTTAGGACTGGAATATAAAGTTAAAGCAGGAGAAGAAGACACAGTGCTTTGGAGATGCATCATATCTGCCTCTATTGTCACTAGCTGACCATCTGCTCTACATTTATTATAAGTGATGTGTTCCGTTGGGAGGATGAGACAGAATCTGATAACACATTACTCAAATCCACTCTGCAATCCCATCCCTCTGCAGTCCCTTTTTTTTAATTAATCAAAACCACTTTCTTGCAAGGCCACACAGATAAATGCTTCCTGGGAGTTCCTACTATGTTAAGGCTATTAAACAGCCAGTTTGGGGGCGGGGAGCGAGAGGAACTATTTTCAGGCTATTACAGCTCCAGTCTTTTTTATTTGGCTTTTTAGAATGCTGGTCTGAACATAGATCATTGGGGGTTTTAAGAGATTGCTATTTATAGCTTTCTAAAATTTAAAAGGATGTCTCTGACTCTCCTTTCTCCATGCTATAAGGAAGAAAAAAACATTTCTATGCATAGGCCAACCATATGAAAAGGATGACAGGGCTCCTGAAACTTTAACAGTTGTAAGGAAAAGGGAATTTCAGCAGGTGTCATTTGTATGCATACAGCACCTGGTGAAATTCCTCTTCATCACAACAGTTAAAGCTACTGTCCTCTTGACCAGATACAAAAGAGGGCAGGGCTCCTGCAGCTTTAACTGTTGTGATGAAGAGGGAGTTTCACCAGGTGCTGCATGCATACAAACGACACCTGCTGAAATTCACTTTTCAATACAACTGCTAAAGATACAGAAGCCCTGTCCTCCTTTTCATATGGTCACTGTAAATATCAACCTACTTTACCAGGTTGCTTTGATTACTGAGCTAATGCATAAAACTCTGCATAAATGCTTATTATTATTATTATTATTATTATTATTATTATTATTAGCTGTGCTGCTGACCAAACTCAGCTAAGACTCAGTGAGGGCCAATTGGTTGCATCTTGCAAAATGCAAAGGAATGTAATTTTAAAGCTTCGTGTGTAAATTTCAAAGAAGCCAAAACAACTCAAGAAGATGCTTTTGTAAGATGCTGCACAGAAATGTGCCAGGCAGGCAGCTGCAATGAAAGATTGATTTTCATGCTTACCCAGAAATGCTAGCTTACTCTATATCCCACTGATGAAGCAGAACAGAATCACTCAAACTATTGATAAGTTATACAGCCCTCGGTTAAGAGCTCTGCTCTGCTTTCCAAGCTATTTAACGATTGCAATGATGTGTGGTGATGGGACAATGGTTACCAACTTATTTTACCAGCCCCAGCTCTTCTGCCTTGAACAACAGTTTGATTAAATGGCATTAGAGGGTGGAATTGCTTAGCTCCATGCTTCAAAAAAACCCTTCACCTGCTAATTTTTTGTTCCAATTAAGCTGCTATTTAAAAAAACAGGATCAGCAGAATGATCTGATGACATTTATAGGCAAAAAATGTCTGCCTGCTGCTTTCTTCAGATCAAGCTGTTGTTTAAGGCTGCAAAGAAGCATAGATGGTATCCATCCTAGAGTTCTCAAAGAACTCAAATATGAAATTGCTGATCTTCTAACCAAAATATGCAACATGTCCCTAAGCTCAGCCTCTGTACCACCAATTCTTAAAAAGGAATCCAGAGGGGATCCGGGTAATTACAAGCCAGTTAGTTTAACTTCTGTTCCAGGTAAATTGCTTGAAAGCATTGTTAAATACAAAATTAGTAAGCATTTAGAAGGACAAGTCCTTCTGAAAAAGAACCAACTCAGCTTCCACAAAGGTAAGTCCTGTCTCACTAATCTTTTAGAGTTCTTTGAGAATGCAATATGTTGTCAAGTTAGTATGGCCATGCACTAAAAGATACACATGTCTTTTAAAAAGAACACCTTTGGTACAAAAGAACCCAAAACCATTCCTGGGTTGTACTCCATGACATGCAAACCCCGGGCAGTATTCAACGGTGTCATTCCGCAAACTCAAATAGTGCTAGTGGAACTCTGCTGAATCTTTCCATTACACAAGCGGTAGCCCATTACAGTTGCACAACAAGATTGCACAAGCGGTTGCAAACCGCATGTGCAACTAGGCTTGCACAAATTTAACTTTCGTTGGATTTTCCTCTTGCACAGAGTTCAGAACCTAGACCAGATCTACACCTTGGGTCAAATCATTATGATCCCATCATGGTAACATTATATCCCTCTTGCACATTTATACCTCGTGGGACACACAATGACATTTGTTGCAACATTTTGGATAATATGGAGGAAAAAGCAGGAAATAACACTGTGAAAGCAGTATGCGGAATGCGTAAAGTGCCCAAACAGCTAATGGCATGCTGGGAGAATTGCACACTTTCCGGAGGCCCCGGAAAGTGCGCTTTGCCTTCCCCCCTGCACCAATCATGGCCTTAAAGGCCCTCTTAATCCACGGTTTTAAGAGGGCCTTTAAGGCCACGATTAGCATGGGAGGAGGGAGGCAAAGCGTGTTTCGTGGAGCCTCCGGAAATTGTGCAATTCCCCCAGACATGCTAATGGCATGTTGGGGGAATTGCGCACTTTCCAGAGGCCCCGGAAAGTGTGCTTTGCCAAGCGCTTGGCTGGGCCAGCTGCCACAAATTCTCTATCTCCTAATTGTGAGGAGAAAATTGAGGGAAGAAGAGTCACTTGACCTTTTTGGACTAATGGAGGGAGGACAGGAATGTCATAAAATAAATCAATAAAGTTATCCGACGGCCCACTCTTCTCCAGACCTCCAGTCCACAGGAATGCCTAGCACACTGGAGAGCTGGGGGTGGAGAGAATGCAGTGGAAGCCTATCGGCTGGGGGTGGCCAACTTTGGGAGCTCCAGGGGCTGCACCCCTGCCACTGCCATGGCACACTGCCCGATGTTGGCGGTAGCGGTGGCAAAATAAAGGTTGCAATGCTGGCCTAAAAAGGCCAGATATATCTTTTAAAATAAGGCACAGATTCAGCAGGGACAAAGGTGGGGCACACTTACTATGGAGAGCATGAAGCCCACTGGTTGCTCATCCACTATAGGGATCTCCTATGTAGCCACAAGAGGGGAAAGATCTTCAACTGTGATTCTTGGGCACCAGGGGGAACATCTAATGACTCACTATTGAATCATGTGCCGTACAATGCAGATGGTGAAATATTTATACAATATCCATTATTAAAGAACAAATGGTTCGTTTTAGTTTAACTAAACCCTCAAACAAATCAGAGTGTGCAGCTAGGCCATTAGTGGGGCTGACCGGCTTTGCTGGAACCAAGTTGAATGAGCTATTGTGAAGTGAATCAATATTACCCATAAAGAACATTCATTCACCTGGAAACTGACAAGCGTTCCACAGTAAAGCACATTGCTTTTTTTTAAAAAAAAGCCCTCCCCTTTACACCCCAGTCTGAATAATACACTGGAAATGGAGTTATTTGGGGGTGGGGGTGGGGAGACAGAATATTTTGGGAAGAATGGGTGGTGACACTCCACGCTACCTCACCTTAGCTCTCCTTTCCCTTGGATGAGAGGGAGCTTAGTTAATGCGTCACATTCACATAACTCCTTTGATATAAGTACATAAGAGGAACTGGGTAGTTAAGGGTTTTAAACTACAATATGCTGGGTTTTTTTTAATTGCCTCCACCCCTTTTGCCTTTGGCTCCACCCCTTTGTCTTTGGCTCCACCCACTGCTAGAATATGGCCCTTGAGGGCTTTTTTGAAGTTGAACTTAGCCCTCAGTCTGGTTCAGAAGCAATATACTTCAGCATGCCAGTTGCTGGGGTTCAACAGTGAGAAAAGGCAATTACTCACACGTTTTGCCAATGGGCAACCCAAGGGCATTTGGTTGGCTGCTGGGGGGAACAGGTAGCTGGGCTAGACAAGATACGTCTTTGGCCTGATCCAGCAGATAACTGAGCCTTAGAAAAAGCATTTCAACCTTCTAGAATGGGGGGAAAGTGCACAAAAGCTGGGAAAACACCAATCAATTAGTGTCAGGATTAGGCTTGTTCTCTCTAGTGTGGGGAAAGGGGATCAAGAGGGGTCAATCACACTCAGACTCAGACTCTGAAGATGGAGGAGGAGGAGAAGGAGCAGAAATTTACTAGCCAACACAGGAAGCAGGTGAGGAGATTCTCCAAGACTCTTCAAGAGTCAAGGATAAATCTTCCCAGCAGCTTATCAGTGAGAATGCAGATGGCCCAGAGACAATCCCCCCACCCTTGGAAACTCAGCCTCTGTCTGAGGGGAATCCTAGAGTTTGCCACAGACTCAACAGGGTGTAGTTGAGAGGAGATGAAAAGCAATCTCTTAGGGAGCAGCTCACAAGAGGCTTCTCAAGAAAGAGCCTCCCTGTCAAAAAGTGTCAGCTTGAGCTGAAGGCAACTCCTGACTTCGTTTGTCAAATTAAGTTCAGAGCATAGCTCCTAGCATTCACACACCATTCAGATGAGATGAGATGTTTAATTGTTGGATGAAGCTTTGTGAATTACACAGCAGACATCTTTATTGTCTTGTGCCTGCAGGGGGGCTTTGAATCATGACAATGAGTGGTTCAGGGAAAAGGTGTGGGGCCAGGGGAAAAGGACATGGCTGTCTAGGGAACCATAGTGGGCCAGATTTGGCCATTAGGCTTGAGGACCCCCACCTGTGATATAGCATATTGATGGGATTCTTAAGCCATAGGATCTATAATTTGTGGGTCATAGAGAAATACGGCATTCCACTCTTGGGCTTGCCAGGGATGCTTGACTTTCCTGAGGAGGCCAAGTCTACATTACCACACAAGACGGTTCATGGCCCCTGCCCTATCATGCCAAAATTCTCTCTAGCCACCATCACTGATAGGACTGGGCTCAAACATTTCAAAACATTTCTCATATTTGTGCAGGCTTCTTCTGGGGCTTGAATGTACTGATTCAGGATTCAGTGGAGTGAATCTCTGGAAGAGACATAGTGGTTGTGTTCACAAAGCACGATAACCCACCATGGGTTCTTGTTTTGTCTAAACACAGAACATTTTCCTGAGGGTCGGTTAACATAGTGTGTTTTCCGCAGGGTGGGTATTGTCTAAATGCAGCATTTTTACGCAAGGTGGCTTGTTAACCATGCAGTGTGGTTTATTTTTCTCAAACAAACCACCTTGAGAACCCATGGCTTGTTGTTAGGTTGTTCAGGGTAGTTAAGAAGCCACTCTACATGGTTAATGAGCAAACGTGTGGAAAACATGCTGTGTTCAGACAACATGATAACCCAGCCTGCAGAAAATGTTCAGACAGCATGATAACCCATGGTTCAACAACAAACCACACTGCATGTGTTAGCGTGTTGTGTGAACAGCGCCTATGTTTTTTTCTTATAGTGACATCCATCCTTCCTTCCTTCCTTCCTTCCTTCCTTCTATCCATCCACCCACCCACCCACCCATCATGCTTCTCAAAGTAATATAACTAAAAAACCCAGCCTACCCCAAAAGAGCTCACATTGTGGGAAAGGCACCCCAACTTGCCTCCAGAGACTGCTGTTTCCTGCTTGCTTGCTGTACCAATTGCAGCCTTCCATCTTGTCTCCCTCATGCTAAATAAATGAACTGGAGATAAAATAGCCATCTCAGGTTGCCACAAAGGATCTCTTTCAGCATTTTTTTTCTAATGGCTTTTTGCTTCCTTGGACCCTTTTGCAAACCGTATCCACAGCTGCCCAAGGGATGCCAGATGGCACCACAGCATGAAGCCAGTGCTGCAAAAAAGCCTGGCATTGGCCTGGCAAGAACATAAGCACTGGCTTGCTGGATCAGCCAGAGGTTCCATGTGGTCCAGATCTCTGTTTTCCACCAGGGGCAGCCATCTGCTTTGGGAAGTTCACAAGGCAGGGCATGATCTAAGGCCCCCTCCACAAGGATGCGCTTTTGCGCCCGGTTCGGGGATTATGCGCATTTTCGCGGAGGCGCATTTACGCCTAATCCCTCTGCACGGGAGGCGGCGAGAAGCGGCGAAGCGCATTAAAAGATGCCCAAAAAGCACTTTACAGGTAGTTAATGCGCATAATCGCTTGTTCACACAGCGAAAATGCGCTTTAACGGCCGGAGCAAAATAAAAGTCGCTATTTAACGCGCGTTCGAAAATGCGCATTATCGGGGAGATAACGCGCCTGTACGCCCGTTTTGCGCTCCGCTCGTGCGTAGGTAAAATTTATAATGAGCCTTCAAGGCTCATTAAACGTCTCGTGTGGAGGAGGCCTAAAAGACATAACTTGTCATTGGCCTTCTGTTCCTACAATTTCTCTCTCAAGGAATGTACAGTCTACCTTTCCAAAAACAATAAAGCAAGAGAGCAGCAGAGTCAACTTGACCAGCATAGGTATGGGGAAGGCAAGTATTTCAGCTTTAACTATAGTAAAGCACCATGGCTATTCTATGATTTCCTGCTGCCTCCTTAAGCTTTCTCATGTCTTAAATGTCTGGTGGTTCAGAGTTGTTACCCATCCCTTACTACCTATTTGTTTCAGGTAGTAATGTTTAGCAATGTGTTCTGTGTGATCTATACTATTTTGGTAAATGGTCAGCCCTTTAACTGCCTATGCCAGCCTTCCTATGCTGGCGTGGCTGGGGAATACCGGGAATTGAGGTCCAACACATCTGGAGGGCACCAGTTTGGAGATGGCTGGTCTATGCTTTCGCACACACCAGCTAAAATTGTTTTAATGCTAATTATAAAGGGCTCAATAGCAAAATAGCATTGGAAAGCATTCTGTGGCCCTTTCTACACCGGGGATTTTCCCCAGGATTGTCCCTGGGTGGTCCTTGTGAGTCTAAATGACACACAGGGATGCCCAGGGGCAGGGGGGATGATATGGGTTTTCCCAGGGATAAAAAAACCCTGGGAAAACCCCATTCTTCCCACGGTCCCAGGAACGTCCCAAGACTGCAGAAGGTGTGGGTGTGCAGCTCCGTGCCCATCAGAGGAGGGAGTGGCAGCAATTTTGCCACCCCTGGGATGGCAGGGAGGGAGTAAGGAGTCCGATGTTGGGGACGTTAATACTCACTTTTGCATTGGAGCGCAAGTGCGTTCCTGGCTCCCTTTACGGGGAAAAAAATGGCTGTGCGACAAGTGCAACATCCTGCTTGCTTCTGGGATGTTGCTCTCCAGTGTAGAAAGTGGGCGACAATCCCAGAAGCAAATCAGTCTGGTATCGTCCCCAGACCTTCCCTCTACACCCGTAGGTGTAGAAAGGGCCTGTGTTAACTGCAACATTGTGGGTGCCAGAATTGATGGGAGCTCTAATTTTTATATCATGCCTCATGTAGGGGTCGAATTGCAAACAGGTCAATGAAAACAAAGTCCCTTATTCTGGAACTTGTCAGCTCCTCGAAACACAGAGGATGCCCATTATTACAAATCATCCCATATCATGTTGAATTACTGAGGATGTTACACCACAGTTCCAAACTGTCTTTCTTTTTTGAAATCTTGATTTTGCACCTTTACTGGAAGGTTGCATGGTAGGTTTGCCAGATTTCAACCCAGATATTCTGCCCTTACCTTTAAATCGGGAATGGTTAGAGTGTTGGACTGGGACTTTGGAAATCCAGTTTCTAGTCTTTACTAGCTTGGGTCCTAAACTCAAACCAGAGGCAGTCCCTACTCAGCCATGAAGCTTACTGGGTGACTTTGGGCCAGTCACTGAGTCTCAGCCTAACCTACTTCACAGGGTTGTTGTGAGGATAAAAGGGAGAGGAGAAGGAGGAGGATTATATATGCCACCTTAAGTTCCTTGTGATAATGATAATGATAATGATAATGATAATGATAATGATAATGATTATAATGATGGTGGTAATAACAATAATAATGGATTTATATCCTGCCTTTCTACCACCATGGAACTCAACATGGCATATACTAGATCCCCATGTTCCCTCAAAGCCCAACCCAGCTCCAAATGACTTTAGCTTCAGCAAGGTGGCTGTATCCTAAAACCACAACATTTCCTTCCAGCTTCTTGCTTTTCAGAGTGAACTCTTAAGCTTTTCTTTTTAACAATAAAGACCTCAGATAACTCAAGCATAACACGCTTATCTGAAATAGACTTTGATAAGTCTTTTGAACCAAGCACCTCCATAATAATGACGAGCCCAGAACTTTGTTTTGCTTTGAATCTATTTTGATTCCTAGTTAATCTAATGCCTTAATTTCCTCCTTGCTGTGATTTATGGGACTTGAGCAACAGTGAATAGTCCCCAGCAGGTCTGCCTTTATTCTCCCCAGAAACATTAAGCAAACCTTTGTCAGCAACACATCTGCTTTCAATATCCTGCTGCTGCATATAAACGAGATATGATGACTAAACAAACGGGCCACTCAATTAAATATCTGTTGCTTCTTGTTTTATGAACATGCATGAAATTAATTGACTTGTGTGTAAGGTGACATAGGGATTGTAGGTTTTTAATAAGTTGGGAAAGTAACCTGAGCTGTTTGAACTGGGCTTTAATCAAGTCGCGTTCACTCAACAAGCGTGTTCAGTGTGATAGCGACTGCGCTGGTTTGATCAGAAAGATGCATAATGTTTTGCTTTCCTGTACTTTATGGCAGGCAATAAGAAAAACAGGAGGGGGGACTGCACACACGCACATAATTCATGGAACTAGCACACAGGCTCCAGAGCATGAAGCATCTTTCAAAATTTAATCAGATCGACGTGAGGCCGGCCTAACAAAAGCTCATAATTGCTGCACGGTTTCCCTGGGGAGGTTTGGTAATCTCTGGTTTGTGATAAGTGGCTTCTTCTAAACTGTGCACTTGGGCTCCAGCCTTACAACCAACGCCTCTTCCATGCCTTTAACAGCTGTGCAACCACAGGCAGAAATTAGCCAGTGCCGGTTTTTGCATCACTGTAGTGCCATCCCAGGAAACGTTGCGCTGGTTGATTTCCGCTTGCTTTGCAGCTGTTCCAGGCATTGATCCAGGAAAAGGTGGTGGCCACCCTGGTGAGGGTCTTGCAATGGAACATTAGGACAGGCCCCCAGTTGGAAGGCAGGCTCTATTCCTGTCGGGGGGGGGGGGGCTGGATTTCCTGCCAGTTTTCTCTGCCCTATCTTTCAACTGCCCCATATATGTAATAGCCAGCACACAAGAACATAATAACACAAAGAGCGCCTTGCTGTATCAGACCATAGGTCCTTCTAGCCCAGCTCTTTTTTACCAGCAGTGGTCAATCAGATTCTTCTTAGAAGCCCACAGGCAGGTCTTGAAAGCAAGAGCGCCCCCTGGCTGTTGCCCATCCTCCCAGCAACCTGTTCTCAATAGTGCATACTGACTCTGAACCTGGAGACTCCATTTAGCCACTCTCCCTTACATTTGCCACTCCAGGGCAGGATCTACACTACTGCTTTAAAATGGTTTATAACAGTAGTGACAACTGTTGGGGCCCAGGGCACACTCCATATACAGTTTTCAAACAGTTTTCAAAGTTTCATATCCTGCTTGGTGTAGAGCTGGCCCAGGTTTCAGTCAGAACCCTAAAAGAGCTATCCAAGGGGCTGAATCCTATCCCTAGTTCTGACTGGTGACTGAAACCTTTAGTGTTCTGACTGGTTCTGACTGAAACCCACAGTGGATTCCCGCTCTGCTATCGGAGCCAGCAGCCTCCACTGGTTCTGAGATAACAGTGGGGATTCCCCTGCACACCACCTCCTCCTGCCAAATGAAGGCAGAGAAGGATTTGGCCAATGCCGGGAAGTGTGGTTTCCCATAAGGCTGATGTGTGCCATGCAAAGCCAGGGTCTCGGCTAGCCCTGGGGGGGGGAGTGTCTGCTGCTCCCAGCATCACCTGAGACTTCCTTCACACCTGCCTCCCTGGTCTTGATGGGATGGTGAGAGGTGCACAAAGGAGTTGACCAATTGGGCCCGTGCTTAGAGGAGGAGCCTCTCAGAGTCCAGACAAGGGCAAAAAGAAGGAGAGGGCAGGCCACGCCCTCTGACATCATCAGACCCACCGAGGGCAATTCAGAATCAATTTTTGTTCTGCACTCCTGCTTTACATGGTTACCTAAAGTTAACGTATGTTCATGAGTTCACACAATTATCTGTACGTTCATTCAACCCATTTACAGCTATGAGTATGATCTGTACTCCGGATTACGTAGGGATTGTAGCACCTGTGTACAAACTAGGTATGTATGCATGTTGACAGAAGACCTGTTCAGGCATTAGCCCCCCAAAGGGAATCAAAATATGTGAAAGGGGCAGAGGGCCATGCATGTTCCGCCCCTTCCACCCCCAACCTCCCTGTTCAGTGCTTGAAGGTGAGTAGAACAAAGGATGTATGAGAATCTCATTTTTGCTCGCATAATGTGTGAGTGTGCCCTGCACAAAACCCCAAATGGGATCGCGAACGTTAGCACATGTCTGCCGATCATGTTCACAAATTGCTGGACATGTGCTCACGTTCTAATTGTGCGACTTTCCCAGTTCAATTTTGTGTATATTTCCCAATTTGCGCAAATTTGCCCTGTGGATGGAATCAGACCCGCTTTAGTCAATGAAGCTGTGCTAATTAGGATATTTGCAGAAATTTGAGCAAATTTCAGTCGCTGCTCGATTTGCGCAATTTTCCTGTTCGCGTGGAGTGAGCAGCTATTGCAAATGCGAACAGGAATTGGGCATGAAACCAGCAGCAAGACAACTTTGTGAGAATCGTAGTGAACTTGAACATTGCTCATTCACCTATCCATAATGAAGCAGGGTCTCTGATCTCACAGAGAGTTCTACTCAAATTTAAGTGAATGTGAATAAAGCCCCTGCCTTCAGACCTTGCCATTCAATTCAGTGAGTTTAGGAACAAAGAGCACAGGAATGTGGGGGAGAGCAACATGCACGGCCGCATGCCCCTCACATATCTTTATATAACCTATTTGGCATGTATTTATCAATTTATTTATTACATTTCTATTTCTAACCCTTTTTTTCCTTTTGCAAGGAACCCAGAATGGCTTACATAGTCCTCCTCATCTCCATTTTATCCTAACAACAACCTTGTGAAGCAGGTTAGGCTGAGAGTCAGTGGTTGGCCCAGAGTCACCCAGTGAGCTTCATAGCTGAGCAGGGATTATCTCTGATTCGGAATTAGAACCTAGACTAGTAGGTATTAGAACCTGGATCTCCCAAGTCTCAGGCCAACACTATCACCAGCACACCACACTGGCCTGAAGAAGGCTAGATTCTCACAACCAATACTAGGTGAATACACCTACTATTATGCACCAATTGGCATCATACAGCTTCTTTAGATTAAAGGGAAATCGTGTTCTCATACCAGTGCTTTGCTTCCTGCTTCTCTTGTACAATTGTAATGAGCTGAATTACACGGGAGGAGAGGGATGACCACATGGTCTGTAATTGAAAACTTCCCCTCCTCACAGTATTGAATGGGACAGCACCATCTAGTGGTTGTTTTGTAGCACAACTTTGGCTGCCCACAGTAGGAAATGCGCAGGAGGTTCACGACATCATCAAAATGACACGCAAACTTCTGTGAGTGGCCAATCACGAGTGTGTTATAAATCGCTCATTTAGAGAAGTCCATAATTTCTCGGAGATAAGGACCAAACCAGAAACATTTCTACTGCACAGAGTCTTCTCTCCATGTAGTGCAATGGCTGCTTTCACTCTAGAGCAGATGTACTGTTGCTATATATGTCTATAGCTTTCAGCATGACTCATACTATGTTTTGGGTGACACACCAACAAGGATATATTTCAAGACATTTGCCATATTTACATTTCTGAATGTGCTTTTTCCTTGGCACAGGCACCGCCAGATCTCCTGTAAGAGCTTTCATTAAGTCAAGCTGCAGGCACCATATTTCTAATCATTGGGGCTGGCTGGTTGCCTGGTTACTTCACTCCTGCTGCATTGATATGACTGCCAAGACAGTCCTAAAAACAAACCATCCCATATTGTTGAAGCTTTATCCTCTATGCCGATTCTAGGAGCTGAATTTGGCAGGCAACATTGAGACAGGTTCTTTCAGAATACAAGATGCAGGCACAAGAAATGTAGATCATTTCTCTGAAATGCTTCACATCTTTCTGAGATTTTCTTTTAACCATTTTTTTTAAAGAAGAAGAAGATTTTATAGCCAGGATACCTGATCTTTCCCTCTCCCCCACCACCCCCTCCCCATTTCTGGGTACTTCCAGACAGGGGGCTCTTAGTGCTAACAATAAAAATACATTGTGTGGCTATATTGTCTTTTTCTCGCTCATGGATTTTCTATGGAAAGAAAGAAGACAGAAACAGCCATGGGAAAACATTGGAGGGTTAAAAGCAAATGTCATCTGGACCCCCCCCCCCCCCATAAAATTCTGTGAATGAGGCAGGGCGATAGCACAATAAAAGGCTCATCTCGAAGCATCCTCTCTCTGGAGCCACATATAAATAGACTTGGCTTTATTCAGCCTTCAGACAGAACTTTTGGAATGTTCAACTGATCTTCGTAAATCGTCTCTTAAAATGGACAGATGCCTCTTTATAGGCATAGACAGATGTTAAAGGAAAGAAATGTGCCACAGCTCCATCTGCCAATAGCTGGGCTAGGATCCCCATGCGTTCCGGGACATATCTGAGGACAGCCTTGGAGCCCCAGATGTTGCTGGAAGACTATTTCCATCATCCTCAGCCAGCATGGGCAATGGTCAGGGATTATGGGAGTTGTAGTCCAACATCTGGGGACACGTGGTTGGGAAAAGCTAGTCTAAGGCTATGATGTATCCTGAGCTGAAACTGCCAGACAAGCCCGTGCCCTACTGTTGAAGCACCTGCAGCAAAGAGCACATTTTGAGCTTTGTGTACAGAAGTTCCAAGGTTCTATTATTATTATTATTATTATTATTATTATTAGGTATCTCTAATGGAATAATTGTGATGTTTTCCTGTTGCCATAGTTCTTTGACTTCCACAGCCAGTGGTGCATATTTTTCTCTCTTTTCTTCTTCCTTTTCAATGTTTTTGTCATTCGGTATTGCTATGACGATGAGGTATGTGTGTTTTTCTTTTTTTGTCTATTATTATTATTATTATTATTATTATTTTGTGACATTTATATACCACTGAATATAATAGAACCTCCCAGCTGTTCACCACATTTCCTGCCTCCCAAACCATATGAGAGAGGATTTTCCAGATGGTGGGTGCCATTACAGAGAAGGCCTACCGTCTGGGTACTTCATGGCAACATTGGCCCGGTTCAGAAGACACCTTAAACCATGGCTTTAATCACAGTGAATAAAGCTTTTTGCCTTATTCGTGGTTAAAGCCGTGGTTTAAGGTGTCATCTGAACAGGAACATTCTGTTTGTTTTAGAATGACCAGCAAGACCTCCTCTGCTGATCTTAAAGGATCAATCCCTAGCATTACCAGTTAAAAAGATCAGATAGACGGTGATGTGAAAACCCTGGGCCTGGGACCTGTAGAGCAGGCACCATTCAGGGCCAAACTAGATGCAATGTTAAATGCCTCATTATGAATTGATCAGGTATTTTATATTACTAGCAGAAATGGAAAGGTAATTTTCATTGAGATCATAGCAGATGTCACAGTCCCAACAAAAATACCTCATATGTCTGCTATTATTATTATTATTATTATTATTATTATTATTATTATTATTATTAAAGCTGACCTGGTTTGCATGATCACTGTGGCTTAACAACTTATGGCTTGTTTAAGCTGGGACGCATGCCAGGTCACTCTACAAAAGAGGGCAAGGCTCCTGCAGCTTTAACTGTTGTGATGAAGAGGGAATTCCATCTGGTGCTGCATGCATACAAATGACACCTACTGAAATTCCCTTTTCTATACAACTGTCCTCCTTTTCATATGGTCAGCCTAGGTTAAGGTTATCTCATGTTGGCTCAACCACCACAAAGCCAGGAAATTTAAAGCTTAGGCTGATGCTTTAACAGATGTGCCCCTTGATCAGTAATGATGTTGTAGAATGTCACAAATTATTTGCTTACAAGCAACAAACAGACCTGGGTCAACTCACAGCAGGATTCCTATAGCAATATCGTACATTTTGGATGCTTCATAAAGCAATACAGAACCAGGATAACGTGAGGCATCTTTGCTGGTCTCAGGCACTCCATTCTCCCCAACTGGAAAATTATGGGTGCATGGAGGATACATTGTAAGCAAGCACAATTTGTGACATTATGCAACATCCTTACTGATCAACATCTATTAAGGCATCAGCCTAAACTTCCAATTTCCTGACTTTGTGGAGCTTGAGCCAACACGAGATAACGCTGGTCTTACACTGGGAAGATCATTGAACATACACACACGCTATAGATAGATATTACACATAACAGATATGGATCAATACATTTGCCTGCATTTTTGGATTTTATGGGACTGTCATGATATAGAAATAGCCCCTGTTTGGAATTAGAGCAAAGGCCAGAGAAAGTGATGGAGCCCCAACCCCATTCCTTTTACCAAGGCACTGATTCTTCCATTTAAATTACTGTAGTAAATACTGTTGGCCCATGCTTCCAATTACCAGTGCATTTAAAACTTTAAAAACAGAAATCCAAACAACCTTTCCGATGACTCTGAGCTACATATTGAATGACTACTGGAGCTAGAACAACATTCAGAGTGACACGGAAATGTGCTTAATTAAAGCTGACAGCCATAATGGCATTGCTTGTTATAGTGTCAGGGGGGTGTCTGATGCTCCACGGAACTAGTAGCTCTGCAAATTGCAAAATTCTCACCAAGGATGCTGGCTTCATGTAGGTCTGTGTGAATAACTCACTTTTGCCTTTTAAGATGCAAAAAGAAACCTCCCTCTTTACCAGTTCACTGTGGACAGCACTTCCACCCTACTTGTATCATCTGGCTGGAGATAGACTATTTTTTTTTAAAAAAAAAAAAACAGGACTCAGTAGTTTATTAGAGGTTTTGTTTCCCATTGTGTTTCCTGAAATCCTCTAACCAGAGATTGGTGCAAAAGGCATATACTTTGGAATTACAGAATTCGGACCCCAGGAATTTGTTTTAAGTACAAGAACTAAACTGAGCACACACAAATCCAGTCCCGGTTACCCTGCACCCCAGCTTTCTTAATTTTAGCAGTATAACTTAGAGCTGGGAGAGGTCATTTTGTTGCTGCTATTATTTAACAATTGGGAACCAGAGAAATACTTCAAAAATCAAAACAAAAGCAGCCATGTTGGTCTTAAGTAAATTATGAAAAGCCACATTTTTGGTGATCTTTGAATGGCTTAATAAAGGTATTAGACTATCCAGATAGAGAAATCTTTGCTGATCTATTGCAGATGACCTAGAGATCTATCAGTAGATCGACCTTCTGCCAAACCCTGCTTATCTAGTCTAACAAATCTTTCTACCCATCATACAGGCGTCACATGGAAGGTGGAATGCCCTAGCTTGATTGGCCACCAGCGTAGAACTCCAATTGGCCAGGTATTCCTTATGGAGCTCCCCACAGTGGCTCTGATTTTGGTGGGGCTTTGAATATATTCTGGGTTTCAATCAGAAGCAGCCAGAACTCCAAAGCAGCTATCCAAGGTGCTGAGCCTATTTGAGGGATGGGAGTTCAGCACCTTAGGTTACTCCCTTAGAGTTCCGGCTGGTTCTGATTGAAACCCAGAATGGATTCATAGCCCCACCAATTTTGGAGTCACCAGCCTCCACTGAGCCCTCCCTCTCCCCGCCCTGCTTCCAGTACTGGAAAAGGAAACCTGACAGTTTCTGGATTTAGTCCCATGAGTCCTGCTCAAGCTGTAACTCCTTACTGCAAACATTATGATGCAGAGTCTCTTCATAAGTGCAGGTGTTTGGGTTTGTTTGGTTTTCTTTTTGCTCTAAATCCTCTCCAGCATGATCTGGAGCCCATCCATCATTGACTAACTAATCCTTTTCCTTACAAAGTCTAGCCTAGTTAGTTACAGCTGTGCTTTGAGAATGAAATGAAAGAGAACACCATTGACTTAGCTAATGAAGTGGACATTTTAACAATAACAGCGCCGACTTCCCTGCAGTCAATATATTGTCCCATGTGGTGAGTCGGCTTTGCTGTTGACTGCAGTAGGGTTGGGCGAGTCTAACAATTTCAGACTTTTGTTTTTCCAATCTTAAGTTTGGTTTGTCCTGAACTTTTAGATTTTTTTTTTTAAAAAAAACGTTTGCATGAAAAGTTGTATGCATCTTTGAGCACTTTTCTTCATGCAATTTTGCCTAATATACACATTTTGTGCATGAGGTTTCCCCAATATGATGCATTATGAATGTTATTTTCACTAAGATTTGCCATTTTTGTCTGCCCCACTCCTAATACACGTGCATTTTTCTACACGTTTTGTGCACCACACAAAATTTGTGGAAGTGCAAATTTCAAAGGATAACTGAGTTTCAGTTCGTATTTTGGTTTGAAAAATGAACGAATATCTCCTTAATCCCTAAGTGGCAATCGTGTATTGCCTCTCTGAACAGCTAGAAAAGCCACATAGGTCGGCATGTGAAGTCATGAGTAGAGGAATGCAGGGGCCTGAGGGGAGAGGAAAGAAGGGTGTTAGGTGTTCTTAACACACAGTAAGGTTCATCTGACAGAAGGCACTCCCTGAGGTATGCTGTGTTGGGCGTATGCTGTGGCCCATACCTCTGCAGGGGGGCTGCCCCCAAAGCCCCCTGACCCATACTGCTGTTTCTCATCCTCACCACTGTCACCTTCTCATTCGCCCACCTACCCCTTTCCCTCTGACCAAGAGAAGGAGCAAATAATGGCAGTACAGAAGGGCTTCTCGTATGGCCTGCCCACTCTTGTCTTCCAGTACACTTATTCGAAGCATTTTTTTCAACTGTGCAAGACACCAGTCCAGCCTTCCATCCCCAATGCGTGAGCACCTTCCAAAATTTTTCTGATGGAAAAGAAATTTAAAATATGAAAGAGGGATGAGTAAATGAGAATGATTACAGATACTGGGCCATTTCAGACAACACACTAAGCCATGGTTAGGCCACTAACCCTTTTGCAGTAAATGGTTAGTGAGCATGTTTAAACCATGGTTATGTAGCCACCATAGTTAGGAATGGTTGACACAACACACTAATTCATGGTTCACTCAACACGCTAAGCCATAATGTTTAGATCAAAATGCTTAACCACCATGGCTTAGCATACTGTCTGAACAGGGTCAGTAAGAGACAGAGAGCAAATGAGGTTTAAAGGAATTTTCTCAGAGGTCTCTAAGCAATACTGCTAATCCCACCCAGTCCCAGATAGTGATGATCTGAGCATCTTTTCAAAAAGGAAATTTTGATGAGATAGGTATAGTGTGAAAGGAGGTGTGGCATATGGCACGATTATGTAGTCATCTTCTTTGCATTTGTACCATCACTGTTGTATGTCTATATATACTGTTGATATGTACATAGTTAATAAATGCTTTTGACTACTCAGGCAGCTGGTCCCCATAATATATCATTTTATGGTTATGAAGATTTAAAGGGAACAGTTATCACCTTACTGCTCTATTTGTCATATATATATATACACAAACACACACACACACACCCCTATTTATTTTATGAAATGACCTGGTTCCTTATTAAGGTCCATATTCCCAACAGCACAAAAACTAATGCAGGAAATGCACTACTTTTTAAAAACGGTTTATAACAGTAGTGACAATTGTTGAGGCCCAGGTCATACTCCGTATACAGTTTTCGAAACGTTTTCAAAGTGTCATATCCTGTTTGGTGTAGAACTGGCCTTGGTTTCAGCTGCACAATTGGTTTTTCCAACTGCACAAAATGTGTCCAGTTGCACATTTGAATAAAGCCCAGAGGACACAATACAACCTGAGCATTAAGATGTAAACCTGAATTTGTACGTGTTCCTTAGCTGCAGGGAAAGGGGGAAATCCCCACCAAAAGAATCAATACACCAAATCTGGAGTCAACTGGAAGTTTCTCCCAGCAACATTTCAATCTTACTGTATTTGAGTTAAGCTAGTTCACCATCAACTGGCCCATTTCCAATTCCAGGCATCTATGCGAGAAATCTAGCTCATAGTTGGCTATAAGGAAAAAGAAAGTTAGAGTTGGGTGCTGCACTGATCACACCTTAACCCCAATCCCCTGACAATCTCACCCAGTGATTTCTTATATGTGTTGAAAAGCATAGTGAATCCTTGTGTTACTTTTCAGTGCATTTCCCAAGGTGGCAGAGTGCAAGTCTGTTTCTTTGTCTATCATTCCCCACCACGGTGGAAATGTAAGGTCTGTTGAAGTAGGCATTTGTCTCTTTTTGCTCATGTTATTGTGTAGAGCTTCATGTATGTGTTAAACAATTAAAAATACATAAAAAGGTTGTTTGTGATCAACCTGCCAGTGACCCATATCTTAGTCAAGGCATATAGTTCTATTGTGCTACCTCCAGTATCAGAGGCAGTAAGCATATATACACCAGTTGCTGGGGAACATGGGTAGGAGTATGCTGTTGCACCGTGTCCTGCTTGTGGGACCCTGTTTGGCAACTGGCCGGCCACTGTGTGAACAGAGTGCTGGACTACATAGACCCTTGGTCTGATCCAGCATGGCTCTTCTTATGCTTCAGCTATTGGGTGGTATAAAACTGCAATAAATAAATAAGTAAATAAAATGTTCTTATATTCTTAGGATTTATGCAGCTTGATTAGGTACAGTATGATCTCGATTGTCTTATTCCAGAGTAAATGTGTGGGCAGGTATACTTCTGTGAGAGCAAGCATAGAATTCACCCAATTAGCAGGTTGTTTATTTTAGCAGATAAGGGGTCAGCATTTTAGACACACTGTGCCTGTCAAGCCTTCAATGCTGTATCAGGGTCACTAGCCTCTGCTCTCTCTAGCTACCTGAGCAAATTAGCAGTAAGCTACTAACGAGCTCAGGCTTATGCTGATGAGAGCTGTCCTCTCATCAGCATCCTGCTTGGAGAAAAAGTGGGTGGGGTGTGGTGGGGTGGGGGTGGGGGGGTGTTCGTTCCTAAACAAATCACCTTCCAATAAGTGGCTTCACGCCTGCCCCATAATGTATCCTCACCATTTCTCATTCTCCCATAACGTTCTCCCTGCTCCCAGGAGTTGTGTCGGGCCATGTGTTGGGATACAGGCAGCCAGTGAGCTTTCAACAGCCTCCAAGAAATCACACCTCATAGGTATTGCTAGAGGGAAAGCATCGCACTGTCGTTTGAATGGCTCCAATATCACAAATCCAGCAAGGATCAATTGGTTTCAAGTGCGGGCTCAGATTTAAAAGCCCATGACAGCCTGCTTACTAAGAGCTCCATCAGACTAAAGTTTTATTGCACTCATGGATTTTCACAGGTCCCTCTCATGACGTTGTCTGCCTCCCGTGCACCTCCTGCCCCTTCTAGCCTTCTTTGCATGACAAAAAAAACACCCCAGTAAGTCCGACTTATTTTTAAAAATGGAAGTTGCCTCTATCTCCTGCTGTGTGCAGGAGAAGCAGCAGGATCAAAATGGCCCACTGAATGGGCCACGTGCAAGTTGTTTACTTCCTCTTTCAAAAGAGGAAGTAATGAAAGACAAAGGTGCAGGCGGTGACGGTAAGCGAACACAGTTTTCCTGTGCGATGACGCTCTAAGGCAGAATGGTAAATGAAACAGACAACAGGATGGCAATGCAATCCGCCAAACTAGTATGCTGATTAATTTCTTGGGAAGCAAGACCGAAGCCAACAATTGAATGGAAGTGCAATGCAGCTAATTTCATGCAGGCCATCCAGCATTAGAAGGTCTGGGCAAACTGGTCGCATTGTCCAATTTTACCTTGGACTCTTATATTTGCCAACACTTGAACATCCACCAGAGGTACCCCTAACTTTCACCAGGAACTAATTGCATACAAATGACACTGGCTGAAATTCCCTTTTCTCTACCACTGTTAAAGTTATATGAGTCCTGTCCTCCTTTTCATATGGTCAGCCTACGACCCTATGAATCAGCGACCTCCAGCTGCATCTGTTGTAAACCACCCTATTCAGATCTTGTAACTTCATCTCTGTATCTTCCTTTATGGATTCAATCCATCTCCTCTTTGGTCTTTCTCTTTTCCCTCTACCGTCTGCTTTCCCTAGTATTATTGTTTTGTTTTTCTAATGAGTCATTTCTTCTCATTATATGTCCAAAGTAGGATAGTGTCAGTTTCAGTATTTTCGCTTGTAGTGAGAGTTCTGGCTTAATTTGTTCTAGAACCCACTTATTTGTCTTATTCACCGTCTACGGTATCTGCAAAACTCCTCTCCAACACCACATTTCAAAAGTGTCGATCTTCTTTCACAGAGGGCAAGAATCCAACCAAAGTTAGGCACTCTTTAGTCCCATTGATTTTGGCGGAAGGAATTTAAGCTCTTGACTTTGACTGCATCGTGCCCTGAGTAAAGATGCAGGGTGGCAAGCAGACTTCTGTTCACACTACTGTCCTGTCCTGTCCTCCCCCTGCAGCCTCCCATGGCCCCACAAAATCTGCTCCAGAGGGTTCCCCAACCCTCCCTGTGGATACTGGTCTGTCAGCAGATGAACATGATTGGACTTCACCCATAAGCATTTCAGGCACTCGGTGTCTGCAGCATCTAGTGATAACTAGTATATACAGAACAGTTATCACAGGACAAGCGCTACAGAAGAACTTTCAGATTATTCAACTCAAACACAATATTTTTGTTTCAGGGTAGTTTATGTGTTCAGCTACATATCACTGATCATTGTAAATCTTAACCCATGATGCATTTGTATGTATGAGCCAGCCTTCAGTGAGAGCAGAAAGCCATAAAAATCATAATCATGGGCTTTTTTTTTTTAACACAAGGCATTTATCATACACTCATCATTCTCTACTTACGGTGATTTATGGATTATTTAGACAATGTCATGACTGTCCAGTTTCACTTTTGTGTCTAACCAGCACTTTCAGTGAGATTTTTTCAGAGCAGGGAAAATGCTGCATTTAAATGTGAAAGTAAAACAAAGCACAATTTCCTTTTGTGTATTTGCACTATTCCACTGTGCCACTTAGAGGCTTTGTAGCAGAAAAGCAGGAAAGGAAATGCTCATAATGTAGTGCTAGGATCTCAATTCTGTGACAAAACCAAAAGTAGATTCAGAGGATTAACTGCCAATTAATAGCCTCATGTAGAAAAGCTCTCAGTTAGAATCGCAGAAAAATGAGGGGCAACAAGAATTGTTGAAAAATGATTTTATTTCTTGAGTTTTGAAAAGAGAAGCACAATGTTAAGCAATTCTCTTAATTTTCCTTGTTTGTAAACCATCTTTCATTTTATTTCTTTGCATTGCACTGGGGTGTTTTGTTTAATATTAATAGATCTTGCCAATGTTCAAAATAATACAAATAAATTAGGACCCCAACAGAACCTAGGCAGGCAAAATGTCCAGGATTAATTACATCAGGCTTCCATGGACTTTGATGAAAGCAAGCAACCAGAATTCCAAAGAAGAAACTGTGAGACTTTCCGCAAAACTCCTCTTGTTGGTTTCGGATCCTATAAGGGCAGTGGCAGTCTTTAAGGCAGGGGTGGGCACACTGTTGCTTTCCGATATTGTTGGACTGCAATTCCCATCAACCCCTATCCTTGGCTATACTGGCTAGAACTGATGGAAGTCCAATATCATCTTGACAGCCATAAGTTGCCCATTTCTGCTTTAAGGAAATCAAACTGCCATCCTTTAAACACTCACCTGGGAATACGGTCCATTGAACTCAATGAGGTTGACTTCTGAGTAGATATTCACAGGAGTGAACTGCCAATCTTTTGGGAGAGCCATGCAGATCTCTATAAATCACACCAGCATTTCCCAGATATTGATACCCTGGACACAAGATAGTTTCTAACCCTGGATTCAAAGTACATAAGAACATGGGAGAGAGTCTTGCTGGATGTTGGACTAGAAAGACCAAAGGAGAGCATAACTGAGCTAGCATTCCTGTAACAAATACTACTTTCAGGTATTGGCCAAATCCCATTGTCGGTCTTTGGACCTTCTAGTCCAGCTTCATGTTTCCAGCAATGGGACTCACTCCGCTCATATCTGAAAGCAGTAGTTCTTACAGGTATGCTGGCTCATAAGAACATCAGAAGAGCCATGCTGGTTCAAACCAAGGGTCCATCTAGTCCAGCACTCTATTCACACAGTGGCCAACCAGCTGTCAACCAGGGACCAACAAAGCAGGACATGGTACAACAGCCCCCTCCCACCCATGTTCCCCAGCAACTGGTGCACACCGGCTTACTGCCTCGGATACTGGAGGTATCACATAACCGTCATGGCTAGTAGCCATTGATAGCCTTCTCCTCCAGTTCTGCTCACCTTGGAAGTGGCAACATGTGCGCACAATAAAACCATTTGTCACGTCATATCTCTTCAAGTGCTTTCAGGTGAGTAAATCAGCATCAACTCATCCCTATTGACCTTTGTTGCCTTAGAAAATCCATTGTTTGCCAGTGTAGCTAGCCTAAATTGTCCCCAATCAATTGAGCGAATAAAACCCGCTTAACCCACAGTGATAGTAAGCCAAATAGCTAAATTTGCTGCCTGTGTCTTCACAAAGGTGCGTGGTCTGAGTCATCTTTTCTGACTGGGGAAAGAAGTGAGAGAAACACGCTTACGTATGAAGGGGAAGGGTTGGGCTGCATTTGCCCATGCAATGAATGAAAAATACAAACGTCCTTTGGGTCTATAGAATGTTCGAACTGCTTCCCCTTCCTTGTTTAACAGCTTTTCTAATGAAAGTTTACGCAGAGAGCTAGTCAGTAATAGGCAGTGTCAGCTCCCACCTCATTAGTAGTGAAAATAAAATGAAGATATTAGCCTGAAAAGACAAAGGTCCATTTCCTTGTAATTTCCCCCAGTGTGATTGCTAGCAAATAATCCACTTTTATAAAGACTTGTTTGTTTTGCCACATGGCTCTGTTGACAGGGTACAAAGCAAAGGGGGGAACACAGTAACCAAATTAGCTTTATCAGCAGGAAAGATAAATATAGTTGATAACATATGCACGTACCTTACTCCAGGGAGAAAAACAACACTTACCCAGTTGGCCAAAGGGGCTCTATGTAATTCTCTAGGGTGCCCATATGGAAAGGAGGACAGGGCTCCTGTATCTTTAACAGTTGATTAGAAAAGGGAATTTCAGCAGGTGTCATTTGTATGCATGCAGCACCTGGTGAAATTTGTATCTGGTCACTCGACAAAAGAGGGCAGGGCTCCTGCAGCTTTAGCTGTTGTGATAAAGTGGGAATTTCACCAGGTGCTGCATACATGCAATTGACACCTGCTGAAATTCCCTTTTCTATACAACTGTTAAAGATCCTCCTTTCCATATGATCACCCTAAATTATCAAAAGCGACAACCCATCTGCGGCCTAAAACTACCTTAAAGCATCCACAGATCCAAAATGGCTAGTAATGTTACCTGTGTTCTAATGGACGTTCTCTTCCAGCTATTGGCCTCTGTTATTGTAGTTACTGAGACTGTCGTACAAAGTTATCATATTTCACAAAAAGAAAAGAAAGAGAGGTAACTGGCACAGCTACCCCCGGAGATGGTTTTTACAGCAGAACCCTTGGATGATAAGGCAACCTCTCTTTAACCACTGGCTGCTCCTCATCCCGCGCAGCATATCTTCCCCACTTGATGCATTGTGTTTGTCCCAAAACAGGCATAAGAACGTAGGAAGAGTCACAATGGATTAGACCAAGGGTCCATCTAGTTTAGCATTGTGTTCATACAGTGGCCAATCAGCTGCCCATGTGAAAGCCACAAGCAGGGCATGAGTGCAGCATCCTCCTGCTGCTGACTGGAGCACAGCATAGTGAATGAAGCCTTCTACACCTCATTGCTGCTCCATACTGCCAGCCTGAGGCAGCCACTTCATTCTGCTTAGGAGTAGGACTGGCCCTGCCACCTGTGTTTTAAGCAGTGCCACATCTAGATGCTCTCTGTGATGCCCCTTCCTTCTCTCCACTGTAGGGTGACCATATGGAAAGGAGGATCTTTAACAGTTGTATAGAAAAGGGCATTTCAGCAGGTGTCATTGGTATGCATGCAGCATCTGATGAAATTCCCTCTTCATCATAACAGTTAAAGCTGCAAGAGCCCTGCCCTCTTAGTGACCAGATGCAAAAGGGAATTTCACCAGGTGCTGCATGCATACCAATGACACCCGCTGAATTTGTGCAATTGCATTGCGTTGTTCATGAAATATCGTGCAGTGATTTTGTTTCCAGATTTTGCATTCCATTTGCATACATACACCATGTTTTGCCACAGCTTCTTCCACCTTTTTCTTAGCAGAGAAATACCATTAGGGTAGAAAAGATGGAAGACCTGCACAGTGGCTTTCGATTGTTAGTGCTAGGAGCCCTCCAACTGAAAAAAACCTTCCCACAGTAGCCAATCAGATCCCACTAGGAAGTGTATAATTGTTGTTCCCAAGGGATGTCCGGCGCTGGGAAATCTGGCCTTTTGGGGGTTCGCTTGATTTCCACAGAACCCCTGACCCGGCTTGCATTTGCGAGCTGAGCCATGGGTTTCTCCCCGAAATCTGGGAACTTTTTCACTTTTAGGGGAAAAAAGTGTTAATACCAAATTGTGCAAATTGTGTTGGCAATTTGCAAAATCTGCACAAATTGCTATTTATGCAAATACCTCCCTCCCAAAAATCCACAAACAGGCCCGACTAGATGCAGGTCCAGTCAGGCTAGCTCATGGGAAAATGAGCCAAAGTCCGGCGGAGGGGTGGGGGGGTGGGGGTTGAGCTGATAAAAGTTCAATGACTTCCAGCCCCCTGGATGGATTCTTCCAATATCCCTATTGTTACCCAGCAGCTGGTATTGAATAGCATACTGCCTATGAAAAATATCAAAGAAGTTGCCTGTTCAGATGACACATTAAACCACAGCACTTAAGCATTTTGAGCTAAATAATATGGCTTAGCATGTCATGTGATCCATGACTTAGCATGTTGTGTGAAGCATTCCTAACCTTGGTGGCTACATAACCACGGTTTAAACACATTCACTAATAATTTTCTGCAAAAGGGTTTGTGGCCTAACCATGGCTTAGCATGTTGTCTGAACAGGCCCATTGTGTATTCTGAGGGGCAGTCACTTTCCAGGGTGTCATTGTCATCATCTACTGGGGACTGAATCTGCTGCATGCAAAGCACATACTCTGCCACTGAGCTATGGTTCTTCCGGAAAAATTACTCAGGTGGGACTTGAACCCACAGCTTTTGAATACCTGAAGAGAGCCTGCCATAGCAGCTGTACTCAGGCCACTTAGGAGTCCAAGAACTTGGATGCATTCAAACAATATGCTTAACAGACATTCACAATCTATTATGCATGTTGCACAGGGGCTCCTTTTTAAGAGTTGCTTTATTAAATTTAATTATCAGGTTCATCTTTTTTTAAATCATGACTCTCATGTTGGTAAACCTTAAAATCATACATCTTATGACTAAATCTTCAGAACCTGATTGGTAGGAGATCCGTGACAGAGAAAAGGAAGGACTTCTTCACATTAAACTATATAATTCACTACCACAAGATGTAGTGATGCCACCAATTGGGATGGCTTTTAAAAGGGGTTGGATAAATTCTTGGAGGAGAAGGCTATCAAGGGCTACTAGTCCTGATGGCTATATGCTATCAGGATCAGAGGCAGTGTGCCTATGTATGCTAGTTGCTGGGGAACATGGTGAGAGGGTGCTGTTGCACTCATGTCCTGGTTGTGGGTTTCCCATCAACAGTTGGTTGGCTTCTGTGTGAAGAGATTGCTGGACTAGATGGACCTTTGGTCTGATCTACCATGACTCTTCTTATGATTTATGGTGTAAATGGCCCCTAAATAATTCATATATGTATAATAGCTCAAGTATGCAAACTTTTTGATATTTTGAATGATCTTTATTCATATTCCTAGCCAAGTGTCCCAACTGTGAGGAAGTTGAACCTGTTGGATATAAATATGTAACCTTTGCTATTTTGTACAGTTCTTCCTTGGGGAAAAACTGTTTAGTTATCTCTTATGGGTCAAGAGATCCCAAGTGTGAACTCTTGCTTTATATTCCTAAAACATATTGGTAGACTAGGGAGATCCTAGTAATTCAAAAGGGCTGTTCAAACAAGACTGAAGTTAGTCCACCCATGAATGGTTAGGCAGTGATGTCATAGAAACCAACCAGGAGTTCTAGAATAGTGTGGTAGGTACAGAAACATAAGAAGAATCCAGAGAAAACAACATCCAATATCTATGGAGGACTATTGCATCTATGCCATGATTTGAACTTGCTCGTAACAGAAGGAACAAGAAATCTTCCATCCATCTGGATTATTATCCAACGTACATACAAGTTGGAGCTCTGATGAGAAGCAGGGGTGGGAAACCCTTTTTGGCATAAAAAAGAGGAAAAATACCACCCATGTATTCCTGATCTATAGTTTTCGAGGATGAGGAAGGAATAAGTGAAGTTTGCCAGGGTCTCAGGCGGCTAATAGAAAAAACCGGTTTTGCTATGCCTTCCTCCCCAAGGGACTGATTGGCATTTGCAGTTTAGAAAGAAAAAAGAAAGATGGAGGTTTCTGAATCCCCCATTGAGCAGGAAATTCCTGAGAGCAACAGAGCAGATGGTGAACTTTTAGATGGCGAAGAGCAAAAAATGAACAGTGAGATCAATGAGGAGAATAATGAAGAACAGAAAACAGATAATGACATCAATGAAGAGAATAATGAAGAACCAGAAATGAACAGTGATATCAACCAGGAGAATAATGAAGAACAAAAAATGGTCAGTGAAATCAACGAGGAAAATAAGGATGAGACTGACAATCCCCAAGAAAACGGAATTATCAGCCAAGTCATAATGGAAGAAGAACCAGAGAGAGAACTGAAGGAACATTTTCAGAACCCAGACTATCTGCCAGAACTTTCAGGCAGCAAAACAGGGGTTACAACACCTTTCAGTGAAGAGTCCCAAGATAGAAGCGAGCAGCCCTTAAGCCAGGAAAACCAAAGACAATCCATTGGCCAATGCTCCCCACAGAGCCTTAAGTCTCTCCAAGAGCAGCATAAAGCCAGTGAAGCCAACATCAAGGAGAGCAGCCCCTTGACAACCAGAAGAACACGCAAAGAACTGCAGGACAAGTTTAACCAGACAAGTCTCATTTGGGAAAAAAAACCTCTTGCAGAAATTCTACACCCGTCTGGAAAGGTAGGCCAGATAAGCAAAGATGCAGAGCATGATGTGAAAGAAGATATCCATTCTGTTGGGTACGTAGAAAAGAAACAGTCTTCTGTGCAAGAATTCCCCCAGAGACCCCAGCCTTTAGAGGGAGAACCACCACCAGCAGCTGGAAAGGAACCAGATCTTAGTAGTCCACTGATGGAAATTGTAGGATCAGAATCCACACCTCCAACGCCAGAAGACCAGCATCCAGTGGAACAACTATCACAAAAGGCCAGTGAGCTGTCAGTTGAGCACCAGTCTCTGGAGAGCAAAACACCTTTGCCCCAGCAGCAGCAGCAGCAGCAACAGTGGCGCCCAAATGAAACAAATGCTGAGGAGGGGAACATTTGGATGGGCAAAAAGGGCAAAATGGTTAAAAGCAGTTTCAATCAGACGAGTTTAGTTTGGGAGAAAAAACCTCTTGCACAAATTCTTCAGCTTTCGAGAGGCAGAAGTCAAGAGGAAATGGATCGGGAAGCCTGGGCTAACTGGCCGTTTAACTGGCCAAGTGACTGGCCATGTCCTTTTGACTACTAATTGCTATACCATGATCAGCCTTGTGTGTGTGTGTGTTGTGTGTGTGAGTTAAATACCATTTTCTGCTAGTGGTACTCAGGCAATATAAATACTGGCAATAATGTTACTGGAATGCAGTGAGTTATCGGTGCAACTAGATGTCTATTCCATTGAAAACATACTTACAGTTGAGAAGAAAGGCAAGTGCAATCTCAATGCAAATGCAAAATACAATTCAGTAAAAGCGGCTCTCTTTTTCTAATGTTTTGACTGGAAGGACATTTTCTATAGTTCCCTTTAAATTTATTGAGCTTTGGCTAAAAAAAAGTCTTCTGCAAGAAAGCTTTCAGCTTACATTTACATTGCTGTCTCCTTTGCTGATCATAAAAGTTTTGAGATATCAGCTATATGGTCCCATATTTTTGTGCTGAAGTGAAGATCACTTGATGCAACTCCCAAATCATCTCAAAGATCCTTTGTTTTCTCTCAGCTTGCTAGCATCTCATTCATCAACAGCAATTGAGTTATATTGTCAAGAACAGGGCGGAATGCATACCTCCTTGAAATAGATTCCTTCATGCTGAGCAGGCATAGGAGTTTATTTTGGTTTTTGGTTTTCTTACAGCAGCTCCATTTCTCAGAGCTGTCTTCTCAGTTTGTTGATTTTTTTGTGACCTCATGGTTAGCAAGCTGAAAAGGTTGTGCTGCACACAAGAAGAAAATCACGTCACTAGAATGCAATGTCTGATCACCCTATCCAAATTTTCATTTTCAGTACACAGACTCAAAAGAATGATGAGCATGACCGCATTGAAAATGACCATTTGGATAAGGATGATGGGGGGGGGGGGGGAAGTAATTTTAAGTTCCTGCTTGTGGGTCCCTGGTTGACAGCTGGTTGCTGGACTAGATGAACCCTTCGCCTGATCCAGCATGGCTCTTCTTATGTTCTAAGTACAGGTTTCTTGACAGTGCAGCTAAGTGGATATAGAATCATAGAATCATAGAATGGTAGAATTGGAAGGAGCCTATAAGGCCCTCGAGTCCAACCCCCTGCTCAATGCAGGAATACACCTTGAAGCATAACTGACATATGGTTGTCCAGCTGCCTCTTGAATGCCTCTAATGTGGGAGAACCCACAACCTCCCTAGATAATTGGTTCCATTGTTGTATTTACATACGGTGTAGGGCAGCCAGCCCCAACTTGACAACTTCTAGATGTCATGGACTACAGGTCCCATGAACCAGGATCGTGGTGTCCAGGATCATGGTGACTGGGAATGGTGGGAATTGTAGTCTAACACATGGGCTGATCCAAAAGCAGATTCAGATTTCTAAATTATCTAAAACTATAATTGCATCTCATCTCTGACAGTGTGATTAAGGGCACAATGCTATTAATTGCATCCTTGCCACTCGGACATCCTTGAACTCGGAGGCATCTGAGTTTCCTATGTCCTGCCGAGCTGAAGCTGGCAGGGCAGGAGGAGCAGCAGAGTTGATCTTCGCCTCTTCGTCCTTCATCTTCAGTGATTTTCACTAGACAGGGTTTTTAGCCCATCTTGAAAGGATGCTTTGGAGGGGGAGGGACTGAAAGAGGCTCAGGATAACTTGTATCCCAGCCTCTCCAGTTTCCTCCCCTCTCCGCCCACCTGAATACCTCCTTTCCTCCTCCTCTGAGGTTGCTTTTCTGACCTCGGAGAGGCAACCACTGTGATTCTCTCCATGCCAGCTGGAGTCGGATCTTCAACTACCCTTTCCGAGGTCAGAGCTTTGTCTCTGACCTTGGACCAGTTGTCCAGGCTGCCCAATGGTCCCTGGGATGCTCACTCAGGGACCATCGGATTGCTCTTTAAGAAAACAGTATTCCTGTAACAAAAACTCCATTGAGCTAAGGAAAGAATGATGCTTTTCGATGTTCACCTGAAAATAGCTACCCTGCAGGGAAACTGCTCCCTTATTTTTTCCTCTTAACTTCAGTTTTATTAATCATGTTGCCTCTTCCTTATTTTAGCATTTATTTCAACAAAAGCCATAAAGCAATGAACTAAAATCCAATCTCCCGGATTATGAATGAACAGAATTTTGGCAGTGTTAAAGTTGGTAGGTTACACAATCTTTGGTCTTTTCCAAAGCTGGCCATGCTGAGATTACCCACTATTTCTGTGTCTCCTTTTCCTTTCCTCTGGGGTTCTTCTTCCATCTCTGCTGAATTAATTGCCCCATGTATGTCTTTTTCTGCTCTCCTTGATGACATCGATTGGTATTATCGCTGGGAGACCATGTGTATTTTCTGTTTCTACAGATCAGTTGTCCTCCATAACCACCCTGTATTCCCAGGTGCACCTTCCCACCAACATAATTTCTTTTGCCCATCAGCTTCTTGTTCATTCCAAATGGTTCAATATTGTCAGGGGTCCCTGATCATGGATGCTATTGGAGGCATATCAGGGAAAGAGCAGGTTTTATCTGAATCTTAAAGCCTTTCATACCCCAGTTACGGCTCCTAGGCTGGCCAACATAAGGCAAGAATAGCAGTTCAAATCAAAACACTCCCATTGAAATCCAGGGAGCAACAAAATACTTGTGGAGGCTTGTGGCGCCAATGTCAGTGGGGTGGTGAATCTGCTCTGGATTTCAGTCAGTACTGTACAGGAGCTATCCAGGGTGCAAAGCACTTTGGATAGTTCCTTTAGAGTTCTGACTGAAACCCGGAATAGATTCACCACCCCACTGACAATGAAGCTAACAGCCTCCACAGCAAAATGCACTGGCTGGTTTCAGACGACATACTGTATTAGGCAACGGAGGAGTAAATAGGGTACTAACCGTGAGTTAGGTAGGCGGAGCTCCACACACATGTTGCAACGCCGGTGCTTGTGCAGCTGAAAGTTCCGGTGGCCATCTTGGTTGCTACGGCTGCTCCCTCAGTCCTCCAGCTGCATCCCAGCATGCACTGCGAGTTCTGCTGGCTGTATAGAGCAGCTGAGGGTTTTCTGGAATAGTCCACAGAGAGAGGGGGGCTAGTTTCAGACGCACTTTAAACAATGGGGCTTCGGACTAAACAACAAGCAAGCCCGTTGTTTCTCTCCGTTGCTTAATTGGGCGGAATAGCGTACTGTCAGTTGTGTGTGTGTGTGGTGTAACCCTCCACACAACACAATAAGCAACACAACTGACGATTGTTTCCCCCTCCTCCATTGCTTAATGTGTCATCCGAAACCAGCCACTGTCTTCCCAACTCATCCCACTCTGCCCATACGGCTAGGGTGCCCATCTGCCCAGATTTGCCCGGACATGTCAGGGAAATGGCGGGCAAATCCAAATCCAGGGGGAAATCCTGTTTTCGGGGGGCAAATCTGGAAATTTAGCCCCCCAAAAGGCTCGTTTTGGGCACTTCCTGAAATTGGCCTACTGAAACTTGCTCTCTGCAGATCCGGAGTCCTAGTGCCTTGTTTCTATGGCGACGAAGCATTAGGGTGAAGGATCTGCAGAGGGCTGGCCTCAGAAGGCCTGTTTCAGGTACTTTCGGAAATGGCTGAAACTGGCATTCTGAGGGCCACCCATGGCACATCCAGAGTCCTAGTGCATTGTCGCCATGGTGACGAGGCATTAGTTATCCAGATTTGCCATAGAAAGGCCTCAGAAGGCCTGCTTCAGCAGTGATTGGCCTGGCCTGGGCTTGGAGCCGCAGCCTGGCCTAGCACAGCGGCCCACTAGGCACGGCAGAAGGGTAGCTGGCCAACGGCATGCAGAGCAAGAAGCTGGGGCTGGCTGGCTGGTGGCCGCACAGCAAAAGTGTGCAAGGTAAGAAGCCGAGGCAAGCAGGACACCAGCAGCATAGGGTGGTAATTTTAATATGCATGATTAGTTTGTAGTATAAATGCTACTGACAAACATAAGAGGATCTAAAAATTAAAGCTGCAATCCTGTACCCCCTTATCTGGAAGAAAGCCTCATTGTACTCAATGGGACTTCCTTCTGTGTAGACATGTGTAGGATGTGCTTTAAATATATGTGAACACACTGAGTAAAAGGAAGGATTTTGTGAGGAAGAGAATAAAATATTAATTGTCAGTGTTATTGATTAAGTTGCTTTACTTTGCCTGGATTATGCCCTACTTCAGAATGCAAACCAGCATAAATTTTACCCGAGTCAGCACTTGTCTACAAAAGATATATACTGACAGGATTCCTCTAAAGTCCCTGAAAGCAGCACGAACGTTCTAAGAATTATCATCAGGTTGATCCTCGCTCACAACTATGTAGAAATAAAAAATGTTGGGTCCACCCCACTGCAAGTGATACTGAGAGTGGTATATGAATTTCTCACATCTATAAATTAAAGTATCATATTGATAATTTATCACTGGGTGCATATGAAGTTTCTTTCCTTATTTTAAGATAACATTTTTAAAGCCCTGAAATGAAAAGGTTTAAGAGGAGTATATTATCACTCCATAGAGTTTGCTGTATCTGCAGAAGAGTGTGCTTATGGCTCCTCGAAGTGCAAATAATATTATTTACCCAATCAATTCCTTTCCAATTTACATCTATATTTTTAAACCTTTCCATTTTCTGTGGTAAGCCACTCATCTTGGCAGAAGTCATGTAAGTTCTACATAAAAACAAAAAGACAAGAGTAGCCCCCACCAAACTGTACTGCTGGTAAACTGCAAGTATATGACTTCAGAATTAAATTGTGAGACTCCCACACTCTCACTCTATTTTCCACTGAAGTAGTTTATAATAAGCAGATGGAGACATTGCAATACCATGCATTGCAAGAGTGATGAATTTAAAAGCAGTCTTATACTTAATATCAATCTGGTTCCTGTCCCAACTGAATATCAGGCAGTAATATTACACCAGGTACAAAGAGCCTCAAGTCTAGGGGCCCTTTCCCATTTACTCTCCTTTCCTGGCCTCTCTTAACTCTTTGATGTCCATTTATTTATTTATTTATTTTATTACATTTAGCTCCTGCATTTTTTCTTCCAAGGAATCCAAGGTGGCATACATAATCCTCCATGTTATCCTCACAATAACAACCCTGTGAGAAAGGTTTGACTGAAAGTCTGTGACTGGCCCAAAGTCACCCAGTGAGCTTCCATGTATGTCACCTTGGGCTCCTTGGAGGAAAGGCAGGATAGAAAAGTAATAAATAAATTATGTATATGAGCAAACATTACTAAAGTCAACGTTTTAAAAGGAGGCCGAAAACCTTGCTTGGTAGCATTTTTTTAAAAAAAACCTAGAGAATTTATTTTACTATGTAGCGTCCAACCACAAAGTAATTGCTGGTTAGCAAGCTATAAGGGTTGGCTCTACTGACATAGATCTCACAAAACAGTGCTGGGGCTATTGTCTTATATTACACAACCATATATATATATATTGCAAAAACTTCTAAAAGTTCAGGTGGCTATAGTTGGCACCAAGTGCATCAAAACCTTATACAACTTGCCTCTCAAACCCCTTAGGATTGAAGGGTGACCATATGGAAAGGAGAACAGGGCTCCTGTATCTTTAACAGTTGTATAGAAAAGTTAATTTCAGCTGATGTCATTTGTATGCATGCAGCACATGGTGAAATTCCATCATCATCACAATAGTTAAAGCTGCAGGAGCCCTCCCTTCTTTTATATCTGGTCTCTTTTCTTGGTGGTTTTTCTAGATGAACATGACTGGCTTTGCCAAGTCATGCTGTCTTTTACTGATTCAGACATTTCCTGACTTGAGCATGTTTTAAGTATGACTGCTTTCTGGATGTTGGTATGGATGTGTTTTGGTAGGCCTAGTTTCTGAAGGTTTTCTGTAAAAAATAATAATGATGTGATGCTGGTGACTAGGGTGACCAGATTTTGGAACCCAAAATCCCGGTCCCCCCCGCCACCCAAAACAACCCCCCCACCAAGCCACCCACCCACCCAAAACAACCCCCCAAGCCACCCCACCCACCCAAAACAACCCCCCAAGCCACCGCACCCACCCAAAACACCCCCCACCAAGCCATCCCCCCAAAACAACCCCCCCAAGCCACCCCCCACCCAAAACAAACCCCCACCAAGCCACCCACCCCCAAAAAACATCAGCCCGGACCTACCGGGTTCTCTTCCACTGCCGCCCCCGCCGGGTCCGCCACCCCCCCCAGGTCCCCCGCCGCCGCCGCCGGGTCTTCCGCTGCCACCGCCAGGTCTCTCGCCACCAGGTCTTCCTCCTCCTCCGCCGGGTCCCCCGCCGCCACGTCTTCCTCCGCCGCCGCCGGGTCCCCCGCCGCTGGGCTTGTAAGGCCAGCGGCCGCGCGGAAGAGGCAGGGGAGGGCCAGATCCGGAAGTGACGTAATCGGCCCTCCCCCGCCTCTTCCGCGCAAGCATCTGGGCTCCTCGGGGGTCGTCGCCATCGCGACTAGCCCCAACGAGGCCAGAGGCCGTGCGGAAGAGGCGGGGGAGGGCCGATTATGTCACTTCCGGATCCGGCCCTCTCCCGTCGCTTCCGTGCGGCCTCTGGCCTCATGAGCCCGGCGGCGGCAGTGGAGGACCCGGCTGCAGCGGACCCGGCCACCCCAGCAGGTAAGTGCCTCGCGCTCCTTACCCGCAGGGGCGTCCGCTTCCCTCCGGTGCTTGAATCTACTGAGAAACAGGCTTCGTGGCCTGTCTCTCAGTATCGCGCCAGGTGATGACGTCATCACCCGGCGCGCTACTGAGGGACAGGCCGCAAAGCCTGTTTCTCAGTAGGTTCGAGCACCGGAGGGAAGCGGATGCCCCTGCGGGTAAGGAGTGTGAGGCGCGAGGGAAGGCACTTACCTGTTGGGGCGGCCGCTTCCCGGGCTCCTCCGCCGCCACCGCCGCCGGGTCTACCGCCACTCCTCACTGCCACCGCCGCGTGACCCCCCGCCACCCCGGTTTGCCCCCCCCGCCCCCCGGTTGGGCCGGTTCGCCCCAGGTTTCCCGGTTAAGACCGGGAAACCCCGAGCCATCTGGTCACCCTACTGGTGACTGCTGTGACTAACGGAATAATTGTAATTTTTTCCTCCTGCCACAGTTCTTTAATTTTCATAGCCTGTGGTGTATATTTTTCTCTCTTTTCCTCTTCCTTTTCTGCAACATTTTTGTGATTAGGTATTGTTATGTCAGTGAGATAGTTGTGTTTTTCCTTTTTTGTTTATGAATGTTATGTCTAGTCGATTGCAAAGTATTGTCTTGTCCCAGAATTGTTCTGTCCCAGCATAGCATAGCTTGGCTTGACTAGTTTGAATGTGTCTAGATTTCCTAGGCTCTGAAAGCATCTTTCTGGAGAGCATCTGTTGGTTGCATGATCCACGATGCCAGGTTCTGGCATAGTTCTCCTTGACAGGAAGGGCATGCGCTTGCTAGAGTAGATGTGAAGAGGCTGCAATCCTATATTCATTTATCTGGGAGTAAGCTTTATTGAAATCAATGAGACTTATTTCTGAGGTTTCTTTGGGCAGTTTTCCTTAGTCCCTGATTGGGATTTGTGTTCTCTGCACACAGAAGCAGTGTAAATTCAGGAGATAATTGGATAAAAGGAGGGAAAGAGCCTTGTCTAGCATTGTGATAAATGGGCATCTGTTCTGACCTTTCTTTGAATTGCTACCGGCCATGGTCTTGTTTACATGACTAATGAACCAGAGATATAATGACACATTTTTAGAGTAGTTTCTCACTGATAAACGAGAAGTTGAAACAAGCTAAGAAGTGCTAGTGAAAAGTGATTTCAACAAGCCTTTGGTCCAGTTTGTTCCAGGTGATGGGGAAAGAGTGTTAAATGTTAGGAAAGGTGATACTATGGTCATTCAGTGAAGGATTTGCAGTCAGAAAAGATATTTGAGAGAAAGGGAGACTGTGACCCCCTCTAGATGGATTCCGTTTGACGCCTGGTTAGCCGATTATGCGCATAATCGCTGAAGCGCTTTATCGTAAATGCTTGTATGCAGGAGGTAATTGAGCACTCAACTGGTGACCTTACCAGTTGTTTCAAATGCGCTTTACAAGTAGTTAATGCGGAGAATCGCTTGTTCACATAGTCAAAATGCGTTTTAACGGCCGGAGCAAAATAAAACTCGCTATTTAACGCGCATTCGATAATGCGCATAATCGGAGAGAAAACGCGCCTCTACGCCCGATTTGCGCTCCGTTCTTGTAGAGGTAATTTTTTTAATGCGCCTTGAAAGAGCTTTAAATGCCTCTTGTAGAGGCAGCCTGTATCGCACAGAGTATAGCAAAAGCTTTAAAGCACAGCAAAAGCTACAAAAATAGGAGTGAGTGAAGTTAATTTCAGATACATTGTTCTTTATTTCAGTGATTTTAACATTAAGATGTTATGTAGAACAGGTTTGTCTTAATTGTGTGTTGTGAAATCAGACATATGACCAACGCCATGTTTGGGTCGGCATGCCCCCTTGGGGGCTGGCCATGTTGGTGGGCACACCCCCTTGGTGCTGGCCATGTTGGTGGGCACGCCCCCTTGGGGCTAGCCATGTTGGTGGGCATGCCTCATTGGGGGCGGCCATGTTGTCCTTCTTTTTGGTTTCCAAAATATTGTCACCCTACCCATACCGCCAACATGGAGCATAGAATTTAGATCAGGGTTGGGCAACCTATGACCCTCCAGATGTTGTTGGACTGCAAGTCCCTTGGCAACTCCCATGAGCTAGGCCACAAGTTGCCCATCCCTGATGGCCCTCTGGGGCAAAAGGTTTGTGCACTCATGTTGTAAACTCTGAGCTGCACCTTTGAAAGGAAGTAGCAGTCAAGAGATTTGTTTTTCTCCCCCAGCAGGAAACAGTTGTGGAGCCCTGATCTGGATTGAGAACATATTTCAGATTGGGGGCCTGTGCCCATTTTCTTCAAAATAGCAGTGACAGTTTAAGCATGCTTTAAAAAATGTGTTTATTGTAATGTGTAGTTTGGCCTATATTGTGGTGATACATTTAAAGCATAATCACAAAGAAGTCCTTGGAGAGATGGGCCATTTTCACCTTTCAGCAATCGGAAGATGGATGTAAAAGACGAGAAGAAGGCAGATCTCTATGGAATGGGGAAGGTAGGGGAGATACAGTAGATTTCATTAAAGAGACAGGCACTTATTATCTGGCCTTTCTTCACAAGCATGTCTCAAATTCTAATGGACCATGTCAAAACCTGCTGGTTACTGGGATTCATGCCAAGAAGGCTGCCTTTGTCTGCTCTAGCATGGCAGTTGTTTATTTAAGCACCTTGCAATATAAACAAGATAATATAAATACATTTTGAAACACTATTATAGACAATGATCATAAAAACAAATTAAAAATATATAACACATGAAATATATTCAAGTTTAGGCAGAACTATAAAAGAATCTCAATCTAGATTAGCAATGATAACACAGAGAGCAATGACAGTTTTCAAACAAGCATCAGTTAAAGCATATTGAATTAATAGTTATTTATAGCTTGCTTACAAGCAACTAAAGACAAGCCAAATGCACATGCTGCAGGAGGGAGATCCACAAAGACAGGGACATTACTTCCTACATTATTAAATTAGAGCATGTACTTTGAATCGTTAAACATGGAATAGTTATCCCTTACAGATCAAGAGATCATAATCGTGCCCTCTTGCCAAACACACATCAAATGAGAACGAGCTCTTAAAAGTTCCTAAGCTAGAGCGTATACTCAGAATGGTTAAACACAGATTAGTTATCCCATAAGTGTCAAGAAATCTAACTGTGCACTCTTGCTTTATAAACCTAAAACACAGTGGTAGATTACAGCGATTCTAGTAATAAACAAATTGGCTGTGCAAGCATGAGGTCAGTCTACTCATGAACGGATAGGCAGTGATGTCATAGAAACCAACCAGAAGTTCTAGAACAGTGAGGTAGATACAGTAAAATAGGAAGACCACAGAAAACTGCATCCACTATACATGGAAGGCTATTGATTCTATGCCATGATTTGAACTATTGCATCTATGCCATGATTTGAACAAGAAACTTACCATCCATTTGGATTACTATCCAGCCCACATACAAGTTGGAGCCCAGGTGAGAAAGGGTGGAAGGAACTTTTTGGAATAAAAGAAGAGGGAAAATACGTCCCACATGTATTCTTGATTTATAGTTTTCAAAGACAAGGAAGAAGACAAGTTGGGGAAATGCTTACCAGTGTCACAGGTGGCTAATAGAAAAGAAAGATTTTGCTGCACCTTCACCAAGGGATTGATAGGTGTTAGTAGTTTAGAGGGATAAAGGAAAGATGGAGATTTCAGAATGCCTACCTGATCAGGAAATCCTTGAGAGCAGCACAGCAAATGATGAAATTTCAGATGCTGAGGAACAAAAATGTAATAGTGAAATTACCGAAGAGAGTAACAATGAGATGATTAAACCCCAAGACAGTGAAATTATCGCTCCAATCATAAATGGGGAAGCACTAGAGAGAACAATTGCAGACAAAGAACTGGGGGAACAATCTCAGACCCCAACCTGTCTGCCAGATATTTCAGCCAGCAAAAATGGTAATACAGCATCTTTCAGGAAATTAACCCAAGATAAAAGCCATCATATGTTAAGCCTGGGATTTCAAAGAAGCCGACGATCCATCGGTCAGTACTCCCTACAGAGCCCTAAGTCTCTCCAAGAGCAGCCTAGAGTAAGTGAAGCCAACAACAAGGAGAGCAGACCTTTGATAAACAGAAGAACAGGCGAAGAACTGCAAGATAAATTTGACCAAACAAGTTTCACTTGGGAAAGAAAATCTTTTCCAGAAATTCTACACCCTTCTAGTGAGATACCCCAGGTAAGCAAAGATGCAGAGGCAGATGTAATAGACATGAAAAGAGAAACAAGTCCTGTTGGGGATGCAGAAAAAGGGCAGCCTTCTGTACAAGAATTCCTTCAGAGCTCCCAACATTTAAAAGGAGAAGAATTTCAGAGTGGTCATCTCCCACCAGCAGGAAAGGAATCAATTCTTAGCAGTCAAGTGGTGACAATCAAGGAATTGGAGTACAGCATCCCATCACCAGTGGAGGAGGAGTCATGGCAAGGAGGCCAACAGCCAGAAGAAGAGCTAGCACAAGATGGCAGTCAGCAGCCAATAGAGCATCAGTCCCTGGAGAGCAAAAAACCTTCCCAGCTGAAGCAAGCTGATGAAGTCAATGCTGAAAAGGGTGCCATCTGGATTAGACAAAAAACAGGTAAAGATGTGAAAAGCCGTTTCAATCAGACACCTTTGCTCTGGGAAAGAAAACATCTTTCAAGTACAGAGAAGAAAGGTCTAAGTCCTGACCAAAACCAACAGGCAGAGGGCCAGGAATTTGGGGCTAAGGGGCAAAGTTCTTAGGACTACTAATTGCTATACCACTTCCAGCTTTTTGCATATGTATGTGTGTGTGTGTTAAATACCATTTCTGCTCATGATTCTCAGACAATGTAAATACAGGAAATAATGTTACTGAAATTAAACGCTGTGAATTATCAATGAAAATAGACATTTACACCAGTAATCTGCCTGGACAGTATTTAATACCTATATCATAATACTGTAGGCACACTAGCATCATGTAATCTCTTAGGCCTCAGAAGCAGTTTTGTTATTAACGTCTCAAAAGGTTTTTGGTCTCAAAGCACAATGACTTTATGACCATAGGTTTTCTGATGGAATCGCTCCACTAAAACAAACACACACTGTAGCTGTTTCTCTTTCTGGGATATAAATAACTGCATAGTCAACACCCCAAACCATCTCTGCATGCCAGAAATCAACCAGGATGACAACAGGCCTGCCAACCATATCAGCTAGAAAATCTCCAAGATACCATCAGGAAACCATCTGGATGCATAAGCCTCCAGGGGCAGACCGTTCTCAAGGCTGTCGCCACTCTAAATCTAACCAGGTAGTGATTTGTCACTGAACAGATTACCATCTTCCTGCCCAGAATAGAAAACCAAATTGACAATGTGACCTTCCATATAGATGGGGCCAGAAAGGCTCCTGGTTGTCATGGCCACCATGAAATCATGGGCTACTCCTAGCAAGGAGATCCTAGTGTGCATATTGAAGTCCCCCAGAAAAATAATACTCCAATAACGGACCCCCCTTTCAACAGCTCAGATAGGGAGATTGCTAGAGGGCAAAGTGGGCAGTATACCAACAGCATCCCAATCCTGTCTTGCAGGACCAACTTCAGGTATAGACAGTGGCCTGGTTCACACAATGAGTAGCCATTGTGATTGAATTTCCCCACAGGGCTTCTCATTCTAGTGCCAGCCACCATTTTGAAACATCAAGCTACGGCGAGGGTCCACCACAACTTCTTGTTACCTGACAAGCCGGCCAGGATGGGTAGCTGGGATGGTTAACAAGCCATCCAGAACTTGACAGATACACTCAATCAAACAATCTTTATTGACAGTCAATAGACCATTAGAAAACAAGTTACAATATAACATTAAAAAATTTACTCAGTCAATGACAGCTAATAGTATTTCTCTACCCCCATCTGTGATCTACAACCAATTGTTCTGTTAATGAATTTAGCTACTTGCCTAGTAATATAATCATTTGTACCTTCGAGGAGACAAATTAACAGGGATTCTTTAGAGTACCCTTGGCAATCTTGGAAGAGTGGTCTCAATAATTCTTCCCTAACTTGGTTGTAATAAGTACAAGAGAACAATACATGTTCAATGCTCTCAACTTCAGAGCCATTACATGGACATCATCTATTGGCCACAGGGATTTTTTTATACCTGCCTTCCAACAATTTTGATGGCAGTACATTAAATCGTGCCATAGTAAAGGCCTTTCTATATTTAGGAACAGTTAGCCTTTTTAGGTATACCATCCCTTCATTAGGTACAAAATTTGATATCCCCAACGACTGGGGAGAGCACGGGCCAGGAGTAGCCCCACAGCTATCTTGGAAATCAATATCCTGTAGTCTTCGCTTGATTGTCCATTTAACACATTCAAAAGTCTGTGTTAGCAGTAGGCCAGGAGAAAGCCCTATTGAGTTAACTTTGAGCGCTAATGCTTCAGTCCATGGGGATACATATGAGTCTGTAAAAACCTGGGCTACCAGGGAGTTGATAGCAAGATTATGATATTTACGGAACCAGTATTGTAATGTTTGGATCCAGGCCTGGCATTTTAATGTACTGCTACCAACTTCAAGATTTAAAGCAACTCCAGCCACACAGCTAGGCACCCCAAGAATTTTCCTCAGGAACGATGATTGGACTCCTTCCAATGTGTCTTTAATCATAGGGAACCAGATCGGGGCCCCAAATAGTATCTGAGGTATCAACTTCGCTTTATACACCTGCATTGCTGCAGGGAGAAATTTTCCCCCTTTTGAAAAATAAAATCTCAAAATGGCACCTGCTGTTTGAGCTGCCTTATTCTTAATATATTTAACATGAACATCCCATTTCAGATTTTCTTGCAACCAAATGCCAAGATACTTATAGGTATCAATTTGGCCAATTCTAATACCTCCCATCCTCCATACAAACCTCACTTTTCTCTTGGCAAAGACCATTACTTTGGTTTTCTGATTATTAATAGTTAGTTTATTTTTAAGACTGTAATCTGCGAAGCCATTTAGCAACCTCTTTAGGCCCAATCGCGTTTGGGATAATAACACTGCGTCATCTGCGTACAAAAGTATGCAGACTTTTAGATGGCCTAGTTTATGCGGATGGGACTGCAAAGAAGCAAGCCAACCTGGAAGATCTGACAGATTTAGATTAAATATCAGTGGGGCTAGGACACATCCTTGCCTAACTTCATCAGGGAGGCTAAACCCATTAGTTACATGGCCCTGTTTACTGAGCCTAACTCGAGCTGAAACATCAGAATACAGTGATTGAATCAAAAATAGTAGCTTCTTATTAATAGAAAGCTTTTCTAGTTTTGTCCAGAGAGAGGAGCGGGAGATTGAGTCAAATGCCGACTTCAGATCTATAAAAGCGGCATATAATTTCCCTCCCTTTGGGGCCATATATTTATAAGCCAAGTGAAGCAATGTCAAACAGTGGTCATAAGTTGAACAGCCAGGCCTGAATCCAGTTTGTTCCGGTCCCAAAATATTATTGGTATTGCTCCATTCGACAGATACACATTGCATGTTTGATGCAGCAGTTGTGTGAAGTTGCCATAGAACACATTAAATAATTAACCTTAAAAAGCTCTAGTGACAGGCATGGGGTTAGAGCCACTTCTTAGGATTTTTTGTTTTTGTACTGGGATACAGATAATCATCTACACAATATGTGTCCATCTTAACTGATGCACACAGGTTTAAATCACATTTTTTCATGGCAAAGTACATTAGAGTAGTAACTGGGAAATGCTCAGCCATCACTTCCTCCTATTTTGCCAAGAAAAGCTGTGATTTATCATAAGCAGCAGCCCTTGGAATGGAGTTCAAGACATTTTGCTGTGTGGCAAACAGCAATTTCAGAATAGCATGGGTAGCCCATGCCGGCCTTTGCTGCATCAGCAAATCTCTATTCACAAAACAACTGACTGAGACAGACAAGAGTGGCTGATTTAAAGGGAAGTCTCACAAGTGTCTCATAAAAATGCTTTAAAAGGTATTAGGAGATCATAAAATGAACTCCACATAATGAGCAACTATGAGAGATAAGGGCTTTTTATTAGAGCTTTACTGGAAAAGTTTTACAGTGAATATATGAGAAACCCATGTCATTTTGTACTGCAGTTTACCTTTCAATGGAACATTGAACATTAAATCAGGTTTGATGATAAAAGGAGGAGGAGGAGGAGGAGGAGGAGGAGGAGGGGGGAGAAGAAGAAAGAAGAAGAAGAAGAAGAAGAAGAAGAAGAAGAAGAAGAAGAAGAAGAAGAAGAAGAAGAAGTTTCTAGCACAAGTTCCATAACTCATGAGTGCTAAGTGACAGATTAAGCTAATCCGATTTCTGTAGGAAACTAAACAGGTTCTCCAATTGGTTTGTGGTACCCTCGAAGCTTTGAGGAAAGGCTTTGTAGTAGTTCTGGAGTTGGAGAATGAGAAGTCCCATGCCTTTGCAGTACACACAAAACTGAAAAGTAAACCAGCATCACACTGGGAAAGAATTATGGTGGTACTGGGTAGGGTGAACAGATCTCCCGGGGTTTCCCGGTCCTAACCGGGAAAACTGGGGCGATCCGGGCTGACCAGGGGATGGAGGGGGCAAACCAGGGAAATGAGCCTCGAGGAGCCCGGATGGCGGATGCCTGTGCGGAAGAGGCAAGAGAAGGCCGATACTGGAAGTGCTATAATCAGCCTCTTCTGCGCGGGTCCTCGTGCCGCCGCTGGGCTCGTGCCGCCGCTGGGCTCGTGCTGCCGCTGGGCTCGTGCCAGCAGAAGCCTGATCGCAACAAGCTCCGAGGAGGCCAGAGGCTGTGCAGAAGAGGCGGGAGAGGGCTGATTCCAGAAGTGATGTAATTGGCTTCCCCCGCCTCTTCCGCGCGGGCATCCGGGCTCCTTGGGGCTCGTCGCCATCGTGACAAACCCCAAGGAGGCCAGAGGCCACACAGAAGAAGCAGGAGAGGGCCGATTTCATCACTTCCAGATTCAGCCCTCTCCCGCCTCTTCTGCATGGCCTCTGGCCTCTTCGGGGCTTGTCATGATCGGGCCTCTGCTGGCACGAGCCCGGTGGCGGCACGAGCCTGGTGGCGGCAGCACAAGCTTTGCAGCGGTGGTGGCACGAGCCCAGCGGCACGAGGACCCGGTAGGTCCGGGCTGGGATTTTTGGGGGAGGTGGCTTGGTGGTGGGGTTTGTTTCAGGTGAGGGGGTGGCAGGGAGGTGTCTGCTTGTTGGCCGCATGGCGGGCAGTTTTTTTTATTATTATTATTTTATGTTTTGGGGGGTCTGCTTTGGTGGGCACGCCCCCTTTCGGTGGCCATTTTGGACCGGGATTTTGGTTTCCAAAAACTGGTCACCCTAATACTGGATTAAGTGGGACAACCAGTTGACCTGCCCTAGGACTGTAGAGCTGAGGGGGAGCACATATTGGGCAGTATCCCATGTTAGAACTCCTTAGAGAAGACCCATTGAAATGGGAACCTGCTTGGACAGGTTCGTGCAACCACTTCCATATTGGATCCTTGCCCCTCTTGGCTAATAAAAGCTAGCAGGGATGGAACAACTGGCTGGGCCAGGGAAGTGATTAATGCCTCTTTGCAAGAGGGAGTGGTCCCAGGCCTCCTGAAAGAGACAGCAGTGAGACCACTCCTAAAGAAATCTTCTTTGGACCCTGAAAATCTTAATAACTACAGGCTAGTAGCAAATGTTCCATTCCTGGGCAAGGTCCTTGAGCGGGTGGTCGTGAGCCAGCTCCAGGCACTCTTGGATAAGACCGATTATCTGGATCCATTTCAGTCGGGTTTCAGGCCTGGCTTTGGTACGGAAACAGCCTTGGTCACCCTGTATGATGACCTATGTCGGGAGAAAGACAGGGGGAGTGTGACTCTGTTGATTCTCCTTGATCTTTCAGCGGCTTTCAATACCATCGACCATGGTATCCTTCTGGGACGACTGGCTGAGTTGGGAGTGGGGAGGCACTGCATTGCGGTGGTTCTGCTCCTACTTGGCGGGTCGGCTCCAGAAGGTGGTGCTTGGGGAACATTGCTTGGCCCCGTGGATTCTCCAGTATGGGTTTCCGCAGGGGTCAGTCTTGTCCCCCATACTGTTTAACATCTACATGAAACCATTTGGTGCGGTCATCTGGAGTTTTGGAGTGCGTTGTCATCAGTACGCTGATGACATACAGCTCTATTTCTCCTTTTCACCTTCATCAGATGAGGCTGTGGATGTGCTGAACCGGTGCCTGGCTGTGACAATGGACTGGATGAGGGCTAATAAACTGAAACTCAATCCAGACAAGACTGAGACGCTGTTAGTGGGTAGTTCTGCTGACCGGATGGAGGGTCTTCAACCTGTTCTGGATGGGGTTGCACTCCCCTTGAAGGAGCGGGTTTGTAGCTTGGGGGTTCTCCTAGAACCATCTCTGTCACTTGAAGCTCAGGAGGCCTCAGTGGCTTGGAGTGCCTTCTACCAACTTTGGTTGGTGGCCCAGCTACGTCCCTATCTGGACAGGGATAACCTGGCTTCAGTTGTCCATGCTCTGGTAACCTCCAAGTTAGATTACTGCAATGCACTCTATGTGGGGCTGCCGTTGAAGGCGGTTCAGAAGCTGCAGCTTGTGCAAAATGCAGCGGCCAGATTGATAACTGGAACCAGAAGGTCCGAGCATATAAGACCTACTCTGGCCCGCTTGCATTGGCTTCCTGTATGTTTCTGAGCCCGATTCAAGGTGCTGGTTTTAACCTATAAAGCCTTACACGGCTTGGGACCACAATACCTGACGGAACGCCTTTCCCAACATGAACCTACCTGAACACTAAATTCAACATCTAAGGCCCTCCTCCGAGTGCCTCCTCCGAGGGAAGCTTGGAGGTCGGCAACAAGGGAGAGGGCCTTCTCTGTGGTGCCCCCCCCAATTGTGGAACGATCTCCCTGACAAGGCCCATCTGGCGCCAACATTGTTATCTTTTTGGCACCAGGTCACGACTTTCCTCTTCTTTCAGGCATTTGGCAATATCTGATGAGTCTGGGTTTGTTTTGTTTTGTAGGCTTATAGCTTTTTAAAGTTATTACAGTGGTTTTAAATGTATGTGTATATTATGTGTATATTGTATGTTTTGCTGTTTTAATTTTTGTATATTGTTTTTAATTGTTTTAATTTTATGTAAATCGCCCAGAGAGCGTTGGCTATGGGGCGGTATACAAATGTAATAAATTAAAATAAATAAATTCATTCCAATGGGTCTACTATAAAGAGGACTAACATGGGATACTACCCATTTTTTATCGTAAAATATGTATTTTGGATGTATTTAAAATAAAATGCACATTTGAATATTCATTTTAGCATAAAATGCACATATTTATCAGAATGTTGGTAATTTTTTTTAAAAAAAAAAGTTGAGCACTGTGTCGCAACATTCAATAAAGTTCAAAAAAAGTTAAATGCTTTCCAATACATACAGTGCAGGAGGTGCAAACCAGGCTGTTTCACCTCACTTTGAAAATGAAGACCAAGCACATTTCTTCAGCTTTAGGTCATCATATATTCTGTCTTGCATCTGTTCATTTAAGAGCTGGGTTATTGCTTGTCCTGCTAGATTGGACTAAGGTCCATCTAGTCCTGCATTGTTCGCAACAGCGGCCATCCTCTCTGCCCCTGAACACTCACAAGCCGGGCATGAAGCCAATGACTTCCATAGAGCACTTCAGAATGTAATCATAGCTCTGAAGTTGCATGTAATTTGCTAAATTTGTTGTACAATCCAGAGACAGGGAACTCGAGAATTTCTAAAGGACTTGACTGAACTCATTCTCTCAGCTGGACTGCTGGTTATTAGATAACATCCTTTTTGACGTTAATAATTTTCCCCACAGTATCCACTAAACCCACATGCTTAAAGGGAGACTGCAATAAAATGAAATTCAAATACGTCCAAGGCATATAAAGTGTGTGTATACATGTGGGTGGGGGAGGGTCAAGACGTTTTAAATTTTTAATGTTTAAATTTATATTGTTATTCTTATGGTTTTTAATTGTGCACTGCCCAGAGAGCTTCGGCTGATGGGCAGTATAAAGATGTAATAAATAAATAGCATTTAAGGAAGAGGCTCTGTAAGGTTTTTGTAGCATTTTCCCCTTGAGAATGTTTCCCCCCTACCACTACACAATGGAATACATTTATACCCTGCCTTTTTTCCTCCAAGGAACCCAAGGCGGCATACATCTTCCTCCTCTCCATTTTATCCTCACAACAACCCTGTGAGGTAGGTTGGGCTGAGAGACTGTAACTGGCCCCAAGTCACCCAATGGGATTCATGGCCGAGTGGGGACTAGAACCTGGATCTCCTAGTCCAACACTCTAGCCACTACACCACCATCCATGTACATGGCCTCTTACATTGTGCATTGTGGTTTTCATAGGTGAAGCAGACAAGCCCCTGCTCCCAAGTAGCCTGCAATCTAATATGGATACTGGGGGAAACAGAGAGAGGAGGAGACAAGGGCAGCAAGCAGTGAATGTGGAAAAATCGGAGGGACTGTAGCTGAATAGTACATTGGAGGGACTGCAGCTCAATGGGAGCGGACATGTTTTGCTTGCAGAAGGTCCCTGGCATTTCTGGGATGGATCAAGAAGAAATATTGCCTGGAAAGTCGCTGCCAATCAGTGTTGACAGCACTGGGCTAGATGGACGGATGGCATAAGGCAGCTGTCTATTTTCCTAAAATAGTAGTTGGCCCATCACCTGTGAAAGCAAGTTTGCTTGAGAAGAACATCTGGAATTCCGTTAAATGGTAATTCATGCTGAAAGGCAAATTGGAATGCCAGCCACCTTTCCTGCCCATCATCTGTCACTCACCCATCCCAAGGCTATGATTGATGTAAGAGCTCACCTTTTTGCAATTTCAGCTGTGCATTGCCTGGTTTTCAAATGGGCTATGGATGTGTAGATCAAACTGAATGGGCTATGTCATTCCTCATCCCCACAAGATAAAATACATGAGGCAAAGCCGCTCCAAATAGGCATCCATTTAAGAAAAAAGCCTTTAAAATATCAGTGTTTTACAGTTTGGTTGCTGCAAGTTTTTCATAAGTGAATACTAAATCCCCTACACACAGCCCCCCCCCCCCCATTGTGGCTTCTTCCCCTGCCCACATTGTTTACATAACTAACCATGCTGCAAATTGGGCTGACATGTCATGTGAATGCAGTGCATATGAGACACGGCTTTCTTCATACTCACCCGACAACTTCAATACCTTCCCTACGACGTCATGGGTTGTAGGGTGGATACAAAGCCACCCGCAGTGCATGCTGGGTTCACAGCACAGGTAATTATGTAAACAATGGGCATGCATGCAACAGGTGCAGGGGAAGGAGCCACAACTAAAATAATCAAGGGGCTGGAGCATCTCCCCTATGAGGGAAGGTTACAACAGCCGGGATTGTCTAGGTTGGAAAAAAGGAGGCTAAGGGCAGACCTGATAGAGGTGTACAGAATTATGCATGGTGTGGAGTAGGGGTGTACACTGGATCAGGTCCGATCCACGATCCGAATCCAATCCAGGGGAAATCGGATACAATTATCCGATTTTTGATCTCACCGCTGGATCGTCCAATCCAATCTGATCTGGAAAGGTTCCGATCCAGATCGGATGGATCGGAGGCTCGGCGGGTGCCCGCTGGCGCCCACCGCTGCTTCCATTGGCGGGCGCCCGCTGATGGAAACAGACAGTGGGGGCAGGGGGCAGCGGACGGGAGCGGACGTCCGCGGAAGGTAAGCAGGGGGGAGGGGGAGGGGGGCCCGTGGCACGCTTACCTTCCGTGGCCGTCCGCTCCCGTCCGCCGCTGGCCGCTACTGCGAGCGGGCTTCGCAGCCTGCCCAAGGTAGCGCGCCAGGTGCGCTACCTAGGGACAAGCCGAGAAGCCGGCTCGCAGTAGCGGCCAGCGGCGGACGGGAGCAGACGGCCACGGAAGGTAAGCAGGGGGAGGGGGCTTACCCCCACGGGGTCATCCATTTCCATCCGCTGGCGCCCGCGGGCGCCAGCAGATGGAAGCGGACGGCCCCATGGGGGTAAGGAGCGCGGGGTAGGGGGCTTACCTGCCGGGGCCGTCCACAACGGACGGCCCCGGGGGGGGAGGAGGGAGTTAGGCCCCCCTCACCCACCCGCCGCCATTTTTTCCTCATAGACTTGCATTGGGAGAAAGCTTTCTTTCCCCCAATGCAAGTCTTGGGGGGGGGGGGGGAATGGCGGCCGATCCAAAAATCGGATGTCCGATTTTTGGATCAGGATCGGACCCGATCCGGGGGGCCTCCGATTTTGTCCAATCCGGGACAAAATTGGAGGTCCCGATTCGGGTCCCAATCCAATCCAGGGGGTCCATGCACACCTCTAGTGTGGAGCATGTGGATAGGGAGACATTTTTCTCCCTCTCCCGTAATACTAGAACCCGGGGTCAACACGTGAAGCTAATCGGTGGGAGATTCAGGACAAATTAAAGGAAGTATTTCTTCACACAGTGTGCATAGTTAAACTATGGAATTCACAACCACAAGCTGTAGTGATGGCCACCAATTTGGTTGCCTTTAAAAGGGGGTTGGATAAATCCCTGGAGAAGACTATCAATGGCTACTAGCCCTGATGGTTATGTGCCACCTCCATTATCCAAGACACTAAGCCTATATGCATCAGTTGTTGGGAAACATGGGTGGGAGGGTGATGTTGCACCGTGTCCTGCTTTGTTGGTCCCTGGCCGACAGCTGGTTGGCCACTATGTGAACAGAGTGCTGGACTAGATGGACCCTTGGTCTGATCCAGCAGGGCACTTCTTATGTTCTCCCCCCCCCCCAAACTATTCAAACTCAGACAGTGCTTCTTCACCCCCAGAAGATCCAAGTCTCTTATCCACTTCCGCATTTCTCAGATCTGAATACCCAAGAGAAAAAGCAGTTGCCTCTTAATGGATGGACATGTCAAAAGGCCACAGGAAACTGGCACTTATAGCTCAATAGATGATGGATATAGGATGCTGTACAAATCTCATGAAATCAACAGCGGCCAAAAATTCCTCGAGTTAGGTTGCTGCGTTATTTCCTTTTAGCAGCCTTTTTAATTATGAATCCTTTACAGATTTATGTTAACCGGCTCTAATTTTGAATTTACAAATAAAGAAAGAAAATTGTATAAAATGCCCACAATGTTAAAATGGATTCCGTTAAAATCTGAAGACAGGAAAGATTTAATAAGGCAAATAATGGGCAATGTCATAAATGCAAAGAACAAAAGGCACTCAGTCTTACAGTTCTATATGTACACTACCATTAAAATATGCATTTAAAATACCAGTTTTCTGCATTACTTTGGAAGTTACATCTATGAAATGTTGAAGGAACAAAATTAAGTCAATGCATAATATATTTTTATTTCTCTTTAAAGCTAGTTACAGAAAAAAAATAATTCTGCCAAGCAGCTCTCCGATCTGTGATATATGAACAGGTTAAAGGAAAGCCAAATGCATATATTTACAAAGTTAAAAGGTGGAGAAACAGAACAGAAAGGAAAAAGGTTTATTTCCACTTCTAAGTCCAGTTGATTTCCCTGATCAAAGCCCATTTCCTGTCAGATCAAAAAAATACAGTATGAACCATATACATCTATACTCTTAAAGACCAGTGTTGTTCTCTGCAAGTATACATATTGTTGATGTACGTGTACCTCTAAGAGAATGATGAAGTCAGAAAGAAGGCTACACTTCACTCAATAGCCTTTTCCCATAGAATCTACTTTTGTTTTATGGAAGTGAAAAGTACTAAACGTAGATCACCTGCCAAATAAGTTAAGCTTGCCAAAGCAGCAACAGAACAGATTTAGTGGCTGTCCTATTTTTCAACGCCAAAAGCTTTCCCTTCCAATGAGTCATTATTACTTGGCTTTTTCGTTGTTGTCAGCGAAGACTTTCTTAACCCTATGAACATGTCGTTCTGGTTCCGGAATTGTGTTTTATTTCCCACTTGGACTATCATGATGCATTTCTGGGGTGTAGGTAAGCAGAACGATCATGACCCAGAGATGAAGCAATGCCTGGCAAGAGAGAAACAGGAGTTAGTGCATAAACCTAATAAACACAAAACAACCTAATGCAAACACTCCACAAAGGCTATACGTGTGGAAATGGGGGCTCTCACATTAATTGCAACCATGGGGTGGGGGGAATGCTACAGGGACGTGGAGATCTATATAAATATCCTGCTCTTCCTTCAAGGAGCTCTTCTATTCATGCATGGGGTTGTGCCACTCGATCCTCACAACTATTTTTGGGAAGAAGGTTCAGCTAAGAGATAGTGATTATCCCAAGATCAATCCAGTAAGCTTCATGGCAGAGAAAGGATTTTAACTCTGATCTTCCCAACCATCCAACATTCTGTCTGCTGCATTACACCGGATCTGCTATAGTGGCCAACTGGAGCCCTGGAGGCTGCAAGCTCCCATGGCAGTGGGGTGCTAAATCCGCTCCGGGTTTCAGTCAGAACTCTAAGGGAGCTAACCAAAGTGCTGATTATAGTTTACAATATGGGTGCACAGTTGTCTGGCACTGAGGGCCATCTGGGATGGGCCACTTGTAGCCTAGTCCATGGGAGTTATAGTGGGAATTGCAATCCAACAACACCTGGAAGGCTGCAGGTTGCCCAAGCCTGGTCTAAATCCGATGCTCCATGGTGGCAGTATGGGCAAAGTGGGAGGAGTTGGGGAGGGCAGTGTAGTTTGCAGTGCAGGCTGGTGGCTCTGATGTCAGTGGGGAGGTGAATCCACTCCAGGTTCCAGTCAGAACCACACAGAACTTTAAATGAGCTATCCATGGTGCTGGAGTCGGCACTTTGGATAGCTCCTTTAGAAGTCTAACTGGTTCTGGTTGAAACCCAGTGCGGATTCACCTCCCTATTAACATCGGAGCCACCAGCTTCCACTGACTGGAGCCCCACATATTCACAGGATTCCGGATCAGAGTCACAAGGTGAAGGCAAAGGCTTTCTGTGATGCTTCCCATAAACAAATTCTGACTTTTTATTTCCATCTAACCAAAGGGGGGGGGAGGGGCACGTACTGGAATTCGTTGTGACAAGGGCTTTGCCCAACCGCCAAGCAAAATGCAGTTCCTGGCATGTTCCAAAAAGCCTTTCCAATTCTACGGCGACCTGGTGCGAGTCTCCTGCGGGCAGCGACAATGGCTGCCAAAGAGATTATGGATCACATAGTCGAAAAGCCGAGGCCCTGCTGCTTCACACTGCAGAGGCTCACCCAACTTGGATATCGGTCTAAAGGTTTTACTGTGAAGTGGGAGTGGAATTGTTGGTTGGAATAATTTTAACAGGAGGGGAAAATTAACACGGCCCATTTGATGTAATATACAGAGCTGGCGTGGGGTTGGAGGGTTGAGAGAAGTTGCTAGTGCCCAGTTGAAGCGTTTTTGGTCCCACAGTGCCCAGAAAAATTGGATATTGACTCAGTAAGCTCTCTCAAGAAAGGCATTTCCAGTCAGAAAGAGCTAAGAAAAAGGGGTTCTTACGTAACTATACAGGACACCTCGACTAACCACAGGCATATTTTCCCTCTAGTGGAAAATGAAAGGAATTTTGGAGAGGCGGTGATTTATTCTCCTCTTGAGAAGCAAAGCAGGTGCATTCTTCTGGGACCATCACAGCAACTACTAACTCTGTTATCAGTCATGAATGAGTGCAATAGGAAAGCATTACCCCAGCAACAGCCAGACTTATAAACCGCACTTCATATCCTTAGAGCCACTGGGAAAATAATGGCTGACTGTGCTCTTCAGGGCAAAGGGGAACATTGCAATCTTGTGTAACAACTGACATGCGTGGCAGGCTGTTCAAGACTCCCACGCGTTATCAGCACACACCAAACTCCAAAAATGTAAACTCGACTAAAAGGTTAGGCCAGAGCGTCTGGAACATCGGAATACATCAACCACACGGGTCTTCATGAGAGCAGCTCAAACTCCACAGAGAAAAGGTAGTGGCGGGTAAAGCTCTCTGAGAGTTTCTCCAACCAGACAAGAGTACTTTGAGGGCAGAAATGGCATGCTGGAATTCTGGGAAGGGATCACAGGAAGGGAACAGGGAGAAAGGGAGAGAGAGAGTGCAACATTTTCTCCCAGCACCAGGAAAACATGGATCAAATACATAAATCTGAATAACGACTGGAGACCAAAAGAAGCGCAAACACAGCCAAGATTTCTCCAGGAAATGTTAGTTCTCCTGAGTTTCCTAGAACAAACTGACCGACCCTGGTTTTAAGCAGTTCAACTGAGGGTTTCCCTTGTGGTGGGCCACTTAACTGCAACCGGTGACAAGGTTGGGGTGAAGGTACAGAACAGGTCAGTCAGCTATCTCTATTAAAGAAGCCCCAGATATTCTCCCCAAGTGACCTTCAATGAATTCGTACATTCAGGACCCACCTATCCCTGTTTCTACCTCTGACCCAGAAGTACAGTTCTTAACTTCCTGTCGTGTAACCACCATAGGGATTTCCACGTTGGAAATGCTGCTCTTTCAGAAGCAAGTGTAAGTAAACAGAGCAACCAATGTCACTGCAAGCATATTCCTGCCTAAAGGGAGCAAGTTATGGAACTTTAGGCTATTCCTAGAAATTAAAGTCAAATGTACAACTGCACAGAGACACAAAACCTTTCTTAAAAGCCAGCACCCATTTAAAGTTGCACTAATATCTATTATGCCGCACGATTATAAGAAACAGGTAGCATAACCTACTTACGAAGGGCGCTGAACTGCCAAAATTAATTATATCCCATTTTTCTTGTATATGCCACTCAATGCCTATCAGATCAAGATTATATATTATGCAAGAAAGCATAAAAATTCTGCGCTTTGATCTACTTAGACTCACCATATAAATGATTACAAATACTCTTGCAATGGGATACCGTCGTAGAAAGATTCCAAGTCGAATGCTGTAACCAAATAATATATAAACATTATATCTTTGCTTTTATTTCCCCCTGCGTCAGCCTCAAATGACAGTTAAGTTCAATTTATATATATATTTAAAAACTTACTAGGACAATAGGTAGGATAGGGGGTGGGAATCCAAACTCAACTTTCATTTTTACTCTCAACTTAGCCAGAACAATTTAAATGTCATTAAGCGGCAGATTTTCTTCAGTTTATGCACTATGGCAAGGGTGGGGGACAGGCAGTCTGCATGAGCCCCCCTGGCCACCCCCCAATGCCTCCCCACTGCCACTGAACTCACCAACGCAGCCGACCACCCAAACACCCCATTTACCACTATGGAGCTAAATTTGACCAAGTTACTGATCGGGAGTGGTAAAATGGCGGTATCTCTTTTGCTGATGGGGCACTGACAGCAGGATTGCAGCTCATGGGGGGGGGGTATCAAGAGGGAAGGAAATGGCTCCAGAACCCCCCAAAGTTTCCCAACCCTGCACTATGTATTGGATCCAACTGCAGCCCCTCCACTGCCAGAAGGCTCTTTAATCCAGCGAAGGCAAAAGGTGTGTGTGTAAGGAGACAGTTTCAGTTTATCCCCTTACCCCAAGCAGAACCCTGTGCTCCCCGCCATCTGCTCCAGAGGATTGGGGCCCCCTTTGGAACAGCATGGGAGGTGGCATGAGCAGCTGGAGGAGAGGGAATTTGAGATTATGGAACCTTCCATCAACAGAGGGAACACAACTGGATACAACCTTATGGAAGACACAGGATCCCCACTTTCTAGGCTCCACACCAACAGAAAGGCATAACACTGCAAAGCACGGTAGAGTCTACTGTATAATGTAGCTCCTCAGATGGACATTGGAGGTAGATTTTGAAGGCCCTGGAAGGTGGTGGTTGATCCACATAACAATGTTTCCCTATATGAATAAAACCTTTTGAGGTAACACAGACTGAAACCTTTGATGTAGCAACGGAGATGGAGAAATGATCCCTGCCCCACCAGAATAGCCACAGAACATCATCTGCCTTGCGTAACAGAACCGGGAAAGGGAGGCAGGTGAAGACACCATCTTGAGAGGAGTCATAAAGCAACAGAGGAATAGCCATGGTTTACTTTTAAAATGACCACGTGCCAAATATCAGTATCTTCACTTTTTCAAAATTATATTTTTACTAACAGCTAATTCTATCAACAGGAGAAAGAGAAGAGTCTGACGACAGTGCCATTTCCTCACCTAAACTGGTCTATACTGCTGGCAGCTTTGCGGACTTTTCCATACATGCCTGCAGTGTTCACGTCAGCATCACTAAAAAGGACAGGAACATTTCGCATGCGAGTGCCTAGATTAAGAACATTAAAAGACACAGCAGTTATGAACAGAAAACCCAATATACCAATGACTCATAATATCAATTATCCACAGGCAGAAAACATCACATGAGGAGCCTCGACTGAGATGCTACTTCAATTGTGGACCGATGATATTTTGTAAGACAGAAATCCCAGAAATAAATTAATGCATATACATACATAATGTGATTGTAGCGGAAGCATGTCTTGAGTTCATGAGCACACTCCATCAGGACTTCCTCACCTCACAAGTCATCCCTGATTGTAAGAAGGGATGGACTGTAGGACCAGGAAGTTCCTGCATACGGATAAACATGGTTCAGTCAGGCCAAATGTGCAGTAAGAAGGGATAGGAAGTGCACAAGACTCACTCCAAGTTACCACATCGACTGTGCTCTAAGTGGAGTCCAAACAAGTCTTTGCAGTGGCGGTGCTGAAGAGAAAAGCTGGATCGTAAACCAACTAAAGGGTTTTAGCTAAGAACTGCCTTGATTATAGCCAACTGATACAGGCTGCAATCAGTTGCACGGCTTGGGGACTGCAATACTTGATGGAGTGCCTCTTCCGGCATGAACCTACCTATACACTATGTTCATCATCTAAGGCCCTCCTCCAGGTGCCTCCTCCAAGGGAGGGATGGAAGGAGGCAACAAAAGAGAAGGCCCCAAAGAGGCCCATCTGGCACCAACATTGCTATTTTACTTAGCGCCAGGTTAAGACCTTCCTCTTCTCTCTGGCCAGTTTTAATCTGGTCCGGGATTTTTCTTATTGTTGATTGTTTAAAATTGTTTGGAAATGTGTGTCTGCCAGTGCACTGCCTGCTTATATGTTTGCATGTAAATGTTGGGGGTTTTATACTGCACATCATGTTTTTTAATGGTTTTAATTCTTTGAAAACCACCCAAAGAGCTTTAGCTGGGGGGGGGGGGGTGTACAGATAAGCAATAAATGAAATGAAATGAAAATGAAGTTTCAAGACAAACCCCTACTGAACACAACGGGACCTACTTCTGGCATGTTAGGATCACAGTGTGTGAGCTCTTGCCTTCACCTGTGCCACCCACCTGGCAACACCTGACAGGACATGCTACGCTACTACCACTTGGAACTCATTTCAATCGCTCCTGTGCTGAAGACACTTGTGAAAATTCAAATTTACTGCTGCTGCCCCTGTCTCACCTTTACTATTTTAGGCCCTACAGCACCACAGCCCAGCAACCTGGCCCTCACTTTCCCCCTTTCTGCTGCCACTAGTACTCGCCTCAGACACTTCTTCAAAGACTATACTACTTCTTCAAATAAAATGGAATTTATTAACAGAAGTAATTGCGTGTAGTTCAAACGCGTAGCGGTGACAAGGCTTCAAATCGTATTGGTTTCTGTAAGTTCACTCTTAAATGGTTTCACTGTTAAATTCAACTGTTTCTTATCTTAGGTCCCCTCTACAAGATTTTGGTTTGACGCCCGGTTGCCCGATTATGCGCATATACAGAGAAGCGCATTTACTCTTAATACCTATTCACGAGAGGCAGTAAAGCTCATTACGGGCCGTATGAAACGTGCTTTAAAGTTGTTTACATGCGGAGAATCGCATGTTTACATGGCCATAAGGCGCTTTAACTCCAGCGGCAAATTAAAACTCGCTATTTAACGTGCATTTGATAATGCGCATAAGCGGAGATAAAAAGCCCCTCAAACCCTGATTTGTGCTCCGCTCTTGTAGAGGTAAAATTTGTAATGCGCCTTGAAAGAGCTTTAAATCGCTCTTGTAGAAGCACCCTTAGTTATCTGTTCTCCCAAACTATATCTCACATCAATCTTTCATATCTTAATCTAGTCTCCCTCTCTCAGTATTCATCAGACCCTCTTCTCATATCATTAAACACGTCTCTCATATCACCAACTACTCCCCAACTGATAATCTTAGCTCCTGTCAGCTAGAACAATATATACACTCAGACTGTTCTCTAGCTCCTCCAACTCTCAGGCAGCTAGCTTATCCAGGCACTCTCCCGCCACTAGCTAATCAGCACTCAGGCATTCACTCCCCCTCCTTCTAACCTATACCTACCAGAACCGTCAACACAAACTGTAAGTATAATTAGGCTTACTTCCTTCCGGGAACTGTGTGCATTTAAAGCCTTTTAAAAACAGATATTCAAACATGCATAACATAAACAATAACTTCGGCAATTAATTGCATTTAAGGCAGCTAAACATCACAAAAGTGCATCTCTTTTTAAAAGGCTACAGATACAGCAATAAATGGAGATTAAATTTTGAGGATGTTTAATAAGCCAACTTGCTCAAGCTGTTGTTCTAAACTAGTCCTTAACACTGGTATTGGACACCTTGTTTACTCCTGAGCTCTGGTCCAGATGGTGGGATTAATCTGTTTGAGTTCTTTATTTAAAGTATTCATATGCCACCATTTAGTAAGCCATACAGCCAAAGGAGATCCAATCAAGATACATTTGAATGGTCAAATACATAAGACTCCAGTATCGTAAGGAAGCATCAAGTCTAAGGAATTAGGAGCATAAAAACATTGTTAAAGAATGGCAGACTGAAACCAATGAGTCTTCAAGGTATGTCTGAATACCTGAATTGAAGGGGCCTTTTGTGGTTCTGTAGGAAAGTTGTTCCAGAGCCACGGGGCCACCACTGAGAAGGGCCTATCCTGGCAACCTAAGTGACTGCACATGGGGGCACTCAAGGAGGGCCTCTGTACTCAGGATCATACAGGTGAAGTCAGTCTTTTGGATAACTCAGCCCTAAATTGTTCATGGCTCTGAACGTTAACATCAATCGAGCCGTGCAAAATTGGTGTAATGCATTCAGACTTCTTGACCCTACTAACATGTATGCAGCTGCATTTCACACCAACCAAACTTCAAAAGGCAGTCCGACAGAGAGCGCATTATAATAGTTAGGTTTGGACATCACTAGAGCAACTACATGTGGACTGTTTTGACAGTGGAGTGGGCTGGTGAGTGGAGTTCCCTGCCTTACAGGGTGCTTGAACTAGATTATTCGGAAGATTCTTCTAGTCCTACAACTCTATGGAGATAAAAACTTCCTTTGGCTAAAAACAGGTTAATTTTTGATCCTTTGAGGGATCCTGTTGAGCTCATGGGCTGCATTAAGAGAAGTACACTGGAATGTAATGACTAATGAAATTGCTTGCTGGGAACAATTTTGATTAAAGGCCACATTCTTAACGTGTTATTTACCGAACCACTGATTAATTACACTAACTGACTGGCACATAATTTCAGCCACACATAATACTAGTATTTTATCATTTCTAGTAGGTTTAAAGTGTAGGTTGGGGAAACGGCTGAAGTTTATTTCCATCCATTCACAAAAAGAAAAGGAATCTTGCGTCAAAAGTCATTAATTTCCAAAACCAAAATTTTGGGAGTGAAAAGTTTCAAGAGAAGCTGCATAATTATCTATTATATTTATTGATGTTTATTTACTGTATTTATATCCCACCTTTTTCTCTCTTTTGTCCACCCAAGGCAGCTTACATAGTCCTCCTCCTCTCCATTTTATCCTCACAACAACCCTGTGAGGTAGGTTAGGCTGAGAATCAGTGACTGGCCCAAAGTCATCCAATGAGCTTCATGGCCAAGCAGGGACTAGAACAACCCAGATCTCCCAAGTCCCAGTCCAACTCTCTAACCACTACACTACTCTGGCTCTCATATGGTTTTTAGTTTTAACTCTCACTAAGTATCTGATCACAACCAAATGCAAAGAGAACATTTATGATTAAAAAAAAAAAGACTGACATTAAATTCTTCTAATTTTTTTTTCAGGATTGTACTATCCAATCAAAGGTAAGAGAGCACTTCTTTCCTAACTTAAACATTTTAAAAACTGAAGGAAGGTTTTATTTTAAATAAGGGTTCAGGCATGCTCACAAAGGGCAGCATCCAATGCTGCCCATGTGCCAGTGGGACCCACCGTCAGCACAACAGGAAGCTAGTGCTTCCTAAAGCAAACAGAAACAAGCCGAAATACTCATTTCCAGAACAAGAACAGCTCAGTGGAATTAACAAACTGCAACATTTTGTTGCAGGACAGAAACCATCAACCCTAAATCTGTTGATTGACCTATTTTTCCAGCTGATCCATGCCTTGACCTACAGTCCGTCAATTCTTAGTCAACGCGTGAACATCCCCCCATTTTTACCTTCGCCACTGTCAACGCCCGCCATATTGATTGAGGGACCATTTGTCGAAGGACCTTGGACAGTCTTCAGCTGCTGCTCCAATCGCTCCAGCTGGTAGACCAAGGAGTTCTTCTCAGTGCTGAGGTTCTCCAGCATGGTCTGTTTCTGGATGAGTGTCTCCGTCAACTGATGCAGCCGATTCTCCAACTCTGATTGGCTACTGCTGTTCAAGGTTTTGTTTGTTAGCTGGAACGGTTTGGGGGGGGGGGAGGATCGAGGGTGGAAAAAAGAGACACTTTGACTACTATCTAGGATGGGTTGATTTAATTTTTTTTTCTAAAGCATAATTCATATATTTACACACACACACACACACACACACACCACACAGTTCCTTCCTGCTCCAGAGCAAGAAAGGTGGCTGGGTAGGAGTGCTCCCTCTCCCACCCACCCTTTCCTTGGAAAAAGAGTGCTGGGCACTGGTGGCTTTAAGTAGCAGAGCAAAAAAGGGTGTGCTCCCCCCCCCCCCAGCGTTTCCTAAAGAAAAGGCGGGGGGGGACCTGTCAGGTGTGGGTGACTTGGCAACCACCATTTTTGGCTTGGCCCTAAATATAATCCAAAACTTCTGGACATATAGACCCCCCTTTTTTTGCACTGGACAATTGTCTGCCTAGAGACCAGATACTTCCGGATTTAATCTACCCCCACCAATATCTGGACCAGCCTGACTGTGATGGGACACGGCCACAGCATTCTCCATCCAGAGCATTTTTTGTACTTCAGTAGCCAGGTATGGGTTGTTCAAAGCCCACCAGCAGTATGCCGGATAATAATATTCATAAAAATTAACCCATTACCTGGTTTCTCAGTTTCTGAATTTCCTCCTCTCTGTCTGATATTCGGCTCTGCAAAGTATTCTTTGTCCGGTACAGTTCTTCTTCAGTATAATGGAGCTCCTGGAAAATAGATGTAACCAGTAGCGATTATTTTATAAAATGCCACAGTTAAGCAAAGCGCATGGAGGTTACTACTACCATGTTCTACCAGTTTTGACACCAGATGGTGACTTGCTCATCTACAGTTGAAATTGTATCACCACGGCTGAAGAACAGCACACCAGGGCTACATTCAAGGCTGGAGAAGTCATGTGTGATTGGCTGACTATAGATTACACGAATATGGTGTTCCCATGTGGGGGTCAATTCCAACTATGTTTGTTTCTTTAAAAATCTGTTTGCATCTCAGTGTTCCTCAATTCTATTTCTCAGCATTAGTTTCATGTAGGCTTCACAATGGTTGACACCACTGTGTTTTGATGATGGAGACCCCTAAAGACCCATATATCATCCTCAGGGTAGAGAGGTGGGTTTGGATGTCACAGTGGCTGTGACCTAGCAGAAAGCATTTCCATTCATGCAACTCGATTAATTTTTGGCCTACCTACTTAATCTCCCCACCCTGCCTGAAGCCACTTCTGAGAGTTGGGAGGACCCTCCAGAGCAGAATGAGGCTACAGCAAAGGGGACTGCAGTAGTTAGAGATAACTGACATAAATGGGGTGCCCTGGCTTGCAGAAGTGCTTTCCGCTTGGGCAGGAGTAGGCAACACGCTTCTCACTACAACTCCCATAATCCCTGACCATTGACCATGCTGGCTGGGGCTTGTGAGATTTGTAGTCCAAAACATCTGGAGGGCATCAGGTTGCCTTCCCCTGCATTAACGAAGCCACTGTTGGGTACAGCCATGGAAAGGAATAAAACACCCACTTGATGAAAATCCCTCTGGAAAGATCAGTCTCCGTTGAAACTAGAAACACACCACTCTGGAACTGCATAAGTGTTACAGAGGACGAGGGCCTTAGACAAGACAACCAGGGGATCCTCATGAAACGAAGGGCATTTCCAGAGGTTCAGGGGTGCTGAACCTCTTTCAGCCTGAGGGCCGCATTCAATTTCTCGGGGGCCACATTCCAATGGTGATTGAGGATGGGGCCAAATTCCCAAAAATGCCAGAGTACAGAGTATTTAAACTTAAAATTCTTACTGCCAGTAACTAAGCCTTAGGAGAGGTGGTTCAACCTTTCAGAATTGGGGGGGGGGGGGGGGGGAGCAACACAAAAACTTGGAAAACACCAAACAATCAGCCTGTGGGGGGGAGGGGGGAGGCCAGGAGAGGGTCACGGCCAGATCAGGGGCCCACGTTGGGGACCTGAGATTCAACACCTCTGCTTTAATTGATGGAGACTGTGGGGAAATGTTTCAGCACCATCAACTTTCACAGATTCATTTTGTTCGGCGTATCCACCCAGTTGGCAGGGATAGGCTATCCGGTACATTCCTCTGGCTTTCCAAAATGAGTGTGGGGCTGCTTCAGGGAAAATGCATACTGATCTTGTCCTGGGATACTACCTATGGTTCTGACAGTTCAATACAGAGCCCAGTCAAGGTCACAAAGACCCTATTCAGATGAAATGCTAAGCCATGGTCAGTCACCAATCAAAATGGCCGCAGGGGAAAGGGAAAGCAAGCATCACGCTTGTAACTGCCAGTGAAGGAAACGGTGGTGAATGTCCTGGCCTGTGAGAGAGGAGGCGACACCCAGATCCTCTGTGTCAACACACTCGCCGGAAACAGCATCAAATTGGATGAAAGGAGTGGCTCGTTAATGGTCGCTCAGGCATTTGTACCACAAGGGGTGCTGGGATATGGAATGGACCATTCGGAGGACCCGGGAGTACAGCTGAACAGTTTGCATGTAGTGTGTGGTTTAAGAAATGGGCCGGGGTTACAGTGTTGTGTCTTGAATCTCCGGCATGGGACGACAGCAGGTTCTAGTATTTTGAGGGAAGGAGAACAATGTCTCCCTATCCACATCCTTCACACCATCCATAATTTTGTTAACAACAACAACAACAACACAGCATTGTGGGAGATTCTGCTTCTGGCTCTCCTGTATCTAGCCTACTTTGACCTGGATTTTCACTCTTCAAGGGGCATTTGCATGACATATCCAAACTAACCTCTGCAGCCATGAGGTTAGAAACACATTTTTAATGAAGCGAGGTGGACGTTCCTAGTAGTCCAACAAGAATAGGTGCCTCAGAGGCCACCTGTGGCACATGGACTGATGACACTTGCATTCAGTGTTGTGGGTGTTCTTTAATGGCAACTGTTGGTAATACAGTGCTGCCAGAGTTCATACTCAAACTATTTAACCTAAGCATTCCTTAGTAATAGCAGCTGAGCAAGAGAGAAGGCTCAAGTGTGCTAACTCAAACCCATTTGAAAGGATGGGACTGGATGCATTTAAATAGCATTTCCATCTCAAAGCCAAAGGGCGGGCTGGAAATGGACTGTCCATCAAGAGATCAGGTGTAACAGAACGACGCCATATGGCTTCATCATGTGCAATAAACATGATGCAGCCATCTTTTGAGAGCAAATGCGGTTCTTTTGCTTTTTCATTAGTTCAGTCTGCCACTCTCTAATTCATATGGAATTTCTAGAGGGACAGATAATCCTGCAAGGTATATAGTTCCAATCATGTAAACCAAAATTAAGCATCTTCCCTCCTGTGGCTTCATCTTCAACTCGCAACAGCTATTCATGATAAAACAATAAACTTAATGAGATACGGGAAAACCGATCCGCTTCCAACCAAGTATTGGCTAGATAGATTATAGTGTTGTCGTCGCTTTAAACAAGGGCACTGCAGTGACCTTGCCAGGGGTTCAGGCTTCAAAGCCTATGAAAAATGCTCCACAATTTCCCTTCATGTAGCAACACTACAGTTTGAAGAGAGATACTCCACATGCCTGACTGCAGGTTTTTTACAGAATATAATTTAGCAGCGTGCATGCTTGAAAGACTTATCACTTATCTACACCAAAATGTGGTGGTGTGGCTTCCTCACAGGTTGTGGTCGCAAGGCATGTCCAACAGTTGTTTGAGCAGAGATATGCGGCACACGCTTTGCCTCTTCCCCATCACCTGCAGTGGTTTCTGCCATCCTCGAATGTTTTTAATGACATATTTTTAATGATGTTTTTAATGATATATTCGTTTTTATTTGTTTTAATATTTTATCTATTTTGTGGTTTGTGTGTTTATATTTATTGTTGTTCCCCGCCTCGATCTGGAGGGAGAGGCGGGTTATAAACAAATAAATAAACTACTACTTCTTCTTCTTCTTCTTCTTCTTCTTCTTCTTCTTCTTCTTCTTCTCATTATCATCTAGACCACAGCAAATGGCTTAGCCCTGGAGTCTCCAATATAGTGTCCACAGACACCATTTTTGTGGACCACAGAGGGTTGAAAATTACCTAGGGATGACTTTATTATGGAAAAGCCATCAACTCGCCCCCACGCTTACCTGTTTCTGCCTCTCTAGTTCAGCCTCCACTTCTTGCTTGGCTGTTTTGTGTGTCACGATTTGATCCTGCAAATCTTGAATCTGTTCTCTTGTGGACTCAGCTTCATTTATCTGCTGCGCTTCCATATCCTACAAACAGTGAGGTGTTACTTATTTATGTCATTTCCTAGATAGCAATCCTCATAAGGAACAACAAATGGTCTGGTTTCTACATACAAGTTTGGTCCCATATCCAAGGCTCCAACAGGCAGCCACCTGGTACCTGACCACCATGCAGTGGTCTGTGATAACTACAGGGTGATGTCTGCAACTGTTTATGCTTTCCTTCCTCAAAAATCACCACCTAATGGGGCTTTTTTGTAATGTCCCAGACTGCTCTAACCTTATACCTTTTCCTCAACTGTCACCAATGCCTGAAATGCCACTTATGAATCATCCTCACCAAAACAAAAGGAAAAAGAGAAAGAGGAAATCCATCATCCCCTTGAAAAAAGGGGACAAGAGAGCCCCCACATTTGGATAAAATCGGCATATACTAATTTTATACATACAGATGCACATTTAGACATAATTATTATAATTTAAATAAAAATACAGTAGTTAAGAAGAGCCATGCTGGATCAGACCAAGGGTTCATCTAGTCCAGCATTCTGTTCACACTGTGGCCAAGCAGCTGCCGACAGGAAACCCACAAGGAGGATAAGAGTACAATAGCACTCTCCCTCCTATTTTCCCCAGAAACTGACTCAATGGCTGAATTCGGACAACACGATAGTCAATGGTGGGGTAATAATCAACTTTACAGTTGTTCGTCTAGGGAGTACTCCCCACACAACATGGTAATAAATAATCAACCATGGTGTGGATTAGGATCAGCGCTGAGTTGACTATGGCAGCATCCAGACAACACGATAGTCAATACAACTGACGATTGTTTCCCCCCCGCCAGTTGCTTATTGTGTCGTCCGAATTCAGCCAATGTAACGGACAGCGGAGGGCAGTGCAGACTTGAGTTCTAGTTAGCACATTTGTAGACCCGTCTCTTTGAAAGAGCACGAGCCAAACTACATGGGGTTATCGTACTTCACCCTTGCACAACAACTCTGTGAGGTAGGCTAGGCAGAGAGCATTTGACTGATCCAAGGGGTCACACCGTGAACTTTGTGGGCGAGGGGAATCTGAAGCCAGATTTTCCTGGCCCAAACCTGACACTCTTAACCACCACACTATACTGGCTCCTCTTTTTTCCTGCTCCGGCCTTGTTTTAGTCAGTCAAGAAAATGAGAGAGAGCAAAGCAAGGGGTGTTTTGGGGGCATTGCAACAACTGGAGCACCGTTTGCTCCACTGCAGATACAACACAATACCTGCAGTTCTGTTCTCAGCTGCTGTATCTGCCCCCGCAGCTTCTGCCCCTCCTCCTTCTGCATGTCCCGCTCGTGCCTCAGTTCCTCCAACTCCATGATGCTTGCTGTCTGGCTATCCAAACCTTCAATACCGGAGCCTTCTTTCAGGCTGTTGATCAGCTTTTCTTTGGACTGAGATTTAAAGAAGTAACGGTCAGTTAATGAAATTGCATCATAGTTCACCAGCGCCCGTGGCCCATATACTTAAAGCGCACTAACTATGGCACAAGGGCTCATTCTGAATCAGGCAAGAACCTCTCAGACAAGCAGGGTTTAAAGATGAGATTTGTTTTGTTTTATCATGTATTACATTTCCATACCGCTGAATAGCAAATCTCCCTGGAAGGTTCACAAAAATTAACATACTTAAATACAACATGCTAAAACACAATATAAAAACTTAAAAAATTAAAACAAAACGTTTAAAACAGAGTAAAAACCAGCAGCAGGGGAAGATCTAAAAACACAACCACCCATTTTAAAACAAAATGGACTAAAGCTCTTCACCTGGCACTGAAACGACCACAATATAGGCACTAGGCGAGCCTCTCTGTGGAGGGCCTTCTACAACTGGGATGCCACCACCAAAAAGGCCTGATCCCCCCAGTTGTACTCCATCTATCTGGTATTTAGAGGTATATAACTTTGGGACATGGTGGCTCCATTTAGGTAGCATGGCTTCAACACGGGTGGGGGACCTGTGGCACTCCAGTTCCCATCTCCCTGACCTTGCTGGCTAGAGCTGAAGGCAGCTGGAGTCTAACACAATCTGGAGGGCCACAGTTTTCCCCGCCCCTAGACTAACACAAGTCAGACCTGAAACAAAACGTTGCAGTCTGAAGTGTTCCTCATTCAGGATTCGAACCACTACATTTCCATCCGCCCACCCAGCAATGGTCAGTTAGCATTCCATGGACACTGAGTATGCTCATTCCTCTCTGGCCGGTTTTGGAGGGGTCTTTTGCTCCAAAACAAGGACAAAAAACGAAAAACAAAAGGAGAGCATCCAAGCCAGATCAGAAAAAGGGAGAAACAAGTTCTCAGGATGCAAATAATTTATTTTCACAAAGTCAGTCGCCATAGATTATCACAGGAGACAACTAACTTGCTAGAAGAAATTCTGCAGACGCTATCTTCTAACAACCCCTTGAGGAAGGCCTCTGAATAAAATACAGGCTGAAACGCGTTGGGCTTTGTGAAAATAAATTATTTGCATCCTGAGAACTCGTTTCTCCTTTTTTTCTGACCTGGAGGGTCTTTTGCCCCCATACATACATTTCCCCATCTAAAGATCACTTCCTGTGCTCCGTGCCACTGCAAGCCCAATCCTATTTCCCTTTTCTGAGAAGGCCTGGATTAGTTTGCATGTATTTACATTGAATAGCTTTTTTGCATGAATTTGCATTGAGCAGCCTTTTTGTAAGTTTCATTTCTATACCACCTAATAGCCAAAGTTCTCTAGCCAGGATGCAAAATGTAACGTCATAAAATACCACACGATAAAACTTAATATAAAATGTAGCTTAAAACAGAATAAAACCAAAGTATAAAACAGGGTAAAAGCCAGCAGAAGTGTAAAGATTCTAAATACCAACCCCAACACATTTAAAAGACAAAACCGAAGGACTAAAAATCCTGGGGAAATGAAAAGGCCTTTACCTGGAGTATGCGTGTAGCTTTCTGTTTGTAGTCTACCAGCTCTTGCTTAGTAGATTCCAAGGCGGCTTTGGCTCCTTTCACTTGCTGTTGACATTCGTCCGCTCTCCGTTTCTCTTCCGTGTACTTTCGCTCAGCTGTGGTCACTGCTTCAGCTAAGTTCTGCCGTTCAACTTCCATTTTACTGAGGCGCGTCGCAAACTCATTCTGCGAAGAGGAAGTTTGTTGGCTGTTCTTATTACACACGTCAAACAGTATAACGGGTAGACAGTGCAAACCTATATACTGTATGCCTGACCAGAGGTAACTCCCATTGAATCCAATGGGTCTTACTCCAATGTCAGTGTGAATAGGCTTGCAGCCTTAGAAAGGAAAAAATGGAAGAGACAGGTTGGGCCTCTTTAGACAACACTCTAAGCCATGGTTAACCCTTAAACCATGGTTATGTAGCCACCATGATTAGGGATAGTTCACACAACATGCTAAGTCATGGTTCACATGACATGCTGAGCCATAATGTTTAGCTCAAAATGCTTAGCCACCATGGCTTAGCGACACTGTTGCCTGAACAAGGTCACAGAATGAGAAATACAAACAAAAACATATCCCTATCAATGAAAACAAACTAGAATAAAAGAAAAAGGGTGCCAATAAGCCCAGTTCAAATCACACTTAACACTTGTGCTGTAACAACATTCTGTTTGAACTAATTGGTCCCGTAAAGGATAAAACAGTTCCACTCAGTAACAAAACAGCTGAAAGCATATATGCACATTAGTTTATTTGTACCCTACCAAGAATTAGCTGCAAAAGATAAAATAGCAGTGCTTATCCATGACTGCAGTGATCCAGATTTTAATGGAGCCAGTCATAAAAGGAAGGGGGCTTGATAGATATCCAGTTCTAGGCTATAAACATCCTTGCAGCCAATTAAAAAAAATAAGGCTGTTTCACACACTGCAGTTCCTGAATGAAAGGCAGTGCCCTAACCCTAACAACATCAACTACAAATTACTTGTCCCGACTGAAATAAGGCTACTGAAATAAAGAACTTTCAGGTGCAAGGACTTGCATGCAAGTGGCAGCTGGATAGCCATCTGTCAGGTATGCTTTTTAAGGTGGATTCTTGCACTGAGCAGGGGGTTGGACTCGATGGCCTTATAGGCCCCATCTATGACTGTGAGCTCAGTTCAGTTCTGATACTAAAAGCAAGTTCCTGGGCTCAGAGACATGCCCGTGCTTTAATGCTAAGTGGATTGTATTTTTCACCTGGCTCTGGCTGATGGATCTTGGGGTTCCACTAAAAAACAAAACAGATCTCTCAAGCCCCCACACCCCTGCCGTGGAGTGCAGCTCCCCAATCAGTGAAGGGAAGCAGCAAGCCAGCTGTCCTGACCTGCATCTGTTTGTAGCTTTCTTGCTCCCGTCTCAGTGTGGACTCTGCATCATGTAACCTCTCCTGAAGGGTCTGGAGGGCTTGACTGTGGAGGCTGTTCCCTTCGCTGTTATCATGAATTATTCTGGACAGGCAGAAAGTAAAGGTTTACTGAAACAGGAGGGAGGCATAGTAGCGGCTTTCAAGATACGATCAGTATGATGGTACAATGACCTCCAATGCGCTATAGGCTTCCTTTAACTTAATTTCGTCCTTGTGTCTCATGCCTTTTACACTGGAAGGCTGACTTCTAAGCGATGTCAGCCACTCTGGAAGCATTTGGGGCCAAAGAGCAGGGTAAAAGTGCTTTTAAATAAATAAACAAATGCTGTCTACCCAATAACCCGTGTCATCCAACCCCCCCCCCCTTAATTTGGTTATTATTGTATTTAGGTTATTAAGTATTGTTGGACTTGTTATAAAATTTAAAAACGCATTTGATAAAAAAAGTGTGTGTGTGTGTGTGTATGTGTGTATATATAACATGGGGTGGGCAACTTCGGGAGCTCCAGTGACATTTTTGCCACCCCCATTGGACACAGTCTGCCAGATGACACCCCCCCCAATATTTTTTAAAATCTATCTTTTCATGAAACAAGAAGGCATCCAGAGTGGTACAGAATGCCAAAGAAGGACAAATCTAATGTCAGCTGCTACAAAGCCCTAGAAATGTCACATCTAGCTCACAAACAAGCTAGCTTTGACATTGTTAGCGCTCCATAGTGCTCCGGAAGCCTGCACATTTCCCCTCCCAGATGTAAAAAAAGATCTCTCTCAATATTAGAACCCAGGGTCATCCAATGAAGGCTGAATGGTGGGAGTTATTCAGGGTAAACCCCCCCAAAAGACAGCACTTTTTCACACAGTGCATAAACTATGGAATTTGCTCCCACAAGTGGTAATGATGGCCATCAACATGGATGGTTTTAAGAAAAGGATTAAGCAAATTCATGGAGGATAAGGCTACCAATGGCCACTGGTCATGATGGCTGTATGCCGCCCCCAAGATCAGAGGCAGTATGCCTTCTCATTAACTTAAAACTGAAGACTTTGAAATCCAGAGAATACGAACAGAGATCCTCCTGCAAGTTTTGTTTTCTGAATAGCAATCCCCCAATGCAACAGTATGTGCTGCTTCTTGAATGCTCAGGGGATTTCAAAAACAGCTTGCAAGGCTGCACAAGGAGGCTGCTACTGAGGAAAACAAAAGTCGTACCGACCTCACAAAGCCCCTTCGGTACATGTAAGGCGCTCAAGTTGTTGCATTCTGGGATTTCAGACATTTCCTATTCTCTATCCAAAAGGAACTGCTTTGTGCTCAAATAGAGATTAATCTGAGTGGTGTGGGAGCCACGGTTCTGGGATGGCTCCCACATCATGAAAGCCATGCATAAGATCTCCATGGATCTAAGAGGGGGCAGCTTCCATGGTTCAAAGCTAAGCCCCCATCAACTACAGTTTTGGGCAGCCGTAACAAGTTGGGCTTCAAAATCACGCAAACTGCCCGAGCCACATGGGAGGACCCAGAGGAGTGTGGTTTCTACACCACTAGCATATCATTTAAACTGGGCCTTCCTCCCCGTGTAAGATGAACATACTCCCGCAAAAACAGAGCACATTTCAGGATTAATGCTGGAGCTACCCGGCCATTGAAGATGAAGCTAAAAATCAGATTATATAGAGATGCAAAAACTATCCTACAAGCTAAGAGGAGACATCAGAGAGACAACAACCCTACGGAGCTTCATGTCCCCAACCAGAAAATGGCAAGGCGGATTGTGAGTACCGCGATTTTTCATTCTGCAGTGTTTCCAGCGCTTTATTCCGCGAATTCAGAAGTTGATCGGCTTCCTGTAGCCTCACTTTCAGGACAGCCAACTGGGAATCCTTGGCGCCGGCAGCTTCGGTCAGATCGTCAATTTGGGCTTGAAGTTCCCGAACGAGCCTGTCGTTGCTTGAATGATCAGCATTCCACTTTTCGACCCTCGCTCGGGCACTGTTTAACTCTGCAGATGTTTAGGTCAGCAAGAGTTAGCATGATTGAGAAGGTGGTTGGCATATTAATTTACAGGCTGGATTTCATATGGAAGCAGCACAATCCTGACACTGATAAGGAATGAGGACACAAAACTCACCTACGTAAATCAGCTCAGCAGGGCTTTGGCCATGTCGGCCCAACACCGTAATCTTGGCCTCAATTTCTTAACCATGGTTAGGAGATTGGGCGCCATGCTGTGGGCTTCTATTAGGGGTGTTGAGCAGCTTTCAGGGTGAGAACCAAATTCCATTTGGGGAAAGCACTAAGGGGTGAGGCCAAAAATACCAGCATATTTTACCTGAATGTTCTTGCTGCCAGTAACAAAGCCTTAGAAGAGGGTTTTCAACTTTTTAGAGTGGGGGAGACTGCGCAAAACTGGGAAATTACCAAATTACCAGTGGTTGGGACAAAGGGGGCATGGCCTTCAGGGGAATCTCCAAGGGCCGGAATGGGTCCCCAGGCCTGAAGTTCTGCACCCCTGGCTTATATCCTCCCTTCCCTGCTTTCCATCACTTGCATGAATTCTCCCCTCCCTTCCACAATTTACTTTGACAGTTGTCTTCATATTAGCACTAACTATGGTGAACACTAATCAGGTTCCCGCCTGACCAGGGTTTGCAAACCCATTTCAAACCCCCGTTTTCACACCCTAGTTATGGAGGCAATCATAGCATTATGATTAGTTAATGTCAATGAAAGCACACAGTACTATACTGTAGTCAAAGCAAACCATGGGAAAGGGTGAATTCATGCGGGAGAACAAAGGAAGGAGTACATGAAGCCATGGCATGCAACTTATCTTCTAACTCTGGTTAAAAGCTCAGGAAGATTACATTTGCACTACCCCATAGGTCCATCAAGGAATATGTATGCTTTGCACACATGAAGTCCCCAGTTCAATCTTTGGCACCTCAAGTTAAAGAAGCTCAGATAGAAGGGCTGAAAAAGATTCCTCTGCCTGAGACTTTGGGGAGCCCCTGCCAGGCAGAAGACACAGAAGCCTGGGCTAGATCAGAGTGAGCAGGAGCTAGACCAGGATCTACTGGTAGATCACTGGAAGATTTAATATTATCATTATCATTATTATTTAAATTTCTTAGATGCCTCTCTCAACAACAACAAAAAAGACTCAGTCAGAGGAACTTGGAATAAAATGAAGACATCAAAAAATGTAAAACAGCTTAAAACCACTAAACAAAATTATCAATAAAATACCAATACCCCCATAAAGCAATTAAAACATCAGTGATAACCATAAACAAGGCAACTGGTGCATTAAGAAGAAGGAGAGAGCATTCCACAATCAGGGAGCCACCACCAAAAGGGTCCTCTCTCTTGTTGTCATTCTTCAAACCTCCCTCAGAGGAGGGCCTCAGATGCTGATTTGTAGTAGATCATTGGATGACCTGCACAAATTTGCCTACCAATCGAAAGACAAAAGGCTCCCCTGTCCCTCAACCCCACCCCCACACACAAAAAGGCTCTTAGAATCCTTGATCTATAGCAACCCATATGTAGATTTGTACTTGCGCAGACAGGTCATCCCTATGTGTGGCACAAGGAAGAACAGCAGGTAACTTACTCTGCCCTCTGAGCCTTCATTTTTGCATCTAGCTCTGCCCCACCAGCCACTATTTTGAATTTGACTCCAGCTGGTGGACCCTAGGATTTCAGTAAAAAAAGAAAAGAAAAAGTAGATCCCACGATCCTGAACCCTGAGCACACATGGGTTAGGTAGAACATTCAGTAGAAGGCAGCATTAAAATGATATGCCAACATTTTCAAACCTTTATCATTATTATTATTATTATTATTATTATTATTAAAAACATTTCTTGGCCGCCTTTCAGGGCAGAAACCCTCACAAGGCGGCTCACAACAATAATATACATAAAATATTAATCACAATAAAATATTAAAACAGCAATTAAAACAGCAATTAAAACAATAAAACCAACAATAAAACCAGCAGGAACAACAATAGCAGCAATAATAACAATAACAGCACCTGTTTGGGTTTCTTTGCCTCGCTGTATTAAAGATGCCATTTCTTGATTCAAAGATTGCACTTCATTCCGGAGAAGCTGGTTCTCGAGGCGAAGATTGGACAACTCGTGCGATTTGCTGTCAGTAGGCGTGAGGCTACGATTAGCTTCTGCACCTTGTGATGAATCTTTTTTAACTTCCACATCGGTCTCTAGTCCAGAACTGGAACTATCAGGAGTCTCTGTACAAAGAGATCCACATGTAACCAAGCACATTCCTTTTTTGGGCTACTTTTTATGATGAACTATCCAATGTCTACTTAAAATCAAGCTCTATTGAGTTCAATGGAAATTACTCCCAGGTTAAGTATAGGATTGTAGCCTGATATACAATTCTCTACTGTAGAAAACAGGGACACTAGATGCCAATTTTGCAAGATGTATTATAAATTACTACATTACTACTACTACAAAAACAATAGAAAGAAAACCAAGATCGCCATGCTGGTCCATAAGCAAAAAGAAATCCAAATTCCACAGTTGGGCAGTACCTTTATTAGGGCCAACCCAAATTCCACAAAAATGTGCAAGCTTGTGAGTTCTTGGATTATCAGATCCTACAAGTCTGGACAACAACAACAAAAAGGTACTTTCTTCTTCCACAGCTCTGTTGGATCCATATCATTACCATAAACAAACATAATCTATTTCAAATGGTAGAAATGGTAGTAAAGTGTACATCCACAATATATGATCCATAAACCCAGATGAAGTCTATCAGTGACTGGATAAACCTCCTGGTTTTACCATTTCTCTGCAAAAATAAGTAGGTAGGTAGGTGTGTGCGCATGCTCACACAACTGCGCACACATGTGGCATTTGGCAGGCTAATGCACAAGTAATGGCTGTGTTAGTCTGGGTGGGCCACACATTTTATAGGCCCGGTGTAGGCTGACCATTAATGTATGCAACAAAACTGATCTCCAAAAACTCTGCAGCCTCAGCAGCTGTTTAGGAGGGACGTACATGAGCACTTTCCCTCCATGTATGGAAAAGGACTGAATTAAAACTTCCATCATTGTTGTCCAATGCATCTGGAAGGCACAAGGTTGGGGAAGGCCAAGGTGGGTGGGTGGGCTTTAATGAGATCCACAGCCATGCCCCACCCACCATAGCCTTCTGAAAATGGTAGTTCAGGGGGCTGTCTCAAAAGGTAAGGGGGCAGCCCCTTCCCAGTGGTAATTTGAGTACTAATTATAAAACCAAATTTAGGAATATAAGAAGAGCCATGCTGGATCACACCAAGGGTCCATCTAGTCCAGTATACTGTTCACACAGCGGCCAAGCAGCTGCCAACAAAAAAACACAAGCAGGAAAGCTCCCTCCTGCCCAGGTTCCCCAGCAACTGATGTACAAAAGCATACTGCCTCAGATATTGGAAGTAGCCTATAGCCATCAGGACTAGTAGCCATTAATAGCCTTCTCCTCCTGGAATCGGTCTAACCCCCCTTTTAAAGCTACCCAACTTGGTGGCCATCACTACGTCCTGTGGTAGCAAATTCCACGGTCTCACTATGCGCTGTACAGATGTCATCATTTTACAAGTGAGAGGCTTGGTGTGAAATGACAATACAACTCTTCAGTCAATCTACAGCAATCCACCTAAGTGCTGGCATTAGAGCTCACGAGGTACCCCAAATTGTGCACTCCTATGCTTAGAGAGCCCTGCTTTAGATAGCACAATCAGAGTGGGCCCCATGCAATCATAACAGTAAGGCTAGGGTCCTCTCATCACTAACACCACTTTAAAACATTCCTTAACATCTGTAGTTATGCTTAGCTACCATTGCCTGGTCCCGGAACAGAAGGGTCTTCCCCCGTTTTGATGCTCTGCGAACTCGCCGAAACAGAGCTCATGCTCGAAGTCCGAGAGTGATTTTGAGCAGCAGCTGTCCAGCTTTTCTCTCTTTTAAGGTCCTTTTTCCCATTCGGTTCCTTTTCAGAGCTGTTGAGAAAGTTAAACAGGAGTTCGTCGTTGGGTTCAGACTTTTTCCTCCTCACAAACTGGGAAGACGGTCTGAGCGTGGAAACCACCTCCGTATGCAAGGGCACTTCCACGGATGTCCGAGGCATCGTTTTCACATTGGCGGTTCCGGCCAGGATAGTTGCTTTCGGATGTTTGATGTTAACTGCTGCCGCAGAGATAAAGCTCAAGTTAGAGGATGCCTGGAATTGCTGCTCTTGGGTCTGTTGGTGCAGGTTGGGGTACTCGCTGGCCACATCCAAGTGGCTATCGCTGTAAGTTATATTGCCTGCATTCTCTTTCTTGCTTAAAGCTGTCGCAGCTCCTTGATCTACTCTGTTAAGAAGGTCCTCTGCCTTTCCAGCCAGGTCAACAAGCCAAGACATAATGGAAGTCAAAGAAGATGTGCAATCTGATCATCCAATGCTCACCTAGGGGAGGAAAGATACAAACAGTGGGAATTTTAGATCAAACAGACCCAAACCAAAATGCCAAAGGAGTAAGAGATTTGGCTGTTATCTCCTTTATGTTACCTTTCAAAGTCAATTTCCTACTGACGTGCTGAGAAGGCAGTCCCATTACTCCATAAAATCAGAGTGAACTCCAAATGTGACACCAAGGTATGTGTCACCCGATATTTCTTCAATTCTTTACAAATTTATCATCAGGGCAATGTGGGAGGTCACTGCCAATTAATGTTATACATTTAGGGACTGGCTGTCCTTTCATTCTGCAAATAGATTTATTTTAGTGCTACTAGAGGCAGCGCTACATGAAATAAATCACCCAAAAAGCATTGGCTATTGGGCAGTCTAGAAATATAATAAACAATAATAAGGAACAGCACCGAATTCATAGGTTTTCACCCAGATCTGATACAGTTACATCAAAAGCAAGAAGGTCCGATTCAAGAAGAAAACTTGGTGAGAAGTTCAGAAACTTGGCTATGCCTGGGAAGAAGACTGTCGAGAGGTCAGCCATGTGAGGGTGAAGGGTTCTGCTTCCCTTTCGTTCCCTAAACTGGGGCTCCTCCACTTCCTCTCTGATTGTGGCAGATCTTGGTTTATGGATTGATGGTGGTGATATTACAATTGACCTGCAAGAGGTGGATTTGGGGCACTATTAAGGGCAGGTGAACGGGGGACAGACAGATCTGAGCCAGTTGGGTACAATCCACCGGGAAGCTTTTCCATACAAGCCCCACTGAAATTAATTGGAGGTGTGCAAGAGCCAAGTTTGGACTTGCCAGCCTTTTTCATTTACAGTAAATAAGAGTAGTATGCTATATTCAGGTCAGTTCAACTGCTATAAATGCTTTCCACCAAGGAAGAACTGTCAAAACAACACTGGTTAAGTATTTATATCTGACAGGTTCATCTTCCTCACAGTTGGAACACAGGGGCAGGAATATGAATAAAGATAAGCCAAAATATCAAAACGTGCATACATTTGAATTGCCATACATATAGGAATTATTCAGGGCCCATTTACTCAAGGATCTTCCTTCAGTGCACACTAACTTAGAAATATTATTATTATATAACACTTAAAGTGCAAAAAAAAGGGAAAAGAAATGAGGAGGGAAGAAAAAAGAAAGCAAACTCATGAAATCAGAGCAGAATGATCTTCCTAGCAAGGAGATGGAAGTAAGATCCCTGCAGCTGCTCCTTCTCTAGCTGATGGAGCCAGGCTAGCCTTCCCATTGCCATGATGTTCTTCCTGGGAGGCAGAGGGTGTGGCAGCCCAGTGGCCCATTGTTGATGGTAAAGCCCAGAATGTGCTTCCCTTCAGCTGGACAGTGCCAGGGCAAGCGGCAGTTGGGGCTGAGAGTTCTTTCTGGCAGGAGGGGAGGAAGCAAGCTGCCTACGGATGCTCCTTCACCAGCGAAGGGAGGGGACCAAGTTGGTCTCCTGCTTGCCATGACATTCATCCTGGGAGGTAAATGTCTGAACCAAACAATCGCAGGTGCGAACAACACCAAATCCTTACATTATGGAAGCAGTTTTTCTAACCTCTGCCATCATGAAAACTGCTGCCAGCTATACTGGTGATTGCGCTGTTTATGCATTACAGTTGCCCACACGAATACATACTAGGGGATGGCTGTAACTGTGCATCGGGAGGAAAAACAACACTTCATAAGCTGACTCTTAGTCAATCATTTAAACAGCACAGCCACGGCATATATAAACATATTGCACCCAACACCTGCACTTTACAGTGTCACACCTTTGGCAAACCTGTGCTTGCCATGTAGGTTTAATCTGTGTGGGTGGCTTTTCTGGGCACAGGAAGGTATATCTGGTAAGAAGATGGGGGAAGGAATATGGAATAAACATGCGGACGTCACAGGGGGCTGGCATATGAACCATAAATACTGGCACATGCATTTGACATTTGCACAAGCTTCTGCCATCAGTAGATCTACAGTACTTCACTTCTCCTATTCTGTTTCTTCATTTTATAAAACAACAACCCTGTACGTAAGATTCCCTACAACCCTCCTGTCAGAGACCTAATTTCTGCCTCATGCCCTAATTTCTGCCTCATTCCACAACGCCTTGGGTGACTTTGTGCAGGTCACTGAGTCTCAGACTAACTTATTTGACAGGGTTGTTGTGAGGAGGCAAATGGAGAGGAGAAAGAAATTCGGTTCTTGCAAGAGGGGAAAAGGCAGGATATAAATGTAACAATATGAATAATAAAAAGCATAATGCCTCAAATTCTGTAGATAATGTACAGCCATCATAACTACTAGCCAAGGAGAGCCTTATCCTCCATGAAATACTGCTGCCATTCCATGCCGGGACGAGCTTCACCTGCTGGATCTCGGCCTGTCACGCGGTTAGCAGAAACTCTTGCCAGAAGAATGACTCTGGGCATCAAAAGCCTGTGTGTCAGGCGCTGCACAAAGCACTCCTCCTTAAGGACCGCAAAAATTACATTCGCAGGAGAACCCTGTTCATGAACTCGGCCAACCAAGTCTTTTAGGCCTCTGCTTACCATCAGCCTCAGTTCGTCCCGACCCTGCCACGATCTCTGGAGTCAGGAGCCCAGATCGGACCCAAACCGACGAGGAGGAGGAGGAAACCGACAGTCGTAGCAGCAACAGCAGCTACTGCCAGGCCGCAGGCTAGTCAGGGCTATCCGGATCCATCTTCCGGGAGACGTGGCCACCTAATCTTCGGGCACAAGGACCCAGCGACAACAGCCGCTTTCCATCTTCTCCACACACACACACCCCGCAAGGCGCCGGCGCAGACTAGTCCTGTGCGGAAGTGACGAAAGCACGCACACCTGAAGCACCACCCCCCGTACCGTAAAGGTACCGTCGGAAGCGCATAGAGATATGAAAAGGGTAGGGTAGAGTCATCCATATATATATATAGGTATATGGAAGCCTTTCTGCCTCTTTGCACTGGAAGTAGAAGAGGAAAAGCAGTTCAGGGGGCAAATGGAGAAGAGAAAGAAATTGGGTTCTTGCAAGAGGGGAAAAGGCAGGCCCTACTTCCAGTGCAACGTGTATAAGGTTATTGTAGAAGTTTAAACTGCGTGTGTGTTTTCTGTCACTATAGTCTAGAGTAACAGGCGGATTGATCTGGGCTGTTCGTGTTACTTTGCTACACATCACAATCCTATATGTCTACTCCAAAGTCTCATTGAGTTCAGTGGGGTTTACTCCCATTGTGGGTACATTATGGCATACCTCCTTACCAGGGTGTAAGTCCCACTGAAGAGGAAGAAGCAATCTGTATCAGGATCGCTGGTGTGCATGTGTGTGCGCGCATGTGTACATCTAACAGGGTACATCTAACAGGGTACATCTATAGCATATGCCCACTAATAGGGTGTCAGCTGAGCCAGCCTCACATGCAGTTACCTGGGAATAAGTCGGAACTCAGTGGGACATTTCACCAATAAAGATCTAGTAGGTGACAATAATAAAGGCTTTTGGAGAGTTAGTGTATTTATTTATTTACAATATTTAAATACCATTCTCCATCCAAACGATTTCAGAGTGGTGAACCACAAATAGAATAAAAGAATAAAAAACACTATATTAAAATTGCTATTTTTAAAAGAACAAAGTTTTGATAAAACCCACGTTCTGGTAAAAACCACGGCCGTTCATTCAACAAAAGCTTCCTGAAACATTTTCAGGAGGTGCCTACCTGATTTCCAAAGGCAGGGAATTCCATAGGAAGGGGGGCACCACACTGAAGGCTCTTTTGGTGGACTCCAATTGGGCCATACGTCCACGTAGAACCACTAGGAACATGCCCTCAGATGGCATCAGTGACCGGGGCAGTTTGGTATGGGAGAAGGTGCTCTCTCAGGTATCCAGTCCCAAATTGTTAAGGCATTTAAGCTACTTTTTCAACCTCAGCCGCTATTTCTCATATATGGGGATGTGAACAGTGCACTATATGATTATAGGGTAGTTATTTCCAGTGGGGTGGCCATGATAGTTTGTTGCAGCTAAAATCAAACCTTAAAGACTAACAAACTCATTTTAGGAACAGGTGTGGGGAATCTTTGGCCCTCCAGACAGACTCCAGCTCCCAATATTCCTGACCATTTGGCCCTGCTGGCTGTGGCTGATGGGAGTTGTAGTCCAAAACAATTTGCCTACTGGCTTCATCAGATGCATGGAATGCCATCCTGAGTTGGCACACACACACATATAGATTACAACTCCCGTCATCCTCAGCCAGTGATGGCTAGGAGTGATGGACGTTGTGGCCCAACTCATTTGGAGCACATCAGGTTGGTGAACGCTGATGTAGGGAGAGGAATAAAAAAACAGCAGTGAGGTCAGAGGGGAATGAAATACAAGAAATAACAACGCTGGACTACACTGCAGGGTTACATTTCAGTCGAGAGTCTGTCTAGTCCAGCAAGGTGTTTCTTTTCTTTTCTGGAGCAGGTGGATGGGTCAGAGTTGTTGCTGCCAAATCATTGCAACAATAAAGTGCTGGATTTCTACACTGTCTCCCCCGAGCAGCTACCATTGTTACCAATCTGATGAAGAATGGTGTCCACAGTAATCCACAGTAATCAGGAACTCTGGAGTCTGCAGAGAAAGGAACTCTTGTCTATAAAGGGCAGCCACAAAGCGCTTGTCATTTGCTGGAGCAGCATAAGAGGACTATATTGGACTGGGACTCAGGAGATCTGGGTACTAGTCCCCACTTGGCCAAGGAAGCTCACAGGGTGACTTCGGGCCAATCACAGAACTTCTTTAAATGAGCATTTTTTGCATGCTCATGACTGGCCACTCACAGATGTTTGCAGGTCACTTTGACGATGCAGAGATCCTCCTGCACATGTCCCGCTCCATTTCCCAGTTTTAGCGATCTAAAAAAAGGCTCAGAAAACCAGACCATTCTCAAAAACATAGGTATTTATCGATATTTCCTGTGTGCAGGAGAAGTTGTGCTACAAAATGCCCACTAGAGGTCACTGTCCTATTAAACTGCATTGAGGCTGCTCACTGCTCACTGCAGAAGCGGAAGGAATGCAGGAAGCAGAGCCACGGTAAGCGAATGCGATTTTCCCCAGTCTGAAGGAGCTCACAAACTCTCAGCCCAACCTACCTCACAGGGTTGTTGTGAGGATAAACTGGAGAGGAGGAGGAGGAGGAGGAGGAGGAGGAGGATTATGTATGCCACCTAGGGTTCCTTGGAGGAAAAAAGGTGGGATATAAATGCAATAAATAAATAATAAATAAACCAACACAAACCTTTGTTACGAGTGCTTCTTCCTATCAACAGGTAAACAGTTCCCTGGCAGGATTGGTCCAAGATATTTCGCAGCCTGAGACAAAGGACAAAATGGTGCCCCCGTGCGGAAGGCAGCCGGACTGGCAGTTAAATCTTACCTGAACACACTGGCTATGAGGCGGCATCCTCCACCATATCTGAGGGGAACACAATAGCTTAGGGGATGCAGGCCAGGCCAGGCCACCTGGGACAGACATCTCTGTCCTCAGCACTTCACTGCCATTCCTATAGCATTTGCCGCTAGAGGTAGATGCAGACACCTGCCTAATAGTGCCTTATCCACTTCTTATCAGAGTGACCTATCTGATATTCTATTGGAGAGCAGTGCAACATTGTGAGTGCCACCATTCTAGATAAAACAACAACAGCCAAGAGACTTGTGGCACCTCAAAGACTAATATAAGCTAAACGTAACATACGGTATAAACTTCTGTGGACACTTTTTATGAAATACCATAATAAATGTGTTGGCCTTTAAGGTGCCACAAAGTTCTGGTTGTTTTTGCTGCAACAGAGCAACACAGTAACCCCTAGAAATTATTTCAATATCAGTGTTTTAGCACAACCAGTTAAATCCCTGTATTGGGTACAAATTTAGAAAACAACATTGGGAACACAGTAAGGAAACAAGTGTTGCTGGAAATTAGTTTGAGCTAAGGTTCACCAGACGTTTGCTTCAGAACCTGGTTTCAATTCTAAGCCTCATGGTGGAGCCAGTGCAGTCCAGGGGCTACAAACTTATGCTTGGATCTAAAAGTGCTGAGTTTAGTGCCAGCCTCCAGTATCCAAGGCAGTAAGTCTGTGTGCACCAGTTGCTGGGGAACATGGGTGGGAAGGTGTTGTTGCACTATGTCCTGCTTTGTTGGTCTCTGGTCAACAGCTGGTTGGCCACTGTGTGAACAGAGTGCTGGACCATATGGTCCCTCAGTCTGATCCAGCATGGCACTTATGTTCTTAACCTCTGCAGTGGAGAAGAATTTAGGGTATAATTCCATGCATGTTTAGACAGAAAAAAGTCCTGCAACTCCTAACATGCCCAGCCACCAAGGAGTAAATTAATACGACCTAACAACAGCCAGAAAAGTGTAATTACAAATGTTAATGCGAAATGGGAGATGATTAGTTAAGGAAGGATTTTTTAAAAAAGATCAAAATTCTTATACTTTCTCAAGCCCAAATAAAATTTCAGTTTTCAACCAGCAGGGGACACTGTTTGACACCTTTCAGTTTTCTAAAGATCATGGAGCTATACTGTCAGTGACAAATATTGAACAAAAGGGAATATATTTTCACAGGATTTGGGAGAAGCTTTTATTTCCTAAAACATTCCAAGGATGGTGGTTAGGCTCTGATGCTTTAATAATACTCTCAATTTAGAATTCTAAATTTGTAGAGCAGTTCTCCTTCCCAGATACTTTTTCTGGAGAATGAATATAAGAGAAGGGAAAGGAATTTATGATGAAAATACATAAGGCTTAGCTTCTTTTTCTGGAAGGGTCCCTGCGCCTTTCACAGCTCATGGCAGGAAGAAATTCAGTATATTAGCATAGCTAACTATTTAGCTTGCAAGTAATTCATAGCCCAGCTACTCAGTAAGGCAAGGCAACACAGGACAAGAGGAACATCAAATGGCTTAGCCTCTCTACTTTCTTTAAGTCAGTGCAGTGTGGATGGGATTTTGAAAAAAGTCACTCATATGACCCTGAAGTCGTCATCGTCTTCTTCTTCTTCTTCTTCTTCTTCTTCTTCTTCTTCTTCTTCTAAGAACATGTTTCTTTCCCTTAGTTAAAATCTGGATTCAAATTTCCCTGCACCAAGAGAAATGTCTCTCTCTGGCATCAAATTTAATAGAAATGTACACTGCACCATAACAAATAAATAAATATCATTTTTGTTTCTGCTTGCCATTTGTGATTTTGTGTTTTATGAGAAAATATGGGGAAACTTTGTCCATATTTTTGTTAACATATTATGGACAAAGTTTCCAAAATATGAACAGCCCATAAAAACTAGGGCCATTTGGCAATATTTTCAGTGGGTCTTATTCTCAAATAAATGTGCGTAAGATTGCAATCTGACATCCCAATCCTAAACATATTTAGTGAGAAGTAAATCCTACTTAATTCAATGGCATTTATTCAGCTTGATCCTAATCAGAGTTCAGTGTTCCTACAGCCATTAATTTCAAATTTTATATTAGTAAAATGCTTTTATTAGGTCATCTCAAAGGTCATAACAATCTGCATGCTTTCGAGACCTCTAGATCTCTTTATCAGGCAAGATGCAGGGGTGGCCTCTCCATAGAGCTGAACTAGGCAGTCATATAGGGCATCAAGTTAAGTGGAGTGCCAAATTTGAGGGGGGGGGGGAAATAAAACTTTTTTTTAAGTCTTCATTTTCTAAGAGGTTTTTTCTAGTTCTTTCTATATTGGATGCACTGGCAGTGGCAGTTAAAGTGGAATAGCATAATGGATGGCTTTGGATTTATAATATTAAAATTATAATTAACATTTTCATGCATTTTTATTTGAAATCGGACTGAAATATCATATGGCTGTTGTGTACAAATCTATTCTAAAATGTGATTCTATTTTATCTGATTTCATCAACATTGGTAGGACAGATGGACAGAAAAACCAAATAATTATGCCTCTGGTTAAATAAATGTGCTTACAATCATTAAATGGAAAATAGGGGCAAAATGTTTCACCGTTTACCAAACCTCAGTCTAGATTTGCTTGGGGGCATATTATATGGTTTGCCTGGGGCACCGGTTGCTGGCAGCTAGTCTGGGGTCCGGGAGGGTACTTGCATGACATATCCAAATTTACCTCTGCAGCCATGAGGCTAGAAACACAATTGTTGGCAAGATATTACAAAAAGCAGGTAGTTTGGGGATGGGAAAATAGCAGGCAAAGGGGGGGGGCAGAGACTGACTTGATATTGGACACCATATTGTTGTAAAAATCTGAACAGATCTATGATTTTCACCACAAAACATGTCAATTTCCCGACACGCATCTTACACGCATCCTACATGTGTTCGCTGACATGCACACCCAAACCGTCCACACACAGCACCCCAAAGCCCCATTCCCCACTGTCTGTCCATTGTATCCATTTCTGCAAAAGTCAAGCTGCTTGCAAGTGATTTGGTGGCACAAGAACTAGGAGCTTGTCAATATTGCCAATGCTCCTTCTTCTCCAGGTCAGACTCCATTGTAACCAGGGGTGTGACTCATCCAGATGTGACCTTGGCACACCTGGAGAGACAAAATGACCATATAAGGGAATGATAGAAGTGGAGGGACATCGCAAAGCATCTCTGGGTACAAGTAAAATAGCACATGGCAATGCAATGCCACGTCTGGCCACTACTCGGGTCTACTCGAGAGTAGCTGTAGCCGGAAATGATGTTTTGGGGGCTGTAAACCAATGGGATGAGGGCTAATGTCATGTGACATCTGATGTATAAAAGTATTTGTTTGAACCTTGGGTGTGACTCTGGAAGGCAGCGAGAGCGCCCAGTGGTCACCTATTCTGTGCAGAATAATAAATTAGTTTCCAAAGCTTCAGGAGGTCTTTCGTCAAGTGTTTCATATCTGGACTTTGGACACTTGGGAATAGCATAATTTATGCAACAATATCTACGTTATCACTGTCTTAGGATATGGAGAACAATTGCAGACATTCAAATTGGGCTCTACCAATGAATTATCAGCTGGATTTTATATTTTCAAAAATGGAAGCTCAGTAATTGTCTGCTCCTTTCTTGTTTCCATTAGTCCTAGGGCCACTGAACCCTAAACTCCATCACCTGGTAAAGCCCAGTTTGAATGTCAGCAAAACTTCTTCCTCCGTATCATATGACGAACTATGCAAACACCAGGACTTCAACATCATCAGTTTCCACACCCACCACATGTCTTGCTTCTTAAAGAGATCTTGCAAGCATACACATTTTTATGACCTCTGAGTTGCCTAGTAATGGTAATATACTAATGTGAATTTGGCATTTTCTTACAGCCAACGGGACAACCATGGTCATTAATTTCAGTGGATTTACAGAGTATGTTAATTCAGAAGCCCCACTGAGTTCAATGAGACTTACTCCCAAGTAAAACGGTAGCATAAAATAATCTGGCATGCATAACATGTATTCAGAAGAATCCAGAGTTCATTTAGCTACTCCAAATAAGTGTGGCATGCTCAGTCAAACGTTAAGTCTTGCTGTGTTTGGTTCAATGCAATTTATGGATAGGTAAACTGCAATTCCTATATGTGCTTCACTTCAGACGAAGTCCCATTGAACTCTGGGGCAAATTAAACGTAAACATGCCCATGCACAGGGCTATTAGTAGAGCAAACATACAAGTCACACTTTTAACAGGGCAAAACTATGCACGTCCACCCAAAACTATGCCCTATTGAGTTCAATGGAGTTACTCCCATGTTAAAGGTGCTTTGTCACACCTTAAACATATTTAGTCCACAAAAGCTTATTTATTTATGTTTACTTTATTACATTTATATCATGCTTTTTTCCCTCTGGCAAAGAACCCAAAGTAGTCCATTTTATCCTCACAACAACTCTGTGAGGTAGGTTAGGCGTCAGTGAGCTTCATGGCCAAGTGAAGACTAGAACGTGCAACTCCCGAGTCCCAATCTGGCACTCTAACCACTATACGACACCGGCTGTCACAGGAAAATTTATAGCAGATTAAGGACGGAAACCTCTTTATGTTTAGGCGGGGGGGGGGGGGGGAATCCTACAACTCCCAGAAAGTCCTACAACTCCCATTCTGGCTGGGTAATTCTGAGAGTTGTACTACTTTTTTCTGAACATCCTGAGGGTTTCGCTCTAAATGTGTTAAGTCTTTAAGGTGTCACAAGGCGCTTTGCTGTTTTTGTTGCAACGGACTAACACGCTACCCCTCTGCAACCTCCCATATGAGGATATATGGGATTGCAGCCTACACACAATTTCTCAGAGACACTAAATTCAGAAGGACCTGTTTTGAAGAAGCATGTATAGGATTGCACTGTAATGAATTATCCCCCGCCCCCTCACTACCCCACCAAACATCTCCAACGCAAATGCCACAGTATGCAATGATGCGCTCCTAACGCCCCGCCCATTGGAGCATGTTTTGGTATTGCAGCCTCCAATTCCCAACATGCAACGCACGGCCGTCCAGTCCCTAGGGATTGGCATCCTATCCAATGGGAGCCGGCCTCTGTATGAGTTTTGCTGCGCGGCCAATGGCCGCCAGACCCGCCAATCACGCCGCTATCCCGCCTCTGGCCTTCTCGCACATAAGCATCTCAGGCACCCGCACTAACCTCAGTCGCCGCCGGGTTTCTGTTTCCAAAACAAGCAAAGCTGAGATCAAGTGGTAACGGCTTCTCTCACCTTTTCCCAACCTGGGTAAGAACCGACTTGGGGATGGAGGGTTACTCAGCAGGAAGGGCACTCAGCAGGAAGGGGACTCAGACGGGAGGTGGGGCAGAAATTAGCCTTGCAAAAATGACCCCATAGGGCCAGCAGCTGGTGGGGCTGGTATGGAAGTGGGGTCATGGGGTTATATCTATCCAGTGTTAATCCTACTTAGAGTAAGCTAATTGAAACGTGTGGGGCTTAAGTTTAGACTCGCATTGGATATATAACTCGCTGTATCCCACCCTGTCTGTTGCGAGGGGGGAAAGTGTGAATGACGACGGCCATATGATTTGCCATGCTGGATCCGACCTTCACAGGTCGGTCTCCCTTGCCAAAAGTGAGCGGCCACTTGCCTCTTGCGGTGGTCACAAGCGTGCCCCTCTCCTTTCGCGTGCTTGGGATCCATAGCTGGGCAGCCTCTGATCGCGATGGGACTGCAGTTCTAACTTCTGCTACATGCGATCCATCAGGTATTGGGAATTGGTGAGGTAATGGAGAAGAGATTGCCCAGGCTTTTATGATGCCTTATTTACGAGGATCTTAGCTCTCAAGGAAGGGTGGACGAGGATAGGCCCTTTCCGGTAAGCGTGGGGTGGGGTGTGGAGGAAATGGTGCGCTGGTTGATTGTTTATCTTTCCAGAACAGCCCTGACTTTCGAATTCTAGGATCAGTGATGAATGTGGATGTCGGTGTATTTTCCTAGAACTCAAATGTTTTGCCAGTATTATGATCTTGGCCATGTTTAGTACTGGGTGAGAGAATTGCTTATGGATCTGAATTACACCTTCTACTCCAGCTTTCCTCAGCCTGGTGCCCTCCAGATGTGTTCAACGACACCTCCCAGCATCCTCAGCCTGCACAAAAGGAGTTGTCGTTCAGCACATCTGGAGGGCACCAAGTTGGGGAATACTGTTCTATGGGACTATAGCTCAGTGGTAGATCACTTTGCTTTGCATGCAGAAGGTCCCAGGTGCAATCCCTGGTATTTTCAGGTAGGGTTGGCAAAAACCCTGGAGAGCTGCTGTGAGTTCGTGTTGAAAATATTCAAGGGTCTGTCGCTTGTATAAGAACATATGAGGAGCCATGCTGGATCAGACAAAGGATCCATCTTGTCCAGCACTCTGTTCGCACAGTGGCCAACCAGCTGTCGACCAGGTACCCACAGGCAGGACACGGTGCAACTAGATGGACCCAGGGTCTGACTCTGACCCTGTTCAGATGATAAGCTAAGCTCCTGCCATTTATATACCGCTTTTATACTGCTTTCATAGTGCTGTATTCTGCTTGGTGTAGATCTGGCCCTGGTGTGTGCTTCAATTTCTTGGTTGGGTCCTACACTGCCAGTTCATAAATTCCAGGAAGGCATCGGTTGACATGCCTATCTATGTGTGAAAAGGGGTGATTAACATGAGAGAGTATTTTTTCCTGGGGAAAATGAGACCCAGAGTCTCTGGAGGACTAGATATCCCTGGAACAGATGAGTAGATTTCCTTTTATGTAACATTTTCAAACACCTTAATACAGTGTGGGGAAATGTCCAATCCCAGTCAAAAGCTTCTAAATTGATTACAAAAAGGGCTGAGACTGCACAAGTAACTTTGTGCATCAGGGAAACTCTAGCAGTTGACCTGACTTACGAAGCTGTGTGCCTCTAATGAAGCTACCAGTAAGTTCAGAGCAGACTAAAGCAGCAAGTAATTATGCCTTGTGTGAAGAGAAAACATAAGGGATTCTCATTTCTTAAAGCCGTTAGTCATTATTGCTATATGGAACATCCATGTCTACAGCCTGTGTCTCTTGTATTTGGGGGCATATGACCAGATGCTGGGGCAAATAACAAGGGATGGCTATTGGGGAATTACCCAGATGCATTGCCACTAGTGGAGACTTTATGAACTTCAGTGAGGCAATTTTGCTACTTGTCCTTCAGCAGTATTTGCATGCTCATATTGAAGTGCCGTGTGTCCAGTCTTAATAGTTTCTGTAGCAAGCATACTTGAGAACTTGCTTTATTTAATAGATCTTCCAATAATAATAATATTAATAATACATTTATTTCTTACCTGCCTCTCCCTTTGGATCAAGGCAGGGAGCAACATCAATACAAACAATATAAAATATAGCAATGAAAACTCTTTTTCAATGAAATGAGGTTTTGGAATGAAGGAATCGAAAGTGTTTGTAGGCCTTAGTTGATTAACAAAACTACATGTCACAAGATTGGTTTTCTTTGCTGCTGTGATGATTTCATCTTGGGCATGATTTAGGCAAAGTTAAGCACTTTGTTAAGTGCTTAACTTTGCCTAAAAGTTAAGCACTTAACTTTTGTTTTAACTTTTGTTTTAACAGAACAAAGTTAAGTTCTGTTAAAACAATGGGCTTTGCGAAGTGATCCTAGACATGATTACTTGGAAGAAAACCTAGTAAGTGTGCTTTGGATTGCAGAACTTAAAAGTGCTTAATTTTGACTGGATTGTTTTAAAGTAGGGCTGTTGCATGATTAAAGGTATCTTGAGGTGTCACACTGTATACTCCCATATGAACCTACCTAATTGTTAAGTTCTGCTTCTGGTGGTATCATAATCAGAATTGAAACAGGGCCTTTTCTGTGATGGCATTCTGATTGTAGAATGCTGTCCTCAGGGCCATTCCACTGATGTGTACTTTGTCCTTTTGGTTCCAAGTGAAAAACTTATCCTGAGTTTTTAATAGATGACTACATTTCTGCTGTTATGTTTTACTTCAGTACTTGTAGGAGGGTTTTTTTTGTTTTTACTGCCAATGGGGATCTTTAATGGTTTAAATTTTAATTTTTAAAGCTTTTTATGTTTGACGCTGAAAAGATTCTTTAGCTCCAAATTTCAAACTCAGTGACCCTGTTCAGAGAACACACTAAACCATGACGGTTAAACATTTTGAGATAAACACTATGGGTTAGCATATTGTGTGAACCATGACTTAGCGTGTCGTGTGAACCATTCCTAACCGTGGTGGCTACATAACCATGGTTTTAACACGCTCATTAAGCATTTGCTGCAAAATGGTTAGTGGTCTAACCATGGTTTTGCATGTCATCTGAACAGGCCCAGTATAAACTAATTATTCTGAGATAGGTAACTGGCGCAGAATTGACCATTGCCACTCTCCCAGAATCCCCTTCAACCATTGCTGATGCGCCTCCTTGGAGGAGGTGTGTGTGTGAGAGAGAGAGTGAGTGAGAGAGAGAGAGATGCAATGCAGAGTGCCAACAGGTTAGTAGAATCTAGGTTAGGCAGTTTGAAAAATTACAAGGATCAACTGGAAGGCCGTATGTAGGTTATGAGCTCCATGGGTTACTTGGCTAAACTGGCTCCTCTTGTAATCTCTCAGCCAAGGGTGTAGTGCGTGGTGTAAAAAAACATTCTTTCACCCTGCCATTCAGGAATTTCAGCATAGTATGCAGTGGTGTCCTTTTTCCAACAGGGTTCTGAGCCTGTATGACTTTGGAGAGAAGATGAGGAATGATAAACAAGCTTTCCAGAAACACAGCTTGTCTTCAGTTGCCAAAATCATTTTATGGATCACTAACTAGTTAAAGAAGTAAATTGATTGTTCTCACAATGGAAGGATGTAAACCATGGGCAGCCCCACAGATCTGTATTGGAACAGGTCCTTCTTGTTCAACCCCAACTGCAGATCATCTATGAACAGTGAAGTGTCCAAGTTTGTAGACGATGCCAAATTAGTTAGGGTGGTTAAAACAAAAAGAGATCATGAAAAGATGATTTCCTAAAGGACCTCTCCAAACTGGGGGAAATGGGCATTAAAATGGCAAATGCGGTTCAATGTAAACAAAAAGGTCCTAACTTCATATATGCTGATGGGGTTTGTGGTGAAGGTGATTGACGGGAAAGAGATCTTGGGGTTGTGGTGGATGATCCAAAGTTTGACCCAATGTATGGCAACTGTGAAAAAGGCAAACTCCATAATGGGGATTATTAGAAAGGGAATGGGAAATAACATTGCCAAAATCATAATGCAAATGCACTTGGAATACTTTGTACAGTTCTGGTCACTGCATTTCAAAAAAGATATTGTAGAGCTGGAGAAGGTGTAGAAAAGGGCAACTGAATTATCAAGGGCTAGATTAACACCCCTTTGAGTGAAGATTACACTGTTAGGTGTTATTTAGTTTAGAAAAAAAAGGCAAGTAAGGGGATGAGGGACATGATAGAGGTGTATAAAACTATGTGTGGTGTGGAGAAAGTGAATAGGGAGACATTTTCACCTAGGCCCTCCATTGAAGCTGAATGGTGGGACATTCAGAATGGATAAAAGGAAGTATTTCTTCATACCTAGTAAGATTGTAACAAATTCTATAAGGAGTAGTGATCGTTGCCAACTTGCATGACTTTAACAGGGGAATAGGCAAGTTCTAGGGAGGATAAGGCTCTCAATGGCTACTAGACCTGGTGGCTATACCTCTTAGTACTAGTTGTTGGGGAACACGGGTTGGAGGGTGCTCTTGTGATCAAGCCCTGCTTGTGGGCTTCCCATTCAGGCTGGCTGGACTCTGTCTGATCCAGCAGGGCTGCTTTTATGTTATCGTTCCCTCCAATGCATGACCAGAAGGGCATGTTGGGTGTATTCTGGGTCCATATTGTACAATTGTATGGCCCAACAGGCCTAGCCAGTACTCTGTGGGCTGTGTGCGTGTGTGTAGAACTGTGCTGTAGAATCCTCCACAGTGCTCATTCCGTGGCTGACACTCTTCCACAGATCCTTCACTGCAGAAAAGGTTAAAATTTCTACAAAAAGTAGAACATTTGTGGGGAAAACCCTGTTGTAATGTTTAGAATCTAATACTGAATGAAGAAAACTAATACCTTTACAACATAATTGTATTCAAGTCTACTCAAAAATAAGCCTCATTGAGTTCAGTGGGGCTCAGTCCCAGGTCAGTGGGTAGAGGAGTGCAGCCTTAAAGAAATTGTTGAAATTGTTCGAGAGAAATTGTTCTTGTTAGAGTTGAAACCAAAATAAATTATTTGGGGGGGGGATGTTTGTATGGCTATGATGGTCTTAACTGATTATTGCTAGCAAACCTGGATTTTCTTTGTATAAGTAAGTTAGGGTTGTTGTTTTTATAGGAACACCTTATGCTCAGATTTTTGCAGGTAGGATTTTTTTAAAAAGGCTAACGTTTTTGTGAAGCCTAAATAAGTTTTGACCTTCACTAAATCCTGCAGTTCCAAGGTTTTTTTTTAAATAGATGCATTTTATATATTGAAAGAAAACCACAATGTACTTCAAATCAAATGCAACTACCATTTCATGATTTGCATTCCACATTGTCAGAGGGTCTCTTTGCTGTTCTCCTCTGATCAAGTCTGGGATATGACCAAGTCTGGGATCTGATAACAGATTATCACCAGTTGTGTGCACAGTGCAGGAAAATCAAAGCAGTCTTTGAAGTAAAACTAGCTTTATCTCCCATTATAACCTGACCTCGTTATCAGCCAGGTTTAGAAATCTTGTCTTTATACAGACTTCTCTTATCAGAGGTGGTTGTATGCATACTTATCCTAGTCTCATGATTGGATCAGCATAACCTTGCAGATAAGTACAAAAAAATCTTAGCTTGTTATAAATGTAACCCAAGAAAAGAAGGAAAATTGCTCCTTTTTTCTTTCTCATTCACATACACTGGATGGGAAACACCCATGCAATTAGCACTGCCCATGTTTTCATAACTGGTAGGGGTCTCCCTTTGTTGTGTAAAGGGAGGGTTAGGTTGAATTAACTCTAGGCATTTGCTTCAGGGCCTTGTTGAAGTATGATCAATTTCTTCCAAAGAACACATTATGGTCTAGAAAATGTTTCCTTATTGGACTCAAGGGCCCAGCTTTACATTCTCCCACACATATTGATCCCTCTCTTTGAAATAAGGCATTTGTAGAAGAACTTCCTGTTGGACTGTGTCCAGTTGCCAAGCAGATTCATAAAAAGAAATAACCATTTTAGCAAGGAGCTTGCAGCTGCCAGCACTTAAGCACTCTTATCTGCTTGCTGAAAACCTGGGCCAAGGGCCAAAGGATTGCTTAAATATTTTGGGGGCAAACTGAGGTGAGCTTGGGGTGTCTCAAGCAGCAGCTCCCCAGTCCTCATAGCAAAAGACTATTTTAAAGAGGGATCCACAGTTGCTGGATGACCTTGTAGCCAAACCAACAATTGTGGCTGTGTGCCATTTTCCTTTGTTGGCTTGGCTGTTGCATGGGTGAAGCAGGCACCAGAGCCAAGTGCAGGCCAAGGACACTCCACCCCTCTCTCTACTGCTCCAGAAATGGAGACAGGGACTTTGGCTGGTACTCAGCTGAAGTACTTCAGGTGCTATTGGCAAGCAAAGGCCAAGGAAGTTCTCCCCCCGCCTGCTCCCGAAAGGAAGTGGGGGCTTGGTCGCTTGGTTGGGGCACTGTGGGCACCTTGCAATGCTGGAGCCAGAGAATCCTCGGCTTTCTTCTTGACCTTGGAGCTGGGAAGGGAGTGATGGTTGCTGTGCAATATGATCCCCACAAACTTCTGCAACTCCAGGACAGGGTAGTTGCTCACCATGCTTGCCAGTGGATAGTGACCCGTTTGCTGTGTGGTGAGTGCAATTGTGGAAACTTGCTCTTGAAACTGAGGGGAGTTATAAAAACAGTTTGCTATATGGCAGGAGTGGGCGACTTCTGTGCCAAAACATCTGGAGGGCCACAACTCCCATTATACCTCACTGCTGGCTGTGCTGGCTGATGGGCATTGAAGGACAACACATTTGGAGAGCCACAAGTTGGCCAGCTCCGTTACCTAGGGTAATGGTGTTTGACTGGGAATAAAAAAATCTATGAATCCATGGGCTCTTTAAGTAATTCTTTGGATCCTGGCCACGGTGTCCCCTTCAGTGGCACACACATTTTAATTCTTCCTCACCAACTAATCCAGCAAATGCACTGTTCTGTGTTTCCCTTGTTTCCACTAAAGTAGATGTTATAATTGTGTCCAGAACATGTTCACAACAACACTACATCATGTGAATTAATTCTAAATCCCTCCCAGCCACCCCAAAAATGTTTCAGCCATTGTGTTTGTTTTTTCTGGAATGACTGCAAACAGTGACATTTCCAAGAATCCACATCAAGTTTCTTCTGTTATTCCAATTTAACTCTGGGGGCTCACCATACCAGTGACTGTATCATCCCTCTTTCCACATTTGGAGTATCTACTCCAGCCTTGCCCCACTTGTTGCTGTCCAGATATTTTGGACTACAGTTCCCATCTGCCCCAGCCAGCATGGCCAATGGTTGGAGATGATGATAGTTGAACTGGCTGTTAGAACAGTGTGACAATGGAACCAGTGACCTAGGGAGGTCGTGGGCTCTCCTACACTAGAGGTATTCAAGAGGCAGCTGGACAGCCATCTGTCAGGTATGCTTTAAGGTGGATTCCTGCATTGAGCAGGGGGTTGGTCTCGATGGCCTTATAGGTCCTTTCCAATTCTACTTTTCTATGCATCTGAAGGGCACTAACTGGGGAAGGCTGAGCTAGTCCCTTCTTTTAAAAAATGAGTTTATGTTAACAGTGCACTTTAGCCAACTTGGACCTTTTACACTTTACTGATGATTCAGCATAATGTGACCTTGGCTGAAGTAATGATAAGGGTTAACTCTGTATTTAGACTGAACAACTTAAACAGACGCAACGTTGGAGTTATTAAGCAGTTGTATCTCCCCCCCTGCACTCACTGCAGTCCATAAACACATCTCTGCACCTTTAGTTTCATATCATGAATGACTGGCATATACTTAGAGCTGGTGTAGGGTGTGAGGATTCAACTGTATAAAAAAGGGTTAAATTGAATGTAATGAGTTAAAATGTATGTACTGTTAAGAATCAGCATACACTCTGGAGGTGTCCTGGTTTAGCTTGAAGGTATGGAAGTGCAAATGGGAGGAAGACATTTCAGTGTAAGATTAACATACATGCAAAAGATCTCCTGATTACATTAACGACTCTGCCCAGTAAGATCAGGTTTTTAGGGGGAAAAGTAGAAAGCTGAGAGAGGTGGAGTTCAAACTGAGAAGGGGGGGGAAAGAGCCAATAGAAAGAGCTAGCCAGAGAGACAATGGGAAAGGCTGGCTGGTCAGTTGGAGAGAGTTTTAAAAAGGAGAGAGGGGAGGGATTCAAGTAGTTGGGGATGGAGGATTGAGTCATCCCAGAGAGATGCAGGACAATTGGGCTTTGGGAGGGACTCAGAGCCTGATTTGAGGAAAGCTGGACTTAACTACCAAGGTTCAGGTAGCCAAACCAGATGAAACTGCGGTTTTATTTCTGTTTGTTTATTTGTATTGCCTTTGAAAGTAACAGCTCTATGTGTGTAAATACCTTAAGCAAGTGTGCTTTACTATGTCTGGAATAGTAAAGAGTTTTGGTTTAAAACCTGAGTTGTTAGAGATTCCATTTCACACCCGCCTATAGCTAAAACCCCCACGCTACTGAGAGGGGAAAGAAGAAAGGTGGAAACTTGGGTCCCAAAAGGGACAGAATGGCTCTTAAAGAGGCAAGATATCTTTAAGGAGCAGGGTCAGAGGTTCCAGCCAGGAAGGTGGAACTCTTGACAGTTGGGGTGGATCCCCGACATAGGGTTACTGGCTAGGAGCCTGAGATACATTGTGGGAAGTCCCTGGTTCAAATTTCACCTCCCCCATGAATTCCTTAGGTGGCATTAGGTAAGTCACTTTCTCTCAGCCTCACTCCATCACCATCCCTCTGCAATATGGATGATAATAATACTGACCTACCTTATAGGGTTGTTGTAAGGATTGCAATTAGAGAATGTGTGTGCGCAAAGCAGTCTGAACACTTAAAAGTGTTAAGTGTTAAATAAATGCCCTCAGTTTGTTATGCATTTATCTGTTTAATCCAAGTGACTTGCTACTCATTAAATGTGTATACATCAAATGGGTATGGCTAAAGTAGTAGTAATGGTTGAAATAAAACAGCAATAAATTAATGAACAATGGAATTTAATCAGATTCAGGGCTCAGCATGCGAATTGAGATTTGTGTGTATCAGACTGAAATGCTAATGTGCCTCCTCCAGTGATGTTCTGACTTAAAAAGTTAAGAAGAACTGTGCTAGATCATTCTGTTCACGCAATGGGCAACTAGCTAAGTGTGGGAAACCCACAAGTAGAACTTAAGTGCAGCACCACTCTCCTGGTTGTGTTCTCCACCAACTGGAAATGATTTATAGCCATCATGGAGAGCCAGCGCGCTATAGTGGTTAGAGTGTTGGATAGGACTCAAGAGATCCAGGTTCTAATCTCCACTTAGCCATGAACTCACTCGGTGACTTTGAGCCAGTCACTGACTCTCAGCCTGACCTACTTTACAGAGTTGTTGTAAGGATAAAATGGAAAGCAGGACAATGACCATGTAAGTTGCATTGGGTTCCTTGTAGGAGGTGATAAGTGGGATATAAATGTATAGTAACATTAAATTAAAATAATTACTACTAGCCATTGGTATCCTCCCTGAATTTGTCTAATCCCCTTTTGAACCCATCCATATTGGTGACCATTGCTACATCTTGTAGGGCAGTGATGGGCAACCTTTTGAGCTTGGTGTGTCAAACTTCGCCAAAAAACTGAGCATAACTCGGGTGGTGTGTCACTTTGAGGAAAAAACATTATTTCGCGATATTTATAGTTTAAATAACATAAATGTATAATTGTTATATATAATTGTATTTAATAAACCAAAAACTAATTATTTAACTTACCTGCTTAGTGACTTCTTTGTTCATCCGTCAGTCGGTTTCTTTTGTTGGTCTTGATATTATTTAGCTTGTGTGGGGTGCCGTGAACTAAGATAAGTGAGGGGGAGGGGGAATTCTTTAACGAACCTGCCTATTAGTGACTTTTTTGTTGCTGAATTTCATTGGCTAAATCTTCAATTGAAGGTTGGTATTTTGTACACTTCAGGCCCAAACAAGCGCTACTAACTTCATCTATCAATCTGTTTCTTTTGTTGGTTTTGATATTATTTAACACTGAGAATAAGGCCTCACAAAAGTATGTAGAGGGAAAAATTGTGAGTAAAGCCATTGCTATATTTTTCAGGGTGCTAAAAGTGTCTGGTAGTCGGTTCCAGGCACTCCAAATTTCCTGTTCGTAGTGGCACTCCTCTTGATTCTCCAAGCGGCACCTTTCCAGATTCTCAAGCTTTGACCTCAAGTCGACAAACACCTGAGCCCAGATACTGTCTTGAAATTCTGCAAGTTGCATCTCCAAATCATCAATTTGCATCCATTGGAAACCATTTAATTCCAAACTACTGTAGACTACTACATCAGGATACTTAATTATTTTCATGGTCTGTTCTAGACTTCTAAATTGACTAAATCTATCACTAAACTGGTCAAGTAACGAGTCTAAAACATGCTGGTACTTCATATGCAAGAGTTCCATTTCATTTTGTACAGCTGCACTGGCCTTCTCAAAATACTTTGTTACTCGAGGAAAATACTTATAAGTTTTAGTTTCTACATCTCGCTTGAAAATTTTAACTTTATTTTCAAAAGCTTTTATGTATCCAAACATAACGTCAATACTTTTGCCAAAACCTTGTAACTTTAAGTTCAGTTCATTAATATGAACAGAGAGATCTGTAAAAAACATCAGGGTGTTGACCCACTTATCATCATTAAGCTGAGGAAAGTTTCCCAGATCCTTATCGTCAAGAAATACCTTAATTTCTTCAAAGCACTCCACAAAGCGCTCAAGAACTTTGCCTCGGCTCAGCCATCTTACATTATTGTACATCAGCAGTCCACTGTAGGTGGAATCAACCTCCAGTAAAAGTGCCGAAAATTCTCGCTTGTGAAGGGGGCGAGCAGCTATTAAATTAACTATTTTTGTAACAACTGACATTAAGTTGTTTAAGTCGGTGAATCCTGCCTTGGCACATAAAGCCTCCTGATGGATAATACAATGAAAAGGCACAATCGGATGTCCAATAGCTTCTGTAAACAATTTGACAAATACGACTTTTTTCCCCACCATATTTGGTGCCCCATCTGTCGTCACTGACACAACTTTAGAGATATCAATACTTAGGTCACGAAATGTTTGTATAACAACCTTACAGATTTCGCTTCCTGATGTACTTGTTGGCACTGATACTAACTTTATCAACTCTTCTCTCATTGTGAGACCATCACAATATCGACCAATAATGGCCAACTGAGCATGTGATGTGACATCAGTAGTTTCATCAAGAGAGATTGAAAAATATTTACACTTCCTTATGTCTCTCTTTAATTGATGTTGTACGTTTGTGTTCAGTCTCATTATTCAGTCTTTTATAATATTTCTACTGAGTGGTAACTCAGATATTCTCTTAATAATTGCATCTTTATTCTGCATATCGTGAAATAGAACTGGTGCACATCTTAGGAGAGTTTCTTTAATAAATTCTCCCTTACTGAGCGCTTTTCCATGCTGAGCTATAGAGTGAGCAATGCTCAAACTTGCAGATGTTAAATTTGTAGAGCCTTTCATAAATTTAAGGATGGAATTAGATTGGCTCTTATAAAGGTGTAGCTGCCTGGAAATGTATTCCTTCCTTTCATCCTCCCTTTTTTCCAAGAGCTGGGAATGATTAGTTTCAAAATGTCTATTTATATTCCACGTTCTGCTTACTACCGTTTCAGTACATAGAACGCAAAATGATCTGCCATTTTTTTCTATAAAGCCATACATCTCGGTCCATGTCTCTTGAAAGGGTCGGCCACTGCTACTACCACTTCCTTTACTTAACCTTAGTTTTTTATTTTTTGGGGTTCTCCATCAGGGGGGCAGTGGCAGAAGATAGAATTATAGATAGCTTGTTAGGCCTGCAGGCAATTAGGGGTTAACTAGCCTAACTAACCACAAAATGGTGCATGTAACTGTCTTTTAGGAAAGGGCAGGGGTAATAAGCAGAAATAGGGGTTAATAAGGATGCACAACAGTAATAGTGGTGAAATAGAGTCTGCACTATGGAGCAAGATGGTGTTCCTTATGTGAATTAAAATGGCTGCTGCTATTTCTAATGGCGGGAAACAGCACCCATAGCACGCCACAGGCCCTCGCCTCTCCCAGCCTCCCCCTCACTTATCTCAGTAATGATGGATTAGAAATCCATGACACCCCAGAACAGTAGATAATGGTTGCTGTGGTTAACTGTTATTTGGTTACTGGTAATGGCAGGGCCCCCAGAGATGCGTCCCCTGCTGCGTTCCGCTGCTCCCTGCTCTGCCGGCGGAAGTGAGGGCAAAGATCCCGGCTTAACCGGAAGTCCCAGAACTAGACGCTCTGTGCTGGACTTCTGTTGTTTTGGCCTACAGACCTCCGGCACAGAGTGTCTAATAGGGGAGGATGAAACATTTGCGACTAGAGTCTAACTCTAAGACTCTAGTCGCAAATGTTTCATCCTCAGGAGCAGCAAATGTTTCATCCTCGGCTACTCGAGGATGAAACATCCTTCTCGGCATGCGGCCGCCTCAGCGGCCGCGTGTCATCAGAAATGGCTACGCGTGTCAGTGCTGACACGCGTGTCATAGGTTCGCCATCACTGTTGTAGGGAATTAACTATGCACTGTGTGTACTTCATCCTATCAGTCCTGAATCTCCTACAAATCAGCTTCTTTTGATGACCCTGAGTTCTAGTATTCAGTGAGAGGGACAAAAAAAGTCTTCCTATACCTGAGCGTAATTTTGTACACTACTAATACGTCTCTCCTCACTCACCTTTTCTCTAAGGTAAACAATCCCAGGCGTTGTAACCTTTGCTCATAGGGGAGTTGCTCCAGCCCCTCGATCACTTTAGTTTCCCTTTTCTGCAACTTTTCCAGCTCTGGCCTGCCTAGATCAGGAGAGACAACTCAAATAAGCTTTCCCTTGGTGGTGCCACTGTAACCTGTGTGAAAGAGGAAGCAGTTTCAACCAGGCAGTGCATGGCCATTTCCCCTGCACAGTGCTGAGTAGGCAGATCAGTGTGAAGTCATCTTCGTTAACCTAGGGTAGCTGAGCATGATCAGCAGCTGGGGGGGGGGGGGGGAGAACTTCCTGCCAGGCTGCACTTCAATCTAATGGAGCGTGGCATTCCTCTTTTGCTCTCTTCACAGAGACTGGGGCACGTGTTCAGTCAGGCTGGGCTGTAACTTACAGCCACTCTGCACGCCAGTGTTACAGTACTGCAAAGGCATTTGGGATACAGTGAGGGAGCAGGTGAAGAAAAAGGGAAACGAGCAACCTACGAAGGGAGAAAACAAAGTGCAGTTTGTTCGATCATCTGCCAGACGAACCCTGGGTAAGACAACAAACTATGGGTTAAACGTGGGTTAAACAAGGCATGGGTTAGGGTTACATGCACAATAGGTCTTAATGTTCTATTTACTGTGGACTTTGCGCTACTTGTGAAATAACTTATTTTTATAGGCATATTGTTATGGATTTGTTTTGTTTGTCTGACATTTGACTCGTGTTTCACAGTTCCTGTAGTTCTTGAGTTAATAAGGAAGAGGATGGCTTTGAAGCTAGCTGTACTGCTGGGCTGCATCCTGGGAATTAGTGCCCTTCCTCTGGAGGACCCTGAAGATGCAGGCAAGCATTGGGTTATCATTGTTGCTGGTTCCAATGGCTGGTATAACTACAGACACCAGGTAAGAGTGCCTGAAGAAGCAAGGGAGGTAATTGTGTCAAACCTAGTAGAGTGTTGAATCTAGTCGAGACTTTTCCCCCACACCGAGGGTTGGCTCACAGATGCATGTGTATGACTTGGTGTGTTTTTCACAGCCCAAAGTGTCATTGAATTCCATTGGAAAATAATGGTCTGTTGTGGTTAGTCCAAAAGTTCTCTCTGCAACTTCCTATCAACACAAGCAAATTGGCACATGATGATGGTGCAGCCATGATGTCTCTGATCATCAGCCTTCCCCAGTCTGGTGCCCTCCTGATGTTTTGGACTTCAATTCCCATCATCCCCAGCTGAACAGGAATGCTGGGAGTTGTAGTCCCAAACACCTGGAGGGCATCGGCTTGGGGAAGGCTGCCATACCTGAACTGTGAAGTCATTGGCCATCTGACTTGCAAGCAGCGTAATCTAACCAATGAATTGACTAAACGTTGCAACCCTAAAAGTTTGCCCTTGCATCTATGGGGGTTTGCCCTTGCAATCTATAGAGGGAAGTTACTGCACTTCTCCGTGCGTGTGCCAGCTGTCCAAGCCTCCGAGGGTTTTAGATGTCTAGAACTTGCACACACCTTCTCTCGCCACCTGTGGTGGTGAAGTGGGATGTACCAATCAGATATGCATAGGAATTCTTGTGCAATCTCCACTCAAATATGTAAACTTAACTCCAAGCAATTTGAGTCGAGAGGAGACAGATGTGGTAAGAAATAAGCATTAGAGGATGAACAGGGTTGTGGTGGAGGAGGAGGAAATGTAACTGCTTGAGCTAAGGTCTATTAGATGAAAGTTAAGTCATGTGAAGAAAGGTTGCAACAGAAAGCTTATAATAACAATCTAGGATCTTGCACAATTACTAACCTTTATTTGTTCCAGGTGTGAACTCTCAGAGGGACATGTTTATCACACTTCTAGACCTCTCTGCAGCTTTTGATACCACTGACTATAATAGCTGGAGGTTGCTATTGCATGCATGTCTTATATGTGGATTTCCCTGTGGACAGCTGGTTTACCACTGTCTGCACAGAATGCTGGATGAGATAGACTTTTAGCCTTGTCCAGCATATCTGTTCTTATATACTCTGTGATGAGTTTGCCCTTGCCTCCATATTGTCTGAGATGTGACTTCTGACTGTAACTGATCATAGATGAATCAATTAACTGATCACACTGAGCAAAGTATCATTAAGGAGATGTCTAATTCAGGATTTGAACCCTCAACAGGTTTTTTTTATCAATCTCAGGCTTTTCTTTCAATCTTTTACTTCGAAACATCAAGCCATCTTGATGTGAGAGCAATAGAACATACAAAAATACAAAATTGTTGAAACAAACAAGCAAAACCCACACATCTTAAAATCTTTTAAAGAATTGTTTCAGGAGCATGTCTTCCTTAAAAAAGAAAAAAAATGTCTCAACCAAGATACAGCATTTCCAAGCTGACTCATAAGGAGTAGAGAAGTCAAGTTGAGCACAGATGTTCTTGTAAAAACTCTCAGCTCTGTCTTTCATATTTATATATTTATTATTATTATTATTATTATTATTATTATTTATTACATTTATATATTGCCCCATAGCCAATGCTGTCTGGGTGGTTTACAAAAATTAAAACTTTGGACATTAAAATCGATATACAAAATTTTAAAACATAAAACAGACAACATATGAAAACAGTGTACATTTAAAACAGCTGTGAACTCTCAGCCAGGCCTAAATATAGTTCTAGGGTCAATTAAAACTCAGTATATGCTGTTAAATGCCTGGGAGAAGAGGAAAGTCTTGACCTGGTGCCAAAAAGATAATAATGTTGGTGCCAGGCGAGCCTCATCAGGGAGATCATTCCATAGTTGGGGGCCACCACTGAGAATACCCTCTCCCTTGTTGCCATCCTCCGAGCTTCCCTCGGATTAGGCACCCAGAGGAGGAGGGCCTTAGATTTTGAATGTAGTGTATGGCTAGGTTCATGTCGGGAGAGGCATTCCATCAGGTATTGTGGCCCCAAACCATGTAAAGCTTTATAGGTTAAAACCAGCACCTTGAATCGGGCTCGGAAACGTACAGACAGCCAATGCAAGCGGGCCAGAGTCAGTTTTATATGTTCAAACATCTTGGTCCGGGTTATTAGTCTGGCTGCCGCATTTTCACAACCTACAGCTTCTGAACCGTCTTCAAAGGCAGCCCCACGTAGAGTGCATTGCAGTAATCTAACTTGGAGGTTACCAGAGCATAGACAATTGAAGTCAGGTTATCCCTGTCCAGATGGGGTGTAGCTGGGCCACCAACCAAAGTTGGTAGAAGGCACTTCGTGCCACCTGAGCCTCAAGTGATAGAGATGGTTCTAGGAGAACCCCCAAGCTATTAACTTGCTCCTTCAGGGGGAGTGCAACCCCATCCAGAACAAGTTGAAGACCCTCCATCCGGTCAGCAGAAACACCCACTAACAGCATCTCAGTCTTGTCTGGATTGAGATTCAGTTTATTAGCCCTCGTCCAGTCCATTGTCGCAGCCAGGCACCGGTTTGGCACATCCACAGCCTCACCTGATGAAGATGAAAAGGAGAAATAGAACTGTGTGTCATCAGCGTACTGATGACAACGCACTTCAAAACTCCGGATGACCACACCCAATGGTTTCATGTACATGTTGAACAGCATGGGGGACAAGACTGACCCCTAGGGAACCCCATACTGGAGAATCCACGGGGTCAAGCAATGTTACCCAAGCACTACCTTCTGGAGCCGACCAAGTAGAAGTGGAACCACTGCAATGCAGTGCCTCCCACTCCCAACTCAGACAGTCGTCCCAGAAGGATACCATGGTCAATGGTATTGGAAGCCACTGAGAGATCAAGGAGAATCAACAGAGTCACACTTCCCCTGTCTTTCTCCCAACATAGGTCATCATACAGGGCAACCAAGGCTGTTTCCATGCCAAAACCAGGCCTGAAACCCGACTGAAATGGATCCAGATAATCAGTCTCATCCAAGAGTGTCTGGAGCTGGCCCGCAACCATCCACTCGAGGACCTTGCCCAGGAATGGAACATTTGCTACTGGCCAATAATTATTAAGGTTTTCCAGGTCCAGGGAAACTTTCTTCAGGAGTGGTCTCACTACTGCCTCTTTCAAGCGATCTGGGACCACTCCCTTGCGCAGAGAGGCATTAATCTCTTCCCTAGCCCAGTTGGCTGTTCCATCCCTGCTAGCTTTTATTAGCCAAGAGGAGCAAGGATCCAATATGGAGGTGGTTGCACGAACCTGTCCAAGCACCTTGTCAACATCCTCAAGCTGTATCAGCTGAAACTCATCCAAGAAAACAGGACACGCCTGTGCTCTGGATACCTCACTAGATTCACCTGCTATAACACTGGAGTCTTAAGTCCTGGTGGATGCCAAAGATTTTATTCTGGAAGTGCCTAGCAAATTCAGTACAGTGGGCCTCAGATGGTTGTACCATGTACTTGGGGCCGGCATACAATAGCCCTCGGACAACTCTGAAAAACCCTGTTGGGCGGCAGATTGATGATTTGATAGTGGCAGTAAAGTATTGCTTTTTTGCTGCTCTAACTGCCCGTAAATACAGCTCACCAAAGGCACTTACCAGTGTTTGATTGCATCCACTAGAAGTTCGTCTCCATCTGCCCTCAAGCCATCTCCTATTTTGTTTCATTGCTCTCAGCTCTGGAGTATACCATGGAGCCATACGAGCTCTACTCAGGAGAGGGTGCTCAGGAGCAATCGTGTCAACTGCCTGGGTCATTTCTGCATTCCACAGATCGACCAGGGTTTCGAGAGGAGCACCAGCCCTATCAGCTGGAAAGCTTCCCAGAGCACTTTGGAAACCATCCGGATCCATTAGTCCCCGGGGGCAGACCATTTTAATAGGTCCCCCATCCTTGCAGAGGGGGAAAGCTGCTGTAAGTCTAAATCTCAGCAGGCAGTGATCTGACCATGACAAAGGGATTGATGTGAAGTCCCCCACTTTCAGATCACCATCTCCATGTCCAGTTGCGAAAACAAAGTCTAGAGTATGCCCTGCTACATGCGTTGGGCCGGTGGCATGTTGGGACAGTCCCATGGTTTTCATGGAGACCATGAAATCCTGAGCTGCTCCAGATATGGTGCCCTCGTCATGAATGTTGACATCCCCCAAAACCAACAGTCTGGGGTATCTCAGCAGTGCACCCGAGACCACCTCCGTCAGCTCACCTAGGGAGTCTGTTGAGCAGCGGGGGCGGGGGGGGGGGGGGCGGTACACCAACAGAATCCCTAATCTGTCCCGCTGACCCAACACAAGGTGCAAACACTCCAGACCAGTACTTGCATGGACAGGGAGCTTGCAGAGGGAGATGGAGTTCCTATAGAACACAGCACCCTCCCCCTCCCCGACCCTCAGGTCTACCCTGATGCTGAGCCAAATACCCCGGTGGGCACAGCTGGGAACTCGTTCCTGCTCACCCACCCAGTTCTCAGTTATACATGCCAGATCAGCTACCTCATCCACAATTAAATCGTGAATGAGGGAGGCCTTATTATGCACCGATCTGGCATTTAAAAGCAGCATCCGGAGACCTGAGAGCTGGCTGATAGGGCAATCAGCAAACCTGCGGTTGCAGGGAGGACTGGAACACGGCACAGCCGTTAACTGTCTGGGCCGCGTTCCCCTTACCTGGCAAGTCCTCCTCACAACACCATATCTCCCTCTACCCGTCACTACACTAATTGCCCCCCTCAAATCCCCCCACTTGGCTCTGTCTCCTCCCTCCCAGGCACATAGTTCAAGACCCACAGAAAGCTAAACAGAGGAAATCCAGGCAGGCAAGCAGGCAGCACTCCCTCTTCCCCGGGTGGAGATGATAGTCCCTCCTCCTGCAGGCACTGGCTCTCCCAGGCACCCCCAGCCAGCCAGCTTATGTACCCTCCTGAGGTGATTACGGATGCTTAACAAAGAGTGGTACTTAAGTTCAGCACTTTTTAACAATTAACTATTATTTTTACCAAACTTCCCTGCTGCTATTTGGGAGTAAGACGTTTCATTTCTTGTCTTTGCTGCTATTCCCGAAACTTTTATTTTAAGTCAAATCAATCTGAGTTCTCTGTTGTCTTTGGGCTAGCTCAACATGGAGCTATTTTCAGTTCTGTTCACTTCCCAAAATATCACATATCGTCTTCACATTTTTATCATCAGCGGGAAATATTTACCAGTCTTTCAAACTTGTTACCTGAAGCATACATTGTTCTGTTTATGGGAAATAGTTCGGCCTTATTCTTCACTTGTCAGTTGGGGTAACAATAGTAGGTTAAGAAGAGTGATCCTGTGGTCCCAGGACCATGTCCCAGGGACCATAGGATTCTTCAGGGTCTGCCATCTGAGGCCATAGACACTGCTACAACCTTGGGAGGGGGGCTGCACATCTGACTCCTCCTCCCTCACAACTGCCTGCATTCCAAGAATGCAAAAGCAGCCTTGGAGAGATCTAAAACGTAGAAGCATCAATTCCCATAATTGATTCAGCACCCCCTGCACGCCAATCCCATCCCCATTTAGACCAGCTTGCCCTTGCTGCAGTACAGTGACCTTTGAGAGTACTGTTACCGAAGTAAAAAAGGCCCTGGTTACAGTGCCGTGTTGAGAAATCCAGCAAAATTTGAACGCACATGACAATTTTGTCCTCAAGCTGACATTTGGTTGCCTCTCCCGCCGCCCCATCACATGCTGCATTGCTTCACTCTGCAACTATATGTGCACATGATTTCAGATTGCTACCCACAACTAGTCATTTAACCCCTTATCTGGGGGATTCCCTGATTTGCACCTGTGTGTTGCGCTGCTTTCCTATACATGGGGTGAAATCACGCTCAGAACTGTCTTGCAGTTCTACTCCAGGGAGTTGTGCCAAGAGGAAATTCAACGAGCTATGAGGGCGAATCCACCAAGAGATAACTGCAGCTTGCTTCTCCTGTGAACGAACGAGGAAGCAACAAAATGTTGTAGCATGGGGTGTTCCTTTTCAGTGTGCCTGCGAGCCAGATATGCCAGCTTTCAGAATACTCCATTACCTCTCTCCTTCGCCCACCCCCACCAGCCAGTCTTTTCATTCCCATCCTGAGCAGAAGCACAGCATTCTGTGGGGGCTGAGCAGGCCCCCTTCTCATTGGCGTGTGTTGTTCTAAAGATTTGTTCAGGCATACCTTGGGGTTTCCCCCAGGCCTGCTGATCCCTCCCTCTTGTTTCTCAGTGGCCCCATTTTGGCTACTGTTCTGTCAGCAGTCGCCAGCTGAGTTGGCTGTTAGAAGGTGGGGTTCGGGAACTGAAGAGCTTCTGGCAGAAGAGTGCCACAAGATTAAAGCATAAAGCCCCTTAAGGAGTGATGCAGACCTATTGGCGTTGGGATCACATGACTTGTTTTTTGAGCATTTGATTGGGTTTTGCACAGGCGCACTTGGTTTATGCACCTCTAAGCACTTTATTGGGGGAGTGTTCTGTGTGTGTTCTTGTATGTGCTAAACAGGGTTATTTCAAGATTTCCTTTGTGTGAAGGGGGAGACTTCCTGGGCAAAATCCATTGCAAAAACCAGCAGGTCAAAAAGCAACCAGTAAAGAAAACTCTCCAATGTCTTTCAGGCTGATGCATGCCATGCGTACCAGATTGTGCACCGGAATGGCATCCCAGACGAACAGATTATTGTTATGATGTATGATGACATTGCCGATAATGAGCAGTAAGTAACAACCTTTCGACAGGAGAGTGGAATCCATCTGCTGTCTGTCGACTTCTTGGCAGCTATGCTGAATGTGAACGCTTTGTTGCTGTCACAAGACTGCGAACACATTTTGCAGAAGTGCTGGTGTCACTTGCTGCTAGGATGGCCCCACCGCTAGATCTCAGGACCTCTGTCACAGCCTCCTCACGAACAAATGCTTGACTACTTCGCCTTCTGTTTTCCACAGAAAGAGGGAAATCCAGATTGTTTGACCTAACCACAGTTTCCTAAATCCAGAAGTAACAGGAAACGTTAGTTATATTCCAAACCAAAGCTTCCAGCTTCCTCCTCTTCCATGCAAAGTAGGGAGCACATGAGCTGGTGGCTCACACTGGCTTCTTTTCTTACTCCTTTAGAGTTTTTACTGAAACCTGGAGCAGATTTACTCCCCCCCCCCCCCCCCGACATTTGGAACCACTAGCCTCCACTGACTTGGCCTTGCATCTGCGCCATTCTCTGCTGGAAAATCAAATTGCTCAGCCCCACAGGGTTTGCTTTGTTTGTCTATAGCTGCCTTTCCCCAATCTAGTGTCCTCCAGGGGATTTAGACTACAATTTCCAGCATTCCTGATCTTTGGACACACTGGCTGATTGAAGTCTGAAGCACCTGGAAGATACCAGGTTGAGAGAAGGATGGGCTACAGCAAAGGTAGATAGGAGCGGGACAGCATTTTTCAGCCTTTATGTTGGGATAAGGGGGTGGGGTGGGGTGTAAGGTAACAAAGATGGGGAACAGCTAGGATTTTAGATGTTTACTAGTAGCCCGTGAAAGGTGTATGCATTGTCATTTAATTATAAAGCACTTAAGATGTGTTAGGTGCTGTATATAATTAAACACAAATCTCTCCCTGCAGGCTCACAATCTAAAAACAAAAACATGTCACAAGAGGAGAAGGGGAATCAAAGGAGGAATATTTGCTAAATCAGGGGAATGGGGGAGTTGTTTCCCCTGAATGATGTACTACATGTTGGCAGGGGGTTGAATCTTATGCTTATCATAACTCTTATAGTCATTTGCCTGTTTTCCATTGCACCATTGATTAATCATGTTGTGAACCCTTCAAGGACTATGTTATCTTGGGTGTGTGTATTTTTAATGCTCATAATTGAAGAACATGCTGACCTAGCCTGTGTTCCGACCTGGCCTGTGTTACCGAAACCTGGTTGGATGAACTGGGCGGAGTTAATCTCTCCCAAATATGTCCACCAGGATGCTTGCGCAGCACCAAGCTTGTTAGAGGGGCAGGGAGGGGGGTGGTAGCTTTGGTCTATAGGGAGTCTCTCCCCTTGGTCAGATACCCTATCCAACAGTCGGCCAGTTTTGAACGTCTGTACCTGGTGTAGAGATTCTGTTGGTGTACTGCCCACCCTTCTACTCAACACTTTAACTGACTGAGGTGGTCTTGAGAATGATGTTGGGGACCCCAGAGCTTATGGTCTTGGGAAGCTTCAATGTTCATGCTGAGGCTCCTTTGTCAGAAGGGGCTCAGGATTACATGGCTGCCATGTCAGCCCTGGGCCTGTCTCAGATAATACCTTGCCTAACACAGGTGGCAGGACATACTTTGGACCTGGTCTACTGTGCTGGATTGAGAGAAAATGATATCCAAATGGGGCAGCCTGTGGTGGCTCCTTTGGCATTGACAGATCCTCATCTGTACAGTTTTGACCTTCAGTCCATCTGTAACCTCTGCAGGGGTGGGGGGACTAAATTAGATGGTCATCCCCCAGAAGCTGATGAATCCGGATGGTTTTATGTGGTCTCTTGGGGATTTTCCTATAGGCTTAGCCAGTAGTCCTGCCAAAGTCCTGGTCACTGCTTGGAATGAGGAGATGACCTGGACTATCAATATGATTGCTCCCAAACGTCCTCAACCCAATTGTGGAACTCCTTGGAACAAATATGATCAAACACAGGGTAAGAATCCATTTGCGATCTTATTCTGTGGCGGTAATGGCAGTGAAGAAATCCTACTTCTCCGCCACCATTGCATCTGCTCGGTGTCGTCCAGCGGAGCTCTTTCATGTGGTTAAAGGCCTCTCAGGTGTAGGCCTTGGAACACAACAACCTGAACCCTCAAAGGCCCACTGTGAACAATTTGTGGAACACTTTTCGGATAAAATCGCTCATATTCGTGCTGACTTGGATGCCATTGTTTTGCCAGAGTCTGATATGACAGGGCTGGTGTACCATCTAGTCATGCTATGGATACCTTTTAGCTTGTACAACCTGAGGATGTGGACAAACTGCTTGGAGGACTGAGGCCTACTACTTGCTCTTTAGATCCTTGTCCATCTTTGTCCTTGGCTTCTGAAACCTGGCATTGCTGGGCTGGATATCTGGATCTCCGAGGTGGTAAATGCCTCCTTAAGGTCGGGTGAGGTCCCCATACCTTTGAAAGAAGCTGTGGTGAGGCCCTTGTTGAAAAAACAAATTTAGATCCCATGGTTTCAAACAACTACTGCCCTGAATCAAATTTGCCATTCTTGGCCAAGGTGCTGGAGCAAGTGGTGGCCTCACAACTTAAAGCTGCTTTGGATGAAACTGATTACCTACATCCATTCCATCCAGGTTTCAGACCTGATTATGGGACGGGAACACCCAGGGAATAGATGAGGACAGTGCAACCCTTTTGGTTCTTCTGGACCTCTCAGTGGCTTTTGATACCATCAACAATGGTATCCTTCTGGATCATTTATCTGGATTAGGCTTGGGAGGCATAGCTTTAAAGTGGTTCTGGTCCTTTCTGGAGGAGCAGTCTCAGAAGGTGGTGCTGGGGAGCTTCTGTTCCACCCCATGGCTGTTATATAGCTTTATAGGTTAAAACCAACACCTTGAATCGGGCTCGGAAACATGCAGGCAGCCAATGCAAGCGGGCCAGAATCAGTTTTATATGTTCGAACATCTTGGTCCGGGTTATTAGTCTGGCTGCCGCATTTTGCGCAAGCTGCAGCTTCTGAATCGTCTTCAAAGGCAGTCCCACGTAGAGTGCATTGCAGTAATCTAACTTGGAGGTTACGAGAGCATAGATAACTGAAGCCAGGTTATCCCAGTACAGATAGGGGTGTAGCTGGGCCACCAACCAAAGTTGGTAGAAGGCACTCCGTGCCACTGAGGCCACCTGAGCCTCAAGTGATAAAGATGGCTCTAGGAGAACCCCCAAGCTACGAACCTGCTCCTTCAGGGGGAGTGCAATCCCATCCAGAACAGATTGAACACTCTCCATCCGGTCAGCAGAACCACCCACTAACAGCTTCTCAGTTATTATATTGTTGTAAGCTGCCTTGTGAGGCTTCTGCCCTGAAAGGCAGCCAAGAAATGTTTTAAATAAATAAAGAGATAAATCTTTAGTCATATGTGTAACCTACCCTGAATCTTGTGCGGAAGATGGAATAGAAATATATGGAACTGGAGCATGCTAGTGTATGCAGCACAAAGCCTGTATGTACATAGAACAAGCCACCATTCAATCGGATTGTGAAGGGCTAATACTGTAAGTTCAGATGTCTAATAACAGTACATTTCAGTTGATAAGTCAAGATCCTTGCACGTTGATAAGTGTTTAAAGGTAAACTAGTCAACCTTTTGACTTTTAAAAAATATGTATATCCTTTCCTCCACTTCCAGGAATCCAACCAAAGGCGTCATCATCAACAGGCCCAATGGCACAGATGTGTACAAAGGGACACTCAAGGACTATGTGAAAGAGGTAGGATTTCCTTGCTCGGTGGTCCAGGAATGTCGTTAGCTCTGAACACTCATCCTTTTCTGAAACTTTGCTTTATTAATCTACCTGGGGGGTTGGTCGGTTGAGCTCTGAAGCTTTCACCTGCCCCTTAGCCCAACTAGCTGCCTTCAGATTAACTGTGTACCATGTATTTAAAGTGAAGCAAAGGTGTTAATCAGTAGGTAATCTCATAGTTCTCCCCCCCCCCCCTTGTACTAGTTAGGTTTATTGGATGGCTTCAAGAAGGGGGACAGATCATTTGAGAATGGTTGTGTGTACTGCTGAGAGGTTGTGTGTACTGCTAAAGAAGGGCATCTGCTAAAAAAAAACCCTTGGTCTAGTGATGTAAATTTTATATGTGCAATATTAGGCATTTTATATGGGTCATTGATTCAAATAGCTGTTTTTGAAATTGCCCTTGGTTTCAAAAGCAGTTTCTTGCATGTCATAAGGGACTGCTGTTCACTGAAAAACTTAGTCTTGACGTCTCTTAAACCAATTCATGGTCCATTGGATCCTGGCAATAGCGTTCAACCCAACGATCGCAATTGCTTTATGGAGACCTTGTGTATCAAAACGAGTGAGCTCTGCACAGCAGTTTTTTTGGTAGGCCATGTCTTTTAAGGTCTTGATTAGCTTAGGTTTAAGACGAAGGGATGAGGCTCTTTAAGAGATAGCTAAAAAGAATGAATAAGTATCTTGTCTTGCCCACTTCCAAGCAGTGTGTGTGTGAGAGAGAGATCTGCTGATGTAGCAATTAAAGCAGTTGCAGAAAATGGAAAAGGTTGTAAGAGCTGGTCCTGAGAGTTGATTACATGGAGCACAGCCTAGGAAGCTCCTTTTGAATGTGCCCAAGAACTTGTGCATGTGGCTGGTCATCTTAACCTGATATTACACGTTCCTTTGGAAACTCCCTGGCATTTCAAAGGCTACTTGTAACATGGTTTGGAAGGGGTGGGGCAAATCCTCTGTTGTGCATGTGTCCATCTGAAGCCCCGCTGAGCCTTTGGAGTCAGCCAGATGGATCTCTTGATAGGACCTCTCGTGTATGTGTGTTCGATTGTCCTCAAAGCTATCCTAAAAATGCTAGTCTTTAAACAGCATTCTTGACTTAAACTTGAATGAGTTTCTTTCTTTGAATCCAGCAGTTTTCGATTGCTTTTGCTTCTGGGTTCCATTTAGGGCAGAGATAGGGAATCCCATCACCCCTCCCTATTAGCGGTGCTGGCTAGGCCTGATGGTGGCTGTAGTCTAACAACATACGGAGAGCCCCACGTTCCCCTGTTTCCAGGAAATGCGAAGTCCCTGCATCCTCCATTTATTCCGGAATGACCAAGAGGGAGCATGATACAAGTACATGTGTGTCTCCTGCAGCTCTGATCTCAAGGCATGTGTAGTCCTGGCCTTACACAGAAAAGCTCATCCCACAATGTAGCTTCTACAAAAGGCCAAGTCTAGCAGATGTACCGTTGCGTATTCTTTTGTGGTCTCACCCACAAGATCCTACACTGCAAAAAAAACCATCTTGGGTCATTTAAACTCTGTTGCTATACCAGTACTGTGGTTCCAGTCTGCTTCTGTCCTCCCTGTTGCTGCTTGAGCTTCTGGAGAAACCTTGGTTAGGAAGACCAGTGTTGCTGTATCCTAAAGTAAGAGTGGGCAACTTACGGGCTGTGTGTGGCCCCCTGCTGTCTTCTGTGTGGCTCACACCCTTCTGATAGCCTTCCCCACCTTGGCGGTAACCTCTCCTTCCCTGCCATACAGGGAGAGAAGAGCCCTTTGGAAGTGAAGATCCTGCCAAATCAGCCTTTACAAGGCATCTCTGCCTGAACATGGGGGAATTGTGTCTGGGTGTGAAGTTTAATCCTTCCCCCTCTTTGTAGCTACTAAGCTCAAGGGAAAATCTTAATAGCAGTGCATGCAGGTGATGTTCATCTGGGTAGCAGGGTGTGGAAGGCGGTGGTTAAACCTGTGGGTGGGGAGAAAAGTGAGTCTTATTGGTGTGAGTGGATTGAGGGTAGTGGGTGACTCCTGACAGATTAGCCCTGAGGCTGTGTAGCCCCTGGGGGTAAAAAGGTTGCCCACACCTACCTTTAAAGAAAGAACTATACTGAATGTGAAGATCCCAGCAAAACTGACTTGGAGATACCAAAGTCCAGACAAAGAAATGTTTTTAACCTTTCTATCTGCCAAGAACCCACTCCGTATTGATGTCTCTGCATGTGGGATGCCAGCACATTGCAAAGGATTCTGGGTCACCATGTAGGACATGCATTCAATTCATGGTGGTGGTGGGAGGGGCTGGCCAGGCCTGCTGGGTCTCTCTGGCTGGGTTCACATATGTAACACTAAGCCATGATGGGTTGCTAACCACTATGCCTTGTGGATTATGGAAATAGCCCACTATCCCCATTCTGCAGAGTGTGGGTTCTCAGTTTGGGGTGGCAGAACCATCTCACGGACAACACACAAACCCATCATGGTTTCCACTGAAAATAAACCATTATGGCTTAGCATGTTGTGTGAACCCAGCCTCTGTCTCCCCACATGAACCGAGTGTGGGTTAGAAACTCCCAGTGGACTCCTGTGGCAGAGCTGTATGGTGAGCAGCTGTCTTCCATGGAATCTCTCCATCATTATTGATCCTATGAAGGAGGATCCCCTGATAAGCTTCCAAAGAACTTGAACACCACATTGGGCAGTTTTTAAAAGAGCACTAAACAAAGATAAGGCTATCAATGGCTCCTAGTCATGATGGCTATATATTACCTCCAGTATTGTAGGCAGTTTGCCTCTCAATACCAACTGCTAAGGAACATGACCAGGAGGGTTCTGTTAACCTCATATCCTGCTTGTGGGCTTCTCAAAGCATCAGATTTGCCATTGGGATCAGAAGGCTGGACAAGGTTGGTGCCATATTGCATCTACTTCACTGGCTCCTGGTTCGTTTCCAGGCCTAGTTCTATGTGCTGATGTGCTGATGTTAACCTATAAAGCCCTTCACAATTTGGGGACCACAGTATCAGATGGAGCTAGGTCCTGAGATCATCATGAGAGGCCCTGCTTTGAATGCTCTCACATGCTGGTATGGCAGCTCAGGTACTCTGAGATACCTGAGCTGAGGTAACTTGGCTACTCCAGAGCAGGCCTCTTCAGTAGTAGCTTCCCACTTATGGAATTCCCACCCCAGATAGTTCTGCCTGGTGCCTTCTTCATTATCTTGTTTGGTGCCCGGCAAAGATCTTTTTTATTCTCTTGGGCCTTTTAATTCTGTTATTTCTGCTATGAGGTGTTTCGAAGTTAGTTTTCTCTTCATTGCATTTGTAGGTTTTCTTGTGGTGCTTATTATAGTCTCTGCTGTTTTTTAATCAATTGTTTTATTACATTTTGATTTGATTTTTATGGATTTTATTTGTGTGTTTTTCCAGTACGTCACCCTTAAAGCTATTAGCTATAGGACAGCCAATACATTTTAGACAGAAATACATAAAAGTAAACTGCTCTGTTGGGTGGAGGCCAATGCACACTATTAATAAAAAGGAACACTATTGCTGTGTTTGAACTTCAATTCTCTACCACTCTGTAGGATGTAACACCGCAGAACTTCCTTGCTGTGCTAAAAGGTGATGCTGAAGCAGTAAAGAACAAAGGATCAGGAAAAGTACTAAAAAGGTAACCGGGAAGAAGCTGCAATATATTCTAAGGAGACTTCTCTTCACTCATAGATTTTAATGTTGTTGCAACCTAAATAAGCGATCAGAAAGTTGACAGATCTCTCTCTCTCTCTCTCTCTCTTCATCTCTCTGCAGTGGCCCCAAAGATCACGTATTTGTCTATTTCACTGATCATGGTGCCCCTGGAATTCTGGCTTTTCCAAACGACGATGTAAGTTCCTCCCACTGCAACGTCCGGAGAACTTGAGATGTTTGTCTAACTTTACAAGTCTAGCAACAGCTGTAATATTAAACGCCAATTTGTCATCTTTTTGGAATACATTCTATATGAAGCTGCCACTGTGGTGGATCAGGCTATGGGTTCAGCTGTCCCAGTGTTGTCTGCGCCCAACTTGGAGTAACTCTCTTTCACACAGTGCATAGTTAAACTATGGAATTCGCTACCACAAGCTGTAGTGATAGCCACCAATTTGGATGGCTTTAAAAAGGTTGGATAAATTTCTGGAGGAGAAGGCTATCAAGGACTGTGCTACCTCCAGTATCAGAGGCAGTAAGCCTGTATACACCAGTTGCTGGGGAGGGTGCTGTTGCACTGCATCCCACTTTGTGGGTCCCTGGTCGACAGCTGGTTGGCCACTGTGTGAACAGAGAGCTGGACTAGATGGATCCTTGGTCTGATCCAGCATGGCTCTTCTTATGTTGTGGTGTATGGCCCATCCCTTTCCAAGCCTACTACCTGAAATCCTGTAATGTATCTGATCCGAATACATGGATTACATTGTCATGTTTTCAGTAATATTTCACATCTGTAAGACTATGGCGCTCTATCCATTGTCACAGGAGATTTCTGTTTGCCCAACTGGACTCTCCTTTGCTCCCCTTACAGGTGCACTACCAAAATGTCCTCCAGAGGGTCCTTCACTCTCTGGAGCAGATTTGGGGGGCTGCAATGGGGGGGAAGGAATCCACTCCACCAGCAGTTTCCATTTCTTTGGCGGACTGACGGCCATTCTACCCACTGTGTCTTTGAGTAGGTTTTCCACAGTAAGACTCTGCCCTGGAGGCAGAGTTTAGGCATTCAGCTAGAAGTATAACCTTGTCACTGTTCCAGAAAGCTGAGCATGAAATTATGTTGAGCAGAAGAGTAGCTTATTCAGTATAGAGAGTCGCATCAAAAACTTTTAACTATTTTGCATACATTGCATACGTATTTAATCTAGTAAAAGTCAATGAACTTTGAATGTCTTGTGAGTGTTGCCCACAAAAATGAGAAATTGTAACTAGACACCTATGTATGGATGACTAATTCACAGACAAGATCTTGTCTTCTGTTCGTAGACAAGATCAAGATCCTGCGGAGGATCCCGTTGGCAGGTGGAGGAGCAATTTTCACCAATTTCCCCTTCAGGTCCCTTCACTGCCTTGCAAAGCAGGTGGGGCTGGGGGTGGCACTAGGTGCTCCAAGGGGAAGGGAATTGGGGAAAATCTCCTCCTTCATCTTGCTGCAGGGAGCATCCGTGAGCGGAATTCCTCACAGTGGACTCTCCCGCCAGTGAGAGCAAGCTCGCGATCTTGTCCTATGAATCTGCTCTTGCTGCAAGGCTATTATAAATGTATAGATTATCACAGCTGTAAGAGTTGAAAAACATGAGTCACTTCTTCTTCCCTTTTGCCCATTGTATCCATATCTTAAGCTTGTCTCTAACTTGAGGTCTAGAAACTTAAATTCCTGAGACTTTATTTGCAGGATTTATTTTCTGCTGTATATCTGACAAGATGATGATGATATTTATTTGTATCCCACCTTTTCCCAATACTGAGCCTCAAGGCGGCTGTTCCCAAGCGGTGAAAAATTTAAAGAAAAAAATAATTGAAATACAGAATTAAATCAGATTATGCTAATAAAATCTGGGCTGGTCAGTCAAGGAAGGCTTGTTTAAACAAAAATGTTGAAAAACAATGTCAGTACCTGCTTGACATCAACAGGCAGGGAGTTCCACAGAGTGGGAGCCATTACGTTGAAGGAACCACCAGGAACACCTCATCTGATGTCCCCAAGCGCATAAGGGTGAATGCGCTCTCCCAAAGATTCAGATCCCAAGCTGTCAAGGGCCCTACACATCAATAACAAAACTTAAACCTGGCCTGGTAGCAATTAGGATAATACATAATAGCATAATCTAGCAGACTGCTTTCCCTTCTGTATACCCAGCCGACCTTTGAGATCATCAGAGGAGGCCTGGCTGGTCAATTATGGAATTAAGTGAATGTCACCACGTAATGCCTCAATGGCAGGCCTTCTCGGTAACAGAGCCACCCTCTGGAAAACCCTCTCCAGTGCAGGTTGGGGGGGCAGTAAATGCGGCATGTTTCAAACGCCTCCTGAACACGCCTGTGTTTACCCAAGGCTTCGCCAGGCTTGTAATTAAATGAACCATGCTGCTCCATCTTAGTGCTTCTTGTAATTGCTCTGCACTATGATTGTAACTGGAATAGTTTTTAACATTGCATTTTTAAATGGGATTTTTACATTTAAATGTAAAATGTAAATTCGCTTAGGGATTTTATTACATTTCGTGATATAGAAGTATCACAACTAAAATAAATAAATGAATTCAAGAGATTTGTTTCAATTGCAATGCCCCTGTGAGGTTGGCTACACTCACAGAACACGCAGTGGGATTCTTGGCTAAGCGGTATTCGAGTTCTGAGTGATCAGGCTTCCTCCTGCGTTCCCCCCCCCCACAAATCTGTGATATAGGGATAGAGATAAAAGGCTAGTATTGTCATACAAGGCTGTTGTCGGGATTGCTGATAAGGTACTTGAAGTAGTTTGACTATCCAACAGGTGCCGTATAAATGCTTCTTGCGTGTTTCTCATTGCTGGATAGTGACGGGGTCTGAATGGACATTTCCTTGTTTTACAGCTTAAAGTGCAAGACTTGAGCAAGACCATCCGATATATGTACCATCACAAGAAATACCAGAGGGTAAATTTACTATTTTCCAGGTGTAAAGAAAAAGAGAGTAGCAGCCAAGCTAACTGCATAGAACGGGTACTCCTCAGCCTGTGGCCCTTCACGTAGTTTGCACATCAGCTCCCATCAGCCCCATCCGGCATGGCCAGTGGTCAGACATGCTGAGAGTTGTAGTCCAAAACCTAAAGGGCAGCAGGCCAGGGAAAGGATGATTTTGTGACCTACAGTTGTAGCATTTACAGTTGTTAATTGAAAGGACATGTTATCAAGTTTTGAGAATGAGGAACGATGGTGGTTAAAAAACTTCTATTTTTTATTTTTTTGTCATTGAATTTATTATCATATCTGCTGTTGAGGGAACCTTCTTTTGACATGCCTGGAGTCGTACCTTTCTGAAGCCAGAGGGGGGCTTAATAAATACACTAATAGCAAACAGTTCTCCAGGTGCTAGTCCTTCGTTAGCCAAGACAGCCTCGTCTTCTGCGCTGCAACATTTTGTAGCAGGTCCCACTTGTAGACTACTTGAATTGGTGGGGTGGGCAGGGAGGAAAGAAAGGTATACAAGATGCATTTGCAAAAACAATTCCTATGGTGAGAGTTTGCCAAAGCATTTTTTCTTGCTTAGCTATTTAGCCCAAGAGGAATTTCTCAGCTTGAACCAGAGACCTGGTGGGACCGGAGCAGAACCAAGATTGGTTAGTTAATGATTGGGTTCAGATGACACAATGAACCACACTCAATAGTTGAGTATGGGTTGAATGTGGTTTGTCATTGAACCATGAGTTGTTGAACCCAGCAACTGTCTTCTGTTCCACTTAAAGCAGCTTGAATAATAATCCAATTTAAAATACAATAAAACTACAATTTATTTATTTATTTATTTATTACATTTGTATACCGCCCCATAGCCGAAGCTCTCTGGGCAGTTCACAACAATAAAACCAATCAAATACAATATAAAAGCACAACCAGGATAAAACTGAACAGGAATGCAGAGATTCATACAGATTTAAAATACAGATTTCAAACAGCAAAGATATAAGACTAAGAGACTGGGAAAATAAAAAGGTCTTCACCTGGCATAAAAAGAGTATAATGTAGGTGCCAGGTGAACCTCTCCAGGGAGCTCATTCCACAGCTGGGGTGCCACAGCAGAGAAGGCCCTCTTCATGGTAGCCTCCCAACTCACTTCCTTTGGCAAGGGCTCATGGAGAAGGATCCCTGAAGATGATCTTAGGGTCCAGGCAGGTACATATGAGAGGAGACGTTCCTTCAGATAACCTGGCCCCAAGCTGTTTAGGGCTTTGAATGTTAACACTAGCACTTTGAATCAGGCCTGGACCTGGATCTGATTCCTTTTGTGCCATGACTTTTTAGCAACATAGAACTACTTCAAATAAATAAATAAATAAATAAATAAATATATCTAAAATACCCTACCATCATTATTGTTTATCAAAGAGGGAGGGAGTCATTACTTGGTGAGCAAAGTGCAATACAGAGTGGGTTAATGAGGTTTGGGAGAAGGAGACTTGGCAGAAAAACTAGAGAATACCACATTTTGTTTGACCGATGTCTAAACTATGACTCACAATGACTACTGTAAATTGTAGATGGTGTTTTACATTGAAGCGTGTGAATCTGGATCAATGATGAGTCATCTACCTGATGATATCAGTGGTAAGTGATGAGTCAGCATTTTGATCAACCGTTATTGCTTGTACCCAAAACAATACTTGAAGAATCAATAGTATTAAATATGGCTGAAGGTTAGTGCTAAGCAAGCTGGTTCCCTCTGGGTATCTTTGGGCTACATCTCCCATAATCCTGGGATTGATAGGGGGTTGTAGTCCAAAATATCTGGAGAGTACCAGGTTGCTTTGCCCTTTATAGCAGATACTTTTGGGGCTGTGTAGGAGGGGTAAAACAATTGGTGGGAGCGGTAAAGAAAAGTTGTAGCTTTAAAAGTAAATATATTGGGGGACAGGGAGGAGAGTCCAAGAACGTTGTGTGAACAGAACTCAGAAATAACATTCTCTTACATCTGTACTTCTGGCAGGGGCCGATCTCATCCAGGGTCCTAGTGCGCACCATCCCATTGTGTTTTGTGCCATGCCAAGGGAGGGGTCACAACCCCCTTCTCCCTTCAAAAGGTGCATTTTGCATAATGCACTTAAGGAGCAGTTGACATTCTAATAGGCATATTCAGCAGCACAGTCATCTTGTTCAGGTTTTTGGTACTCGTGGGTACCATACACATCGAAAGCGCTGTTGAGAATGCATGGACTAGCCTTGTATCCTAGAGGCCAGGTGTACGAGTGTAGGGCTCCCTCCACAGGGCTGGGAACCCCCAAGATGGGTTCCTTCTAGATATGTACCAATCACATATTGACTAAGGTTTGTGGTCATCACACTAATTGACCTCTGGCAGTGGGACTGGCCCGTACTTCCTTGATACCTGCGTTACAAGTTTCAATGCCCGAATAGGACTTAGGGCCAACTGAGATTAAATACTTAACTTGAAGCTATTGTTAAAAGAAAAACATCGGATTAGAATTGAAACAACTGGGTTGCATCCAATGATTGTGCAACTTCAGCCACATTCATTTCAATGAGTCTATTCAAGTAAGACTTACATTTAATACAATCCACTGTTTTTCCATGCTCAGAATGGACTGGATCTCCAATGTGTGCATGGAAATCTCTCCCGTCATAGCTTCTCCATTCCCCCCCCCTTTTTTTTAAGAGGCCACTTTCATTGAGCTGGGTTGTGGATCAGACCTTTGGACAATCGCATGTTAGCCATGAGGAGCAAGTCAGTAGTCCCTTTCCATTTCTCTTGGCAGTTTATGCCACCACTGCTTCCAATCCTGCCGAATCTTCATATGCGTGTTACTATGATAATGACAGGGAGACGTACCTTGGTGACTGGTACAGCGTCAATTGGATGGAGGATTCCGATGTGGTGAGTTGCCATGAACGAGTATTTTATAAATACGTATTAACAGAGTTATCTGACACTACAGTATTATATTATTCTAAGAATTGTTTTGACCCTATTTGGTCGTAATGGCGGCATCTGACAGCAAATCATGGATTAATTAACCCATGAATTGCAGGAAAGCACACTGCGCCCTAACCATTTCCTGTTTGCATTAACAACCCTTGAATGCCACATGGGTTAGGGTGGGGGTGACTATCCAAAAGGCAAGCTCATTGTCTTTTGGTGCGGGTGTGAGCTACTTGTTAACTGCTGAGAGCCTGATTGGACCTTTAGAGTTGGAGAACAAAAGCCAATGTGTTCTTTGGTGCATACATCCCCCTTTAAAAAATAAAAATAAAAAAGATGGATAGTACTGGCATTCAACACTATATATACTATACTATCCCTAGCCATCATCTCTGAGTAGCTGGCTCTTTATAAGCAGCGACTGAGGCACAGTTAGTGTATTGGGTAGTTGGTCAGCAATTCTCTTTACTGTTTCAGCTTTCCTGATAGGGAACCTGTACTTTTTTGCTTGGTTCTCCCACCACCCCCAGCATGTCTGGTTAGATGTGCTCAAGCCATCTGTTTACACATGCTCAATCACGGGCAGTTTTTCTTTTACTGTCTCAATAAGAGGGAACCAGTACAAACGCTGTACTTTTTTCCTTCTCTTGCCTGCAGGAGGACTTGAAAAAAGAAACTCTCCATAAACAGTTTCTTTTGGTGAAGAAACACACCAACACCAGCCACGTGATGCAATATGGCAACTTGGTGAGTACTTGAGTGGGTGTTGAGGCCAGCTTTGTTTTGGATCCCTATTTGGTCTACACCTTCTTTTCGAGTAATAGGAAGAGAACAAGCCTCGGAAGCTACTACTGGAAGGGCTTTTCTTTGTTTTTCATGAGTCCAAACATGTAGCCTCATTTCAAATGGTCAAATTCTTTCTGTGCATCAAAGGATAGGATAGGATTGCTTTTTCTTTCTTTTTACTTTCATGAATAGCATTGAGTACTCTTACGTATTGGGTCAGCTATTTGCCTTTGACGTATGAATCCCATTATGTTTGGGGAGACATCTATATATTAATACAGAGCACGAATTTTTGTTCAGACATTTCAACCCCTAAATAGTATTATCCAATGCAGTTTGGAATGGTCCCAAATTAAAGCTCCCAATGCCTAGATTTGCAGAAAAATAATCGCATCCCTGGAAATATATGGATAGCTTTGCAATTAATTATTAAACCTTAATTAAATCTTTTTCCATGTTGAGGGTCACATTACCTCAGTCAAAACCTCTCCAGAGTTTTCCCAGCACCACATTTCAGCAGTGGGTGGGGCCAGAACCAAAAGTAGGTGGGGCCAAAGCAAAAATAGGTCAGGCTACAGAAATGACAATTAATTTTGCCCGGTGCGCAACGGAGGGGGGGGGAGGAGAGATTTGCCTCCAGGCATTCTTCACCGACATGTGTGAGACCCCCTTTCCAGTTGGAAGGAATCAATAACAGTAATTGGAGTGAATAATATCAGTAACCTGGAATGGGACCAGTGAAGGGCATGGCCACGGAAGAACCTGGAGGTCTGGGCTGGGAGGCCTGGAGGTCCGCATCTGGCTCATGGTCAAGAGGTTCTGCATTTCTAACTCTACTGAATGTTATTGAACAGATGCCAGGGGTGTGTAACCTCTTCCACCCCAACGGCCAAATTCCATTTCAGAGAAGCTCTCAGGGGCCGCATTCCGGCAATGGATGGAGGGAAAGGGAAAGGGGAGGGCTGTGGCAGGAATTTACGTCCCTCAGGGAGGCCTATGACTCCCTCTTATGAGAAAGGGGTCATTTATTGTTACACATCTCTTATGAGAAAGATATTTACTCTAATTCTCTATAATGCTTTGATACAGTAACTGGCCTAAATGTAGACTAGGGATGAATAACCTTAAGATGGGGAAGGGACCTCCCATAGATCAGTGACTTCCCTCCCAATAACTTCAAAGGAGTTATATTCATGCAAGCAACTAAACTCAGTTACAGTGGAGACCAAAGATACTCACGTATTGGGTTCTTAAAGAATAGGTTTATTGAAGAAGACACATCAGCTGAGGGAGCCAGAGATAGACCTCTGACTGAATTAAGTATATTGGGTATCACTCTTATATAGGAAACTGGAAACATCAGAATTAGCATATCTAGCTTTTTGTACAGGATCACCTTTGTACCAGGGGAAAGTTTACAATAATACAGGGTAGCACATAGGAATAATGTAACTTGTCTCTAAGTCAAAACAGAGAAAGGCACCACATAAACTAAACTAAAGATAAACTAAAACAATACAGAATGCATATAGTTGCTAGTGGACCAAAGTTCATTGTGATGAGGCTCAACACATCTAGCTAGTACATTGCTGGTTCTATCTTACAGGAGAACAGATACATGTTTTCATTAGAAGCATGAAATCAATATTAGTTTCTCAATCATTTAAATGTTGTTATCACTAGCTATTGTTATGATCATACCTAAAACATTCCCGCAACAAGGGCCCAAAAGAAAGGGGCAAAAATATAGCCTGTTGTAGCTTAAACCTCTTAACTGCGAAGTCACTAAGCCTTTAGAATAGGGGGAAAGGGTATGTAGCCATCGCTGGAACCCTGAAGGGCTGGATTTGGCCCCCGAGTTTGAGGTTCTGCATCCCTGATGTATGCAGTCCCCAGTGCCTTAGGCTGTCCCTAGGGAGATGTATGGTGCATCTCTTTCAGATATTTTCTTGGAATACTGTTACTGCATGTGGTTGGTGCCATCAGTTATGAAGATCCAGTTACGAAGCTATCAGGACATATCATGGGATAGAATATGATACTTTTAATGAAGCAACTCAAGCGCGGAATTTACTAATTGAAGGTGCGGACTGGCGAAGGTGTTAATAGCACAGCCTCCTGAATACTTGCTTCTGTTCCTTTGAAGTGGACTCTGTGTCTTCCCCCGCCCGCCCCCTTCTTTTCCCTTACAGTCCATCTCTCATATGAAAGTGGTGCAGTTCCAGGGCACATCCCAAACCGCCAGCACCCCCATTTCATTGCCTCCTGTAAGCCACCATGACCTCACTCCCAGTCCCGATGTGCCCCTTGCAATCATGAAGCGCAAGCTGATGGCCACCAATGACGTCCACAAGGCGAAGTCGATCCTGGAAGAGATGAACAGACACCTAGAGGTAAGACTGACGACAAGATGCCCATGGATGATGGTGTAAGACGAATTTCAGTAGGAGCTAACTTCACTTGTGTAAACTACACCGGTTCACACTGTGCTTCTTTCAGTGGAGGTCATTCCTGCTGGAACAGGCAGTATATGTCCCAAACCTTATGAGCAGCAGGGATCTGCCCGGTGCTGCTGCTGGAATAAAATGGCATGTTTTAAAGTTGTAAAATCTCTGGCGTTTAGTTGAGACTGGCTGTGCAAGATTGAAATTTCTTTTTTGAGGAGAGTGTGTTGGATCCAGAGCTGGTCATCACTGTGATCAATAAGTCTGCTCTAAGTTAGAGATGTGAAGGACTGGGGGGGGGGGGGGGGAATCATGAAAAAACATTCTCCCCCACCTCCTATTTTTCCCCAATGACTTTTTGTCATCTTCTCCGCACCTCAAATTGAATATATTTGGATTATGGAATATTTTCTTTTCGGTTGATGAATAAAATGTTTAAGATAGCCATTACTCTCACAAAACAATTTCTAAAAACATATAATGCAAAGACTTTTATGTAAGATTAGAGGTGCAAAGGTTCTAGAAATTTTGAAGCCGTAAGGGGAAAAGGGATTTTTAAAAAATCCTCTGTGTAAGACTCCCTGCCTAGCTAGTTCTTTCATTTCCTAATTATTAAAATAATTAATCTGTGTACCTTTTACTAATAAACATTTAGGAATAATGCTCTATGTCATGGGTGCGTAACTTCAGGAAGTCCAGGGGTTATTTTTGCACACACACACACACAGTCTGTGTATGTATGCACACACATGGGCCACAGACTGCCAGGCAGCCCAGGAAAAAATGAATTTAAAATACTTCATGGGAAAGAAAGGATGCTAGAGAACTATGGAGGATTTTCCCACCTCTCCCCACCCTGGTAGTGGTGATTCTTGGAGTATATTGACCACCTTGGTAACAACTCAAGTTAATCCTGCCTCTTCCTGTACAGGCCAAAGAGCTCATCAAAGACTCTATGCGCAAGATTATATTCTCCATAACCCACTCTGAAGAACTTGCCAAGCCAATCTTGTCTGGCAGGTCAGAACTCAGGAATTATAATTGCTACGAGTCGGCACTGGAGTACTTCAAAAGCCATTGCTTCAATTGGCATTCTCCTTTGGTAAGTCTGTCTGTCTGTCTGTCTGTCTCTCTCTCTCTCTCTCTCTCTTTCTCTCTCTCTCTCTCTCTCTCTCTCTCTCATATTTCCTTTCAGACTGAAATGAAGGGCTGTGTATTTTGGGCAGGAGCAGTGCCCGTACCTCATTAGAAACTCCAACATCCCAGTCCTACCCAAAGTGCACAGAACTGAGGGCTTCTGTCTGTATTGGCAACGGAAGCTGCTATTTTAAACAAGTTTTGGGCCTCTTTGACTGATTCAAGGCACACATATTTTGCACATATGTATTTATACGCTTGAACAAAACATCAAGTGAGAGGTACACCTTGTGCTCTAACTGATGCATCTGGGATCAGAAGGGACTCGTATCAAGATATCCTGCTTTTAGAAAGCAGAAGACTGGTGATGGGCATGGGAGGGAAGCAACTTTTGCTGTCTCTTCTTGGACAGAATTACGGGTTCGTTGTTTAAGCCATCTTAGGCTAGGTCAGCAGTGGGCAACTTGTGTCCCTCCAGGTAGGCTTGGACTGCAACTGCCATCAGTCCTAGCTAGCATAGCCAATGGTAAGGGGTGATGGGAGTTGCAGTCTGACCACATCTAGAGGGCCACAAATTTCCCACCCCTTGGATAGCTTAAACTTACTCTGTGTCTGCTTCAGCAGGATGTTTTTTGTACTGTGTGCCCTCTGCTTGAGGCACATTATATAATTGGGGTATTGGGGGGACAGACTGAAGTCATAAGAACATAACAACAGCCCTGCTGGATCAGACCGATGGTCCATCTAGTCCAGCACTCTGTTCACACAGTGGCCAACCAGCTGTCGGCCAGGAACCCACAAGCAGGACATGGTGCAACAGCACCCTCCCCCCCATGTTCCCCAGCAAGTATTGCATATAGGCTTACTGCCTCGGATACTGGAGGGAGCACATAACCATCAGGGCTAGTAGCCATTGATAGCCTTCTCCAGGAATTTATCCAACCCCCTTTTAAAGCCATCCAAATTGGTGGCCATCGCTACATCTTGTGGTAGTGAATTCCATAGTTTAACTATGCGCTGTGTGAAGAAGCCATCCATTGTAGTGCATTTTGGGGTACAGTGTGTACCCACTTCAGTGTAGAAAATCAGGGCTTCTTTACATTCTCATTCTTTCCTAAGTTCATCATGCCAGCAACGAATTCCCATGGAAACAGAAAAGCTTAACAGCACCAGTAAAAATCGCACATACTGATTGCGTGGGAGAAGGTGTAACTTCTCCTGCTTGTTTCTGTTTTTCAGTACGAATATGCTCTGAGACAACTGTATGCCTTGGTCAATGTCTGTGAAGCAGGATATCCCATTGAAAGGTAAATTATGCACATATAGCCCAGGTTGTTCTGTTCTGTTGTGTTTTGTTTTTAAGAACTGGAAAGTCACCAGCATCTGGCCTACTAGCTAGCTCTTCTATCCCTTGGAAGTAAACATCTTTGAGTGTATATATACGTGTGTGTGTGTGTATAATTGTTTTTAGCAGAATTTTGTTTGTGCACTTATTAATTACGTTTCTCTGCAGCCCAGTAGCCAAAGCTTTCTGGGCAGTTCACAGTTAAAACCATAAAATACAACAGCACAATAAAACATAATCTAAAACTTTTAAAAGTTTAAACCTACAGTATAAAACCAGCTTAGAAACCAGCAGCAATGTAGAAGATAATGATGATGATGATGATGATGATAATGATGATGATGAATAATAACAATAATAATAATAATAATAATAATAATACAAGGATTGCTCTATGAACATGCTTTTATTTTCTCTGCATTGAGTTTTCTTTGGACAGGTTCAATCATTAAAATACATCAATGCAGTGAGAGCTCTTCTCTTAACAACTGTTGTCCTTTTGCAGAATACAACTCGCCATGAATCAAGTGTGCCTTGGATATTAACCAAAAGACATCTATCCAGTAATCCAGCAAAAAGTGATGAATGTGCTAGTAATCAAATCAATAATTAATGTAAATTAAAGAGGCCAGTTAAGTGTATCCACTACAAAACAACAATAGCAACCTGATGGCGAAAGCTCTCTTGAACAGCTCTCTGGCCAGGTTCTGCAGGCCAGGTGTGTGTTCTACTCCAGAAGCTGCTTCTGGAGTCTCTGGAATTAACATGTTCATTAGAATTTTCAGAATTGCCCTGTGTGTCCCTTAGTTCCACTCTGAGACTTCTTTGGCAACCTGAATATGTGACGAGAGGTAGTATGCCTTGCCTTAATGCTCAGTTTGAATTGAATTAACTGTTCTTTGTTTTTAACCCTTCGCTCAGGTTTTTGATGGTAGCCTTTTTTGAGAATTGCCTAGAAAGAATTCCACAAAATGGCCTGTAATGACTAATGTGTCTTGGTTTTGGTTTTTTTTAAAATAATTGGAAATTAATGCTTTAATTGTGATAAGGTTACATTGTTAACTGAAAGTTTTACATTGCATGGTTCAAGAATAAAAAGCCATCTTTTTTGTTTTGTCAAACTTTGCAAAAAGCTGGGCCAAAAAAGAAGGTTAACCGTTTTGCTTTAAAATGATCAGGCTTGTAAGAAAATCAAGGGTGCGAAGCCCATTCATGATGGAGAAGTTATTCCTTGATCTCTACTGAAGGAGATAGTCTGCTACTGTATATGTGTCTGATTCTTATGTAATTGTATGTTTACACAACTTGTTGGGAGGTTTTGCAGTATTTGAAGAAACCTGTGAATAAAAAAAATGCATGAGCTTTTCATGTTTTATTTTAAACTCGTGTTTCCTCTCTGTTAAATGGATGGTTTGTTAAGCGAGAACTTGCACCATCAAATGTCTGTGTGTTTGTACTTCAGCCTCTTTTTTAACACGTGGCTTTTGATCTGTTCCTCAGACGTTTAGGAGGGGTTCTGTGAGGAGATTAGTGTTCAAGAAGACTTACGAAGGGCAACTGCTCTAGTAACACCCATTGGAGCTTGCCAAAGACATTTTGCTGCCTGAACCAAAGGACAAGATAATAATAAATAATAATAATATTTATTTGTAACCCGCCTCTTCCTCCGGATTGAGGCGGGGAACAGCAACAATATAAACATAAAAATCACAACAGTTAAAATTTTTAAAAAGCAAGAGAACAATACAACATTAAAAACAATTTAAAATTCATCTGGATAGGCCTGTCGGAAGAGGACAGTCTTCATGACTCTCTTAAATTCATGAAGACTGTCAGTTTGTCTAACCTCCTCCGACAGACCATTCCATAGTCTGGGAGAGATGGAAGAAAAGGTCCTCTGGGTAACACCCGCCAGCCTAGTTCTGGCTGGCTTGAGTAAGTTCTTCCCAGAGGACCTAAGTGTGCGGGGCGGATTGTACGGGAGAAGGCGATCCCGCAGGTAATCTGGACCCAAACCATGTAGGGCTTTAAAGGTAATAACCAACACTTTATACTTCGCCCGGAAACTGATTGGCAGCCAATGAAGCGATTTTAAAACTGGTGTAATGTGATCACCCCTAGGTGTACCGGTGACCAACCTGGCTGCCATATTTTGAACAAGTTGAAGTTTCCGGATTAGGCACAAAGGTAGCCCTATGTACAGCACATTGCAGAAGTTGAGCCTCAAAGTTACCAGCGCGTCCACTACCGTCTTTAAGTCTTCCAACTCTAGGAAGGAGCACAGCTGGCATATCAGCCGAAGCTGATAGTAGGCACTCCTGGCCGTCGCATCAATCTGGGCTGTCATCTGGAGCGACGGATCCAGGAGTACCCCCAAGCTGCGAACACAATCTTTCAGGGGGGGTGTAACCCCATCCAGAACTGGTTGACACACCTCCAGACCCAGGTTGGGGCCTTTGACAGCAAGTACCTCCATCTTGTCTGGATTCAGCTTCAGTTTGTTTTTCCTCATCCAGCCCATTACCGCCTCCAAGCATTCATTCAGAGGAGACACACTATCCTTAGCTGACGATGTTGTCGAAGGCATAGAGAAATATATTTGGGTGTCATCAGCATATTGATAGCACCCCGCCCCATGCCTCCGGATGATCTCTCCCAGCGGTTTCATGTAAATGTTAAACAGCATTGGGGAAAGGATGGCACCTTGTGGTACACCACATAGCTGCTCCTTTTTTGAAGAGCAGCTATCCCCAAGCATCACCATCTGGAACCTGCCCGAGAGATAGGACTGGAACCACTGAAGCACAGTGCCCCCGATCCCCAATTCCCCCAGGCGCTCCAGAAGGATACCATGGTCGATGGTATCGAAAGCCGCTGAGAGGTCCAAGAGTACCAGCAGGGACACACTCCCCCTGTTGATACTAAGGCGTAGATCATCCACTAAGGCGATCAAAGCGGTCTCAACTCCGTATCCCACCCTGAAGCCGGTTTGAAATGGGTCTAGAAAATCAGTGTCATCCAAGACTACCTGGAGTTGAAAAGCAACTGCCCTCTCGATCACCTTGCCCAAAAATGGAAGATTTGATACAGGCCTGTAGTTATTAAGGTCCAGGGGATCCAGGGAGGGCTTTTTTAGAAGCGGCCTTACCACCGCCTCTTTTAAACATGATGGAAAGCTCCCCTCCCTGAGAGATGCATTAATGATATGCTGTAGATGTGATCTAACTGCATCTCCTCCCTGGACGACCAGCCAGGAAGGACAGGGATCGAGAGGGCAAGTTGTCTTCCTCAGGCTCTAAAATCGGATTCAGGGGAGAAGGAGCCTGAGTTAGACCCCTCACCACCCTGAACAGTTCTGCTGGATGTGAATTCACAGACGCAGTGTGTGCAGAGAAGAAAGCTTTCTTCACTGCATGTATTGCCACTCCATAGAACCGAAGATGTTCTCTATGTCGTGTCTTGTCGGATATAAGTCGAGTTTTCCGCCATCGGCGCTCCAGTCGTCGTCCTTTCCGCTTCAGCTCCCTGAGGTCTTCTGTATACCAGGGCGCCCTATTAGAAGCGGGCTGGAGAGGACGTTTGAGGGCGATCGTGTCGATAGCCCTAGTTAGGTCTTGATTCCATCTATTGACCAGGGCTTCTACAGGATCGTCGACGATACCAGCCATGGAACCCTCCAAGGCTTTCTGGAATCCAGTAGGATCCATCAGCCTTCGAGGGTGGACCATCTTAATAGGTCCGCCACCCCTGCAGGGATGGGTGGTAGCCATGATACTAACTCTGACCAGAAAATGGTCTGTCCATGACAATTCGGAGGTATTCAGTACCTCCGCCCACAGATCCGTCTGTTCAGAACTGAAAACAGCATCCAGGGTGTGACCTGCTGCAATTGGGATAGGCCCATGTTTGTCATGGATGCCATGAACTCCCGAGCTCCACCTGACAAACCGGCCTCGAATGGGATGTTGAAATCGCCCAAGACCAAAAGCCTGGGCGAATCCAACACCAGCTCCGAGACCAGTTCCATGAGCTCGGCCAGGGAGTCTGATAGGCAGCGGGGGGGCCGGTACACTAACAGAATCCCTAGTCTATCCCTGGTCTTCAGACTCAGGTACACACACTCGATGTGATTCAGTTGCCGGACAGGATGTCTGGTCAGGTTAAGATGGTTTTTGTAGACCACAGCTACTCCGCCCCCCCGCCCACTTTCCCTCACCCGCTCACTAACACAATACCCAGCTGGGAGAGCCTGAGCCCATGTCGGGCCACTGTCATCTCCCAGCCAGGTCGGCCTCCTCTTCTATGAGGAGGTCAAAGATTATGCTTGTTTTGTTTTTAACCGACCTGGCATTGCATAGGAGCAAGGAAAGGTTCTGTGGGTGGCCTGGATCGTTCCCCAAGTTCCCCGGGGTAGCAAGGCAACCGGAAGGTAAGATGGGTATTAGATATCCATCTCTCCTTCCCCTGTAATGGCATTTCGCCCTGCTATCGCCATATCTCCCTCTGCCCCACACAACAGATATTGGTGCTCCCAGACACATTTCAATTGCCCGCGAGAGAGAAAAAAAGAGGAGGTGGGGGCATGCAAAGATGTCAGCTGCACTTGTCCTTCTCCTCCCCCCACTCAAGCCGTCCTGTTCTCCTGGCGCCCGCTCACGGCTGCCTCCGTTGACCCATCGCCTCTCGCGCGCGTGTTCCGTGCCAGTTCCATGTAGAGAAGGGAATTGGACCGGTGGTTGAATCTTACTCCAACACTGGCAATGAGATGGCATTTTCTACCACACCTAAGCAGGCTAGCTTAGGGGTGCAGGGCAGGCTGTCTCTCTCACACGCATTCACACATGCCTCTACCTCTCTGTTCTCCAACACCTTGCAGCTGTTCACTCATCGCTCCACCTGGCTTCTACCACCCCACCATCCATCCGCCACTTGAGGCAGCTGCCTCACTCTCCCTAATGGTTAGTTTGACCTGATATGATGTGCCGCTGCAGGAGAAGGGTTGGGCAGGGCATAGGTGAGAGGCCCAACAAATTTGATTGGCACCTTGCATGAAGTGTGTCCAGGATGTGCCCCAGAATCCTTTGCAGCACCTAGGAGTTCTATGTTGGAAATACATGGATTACCTGGCTGCTGAGGAATGTCAAAAGGATTTCCTTGAGCTCTAGAACTTTGAAAGCATCAGTCTTAACCATTTATATTACATTCAACCCAATCCTTCACTTAAAAGAAAATCCCATTGCGTCACACTCAACTCCCAAATTAGTGTGCATAGAATTGCTGCCTTAATCTGGGTGGCTTTTCATCCCATTCAGATAACAACTTTTTCTTAAATAAGAGTTGTCTCTAACCTTAGAATTACTTTGTAAATTTATATTTCTTACATGTCATGTATGTAATGTCCTGGTAAGAGTTTTCCTCCAATATTAATTTATGTTCTGGGAAATGCAGGTCTTCCAGCAGGGATGAGCAGAAGGTAGATCTCCAGATGTTTTGGACGTCAACTCCCAGAACCCCTTGCCAGATTGGCCAATGATCAGGAATGCTAAGAGTTGAAGTCCAAAACATCTGCAGTCCTGCTTTCTGCTCACCTGTGTTACAATAATTGATTTTTTTAAAGAAAGAATTCAAGCTATGAGTGTGAAATATTATGCAAATTATGAAAAAAAAAGCTACACTGCATTGAAAGCACCCATAACTGGAGGCTGCTTCTTGGCCTTGGAAGGAACCAGAGTCATTCCAGCTGGTTACATCTTCTCTTGGCCAGGATATTGATCCCGGCAGCCTTACACTTTGTCGCCACCTTGCCTTTCTTCCAGTTCTCCCTGTTTTTATTTCCCTTTCTTCCCTGCACACTTTCTCATCATTCTCTTTTACCTTCCCCTAAATCAATAGGTTACACAGAGTGGATGACTTGGGAACTGCTAGTTGCTGTTGCAACCTCTGCTCTCTCAAAATGCATATGAGCTTACTAAGAGGGGCACCTTTCCAGGCTCTCCTTTGCCCCTTGGTTCTACTTTTAAAGTAGCTGTGTTGCCTTTTCATTTTTACCCTGGAGTAGGCAACATGGGGTCCAATTAGAAAACTCCCCTACCCCTCCCATGCTAGGATTCCAATCTGGATTGCAGCCCCTGTGCCAACTCTAGAGTAAAACTGGGAGGGGGATACATATTTGCTAGATACTCATTTAAAGTAATATCAGTTTCGGCTCTGTCATGTTGAACTTTGGTTCCCTCTCTCTTTAAAGTAATCATTAAAGAACAAAACCAAACAGTAACTCCGGATTGTTGACAAACACCGTTTCAAGATAACTTTCATCAGTGGTTTGCTAATGATGAGGGATTTTAATAGTTGGTGGTCAATCTCTTCCGGCAATAATTGCGGGTGAATTTATCTCATTCTTGGTATGTCCTTGACATTTTTATCACTCCAAAAACAACCTACAAGAGAAAGGTTCCATGAGATACATTTTACAAAAAGTAAAATAATATAAGTACAGTTACAAGCCTCTGGCTACATTACCTCATTCCTTAGTCATTAGGTGTGAAGGACTTTCATACACCCTGGTTAGAGACCACATAAAAAACCCAAAACACTGTTACCTATTTATAGGCTAATAGGCCCATGACTGAGCAATTCCCAGTAATCCACTGTCAATAGGAGTCCAGGTGAAAGCTATAGTAACAATTATCATGACAATTAACTTGAGCAGACTAAACCACAACACAGCAGTCTTTTAAAGGAACATGGAAAAATCTATTCTGTCGTTTAAACCATGAGGAGAAAGAGATTTTAGTTGATGTATCCAAAAAGCCTCTCTACGAAGTAAAATGTTATTGAGACATCTATATTGGTATGGTTCAAAAATTTATGTGGGACAAACCTCTAGAACACTGCGTATTAGAATATCAGAACATAGACGTAAGATACGCAGTTGTAATATGGAGGCTCCTTTAACATCTCATTTTGTACAAATGGTGTTTGTCAAAAATCTGGAGTTACCGTTTGGTTTTGTTCTTTAAGGATTACTTTATTGTTCTGTTATTGCCTTGTCAATGTAGATACCACTATACTGAAATATTTAGAGTTATGAATGTCTACAGTATCCTGCATTGTTGACAGTCTCAATATAAGTGTACACTACTAAGGGGTATATTGTGCTCTGTGTGTGCTTATATACTTTAATACATGTGGACTAATGCACTTGTTTGTGTTTTTTCTCATTGACCTACCTGGCTGCTGTGGTTAGTCCCTGTGTGTGTTCTCTCTCTTTAGCTACTAGCTGCCCAGAGCTAGTTCTTCCTTGAAGGAGCGAACAAGAGATTCCCCTTTTTTCCTTCCTGGCTGTATTTGCTTCTCTTTCCCCTGTTCTTCCAACTGCAGCTAAGGGTCTTAGAGAGAGAAAATGTCTAGGCTGGGGCTGGGGAGGGAGTTGTAGTCCAACACATAGAGCGTCTCAACATTAAGGGAAATCACGTTGTTTACCTGGGGCTTTTCTGCTTCCTGGTTCTTTGGCACAATTGTTATGGGCTGCATTACATGGGAGAAGAGGGGCGACAAGGTTTGAATTGAATACTTCTCCATTTAGTTCCATTGAGTTCTATTGAGACAGCACCATGTAGTGGCAGAAAATCCTGATGTTCCCGGGGTATTACCATTTTAAGAGTGATTCTTTTTATCCCGAGATTTCTAGAAGATTTTGCAGGAGACAGCCTGATTGTTGATGACATCATGAAATTGACCTGAAAACTTCTTTGAGTGGTCTACCACAAGCGTGCAATAAATCACTCATTTAGAGGAGCCTATAGATTCAGAATGGGAAGGGGCCATTTAGTCCATGGAGTCCAACCCCCTGCTCAGTGCAAGAATCCAGTTAAAGCATCTCTGACAGATGGCTGTCCAGTCCCTACCTGAATACCTCCACCACCTCCCTAGGCACATGGTCCCATTGTCTGACTGCTCTAACTGTTCGTAAGTTTTTCCTGATGCTCAACTGAAATCTGCCTTTCTGTAATTGAAGCCTGTTGTTTCATATCTGACAGTTGAATAATACAGAGCAGGTAGCAGCTGTTCTGGAGGGTACCATGTTGAGAAAGGATGATCTAGAATCATGCAGAAGCTCCAGCTTTGTATCAAGTCAAAGGCTAACCGTGACCCGTAGTGGTCATGATGTTGTGTGGAGAAAGAGTGCTGTTGCTCTTTGCAGTCCTGCATAACCTCACATTAGAAATCAGAGGAAATGAACCAGGTCACCTTTTATTTCCAGAAGTATCAATAATGACTGCATAGAGACCATATCCCTTTTGGGGGCTGTGGCTTCTTCTAAACAGCTATAGGAGCTCTGCAGATATGGGTGCCTGTAGTGGCTGTGAGACCATTAGGAATTCAATGCAGGAGGTTTCTTCCCCATCTGTTTCAAACCACAAGTGATTGATTTATTATTCCTCCACTGCCTCTATCTCTAGTTATTATAAAATATGAACCGTAATCTCCCATGTTTAGTAAATAACGGAGGATTGGTGGGAGGCAGCTTATTCATTCTTGAATATATCCAACAGCAAACGCTTGAAATGCCCTTTGCCCTTAACCTGCTGAAAGCTAACATGACGTCCCACAATGGGCTGTATAGAAGTTGCTATACAACTGATGCCCCCATTCCTAGATGAACGTGAACCAGCCTGCTTGGAGCAGTCAGGGCTGGCTGTACAGCCTCCCTCGTGTTTCAGATGAATCACTCTAGGAGACACATGATCCCTGTACTGTCAGCAACTTTTGGTGAAGGACGATGCTTGTTTAGTCTCGGAAAAGAGTTTGGGCTGTGCGATCAGGAAGGACTGACCACCTAAGACAAACACAATCAGTGAAATGCTATTTCACCATAGTTTGTTCTAGGCTTTATTCATGGACTCACTTATCCCCAGGCAGGATTTTCCCATATACATCACCACCGTTTGGTGGGCAGCTTTTCAGTCATCAGGAATTATAATGTTGCCCCTAAAAGATTCAGTTAAATAGCTGTGACTAGCTTGCAAGTGCTCTTGTTTGCTATTCTTAAAAAAGGAATTCCAGCACAACAAGGTGGTTAGGATGTGATATGCGTGGTTGAGGATTTCGAATTGCAAAAAGCCTAACGAATTATTCGAAGTGGGGGGGGGGGAAATCCCCTCGGCCTCCCTTCCCCATCCTGAGCTTTCCAGTTGTGCTGGATATCAACTCCAGCCAGGAATGCTGGGAACTGTAGTCAGGTTGGGGAAGCCTGTCCTAAACCACTATTTCTCATCCTCCCCTTCCCAATATGGGGGATTTTAACAGTGCACTATGAAATTACATTATTACAGGCACTGTGGGTTTTTTTTCAGAATCAAAGGCAGTTAGGAAAAGCTGTCCCTGCTGGTGAAGTGTATAGACTTTCATCCTGCTTTCACCTTGAGTAAATAGGTTGTGTAGGTTTTTTAACTGCTTGAAAAACCTTCATTCCCTGTTTGACCAGAGGCTTCAGGAAGACAAAATAAATATGGGAAATGATGCTTCTCTCAAACTGCTTCCAGTTCTATTGAAAGCTTTGGTCTGGCTCCAGCAGAAAGAAGAAGCATGAGTAAATCACTGACCTGCATAAGTGTTTTAAGTGTTCCCTGGCATACTCTTCCCGCCCCAGGTGAGTCAGTCCATTCCTATGTAGAGGCGTCGTGTCAGCAGCACACCCATCCTGGTAACCAATTGAGAAAATGCTAATTCTACTTGTGAATAAATCAATAAATGTGGCAAATGTCAGGACAAGCACTTGACCCATGGCAGCAATTGTGTCTGTGTCAATCCCCCTCAGAGAAGTAGTCGGAGGAGGGCTTCTAGGCATATACGCCTCCCCAGGGCATGGTTTTGTTGTTGGATAATAGGAACAACTCGGCATGCTTCCAGACACTAGGGGGCGACAGAGAATACCTTGTAGCTTGAGCCTTTCCTATTTCCTGCTCCCTCCCCTTCCTTTTCCTTCTTCCTCTGCAAGAAGCAAGCGCCTATTTTGCCAATTGTTTTGTTATAGGCAATGGTTCTTTTTGGATATTTAGTGGCAATGGACACTGAATAAAGGAAAGGCATTTAGTTAGCGAAAATAGGCTAATAAAGCAAGAAATTACAAGACAAGATTAATATGCTTACACCCTCTAGCTACTGGTTCACACCACTTTTGTGATTAGTCTTGTTGAGAACCTGAATTGGGAGAGTCCCAGCCAATCATATACTGTCCCCTTGATCATGATTTCATGACTTCAAAATTTCTGCATGAGGTGGGGGAACACTGGACCTAATAACGGGCAGGCTGCTAGCCCAGAAGATAACATTCTTCTCAGTCATTCTAAGCAACAAGTTGCTAGCCTTGAGATTTGGCTGGAGGTTTATCTACAGTCTGTTGAACAAAGCGTCAACAAGTGATTTTAGGGGAACTAACCCCATCACCTCAACAAACAGGCACAATGGGCAATCTATAGAACAGAGGGTGCACAACCTGTGGCCTCTGTGTCACACGTGACCCTCCACTGCTTTCTGTGAGGGCCACCAAACCTGCAGGTACCTCATCCATTTCCCCCCACAACCTAGCAAATCAGCTGCCTTTTCAGGTATGGCAGTAGGAAACCAGCGATCCTGATCTGGAGTGCTGAGGGAAAAAGGAGTCATTATCTTCCTCACTTCCCCAACAACTATTCCCAAAGCAGCCCATCCCCAGTGTGTGTGCGTGTTGGTCTCCCAGCTGACACCTGATGTGGCCTTCAGCCCAAAACATTTGTGCTCCCTGGTATAGAGTTTAGATTCCTATGGATGAGAGAAAGCGCACAGGAAACTTTGGGTGTCTTTCGGCAAAGTCCTTCTGTTACTCCATCCTCTGTTTCATGACACTTTGGCCCTGTAGCATTGGACGTCTCTTTTTAGCCCTCAAGGAAAGGTTTGTCTGGGCCCCAAACACACAGTCTTTAGCTTCACAGTTGTCACAATGAACATAGGTGTGTGCAAAGGGTGTGCTGGGTGTGCCCAGGCACACCCTAATGTCTCAAACAATAACAGCCAAATTGAGGGGGGCATTGGGTAGGGATCCACACACAGTGGGAACAGTCCACTGGCTGCCCTCCAGTTGATCAGCCACTGTGCTGATGAACCGCTGCCTCTGAAATAGCACCGTTGCTCCTGGCAGCAGGAGCGAAAAGGGACTGTTCTGCTGGGAGGCTCTCTGCCAGGAGCCGCACTTCAAAGAGGCCAGGAGAAGGGGCCCCAAAGGCTAATATTGCCTTGTAAGCCCCTCTTCTGGCCAGTGTTACCACAAAGCCCCACCAATGCTGGGGCTTGAGGAGCATCTCCTCAGTCCCCCCAACCCACCCACCCACCCACAACAGCTCTCCCATGGTCAAGCAAGCCAAACGAAGCGTAAGGCATCAGTGTTTACTGTGTTTAATAAATAAATAAATAAATAAATAAATAAAATGTCCTTTATGACTGAGAATTCAATAAATGTTCACCTTTAAGAAAAAAATTCCTTGGGTGCACACCCTCATGAAATGTACTGCGCATGCCTATGACAATGGTATGGTTAACCCCATTTGTTTCTTCTTAGTGTGTGTGTATGTGCTGAGACCAGTTTAAAAAGGATATTGATACGTCACATCGTCACCTAGGAAAAATGGTGGAAGGTCTGGTGCTGGTTTTCAGAACACAACTCAAAATTTTACGAAACATGTAACAACAGCAATAGCTTTATTATGATCTGGAACTCAAGAGATGAGACCTCAGGGTCATGGCCACCGTGACTTTAATAGTCAAAAGCAAGAACAGTAAGTACCCATAACTGCTGTGAAGCTTTCTACAAAGCAGAGGCTGTTTGCCCAGAGTGGCTTGTTGAGCCAAAACTGTGCTGTTGTTTTCCAGCAATCAATAAATTTATTTGGATAAATAAACAGGTGAAAAGCAACAATATGAAAATGCTTGATAATGTAACTTTAGCTTTACAGGCTAAAAACATACAGTCATCATGCAATTCAAGAAAACAAGATCAAAGTGTACAGTCATGTCATTCAATACCAAAAGTAATCAAATATGTTTCAGCCATTGGTCTTCTTCAGTGATCTATTAAGTCAGGAAAAACCAGGACATGTCAGGATTTTTGGTAACAAATCTGGGAAGGGGGGAAATTATGACATTTGAAGAAAAATATGGATTTTTCCCCTCCCCCTCCCCCAAAGGACAACTATACTTTATAGTCAATGGGAAATAACAAAAATGCTTACAGCTCTGTCATTTGTAAAGGAGAGGAAACTTGGCATCATGATAGCTCTTAAGTAGGGCTTTAGCCATGCCAAGTTTCAAGCAAATCTGTTTATCTCTTGATTTTTAGCAAGTTTCAAAACAAAATAGAACTTTAAAAATAAAAAAAATTAAAAAGCCAGTCTGCCGGCCGGCAGCAACCCATATTAAACAATGGCTTGCAGTGGTGGGAGGATACAATCAGAAAATATATTTGAGTGAAGGGGAGAATGTATCACACAGAGTATAGCAAAAAGTACAGCAAAAGCTGCAAAAGTAGGAGTGAGTGAAGTTAATTTTAGATATATTGGATGTCTCACTTTTTATTTCAGTGATTTTAACATTAAGCTGTTATGTAGAACAGATTTGTCTTAATTGTGTGCTGTAAAATCAGACATGTGACCAAGGCAATGTTCTGGTGGGCACACCCCCTTGGTGCTAGACATGCCCCCTGGGGGCGGACATGTTGGTGGGGATGCCCCCTTGGGGGGCTGACCATGTTGTCCTCCTTTTTGGTTTCCAAAATATGGTCACTCTATGTAAAAAGGTATATTAAAACACACACACACACACGATGGCCCCATTCAGACGACACCGTTGTTGTAAAAATCTGAACAGATCTATGATTTTCATCCCAAAACATGTCCATTTCCTCTGACACGCATCTTACACACATCTTACATGCATCCTACATGTGTTCACTGACAAGCACACCCAAACCGTCCACACACAGCACCCCAAAGGCCCATTCCCCACTGCCTGTCCATTGTATCCATTTCTGCAAAAGTCAAGCTGCTTGCAAGAGATTTGGCTGCACAAGAACTAGGAGCTTGTCAATATCACCATTGCTCCTTCTTCTCCAGGTCAGGCTCCATTATACACAATCAGAAACCCATTTAGGCTACCTGACTTAGAGGAACCAGGAGTGTGACTCATCCAGATGTGACCGTGGCACACCTGGAGAGACAAAATGACCATATAAGGGAATGATAGAAGTGGAGGGACATTGCAAAGCATCTCTGGGTACAAGTAAAATAGCACATGGCAATGCAATGCCACATCTGGCCACTACTCGGGATTACTCAGGAGTAAAATAGAGTTGGACAAATGATGTCACTGGGGCTATAAACCAATGGGATGAGGGCTGATGACATGTAACTTTTGGAGTATAAAAGCATTGTTTGAACCTTGGTGTGGTGTGACTCTGGAAAGCAGTGTTAGCGTCCGGAGGTCACCTATTCTGCGCAGAATAATAAATTAGTTTCCAAAGCTTCAGGAGGTCTTTCGTCAAGTGTTTCATATCTGGACTTTGGACACTTGGGAATAGCATAATTTATGCAACGTCGTTAACCACACTGTTAACCCTTTTTGCAGTTAATGTAGCATGATTAACGGTGTTGTCTTAACACCCATTTTGCCTAACTATCTGCCCCATTAACAACATTGTGGTTAGGCTCACTACCACGTTGTGCAATATGGTTGCCGGCACTAACCATGGCTAAAAGTGTCATCTGACACGTGTATGTGGTCAACGGGCAGTGGTTAAGGGGTTAAGGGGTTAAGGAATGGAGCTTCCAGTACAGAGTGGCCTAACTAGGTGTGGCCGCTCTAGCTGGCATGCTCTGTGGCTGCTCTGGACTGCTACTTGACTGGCGTTCGCTGCGGCCCCCATTTCGTACTTTCACACCATTTTTTTCGAGTGATTTTTGCTCTTCCTAGCAGAGCGTGCTTACTGTATATCTGTTGAAATCCCCGCTTGCAATTTCCCCATACGAAGCAGCTGCTTCTCCTACCTCTTTGAAACTGCCAGGGCTCCTAGCACCAGGGCTGCTGGGATACGGGGTGGATCACTTGGAGGACTCAGGTGCTCCACTAACCATTTTGTGGTCAGTGTGTGATTAAGGAAAACTTAACCACAAAAGGGTTAACGGTGTCAACTGCAAGTGTTCTGCACCTGGTTAGTGTTAACCACAGCTGAACATGGTTAAGCTAATCACAAAGCCCTGAGTGTCCTCTGAACAGGGCCACACACACACACACACACACACTATCCAAGCTTCTCAGTCAACATAGAATACTTCAGAGTTTCCACCTGCATTTTTTAAAGCCATGCTTACTAATATATCTTAAGTAAAACATACAGATATATGTAAAAAAAAAAAAACCTTCATATAGACTGGGTGAATTTAACAAAGAGCTGGGTAACAGGTTCTCTAGACTGGAATGTTAAAGAAATTCACAGAGACTTAAGGGACTAGGAAGAAAAGAAAGTGTACAATTGGAGAAGTGACATGTTCAGAATAAGTTGGAAACACGCCATGAAACTGCAAATGGAAACAGCAAGTGGGGTTTTCTGGATGATTCAACCTCCACCAGATTTGAGAATCGTTTTAGGGAACCACCCCAAGGAAGGGATACAGGAAGAGACACAAATTTTCAGAGCACAAAACTACAGACATGTGATTTATGCAAAGGATAAGAATTATGAAAACCAACTGGGAGTCAATATATCTAGGAGAAGATCCAGGGAATATGAGATTTGGGTCTTACAGAAAGGGTTGACGTTTGTATCCACCCCTAACCATGACTCTTTTAATCCCATGGTAGAAATGAAATGACTGATTAGGAAAATATGCATTTCTAATTTCTTTCGAGGAGGCAGTGTCCTTCTCCAGGAAAGATCCATCATGTCTAAACCAAGACACAACTTTAATCCTCCTTGTAATAACTCTAGGGTTCTTGTATTTAAAGAATACGATGCAAAGAGATGAAGATCCACAGCTGAAAAGTCAGGGGCTTACCCCAACTTTTCCTGCCCAAGTGAGGTCAGCGCAGCTCTTCCGCAATCTGACCTCGCTCTGTGGCCAATCCAGGGGACATTCCTGGCGGATAGCAACTGGCGATTGGTCACCGGAAGCCAGGAAGAGGGCAGTGTGTGGGGGGCTCCAGTACCTGGATGACCGCCAGAAACCCTGTGCTCCCTCCTTGGCATAAGGATAAGCAAGCGCAACCCCACGGGGGGAAACCATGGGGTTTAGGGGGAGCGTGCCACAAATGTGGTGCCATCAAGGCAGCTCCCCCAGTGTCAGCAAACCCCAACCTTACAGGTAAAAAGGGAAATAGTGAGGTTGGTGGATGAGGCGCGCCTTATAGGGTATATAGTCAAGCCCACACATGGTTAACTTATAGGAATGGAAAAGTAGGGCACTTAGATATTATCTTCTTCCCAAAATTCATTTTAAAAATGTGTCTTCTATTCCTGGGAGAGCCATATCGTTGGGTGTGAATCCATATTCGTACCTTTTTCAACATATGTAGAGTTCTTTCTTAAATTCTTTGTTTGTAATATTGAGCCCTCTATAAATGATGCCACTCATTTTCTGAACTTCTTGGATAACTTATTAAAGCCTTTGCAAAATACCTGGCTGGTAACGATGGACATGATCTCACTCTATGCAAATATTCCACAGCATGAGGCTACTGATGTAATTGAATTAACTTCAGACAAAATAAATGATGTATCTGATACTTCTGCGGCTTTTCTATGCTCATTCGCCGAATTATCTCTTAAAAAAACTTTTTTTCAGTTTCTAGATAAATTTTATTGGCAAATTTCAGGGACAGCCATGGGCTGTAGATTTGCCCTAGAATTGGCTATTCACAACAGTTACCATGTACATTGTTTGAATAACTTATAGATGTTTGGCCATTATGTGTTATGTAGTATTTTGGAATAGTAGTGAAGTTTTTGTAATAATTTTCTAGTAAAAAGAGATGGGGGGGCAGTTTCCCTTTAAGGAACTAACTGCAGTTCTAAAGCCTCCATTAACCACACCTGTGGTTTTAGTCTAGCATTCAAAATTGGGATCCAAGCCTTCTCAGTTTTTGTTATCAGCTGGTAGGTTCCTGGAACAGAAGCCTCCTGAGTGATCTCATTGGTATTTAGATACACTGGTATATACGGGAACAAAAGTTTATATCTGTGCATGTTTAGTTTAATCCCAAATTATAATTTTCTCTTTATGAATTTGTTTTCAGGACCTACAATTCCTTGCCTTTCATATCTACAGTAGAGCCTAAGGCCACTTTCAGTTTGATATCATCTATGTATGCATAAGCTTTTGCATTTATATATCTTATTTTTGTTTGGCAAGAATTTGAGTCTCAATTGGTGCATTTTCTACATATAATATCTGTATCTATCTATCATCTATCTATCTATCTATCATCTATCTATCTATCTATCTATCTATCTATCTATCTATAGTTTTTTTTTAATATACCTTCTTACATACTAGACCAAGAAGACTTATGGTTGTTTGGTGCTTTTCGTATTGAATGACGTGATCGCACACTTTGATTTTGTACTGTACTTCTCCTTTCCACCCAATTCCAAGGAAGCTGTTTTGGTCCTAAACCAGTGTCTGTTGGCAGTAATGGAGTGGATGAGGGCAAACAAATTGAAGCGTAATCCAGACAAGTCAGAGGTGCTCCTGATCAGTCGAAAGGCAGATCAGGGAATAGGGATTCAGCTTGTGCTGGATGGGGTTACACTCCCCCTGAAGACACAGGTTCGCAGCTTGTGTGTACTCTTGGATTCAGCCCTGAGCCTGGATGCCCAGGTTTCGGTGGTGGCCAGGAGTGCATTTGCACAGTTAAAATGGATGTTTCTAACTGCATTCACATTTCAGATGCTGAAGGCCAGGCAGTATTCTGTTGCACTTGTAATTCCCAATAAAATCTCTTCTCATTTAATAAATGAGATCCTCATAAATACTAATACTAATCAAGTGTCTTCTCATTTAAATTTGTGTTGATCTGTTTTAAGTACTACCTTGTTTCAAACTCATCAGGGACTTAATGACCAGGGTGTTGTCAACTGTCTTGTGTTTGCTTGCCAGCAAAATTACACTAGGAAATAGGAAATCTGATGTTCTTTACTTTGTTTTGCATACCTATCTAGCTATATTCCTTTGTCTATAATATTCCTCTAGGTACCTTCTGCACTTTGATTGGTAATGTCATGGACAATGGTGACCAAACTGAAACAGTAACCAAACTGAAACGTAATCCAGACAAGAGATGCTGTTGGTTGAGGGTTCTGATGATTTCAGTTTAGTAGCTGCATCACACCAGCGTTTTAGCGCACTTTCGTCCTGCCTTGTTTACCATTTTGCCCCACAATCCTCACACGACGTTGCCCCTGTCCTGCAGTCATCTGCCCTCTTCTCCATTTTCCATATTTTTCTAGAGCAGAGAAAGTTTAGTATTTTTTCTCCACGTGGGATAAAACCGCCCTTCCATCCCCATGTATTGCTGTCCTCACACTATGTTGCAGAACATCCCTTCTTGGGGGCATGTGTGTTGAAGGGTGGTCTTGCAGATAAAAGAGGAGGGCAGGAGCCATTCTTCTTCAGTTTGTAGAACCGCTCAACCGGGAAGGCGGAGGGAGGGAGAGAGGATGCATGAAGACTCTGTGCAGAAGGGAGCATCATCTCACCTCTAAAGGCAGAAATGGCTTCCAGCTGATGAAACACTAAAACACTAGACAACAAAACCAGAGTGGGGGGAAGCACCCATGCCCATCACAATGTCCATCAACCACAAGGACCAATGAACTGGAGGGGGGAGGAGAAGGGGACGGGGTGGGGCAGACGCAATAGCAGAAGAGCGAACAAGTGAAAAGAGATTTTGCCAATACAATGATGATACCAGGAAGGCACGTGAAAGGGACCAGCGCTTGACACTCTAATGAAATGAAGGTGGAAACTGTGGATCGTGCTTGGAACAAAAAAGTAGGTGTGATGGAGCCCTAGGTATTCAGCCTATTCTGAGTGAGGTTCACAGTCTGGGAGTCTCTGGAACCAGGTCTGTACCTCATGTAACAGCAGTGGCCAGGAGTGCTTTTTACCAACTTGGCTTACCAACTGCATCCTTTCCTGGAGAAATCAGGCCAAGCTTCAGTCATGCATGCATTTGTCATGTCCAATTTAGAGTACTATATTGCATTTTACATGGGTTTGTCCTTAAAGGCTGTTCAAAATCTTCATTTAGACCATCTTAGACTGATCAGCTCTGCTAGTTTTCAGTTTGCTTCTAGGCTGAGTTCCAATAGTTTGAGATGAGAATAACTCAGGATTACATCCCCATCCCATTCCAATATAAACCAGCCAGGATCTACTACATCCTTCCCTGGTGTCAATAAGCTGTTGCTCAATTGTTACACATCAGGCTGGTGTTAAAAGCATATGAACAAGCTCCATTTTTAAAAAGCCGCCACAAGTCCCCGCACGGCATGCCTGGGCGGGGGGAGGCTGATTGCAGGTGGGGTGAGAGAACGACGGCGTGGAAGCTGACTATTGGCCTTCGGATCTTGGCGCCAACGGGCGATGGGAGGGGGCGCGGTTATTTAAACGCGGCGCCTCCCTCCTCCGCCCTCTTTGGAATCTCGGCTATTCGGCGGCAGGAGGCAACGGCGTTCCCTCCGCCAAGGACGAGAGTTCGTTGGGCCTGTAGGCCCCAGGTTTGGAGGGAGAACCAGCGGTCTCCCTCAGGGTAGCGAGAGCGAGGTTTCTCGGGCGTCCGAGCAGCTTCCTGGCGAGCCGCGGCGGCCCAAAACCGGCTGCCCCTTTTGCGGGGAGGGACGCAGGCTGGGCTGTGAGACTGTGAGGTCTGGGCGGCTGGGCTTTTCAAGCCACGGGGCCGGCGGACGGCCGCGCCGGGGGCGGCTCCAGGCGCTCCATTGCGGGGCTTTGAGTGGGACTGTTTAGGGCCGGGCTGTGAGCCCGTGAGGACTGGGCGGCTGGAAATGAAAGCCGCGGGGACGGCCGCCGGCCTCTCCAGGTGGCGGCACTAGGCGCCCCATTGTTGGGCTTTGATGGGGAGCGGATTGGGCCTCGTCCTTGGGGGGCTGTGCGGCTGGGAAGGCTCGCGGCCGTGTGTGTGGAGTTGCAGCGCGTGTTCCCATCGGGAGGGGCGTTGGGCACAAAGGGCTTACCGCACTTGGGGGTATAATCTAGAGAGGTGGTAGCCTCGTTTGCCATGCAGGAGCACCGGGTACGCAGCGCGTGGTGCACGTACTTGCCTTCCAATCTTGGCCCTGTTTCAGAGTTAACCTTAAAAAACAAAAAACAAAACAATTTTTTTCTATTCTTTCTTCCTTTTAAACTGTGATCACTTGTACACACACACACCTATATATATATATATATATACACACACACATATAGACTTGACATAGGCATTGAGATAGAATAAATTCATACAAATATTACTAATAATAATAGGAAGTAAGTTGGGCTGGCATTGGCAGATATTCATCTGGGAATTTCCATTATGCCACCAAAAAAAGGAATTGGGGGAGGAAAAGGAAAGGGGAAAGCTCCCTGCCCCCTTTCAAAGCGCACCAGAAAAATAAGTGATTCTTCTTCTGGTGAGGAGGCTGACTCACAGTTGGCAGCGTTACTTTTGAGGGTGCAAGCTATAGAAAAAGATAGGGGAATAACTACATCACAACAGACTACAGGCGGCACCACGCCTCTGACCTCAAGGCGTCACAATACAAGGAAATAGAAACAGGATGAATTGTTCCAATCTCTTTCTAGCAGGATTGACGTCATAGAGAATGCGCAGAGCAGCATGCCTCAGCCGGCACCAGAACAGGGCAACGTGGCGACGGTACTAGAACCTGCGATACCGGATCCGAGGGAGGAAGTTGTCACGGCTTCAACTCCTCTGCCTACCCCCCCCCCCGGGGATGCTCACGGGACCTGGAGCACAAGGTGAGCACAACCTGAGCACTACACCAGCTCTCCCACAGATCATGGGCGCTTATCCCCATCCATGGGGTTGGTTTCCATGGTTCGGTGGTGTGAGTTGCACACCTAATAACACAGGGAGTATTCCTGCCCCGATGACACGAGATGCACAAGGGGTTAGCCACTGGGAGCTAGGGAGTAACCCCCCTTTGATCGGCCCTTTTTCTGGGGCTTCAGTTGCCACATCGCTTAGTGTAAGTGGGCCTAGGGAGAGGCTTGGCAATCTGTCAGGTAAGGAAGGGGGCGCTGCGGTAGCTTCCTCCAGTACGCCTGCACACACAGGGCAGCCGCCACTCTCAACGGAGGCAGCGTGTGCCACCGTTTGGCAAGGGCCAGCCGAATCGGCCAGCGTGTCACTCGGTCGCCCCAGTCAAAATATTGTAGATAATTACCCAGGGGTCGAACGGGATGTTATTCCCTCGGGGAGTACCTCTGCTCCTTTGGGCTACCATCTACTCCCTGCTACAAGGGAGAAGATCTGGAGGGGCGAGTACATAGATATCTTTTCATTACTCTTCCGAGAATTAGAAACATCGGATAAGGACAAGGCCAGTGATAAAGAAGCTGAAAAACTTAGGAAAAGGAAAGTTGCACGTACCTGGGCGAATTGGTTGCCAGGATTTTTGATTTACATGGGGGTGCTTCAACAGCGCTTCCCCGGGAAAGGGGCCATTTTGACCAAGTACCTCGATATGATATATCGAGCTTACTCGGAATACGAGGGCGGAGCTTGGCTGGCGTACGATGAATCGTTCCGCAGACGAGCGGCATTTGACCACGCCCTCCAATGGGATGCTAAGGACAACGACCTTTGGTTACAGTACATGACCCCTGCAAGACCTGGTTTTGGCGAACGATCCTGCGACCACTTTTAAAGGGGGAGCGAGGCAGGCGGTTCAACACTGTCAGCTTTGCTGGGAGTTTTCCTCAAAAGGATTCTGCACTCGTCCTCAATGCCATTACAGGCATGAGTGTACACTGTGCTCGGGGCATCACCCTGCTTCCAGCTGTCCCAGGAACAGGAACAGGGGTCCAAACAGTGATAACCAGCAGTCTAAGAAACAAGGTGGTGCACAACCTCCTCCCAAATGGCCCCAGTCCAATCAGAATTGAGCCCCTCAGACGGTTGTTAGCCCGATATCCTAGGCGCCAGGATGCCGCATATTTAGAGTCAGGCTTTGCAAATGGCTTCCCCATCCCTTTCTATGGCGTGAGGTCGGCTGCGATTTCCAGGAATCAAACATCCGTGTTCTTGTTCGAGCAATTAGTAAAAAAAAAGATCCAGAAGGAAGTGGCGGCCGGAAGGGTTCTGGGACCCTTTCTGACTCCGCCCATCCCGAACCTTAGAGTGTCACCTTTAGGCATAGTACCTAAGAAAACACCGGGGGAATATAGGTTAATTCATAACCTATCCTTCCCAAAAGGGGCTTCAGTTAATGATGCCATTCCAGAGCAGCTTAGGTCTGTGAAATACGCCTCATTTGATTCTGCAGTCAACATGGTGCATAGAAATGGACAGGGCGCATTGATGGGCAATTGTGATATCAAGGCGGCTTTTCGCATTTTGCCCATCAATCCAGCTGACTTCAATCTTTTGGGTTTTTCCTTTCAAGAACAGTTTTATATAGACAGGGCCTTACCGATGGGTTGCTCCATTTCCTGCGCCATGTTCGAGAAATTCAGTTCTTTTCTCGAATGGGCGCTTAAGGATAGGACGGGGGGGGGGGAGGAAGTGATTCATTACTTACTTGGATGACTTCCTGTTTTCGGGGCCAGCGTCAAGCGATCACTGCGCCTATTTAATGAGGGAGTTCCACGCACTTTCAGCTGAGCTGGGGGTCCCCTTGGCCCATGAGAAAACGGAAGGCCCCTGTTCAACCATAAAATTCCTGGGAATCAAACTTGATTCAATACAACAATGCTGCCGCTTGCCGCAAGACAAGCTGGACGCTATCAAAGAAAAGCTGTTAGCCTTATCCTATCAAAGGAAAGGGACATTGAGGCAATCGCAGGTGTTAGTGGGACATTTAAATTTCGCTTGCCGTGTAATTGCCCCGGGTAGAGCATTCCTTAGACAATTTTGTACCGCCATGTCAGGCCTCCGATCCCCACATCATAGGGTGCGGATTACATCCGCCATGCAGGAGGACATTAGAGTGTGGCTTAAATTTTTGCGACGCTTTAATGGTGTATCCTTTTGGCGGGGGGATCTGTTATTGGAGGCCGAGTTACAGGTCCATTCCGATGCATTGGGATCCTGGCGGATTCGGTGTCATCTGGCAGGATCGTTGGTGCACAGAGCCGTGGCCAAAGGAGTGGACCGACAGGGGGGGGTGTACCGACCTCACTTTTCTGGATTTTTTCCCGATGTGTGTGGCTGTGCACATTTGGGCTCACGAGATGTCTAACAGCACAGTCCACTTTTGGTGTGATAATTTAGCCACCGTGCACGTCATCAACTCCCTGGCTTCCCGCAGCCTCAGAGCGATGGCTTTGGTGCGCGTGTTTACCCTGCATTGCTTAAAGCACAATATATTGTTCAGGCCTCGTCATGTGCTGGGCCTGAGCAACGATATAGCTGATGCTTTGTCACGGAACCAGATGCAGCGGTTTCGAGTCCTGGCCCCCGGGGAGCGACAAATGCCGGAGGTCATGCTGCAGGAGTTATGGCAAATTGGAGGGCTGAGGTAGAGCGTGCCATGCTGCTATCAGTGGCTCCTAGCACCAGAAGGTCATATCAAAGGACAGGTAGGGAATTCCACGCCTTTAGGGCGGCTGTTAATCTTCAACAGTCATGGCCCATTGCAGTGGAGCATATTTTTCAATACTGTGTGCTATCTCATAGCAAGGGCTTATCTGTCAAATCTATCGGAGGTAGGCTAGCCGCTTTAGCCTTTTGGGCAAAGTTAAAGGGCGTTGAGGATTCCACAACAGATTCCTGCATCAGGAGAACTTTGCAGGGTTGGTCCAGAGAGACACCTCGCGTAGTTAATAATAGATCCCCCTTTCTCCTGACATGCTGTTAGGCATGCAGGCCTTGTGGCCGGTATTGTGTAATTCTCAATACGAGGCAATTTTGTTCCATGCGGCCGCCCTGACAGCATTCTTTGGCGCTTTCAGGATTTCGGAGCTCGTAGTGTCATCTAAACACGACTGGTCTGACAGGGCAATAAAGTTTGGGGATTTACATTTATCTTAGGGCAAGGTGGTTATAAAGTTACGCAGGTCAAAAACGGACCAGTTAGGCAAGGGCACGGACGTGTCCCTATTTGCTGTGCCAGTATTGGAGCTATGCCCTGTTCGAGCCCTGCAAGACTTTGTTGCAGTACGTGGGCCTTCGGAGGGTGTTTTGTTCTGCCATCAGGATATATCACCATTAACGAAATTCCAATTCTGGGCGGTGACTAAGCGTGCCCTAAATGCCTTAGGATTAGGTGGTGTGCAGTTTGGCACACACTCGTTCAGAATAGGGGCAGCCTCAACGGCAGCAGCGGCTGGTTTTTCTACGGAACAAATCCAAACCATGGGCAGATGGTGCTCTGCAGCCTTCAAATCCTATGTAAGACAATTTCCCAAATAAGGGGTGTATAAGGTGCATGCTTAACTACTTCGTGTTTATTATAGATCTCCGAAAGAGGCCTGCCCCGGTGCGTGTGGTTATCTGTGGCCACAGTATGGTCTTTTGGGCCAGCAGAAGGGCTTCCAAGTCCAGTTTTGGGTCCCAGCTGGGGCTGTGTCAGCAGGTCTCCATCCAATGGCTTGGCATACGAGGAATGAGGTGGGAAAACCTCATTATCACATTGCAGCAGAAGCTGGCGCCTCGAGACCCCCCACAGATCTTGGTAATACACCTTGGGGGCAATGACCTCGGCCTGTTGAAGGGCAAAGCCCTTGTGTGGCAAGCAAAAGCTGATTTTCAAACCATTCGGGAGCTGTGGCCCGGGATCCATATCATCTGGTCCTGTGTGCTTCCCAGGCTGAAATGGAGGGAAGGCTGCGATCCCCTCGCCATGGAACGGGCCAGAAAAAAGGTGAACACGGAGCTCTATAGGGAACTGACTAAGCATGATGACTTGAGCATTAAACACCCCCTTATTCAGCGCACCAGGAGGGAGTTTTATAGGCAGGATGGCGTTCACCTGTCAGATGCAGGGAACGATATTTTCTTGGCAGATCTGCAAGGGGGGTTGCGAGAAGCAATTTTAGTTAGGTGGGTGGGAGCGACTAAGCAGACGCTTGTCACCCCCTGTGGCGGATAGGTGCGGGCATCTCGAGTGGGTGGGAATCTGGTGAGCATTCTCAGGCACCTTTGGGGGTGATGGGTAGTGCCCGAAACCCATGGCTGGGAGCCGTGCGGCACCAGTCATCGGGTTAAAGGCTTACCTATGAGACCAACCCTCCTCACCACCTCGGAGCCGTGTGGCACGGTGACGGTGACACCAGAAGGTCTCCCTATCCCGATTGGGGAGCTCAGGGAGTGGCGAAGTATGGCGCCACTTACTGGGCTAAGAATGGGTCACCCACTCCTTAGATATGGCCTGTATGAGCCCTGAGAGAGATGCCCTCATAGGAAGTTACACCCCCTTTGCAGATTTTCAATAAAAGTGGCCCAAGTTTAAATCCATATATTGTGTGTCGACTCGTTATTTCTCGCCTCCACTTCCGCAATTGCCTACCATGTAGAATAGATGGGTTATTTATGTTTAGAGTTTGACTGATTAATGTATATTTCAGCTTGAGATGGGTTTTCTTCCTAGATCAGATTATTATTATTATCATCATCATCATCATCATCATCATCATCATCTCTATACTGCCCAATAGCCAAAGATCAGCTATTTAAGTGAACAGAGGAGTCCGCACCACTCCCACACGGAACCTTTTGACTGAGCAATTAATATTCTCCCCACTCCCACCTATCATTTGTGTGCTAAAATACTTGAGAATTTGGCAAGGAAACAGATGTTTGTCCAGATTGTGCAAAGTGGCTAGTCCAGAGAACAAAGTTCCCAGAAGCAAATTTTACCCAGTCTGCTAATGAATCATGGGAATCTCCTGAGTCACTTAATAAATGGGCTGGCCAGCCCTTCACGTGACTGCAATGGATCATCGCCCATAAAACTGCTGCCCTTGCTTTAGGTTTAAAGAACAACAGAGAGGTGTGGTAGTCTGGGATCATGATAGGGAGACAGCAGTGTTTTTAGCATTTCAGAGATATTTCACAAGACCTTTATTATCATCACACCAAAGATCATGGTCCAAGCCCCCCTCCCCATTCCCCATTGAACATTGTGGAAGGGTCCTCTGCTCTGACGAGGGTACATTATATTATCTACTCCACGAAAGCCTGTCCTGTGCTGATCTATAAGCGAAAGCAAAGAGAATTGCTGGATCCAGAGGCCCTTTTGTGAGCAGGAGAGTTTGTCCCATAAATGGAAGAAGGTCTTTTTCTGACTCAGTACAAGTTCCTTGCAGGAAAAAGAGGAACAGAAATCCAGCTTGTTACCATGAAATGTTATACATGCGTAGGACTCCCTCTATGAAGAAGGAACCCTGATCAACCAGGGAGTTCTACATACATCTGTACATTCATAGGCCCCTTTCAAACTGAAGCGGATTGTTTGTCACCTGGAGGGGTGGGTGCATGTCCAATACATGGAGGAGCATCTGAGGCAGCCTTTCACAGCCAGGCACCTTCCATAGCCAAGCACCTTCCATATGGGTTGGACTACAACTCCCATGATCATCTACCCAGTATGGCTGGCTGGGGGATGCTGAGAGTTGTAGTCCAACACACTTGGAGATGTCAGATTGGGGAGGCTGAACTAAGGGATGGGATAAGTCATTGACTGGGTTCAGACAACATGATAACCAACAGTGGTTTAAATAATCAACTGTTAGTTATTAACCATGGGTTATTGTGTTGGGTGGCAGGAGTTTTTAAATCAATGGTTGGTTATTTGGCCAAAATAACCAAGGCTGTGCTGAGGTGGCTATTTGAACCATCATTGGTCATCGTGTTCTGTGGAGGGCACCGTTGGTTATTTCCTCAGCCACAGAATCACAAGGCAAGAGGATAATTTTTTGGCAGCAATGGCTGATGGGATACAAGCAGGAGGATTGAGGGGGGGAGTGAGGGGGGATGAGTGAGTCAACTCAGTGTGTGCTAATAGTCAACTCAACACTGATCCTAACCCACACCACAGTTGGCTATTATCATATCGTGCAGGGTGTACCCCCTAGATAAACAACTGTTGAGTTGATTATTATCCCACTGTTGACTTTCCTGTTGTTGGAATGCAGCCATTGTGTTCCAGAGAATCATTCCATACACAGGTATCAAATGACTGAAGAGGGCTATAGTCTCCTGAACAGGTAAAGAGAATAAATCAAATTCTTCCAGGCTTTTAAAGGTATTTACCAGGGACATACAGCAAAAGCAACAACAGGACTGTCCCTGATAAAGAGACAAAATGAAAAGAAAAGAAACTCCAGGTAGGCAGTCAAAAAAAGCCAAAGGCAAAGGGGTGGACCCAGGGAAAGGTTTAATAAAAAGTTGTTGTAAAAATGAAGGTAACAATGCATTTCGGACACAGTGTTGTCCTTCTTCACGGTAATTTTGGAGTCACAACAATTTTATAAGAGACTCCAAAGTTACCCTGAAGAAGGACAACACTGTGTCCGAAACGCGTTGGTACCTTCATTTTTACAATAACTTTTTATTAAACCTTTCCCTGGTTCCACCCCTTTGCCTTTGGCTTTTTTTGACTGCCTGATAAAGAGAGACAGTTTGGTTTGCGCAGGATAAAGTGAAGCACCAGGAAATAGCTCATTTGAAGCCAATGTATTCTTCACCTGGAACAAGTTTTCAGAACTCAAGGTGCAGCAGTTCTCTTGCAGGAAACACTTGAACATAGTTGACTGACTCAGTGCCAGCATCAAAGGTAGGCATGGTGGGGCACCTGCTGAGGGCCTACACACCACCAGAAGCCCACTCACAAGAGCTCCTTGGAGTTGCTCCTCCTCACCTTTACAGTCTGCTTGTTCACCTGCCTCTCTCACTGGCCCAGGCAATGGTGGTGCTGAGACAGAGAAGCAGGAGTTGCCACCACCTACTGGCTCTCGGCCTGTAAAGCAAGCAAGTCGCAGCAATGAGAAAGAAGAGGAGCTATAGCAGTTGGTGACATTGGCAGTGAGTAAGTAGGCTTACTGAGGGAGGGGCCACATTGAGGACGTCTTGCCCACGGGCCATCAAAAACCTGGAGTCAGCACTGCTGATTGTGACCTCAATTCAATTACCATTTTGGAAATATCAGAGCCACATGGGCAAAACTCAGGAGAGAACTCTCCAAAGTGGTCATGTGGTGGATTGGAGAGGCATGCTCTTTGACTTGCACACAATGGCTCTGGTTTAGCCATAATATCTCCCCCTGAATCCAATGGCAATGTCTGATTCCCTCAGCCCCTGCCCTGCAATGATGCATGCATGCATGGAGCAGACTGGTGAGGATGAGGGGGCAAGAGGGGAGCCTTGTCCTCAGTACCGGCAACCAGAAGGTGTGCTTAACCACTGTTCCAGCACTGTGACCTCCAGCAACCAGTGGATGCATGAACCCATGGAGCATGGTGGTCACTGCTGAAGCGATGCCAGCAAGAGGAGTGGATGAGATGAGATGGCTACCAGTCATTGTATCTATATGAAATCTCCAGTTTTCTGGGATCTGAATACCAGTCACTGGGAAGCAACAACAGGAGAGGACTATTACCCATGTTCTTCTTAAGAACATAGGAGACAGACATTCATCCATCTAGCCCAATATTGGCGACACCTATAGGCAGTGCCTCTCCAGGGTTTCAGGAACAAGTTGATTTTTTTCCAGCCCTACCTGGAGATCATAGGGATTGAATCTGGGACCTTCTGGGCAAGGCAGGCACTCCATCACTGAGCCGTGTCGCCTCCTGCTCAGACGCATTTGGTTGGCCACTGTCACAAACAGGATGCTGAACTAGATGGACTAGTTTCCTGATCCAGCAGAGTTCTTCCTATGCCCTAAATCTGGAGTGGCAACCTCCCTGTGTTGCTAAACTCCTCCTCTCATCACCTCTGATCATTGATCGTGCTGGCTAGGTAGGGTGGCTACTTAGCACTTTGCCAAAAGAAAGGAATTGCATCATCCAAAAAAGGGCAAAAGAGGGTACCAATTTGCTATTTGCATATGCACATTTAAAAGTATGGGTGTACATTCAGAAATAACAACTATAATTTAAATAGAAACACCACACATCTCTCCATAGTGGAGGAGTCTAAATAGGACTCCTGCCCAGTTGCTTGCTTGCTGGGCAGCTTCAAGGCCTCTGCTGCTCTCCCTTTCTTTTTAAATCAGCTTGGACTGCCAACATCTGGAAAGCCACAGAGTCCCAGCCCCTATCCTAACAGTTGTACTTTCAGGAAGAAACTGACGACAAGAACATTTAAGGACCAATTTAAGCCTTTTCTGTGGGATTTTAACACTATGGCCCTTTCTACACCATAAGGTGTAGAGGGCCAGAGATCCCAGAAGTAGCTACTTCCAGGATCGTCGTCGTCAATTTACATCAGAAGTGCAATGACGACCTGGGCTGCTCGCGGGCCATCGCGCTGTTGCGAACGCCATTTTTTCAAAAAAACATCGGAGAAGAATGCTCCTGTGCTCCAGTGAACCGTAAGGTTTTTTTTTAATCGCGTGGGAAAACGGGGCCCCTCACCCCCGCCATCTTGCCCCCCCGATGGGCACGGAGCTGCGCAGTGCAGCTCCGTGCCCATCTGTGCTGCTGTGCTCACTTGCAGAGTTATTTAGAACAGAAGCACATATTCTGAAAGGAATGATAGCAAAAAACCATTTTCAACAGTGCATCTTTATATTATAAAAATCACACAATAACACTGCATCATTAGGAGGTACAGAGACAGCCAACACAGTATGAGGGATCACTTCCAGGCCCTGAGTACAAAAAGGGGGTTGCTAAAAGGTCATCCTGCAATCTTTGAGTTCCTTTATTTGACCTATTTATGAGGACCAAAGTGATGGTAACGCAGTGAGCCCATGCCCCCCCCCCCGGTCTTTTTTTCATACTGCCTCTATGAATCAGGCACTATATTCAAATACATAGTATGATACAGGGAAATAAATACATTTACAGTGCAATCCTATGCATGTTAACTCAGAAGTAAGCCCCTTATAGTTCAATATAATTTACTCCCAGGTAAATGTGTACGTGTAGGATTGAAGCCTTAAAGACACTTATTCCCCCCTCTTTTTTTTTGCAGCACAGATTTGATGAAATGTGCCACTTGTCTAAGGTACAGATGACATATTTCTAAACATAAAGTTAAAAAGAAAGGACACACTGCTGGAAGATGCACATTTTAAGAGTTTGAAACAGCCCTTTGCCTCGAGGCAAAATCATTAAATCAGTCCATCAGCATAGCTGCCTTGTCAAATAGCTGGTTGAGTCATTCAAGCTCTGCTGCACACTCCTCTCCCAACAAACAGGAAGTTGCCAGTGGTTTGGCCATTAACCTACATCAGCCTTCTCCAGCCTGATGGCCTCCAGATGTGTTGGCTTGCAATCCCCATAATTCCCAGCCAGCATGACCCATGCCCACACTGGCTGGGAGTTGCAGTCCAAAACACCTGGAAAACAACAGGTTGAGGAAGGCTACCTTATATGCGGGAGCATCAGCCCAAAGGTGAATTGGCTAGCTGCTCTGTTTCTGGATGTGGTAATGCACTTAGCATCATCACACAGGGGGAAATCCCATTTCCTTACTGTAGCTTCTCTGCCCACACATTTGTCCCCCATTACTCCTCTTTCAAAAGAGGAAGTAAACGATGTGCACATTACCCATTCAGTGGGCCGTTTCGGTCGTGCTGTTTCTCCTGCACACAGCAGGGGATACAGGCAAGTTCCATCTCAAAACATGAGTCGGACTTACTGGGATTTTTTTGTCATGCGAAGAAGGCTAGCAGGGGTGGGAGGCACACGGGAGACAGATGTCGTCATAAGCGGGACCTGCAAAAATCCGTGAGTACCCAGTAATGAATGTGCAATAAAATGCTCATCTGATGGAGCTCTTACAGAGCTTTAATCCCCTCTACAGCAGTACTCTGTTAAGCAAAGGAATAGCTCATTATTTATTATGACTGCAGCACAATACAGCAAAGGATGGCACTTCGCAAATGACATTGGGCAATTTAGTTTCTCTCTCTTCCCCCACTAATATTTGTTTTTTGTCTTGCTTAGAAAAGCTGGGTGACATGCCCAGAGGATCATGAAAGTGAGCACAGATGAAGTCTGTGAGTTATCTCTCTGCTCCCACAAGCAGGTGTATGTTTGTGTGTGGTGCGGGAAAAGTTACTAATTAGAGAGGGAGACATTTTTCTTCCTCTCTCATAATACTAGAATCAGGGTCATCCTGTGAAGTTGTTTAGTGGGAGATTCAGGACAGATAAAATGAAGGACTTCTTCACAGAGTGCACCACCAAGACATGGTGATGGCCACCAATTTGGATGGCTTTAAAAGGGGTTGGATAAATTCCTGGAGAAGGCTATCAATGGCTATTAGTCTTGATGGCTATGTACTACTTCCAGTATCAGAGGCAGTAATCCTATGTACACCTGTTGCTAGGAACATGGGTGGGTGGGTGCAGTTGTGCTCATGTCCTGCTTGTGGGTTCCCCGTTGGACAGTGTGTAAGCAGAACGCTGGACTGGATAGACCTTTGGTCTGATCCAGCAAAGCTCTTCTTATGTTTTTATCCATGTGTCTGTACCATGCCAGTCAGCCCTGGATACATTATTGGATGCCAAATGATTGCATGCATCATTTGTTTATAAGTATAGACTGCAAACATCATTAAGCGCTGAACTGTACAACATACAAGAGTTTAGAGTCGCACATCCAGGGTAAGGTTGACTTTGGATCACTGCAAAGGGCTCTAATGACCTGCCTTCTAATACCCATGGTGAAATGTGCAGAGGGCCAGCAGAAGAGGACTATGCACCATTTAACTCAGTGGTAGCAACTCACAAAATGTACCATGTGCTACATGGTAGACATTTCGGGCAAAATCCTACATATGTCCTACTTTGAGCAAACCCACTGAAATGAATGTGACTAAGTTCCATTTATTTCAATAGGTCTGCTCTGAGTAGGGTTGTGTTGGATTTTGCCCCTTTTCTTGGTTCCAGCTCCCTCATCATAGTTCTGATAGTTGGCATTTCATGGCTGCAGAACACAAACCCTCAGTGTCAAGCTCTTGCCTGGCTTTGTTACTCTTTCTCTTCCTATATTCCTGTCTCCTTTCCTCCTCTAGGAACAATAGGAACAAATGAAGCTGTCTTATGCTGAGTCCCCACTGGTCCCTTTGGGTCAGTCTCATCCATACCAGCCTTCCCCAACCTGGTGCTCTCCAGATGTTTTGGACTACAGCTCCCATAAGCTCCAAAGTCATAGTCTAAAACATCTGGAGTTACCTATCCTGCATTAAATTGTTAGGTGTGATACTTGTGAAGGACTATGGGAAGAGACCTAGGGGAAGATTTGAAATGGAAACATTTCTGATTCTTGATTCTGAACTGATTTGTGTCTTCAACGGCATGAACAGCTAGCTCCAAACCTTTTTTTTTTTTTTGCAACGTCTCAGGGAACCCAACACATGATGCCATTGCATGCTGCTTTGCTCTGTCCCCAAAAGCCAAGCATGGGAGACAAAGGCCATCATGACACACGTTGTGTTCAACGAGATGTGATAAGGAAGAATAGGAATGAAACAGGGAGTGGAGGACTCTCTGTGTCTCTTTTCATGTCTAGTTAGACTGTGAAGTTTTATGCATAAGTATAGAACTTGAGTAATATCTAGAGTCAGTTTCCATCTCAGTGGAAAATGTTGGAGTCTCATCAAAGACATTGTGAATTATTTAGTAACAATCTCGTGTGCGCTCGTGTGTGTGTGTAACAGCAGACGTTGCCCTCGGGGTCAGAAAAGTTATGCACCCTAGTTGAGTTTATTATTACCTTGTTTACTTCCACTGGGAGGGTCATTTGGACTTTCTGTCCCAGACACCAAAATGTCTCAAACCATCTCTGATAATACAGTGGATTCAGTGCTACAGCAAGATGTTGACATGATGCCCCTAACCTCAGGCCTACCTACTTTGTACCAGAACAACCAGCACCAAGGCTCCATCATGCTCTCATGATTTGAGCTTCTAAATGATTCAAGGTTTCCCCCTGCCCTCAAGAGTGAACTATGCTTGGAATATTCCGTTTACGGCTGCAAATGGATTCTGTTGAGCGAATGAATGCCCCTGGCGGAAGATTGCCAATGCCATCCCCATCCCCATTCGGATCAGAAGGTGCATTTCAGAGTGCTTCTGCTACCGGCGGAGATCAGAACGCTTTGAAAGAAGAAACATTGCAACCCTTTGAGATGAGCCCGCTACAACAGAGCAATGTTGCTCTTATAAAACATCTGGCTCCTTGATAATGGGGACCGGTGTCTCTTCACCTCCCTTTGGCTTATAAATAAAGTGGAACGTTGGCTTGGGTTCCTTGTTCAAGAGGTGGGATTTGATGCGGTGAGGGAGGGCATCTTCGTCGAGCCTCATGGTCTTGTCATCGACGTGAACAAACAGCGCATAGTTCTGAGGCTCCGAGACTTCAAATTTCTCAGCACACTGTTGATTCAGCTGATGGGTTGTCGAGTCAGTCTGGTAGGCAAGTGTCCTTGTTTTGGCATCAGCTTCCATAAAGGAGACAGCGATGAAATCCTGGAAAGAAGGAGCATGAGTTATAATCTTAACAGACGTTAGAAATATACAACATGGTATTCTCAATGCACAACAGAGGTGACAATGTTGCTGTGGAGACTGGAAACCACATTTTAGGAGGGAAAAGCTTGAAGGGTACATTGAGACTGGAGAAGAGGCGATTAAGAGGGGATATGATATCTTCAAATATGATGGAGCAAATTTGTTTTCCGTTGCTCCAGAGAGTATGACCTCAACTAAAGGGTTCAAACAAAAATAGGATTTTGACTAAACACCAGGAAGAACTTCCTGATAGTACAAGCTATTAAGAGTGGAACAGACTGACTTGGACTGTGGTGGACTATCCTTCATTAGAGGTTTCTAAGCAGTGGTTGGATGGCCACCAGGGATGCTCTAGCAGCAAATGTCCTGTGATGGCTGTGGGTTGGACTAGATTACCTTTGGGCCCTTTCCAACTCTATGATTTTCTGAGTACTCCAACTAGAGCTTTTCTACATAATTATATTAAATTGCTGTATCTACTTTCGGTTTCATCGCAGAACTGAGATCTAAGCACTAAGCAAAGAGTGTTTTCTCTCCTGCTTTTCTGCTACATAACCTCTAGGGGGCACAGTGGTATAGCAGAATAGCACAGACGCACAAGTGAAAATAACATTTCCTTTCACTTTCATTAAATAATACCACATTTCCCCTGCTCTAAAAAAAGTCACCGAAAGTGCTGTTTAAAAACAGAAGCAAAACTGGAGGCTCATGACATTGTCTAAAGAACCTGTAAAGAACCATGAGTGGAGAATGATGAGTGGAGAATGACGAGTGGAGAATGACGAGTGGACTATAAATGCCTTGTGAAGAAAAGCTCCTAGTCTAACTTTTTTTGGAACTCAATCTGCGTATAATAATAATTCATCACCATCATCAATACCTCACATCCACCTTCCCGTCCTCTCTTTCTATTGTGTCTATTGTGTCTCTCCCTTTAGATTGTAAGCTCCTTTGGTTTAAGTTACTACTACACTGATGGTGCTTTATTAGTAACATACACTAATAAAGTAACAAAAGTGCTTCACCTAAGGCCGTTCATCTCCTTCTGGTGAAATGACCACCAGTGTAGAAAGAGCTCGTTTTATGTGAGAAAAAGTTATCTTTGCTGCCACCATGTGGTTGAAAGTCAGGAAACCTTAAAATGCTTTTAAACTTAAGGGCACAATCCTATGCATGTTTGGGCAGCAGTAACGCCCTAGAACTTCCAGCATGCCCCAGCAAGCGATTGTAGCTGGGGCATGCAGGGAGTTGTAGGACTTTTTGCTATCTAAACATGCATAGGATTCAGGATTGTTCTCTCTCTCTCTCATTTACACATATACCACCTGTAGTAAACTACAGAGTATGCATGGATGGGAGGGGAGAATTGCTTGGACAATGGAATGGTAAAGTAAGAGGGGAACGAAGGCTTCTGGAGGGCAGAAAGTTGGGAAAGGAGCTGTTAAGGGTGGGTCTAAGATCAGGATAGAGAGTAAATGGGCTTCTTAGATAAGGAACAGTTTTGGGAAGCTTACCCTTGGTCCATCTAGCCCAGTCTTGTCGACACAGGCTGGCAGCAATGGCGCTCCAGGGTTTCACCAGGAATTTTTCCAACCCTACCCAGAGAAGCCTGGGATTGAACCTGGGACCTTCTGCTTGCCAAACATGTGCTCCACACCACAGAGCTGCAGCCCTTTCCTTTTTTTTCTAGGACAGTGGATGGGCAACATGCAGGCCGTAGGCATCTCTCCGCCAGTCTCTGCACAGCCCGTGATAGCGAACAGTGGCAGTAAGTCAGTGATCTCAATCGGGGAAAAGGCGTTAACCTCTCACTCCCCAGGCGATGCTGGCTCAGCGGTCAGGGAGGGGAGGTTTAAATCTCTCTATCCCTGCATGCTGGGATGTACATAGTAAGGGGAAGTGTATGTGTGCACGTGTGTATATGTGTGTGCTCGTGCAGCTCCCTGCATCTGCCACCTGCCACCACATGATGCGGGGCCAAAAAGGTTGCCCACTCCTGGTGTAGAAGATGAGATCTCCTGTTTCACATGCTTCTGTGTAAAAGTAAAAGTAAAAACACTACCACCGTCATCATCAAAATCGACAACAATAGAAATTCACAACAGAAATCCATATCATAACTCATACTGAACTCCTCAACAGCTTAGCTGGATATTTACTGGTTTTCCATTCTCTCGTGAATTCAATCTGTTAAACTGTTAAACTTGGGAAGTATTCAATTCAAATCCCTTCTCGCCCCTCTCCTCCTATGTAATGCAACCCATAACAATTGTGCCAAAGAACCAGGAAGAACAAAGCTCTGGGTAAGCAATGTGAATTCCCTTAATGTAAAGACACTGGGGATTTGGTAACATGCAGACTGATTTAAGGGAAAAGACAGTGAATACTAAAACTTAAGGGCGCAATCCTATGCATATTTATTTCTTGTATTTTGGGCCTCGACCCTTTTGCTTTTGGCCATGCACACCGCTGAATTTGGTCCTCAGGCTGAAAGAGATTCAACACCCCCAACTGAAGTCATCTTTGTAAACTCTCCCCAAGATGCCCCCATCATCAGAGGTAAGGCAGATGGCAACCTGAGAAAGGCCCTTCTCAATGCTGGAGCACGGTTGGTGGCTCAGCTGGAATCAAAATTGTTATCCTTTTCTCAGCATCATTTTTTAAAATACCATGAAGTTATTCATTATATATTATCTATGCAACCCAGCTTGGTGAGGGTTTTGTTTGTTTTTGCTCTGAAGCAGGCAAAATAAATAAATCTTTTAGGGCGAAAAGGAAATCTTTTAAATAAAAGAAGCAAAAATCAATCCATAAAATGAAAGAGAGTTTTCTGTTTGTCTTCTAACCTGAACTGATGATCGTGACGCCCGGGCTTTGTTAAGTGTTCTCCGTCTCTCCCAGCGGTGGATGGAATCCTGAACCTCAGTGCTTAGCTGCCGGGTGACAGTGATCTTGTCGTAGCTCTTGATCAGCTCCACTGCCCCGTAAGTAGTGATTAAATAATAAGACCCTATGAAAAATGAAGAAGCATGAGCCAATTACACTTGATTCTCTGCCATTTCAGGCAATACGTCAAGAGCACCTGACCTCCTTATCTCATCTTGTAACATCGCTGAATGGCAGTTCACCCTCAGTCTTGATCCAACCCAATTTAATTTGAATGGAACAGGCAGTGAAAATGTAAAACAGCCCTCCCCAACCTGGTGTTCTCCAGATAACCTGTGCTACAACTCCCATCATCCCCCACCATTGACCATGCTGGCTGGGCTGATGGGGGTTGTAGTGTAAAACATCAGGAGGGCACCCAGTTGGGGAAGACTGATGCAGAACTAAAGGCAGGGGGAAGTGAGATTATTCTGGCTAGGGTAAACAGGTATAATGGTATGTTTCTGACCTCTGCTATGTTGGAGTGGGTCGGAAAGGGGAACCTGGATCTCTAAAGCGAGGCTTGATTGGGACTGTTTGGAACCCCTCAAATGCCAATTGGCACCCAATTCACCAGATTTGAAGTGAAAAACCTAAATAGTGTAGATAATGGAACTGGCCAGCAGGTGGCACCTGTGCAAAGTACAAACATAGGCCCTTTCTACATGTAGGGGTGTAGAGGGAGGGCGATCCCGGAAGTACCTAATGCACACCATCGGTGCACAGGGACCAGCCGGGGGTCATCCCAGGCAAACTGCCTGGTGTAGAAACGGCCATAGTCACGAAGAGGAATTACATCAGCTTTCCCCAACCTAGGAAGGATCTACACTACTGCTTTAAAACAGTTTATAACATTAGTGACAACTGTTGGGGCCCTGGACACACTCCATATACAGTTTTCAAACCGTTTTCAAAGTGTCATATCCTGCTTGGTGTAGATCTGGCCCTAGTGTCCTCCAGGCAGTGGAGGCTGGTGGCTACGATATCAGTGGGGTGGTGATTCTGCTCCGGGTTTTAGTGAATACCAGTCAGAACTCTAAAGTAGCTTTCCAAAGCAGCACCTTGGATAGCTCCTTTAGAGTTCTGACTGGTTCTGACTGAAACCTGGAGCAGATTCACCACCTCACTGACATCGGAGCCATCAGCCTTCACAGACCCTAGATGTTTAGGACTACAAATCAACTCCCAGCATTCCTGACCAGTGGCTATGCCTGCTGGGGCTGATGGGAGCTGAAGGGTGGGGAAATCTGATGTAACTGTCACTGGGCATCTCTACATTTAGAGGAAATCACATTGTCTTACTGGGGCTTTGTGCTTCCTGCTTCTTTTGTGTAATTGTAATGGGCTGCATTACACGTGGTTTGAATTGTTGACCACGTGGTCTGTAATTGAAAACTTCTCCTCTCAGTGCTCATATACTTGAATGGGACGGCATCCTCTAGTTGGTGCTTTGTAGTGTAATTTTGGCTGCACACTTTAGGAAATCCAGCAATATTTCAGAAAAATCAGGATATCAAGGGTTTTTTAAGAACAGGACAACCAGAGGAAGGCACAGGAGACATGCAGGAGGTTGATGACATTATCTAAATGTTATTTTGTAAGTTGCACATTTGCCACTTTTAGGCTCCTTTCATTATCTGCTCCTTTCATTATCTGCAATATTTAGATTTTTTAACTTCTTGAAGTCTATTTTCGGTAATATTTTTAGTTAGGTTAGTATTAAGGCTGTAATCTGATTAAAGGAATCTAAGTCAATTAATTGCAAATGGTTTGTTTGATTGATAATACATTTAATTAATTGGTTGATGAATGACTCAGTTCTGCAGCTGCCTATGAAGAAAACAATATTTCTGATGGAAAGTATTATTGCATTATGGTTATATATAATATATGGTTAATTATAATATACGGTCACTAGTGCCTGCTATCGGATGGTATACAAAGTAATAATAAATTAATAAAAAAAAAGTTGGAGGGACTGCCATCAGAAGGAGAGGGTGGGGAAGTCCACTTCCGTCAGCACGGTTAATCCAGTGCAAATTGGATCCAGTCCTTCATATAGGCCCTGTGTCCATTGTTTTCACCCCAATGTGTGTGTGTGCATGTTATTCAAAGAGAGAGAGAGAGATCTTTTCAAATGTATGTTGTTCTGCTCCCTTTGAGCCATCATTAGGTATTTATTTCCTAGGCAGCAACATTATCAAAGGGGCTATTTGCTTGCACAAGCACCCTGGGGGATTCCTGCAGCACATGACCAGGTGCCAAGTTAGTTGAAGAAACAGCATGTTTTATCAGTGTAATCATCAAAGCATTGTTGGACTCCTTCATCTTCAAAGGTATGTTTACTGGGAGGAAAAACACCTCAGGCCTTGAAGGACATAAGGTGGGGACAAACCAACGCAACAGAATTTGGCACTGTGACGGTAAAATCAAACAAACCACAATTAGCATGTACACCTTCTTCAGCACTACTGTGATGTTCCTGCTATAATGTGGTATGAAGGTGCTTGATGCTGTTCCACCTTTACAACTAATCAGGCCTGGGATCTAGCCAGATGTGGATGGGATATTGCAAGGAATGGAAAACCACTGTAGTTTACTGAGAATCCACAGAACCATCAGATTTTGGAATTGGAAGATGCCGTGGAGGTCATCTAGACCAACCTACCTTCTTAGGAACAGCAGGTTATTTATTAATAGTTAATGTTAATTAGAGTTGATTAAATGGTATTACTATTTATTAAAAACACAAGAAGAGTCTTGCTGGATCAGACCAAAGGCCCATGTAGTCTGGCATTCTGTCCCACAGTGGTCAACTGACTGCCCCCCAGTGGCAGCCCACAAGTACAACATGAATATAATAACATCCTCCTGCTTGTACCCAGCAACTGGTATACAGAGGCATAATGCCTCTCATACTGGAGGTAATAGATAGCCACCATGACTTTGAGCGCAATCCTATGGGGATGGCCATAACCCTCCAAACTTGGGGGCTAATGGTTTTCCAATGCAGAGCAGGAGGCGCGCCGGAGGGAGTGGAGTGTATCCCATTGGCTAGAACATGTGCTTTGCATCTAGATGGTCCCATATCCGATCCCTCTCTTCTCTGGTTGAGGGATGAGATAGTAGGTAATGAGAAAGCCTGGGCCTCTGGAGAGCCATGGCCAAGCAGAGCGGAGAGGACTCCGTTAGGTGGACCAGTACAAGACAACTTCATAATATGATCTATTCCCAAACAACACAAGGCCTACAGGCTACAGTGACAAGGCACAGCCTAAGGGCACGATCTTAGGCATGTTTAAACAGAAAAAACTCCTACAATTCCCCAGCTGTGCTGGCTGGGGAATGCTGAGTTGTAGGACTTTTTTCTATCTAAACATGCATCACATTGCACTGGTAGTCTCCTAAAATCCCCATCTTCAGATCCAAATCCTTCCCATTTTTGCAGTCCTCCATATCATGTATTTGTCTCTAATTTATATCCTTTGAAAGGGGGGGAGCACCTGCTTTTTAAAGCTGATAGTTCTGACACTTTTGGCTAGGTGGAGCACAAGTACCAAATATCTGATTTAGCCTTGGATCTCTAGCAGCGCCAATTCCCTTTTAGAGCATTTTCACATGGCTGCCGTCACTCGCTTGCAGGCCTGGGCCCCCTCTAGAAGAGGTCGGTTTTATGCTTGATTCTCTGAATATGCGCTTTAGCTTACAGTCGAATTTGCGCCTAATACCTATATATAAGAGCCATGGAGGCGAATTACGGGCTCCATACAATGAGCTTTAAAATTGTTTACATGCGTTTAATTGCATTATCAATTGCATATATTGATGCTCGAACGGGGAACCGTCGAAGTAAATTAAAAGTCGCTATTTAATGTGAAATTGAAAATGCGCATTTACGAGGATAAAAATCGCCTGCACGCATGATTTAAGCCTCGTTCGTAAAGAGGTAAAATCGGTACTGTGCCTTAAAGGAGCAGTAAATCGATTGTCTAGAGGAACCCCTGCTCTTTCCTTGTGATTCCCAAAGCGCAGCGCATCACGTGCAAACTTCAGCAAAATGGCCGCACCCAACCTACACCAAAAGCGCCCACTTTTAGTAGCACGGCGCCACGCCACACCCCGAGTGCGGAACTCACCTCAACCGCACAAGCACAGCAAGAAGTAATGACGCTTGGTTTGAGTTCTCGCTCACGTGTTGGTGGGCATTGAGCAGTTACTGGATCGGTTTCCCTCCCCCTCCCCATCTCTCACCTTTCCCTCCACCCATCTGTTTTTCTCTCTCTTCTGTCCTGGTGGCTTCTGCGCGTTGAACTAAAATGCATCAAGGAGCCATTTTCCCCACATTCAGATTTTCTCGTTAGGCTCCATGGCTCCAGTAGAGAGTGATGGATGCTCGATACGTTTAGAAGGCAAACAGCAGCTTCGCCTGTGCGAAAGCTCCATGGGGCCTGGGGAAGGGGAGGGATGGAGGCTGAGGAGGCCAGAGAATTCTGCTGTACCCTCCCCTCCCCACGCACTGGAATGCCCCCTTTCCCTTTGGGAAAGTTCCCTCCAGTAGAGGTCCTGGTGTTTGCACATGCAAGTACACAAACACTCAATGAGTCTGTTCAGATGACACACTAGGCCATGGTGGTTAAGCATTTTGAGGTAAACATGGCTTAGCGTATCGTGTGAGCCATTCCTAACCATGGTGGCTACATAACCACAGTTTAAACATATTCACTAACCATTTGCTGCAAAACAGCAACATAACCATGGCTTAGCATGTTGTCTGAACAGGGACAATAACTCACAGTTTGAACAGACACAATTGGAACACATTGTGACTGAGATCATACGAAAGTTGTATATAGCATTTTGTCTATCAGTCACACATCAAAGTCACTGTTTAAAGGGACAATCATTAAGTTACAAATGTACATGTGTGGACAGGCCCTGTTTTGCCTTATGCATGTCATGTCTTTCCACTCTATGTACAGGAGACAAATAGACAGGATAGTTTTCCTCTTTGTAATGATATCTATGAAGTATAACCAAACATTGGAATAATGCTTCCAAATGTCCAAATCGTTCCACACGCATTGTTTGTAATCTTTAGAACAGTCTCCCCCAATCTGGAGCCCTCCAGATGTGTTGGAATTACAAGTCCTATCACCCCCAGGCCATGCTGGCTGGTTGATGGGAAATGTAGTCCAACACATTTGGAAGATACTAGTTTGAGTAAGGCTACCTTATAACACCCTGTAAGGTAAGTCAGTATTCTCATCCCCTATACTGCAGATGGGGGAACTGAGAGAAAGGGCTTACCTCAGGTCTCCCAGTGAGTTCATGGCAGAGGCGAGATTCGAACTGGCGACTGCCTGAACTGTAGCTCAGTCTCTCGGCCACTACAGTAACAAGTGGACCTTGTTCAGTAACCCAAAACCAATGTTATATCATTGATTATATCATTGACCCAGAAGGATATTGTAATTTTAACTTGTTTTTATGCTTTATGCTTTTAAATTTTGTATATCGGTGTTTTAATTGTTCAATGTTTTTAATTGTTGTAAACCGCCCAGAGAGCTTCGGCTATGGGGCGGTATATAAATGAAAATAAATAAATAAAAAAATTAAACTGTTGCACAGGCCAAACCCATTCTCTCATCTGCCACCCTAGGGCCATCTGATGACCTGTGAATGTGATGTCCCTAGTGGCTACTTGTGACCAGTCTCGGTGACCATGCTTTCTTGGGCCAGTGTATATATATAGGTGCACTCTTGTCCGAGAATATGGCAACTAGGATTAGGTTCCAGCAATCCTCGGGAGCAAATTAAAAAAAAAAAAAAGTGAGGGAGAAAGTTGGCAACTGGCCCCTAATTGAGGAGCAGAGACTTTTCTGTGGTGGCACACTGACTTTGGAAGCTTTCCCAAAGGAGATACAAATGGCGCCAACTTTGTTTTCTTTTCAGCAGCAAACTAAAATGATGAACATTTTAACATTTTAGAATTAAACATTTATTTATTTATTTATTTTAAGCTGAGTTGATGGTTGTGCTTTAGTTTGGCTTGCTGGTTGAAGAATTGTTTCATTTGTATTTTAAAGTCTCATTGCATGATTTGTATGTTGGATTTCTTTGTTTTAAAGTTGCATATCCCTAGTGGATGAAGGATGGATTATAAATTGGAAGGAATGAAGGTGGGCTACATACACACACACACACACACACACACACACACACACACAGAGTTTGCAGAGGGAGCTGCCCATATCCATTCCCATCAGCAGTATACAACAACAGCATCTCTCTCTCTCTCTCTCTCTCTCTCTCTCTCTCTCTCTCTGCAACAGCAAGACCCTGGAGCTCTTCCATACCTTCCCCCAGCTGCAGAGCTGGGTCCATGAGCTCCATCATATACTCCACATTCAGAAGCATTTCCGTCAGGTCGCTGCGAGCCAAAACATACATAAGGACTGGAAGGAAGTCATCTGCTCCGTAAGGCTTCCCTGGAACAAAGAGAAAGTTGACTTAAACATTCGAAAACCCACATGTGGCAGGAGAAGAAGGGCAGCCATGTGAGCCTGAGGAGGCACCTCCCCCTGTGCAACCTCAGCACCAGGCCCAGGTGTGAACCAGCCCTTCTCAGCACTGTAGGAGAGCAGCTGGCTTCCAGAGCTGCCAAAACGCAGATTAGAAACAGGGCCCACGATGATGTAAATGTGCAAATTGATTTGGCAGCGATGCAGGTTTCAAGACTCCCCTACTGGCTTCGTCGCTGGGAAAAACCAAACACAGCCCACCTTTTCGAAAATTCTCTTATGAAACTAATGTAAGATGATCGGGATGTAAGAAGAGCTCCGCTGAATCAAAAGCCCACCTTGTCCTGCCACAGGATGCAACCAGATGCCTCTCAGAAGCAGGTAAGGAGGGCATAACGGCAGTAGCCCTCTTCTGCTTCCAGTTGTTCCCTAGCAATTGGTAGACTGCCTCCAATCTTTGAGATAACATATAGCCATCAGAACTAGTAGCCATTGATAGCCTTACCCTCCATGAATTGGTCTAATCCCCTTTTAAATCCATCCAAGATGGTGATCATCACTACATCTCGTGGTAGCAAATTCCATAGTTTAAATACTCATTGTGTGAAGAAGTACTTTCTTTTGTCTGCCCTGAATCTTCACTGGATGACCCAGGTTCTGGTATTATGAAAGAGAGATCAAATAATCTAAATTAAGGGTGTTGATCTTCTTTCTGCCTAAGTTCTGACTTCTTTCGGAGGGACCCACGTTCCAGTGATGAGTGGGGCCAAAGGCAAAAGAGTGAGGCCACAAATACCCAAAATACCAGCATAATTTACTTTACTCCAATCACTAATCCTTAGGATAGGCATTTAACCTTTTAGAATGGGGGGAAAGCTTCACAAAATCCAGGAAAATACCGCACAATTGGTAACTGGTGAAAAGGGGATGAGCCAGGGAAAGGAGGTGGGGCCATCTATGGAAAGCTAGAGGGTCAGATCGAGGGTCTTGGAGGGCCAGAATTGGCCCCCAGGTCTCAGGTACTGCACCCCTGATCTAAACAGACTAAATAATGAAGTTCCTTTAAAATGATATCAACAGGCTGCAGTCCAACACAGACTTAAGTGTGCTGAAGCCCACTGAAATCAATGGGCTTAACCATGTTTAGCTGTACATTGGATTGCTGCTGTTGGCTTGCTACAAGTATTTCCTATGACAAACATTCTCCTTATATGTCAGGCAAAGTCAACAGAAGTTTCCTTTGAGGTTGAGAATTCTACTCAGCTGGAGCCTTAAATAAACACTCGGCAGTTCCTCCATGAAAAACGTAAACTTTAAATAAACTGGAAAATGTACACAGAAAAGCAAAGCTATTTCAGCTAAAATAAAGTGGCAGAACTTTTGCGTGCTAAGGCTCCCTTTGTAAATGGCACCCGGTGTTGTTATTAGCACAGCTCTGAACATCACGGGAGCCAATGGTTTCCTCATTTGCAAATATACAGGTTGCCAAACAGAAAAAGTCCATTGTACTGTGAGTGCTTGGAGAAATATTCCGTTTGTACACTGTTACCATGTTCTTTGGTAAAGAAGAAGTCTCAAGTGAATGTTAGCAGAGGAACCAAAGTATAACTCCAAGATAGTTTCCCCCAACCTGGTACCCTCGAAATGTTTTGGACTACAACTCCAAGAATTCCTGACCAGTAGCCATGCTGGCTGGGGCTAATAGGAGTTGGTCCAAAACATCTGGTGTGCACCAAGTTGAGGACAGTTGGTCTAAGACATAGGCGTCAATACTGGCATAAGTTCTGCAGTTGATATGTCCAACGTATTTCCTAGGATCTACGTGTTGGGTGTCAGTTCCACCAGCCACATTATGTACTGATCAACGATGCATTCCTAAATGCCATAGATGCCATTTGATCATATGCTCAATTACATTAGGATCATTATGTTGCCTCCACATGAGTGGAAGCAGGGGACATGTGAGACCAAGGAGGATGGCCAATGTCATGCTTTGGTACATTTCATTCTCACAACAAACCTGCAATGTCTGCTGAAGGCCGTCCAGTGAACTTCATAGCTAAGGGAAGAGCTCTACACTATGAGGCAAAAGCTCTAACGCTACTGCAAAGGAAGAGGCCCGTTTGCAGAGGAGAAACTGGGGGTGGGGAAAGGTGTTTAACCCTTCTCCTACCCATCGATACCCCTTGCAAATGCCTCCCTGACCCCAGTCATTTAAAATTTATTTTAGTTCCCATTTGGGATCTGAAACTGGATGTAAATCTGGATGAGGGGAAACAGCCTGCCAAAGGCATTTGCAGGGGTGGGTGGGAAATCAGCAATCCTGGGAGGGTTAAACATACCTCCCTTCTACCAGTTCTCCACTTCATGTACTCACATATTCCCGTTATCTTGGCAAATGCAGGTTTGGGAACATGAGTCTGCCAAGATAACATCCAATTCTGCCCTAGACTGGAATTTGAACTCAGGTCTCTAAGCTGAGTAATCCTATCTGCTACACCAGCCTTTCCCACCCTGGTGCACTCTAGATGTGTTGGGCTACAACTCCCATAATCTCCAAACAGCATGGCCAATGGCTGTAATGGCTGTGGATGATGGGATTTGTAGCCACCACATCTGGAGGGCAACAGGTTCAGCAAAGCAAAGGATGCTGGCTGTGCAGATGTGCCCATACAGCAGCCTTTCCAACCTTTGTCTCTCTAGATGTTGTTGTTGTTTTTTAATATATAATTTTTTATTTCCAACTTAAAACAAATAACATAACATAAAATACAATACAAAACTAACAACCCTCATACCCCCCCGTGCTCCCCTCCCCCCAGGAGACCTACATATATTCCCTTATACATCCTTCCAAAATTGTAAAGTATCTTTTGAAGGTGTTTGCCCCTTCCCCGATCTTAACACATATTCCAAAAATGGACTCCATATATCTTCGAAATCATTCTTCCTGGACATTCCCCTCTTTACTTTCAAATTACACGTTAGCTTATCATTAAGTGCCATATCCCATGTTTCTTTATACCATTCTTCTATTGTATAGTTCCCTTGCCCTTTCCAGTTCTTTGCTATCATTATTCTAACGGGTGCCAGGAGGTTGTTTATCAATTCCCTCATGCTTATATTCTAATTTTCTTTATCCCATATTGCTAGTAGAGCCAACTTTGGGCTTACTTCCAATTTACTTCCTATTATTTCACTTATTTCTTTAAAAACCCTTTTCCAAAATTTTTGTACATGTTCACAGCTCCACCACATATGAAAATATGTTCCAACCTCTTGACATCCCCTCCAACAATTCTTAGACACTTTTTTATCTATCTGATGAAATCTTACCGGCGTTAAATACCATCTCCATACAGTTTTATAATAATTCTCCTTAATTCTAATTGACAAAAGCTTTAACATTCTTGCATCCCATATCCTCCCCCAGTTATTTTCATTAATTTGTTCCTTTAAATCATCTTCCCAAATCATTTTGAGAGAGTCTTGGTATTCATCATCCTCTATCAAAATTTTATATATTTCACTGGTCAAACCTCTTTTAATTCTAATTTCCCCCTTCTTTCCTCTTGATTCAATTAAATCTTCAAATCTTGTATTATCTCTACATTCCTTATTTTTCTTTTTCCAATTCTGTGTCCATTGTTCCAATTGTATACATTTAAACCAAGCTATCTTTTATCCTCTTAATAACTCTCCAATTTGCTCCCTATTTGTCATACTTTTCATCCAATCTCTTAACTTAATAATTTTCTGATCCCTCAGACCCCTTTCCAACTCAACTTTTAAATTCTTTGGGAAGTTTCCCATTGCTACCACTGGGGTAAGAGGAGAATCTCCTGGTATTAACTTCCCTTTAACTTTCTCCCAGATCTCTAAAATATTTTTCAACAACGGGTTGTCCAGTCCCCTCAAATCTTTCTTTTGAATTTTAGTAAAAAAATATTTTGCAGTTTAAAATCTTGTTCCCCTGTTTGCGTCTCTAACCATTCCAAATCATCCTCCCCTATTATATTGTTTACAACATATCTTAATTGATTAGCAATATAATACTTCTTTATATTTGGAAGTCCCAGACCTCCTTTTCTTTTGTGTCTTATACCATAGCCTTTTATTAATCCTTGCTTTTTTATCTTCATTACAATAAGCATTAATCATATTTTGCCAACTCTTTAACTCTACTTCCGTTATTTTAATCGGTAACATTCTAAACAAAAAATTAATCTTAGGTAATATTTTCATTTTAATAACCGCTATTCTACCAAACCAAGAATGCTTTAATTTTCTATATACCTCTAACTTTTCCCCTATCTGTTTTTTCAAGCGAGCAAAATTATTTTCTTCTAATCTATCTAAATCTTTTTCAATATTAACTCCTAAATAACGCACTATATTTTTAAGCCTAAAACCTAATTTAGATTTACACTCCTCCATTTCCTTCTTGTTATAATTAAATAACATCATTTCTGACTTCCCCCAATTTACTTGTAAACCTGTAATCACCCCAAATTCTCTCAAATGCTTCTAATCACCTCCCCACTCTCCAGAGGATCTTCTAAAGTCAGTAATGTATCATCCGCAAACATGTTCATCTTAACCTTTTCTTTCCCTCCTATCCCTTTTAATCTTGAATCCTCCCTTATAACATTCGCCAAAATTTCAATCACTATTACAAATAAAATAGGTGGGAGTGGGCATCCTTGTCTAGTGCCACGGGCTAAAATAATCTGTGGCATTAACCCATAATTAACTATTATTTCTGCTTTATTATTTGCATACAACTGATCAATCACTCCTATAAATTTATCTCCAAACCCAAATTTTTTTATAATTATTTTAAGTGCTGGCCATTCCACACAATCAAAGGCTTTGAATATATCTAATGCTAACAAACCTGCTTTTAAGTTCCTTTTTTTAATAATATTAATTACATTTAAAACTCTCCCAATTAAATTAGGCATTTGCCTTCCTGAAATAAATCCACATTGATCTTTTTTGATATATTTATTTATAAAAGTACTCATTCTTTTTGCCATTATTGCCGTAATTTTTTTTGAGTCTTGATTTATTAACGATATTGGTCTATAAGAAGCTGGATCCGTCAAATCCTTATCTGGTTTCGGAATCAATATAATCAAGGAATGATCCCACGATGGCAGGGTCTTTCCTCCTTCTATTATACTGTTAAATAACTTTTTCAATTTTGGTATTAATATTCCTCTAAAAACCTTATAATATTCCGGCCCCAAACCATCCATCCCCGGAGATTTCCCTCCTTTTAATTTATCAATAATTCCTTCTATTTCTTTTTCTGTGACTAAACCCTCCATATAATCCCTATCTTGTCTCTGTAATCTTATTTTCCAATTCCTCTCTACATACTCCAATACATTAACCTGTGGATCCATATCTGATGCATATAATTCTCTATAAAATTCCTGAAATATATTTAGTTTATCCTTCATTAAATTATGACTTTTACTTGTCTTATCTTTAATTGTCCCTATCCAATTCTTTGCCTTTTTTGACTGAGTGGACCTGGCCAGCATCCTAGAATTTTTATTACTGTATTCAAAAAAAATCCCTCTTCAAATATAACAAATTCCTTTGAACCTGTTCTAGCTCTTCTTTCTCTAATTCCTTCTTCTTGGCTTGAATTAGGGCATATAGGCGTTTATCTTTTGTCTCTCTTAATTTTTCCTCTAAATATCTTACCTCCTTTTCTATCTTTTTAATTTGTGCTTCCTGTTGTTTTCTTAGGGTACACATTTCCCTAATACAAATCCCTCTTATAACTGCCTTTATTGTGTCCCATATTATTCCTTGAGAGTTTTGCTCCATTTCATTAATTTCCCATATTATCTGCATTTCTTTTTTATTTTTTCAACTATAGTTTTATTATTTAAAATCCTTGTATCCATTCTCCATCTCTTTGCTTCTGTATAATCCTTCTTCATTTTAATATCCGTTGTCATTAATGCGTGGTCGGTGACTTTAATTACCACTATATCGCATTCTATAATTTTAGATATCATATTCTTTGACACAAAAAATATAATCTATCCTAGAATAACTCTTAAACCTTGATGAGTAAAAGGTATATTTTCTTTCTTCACCTTTTAATAACCTCCAAACATCCATTAATTCTTTTTCAGCCATTAATTTACTTAAACCCATCTTCCCACCTATTTTCATATCTCTTAATATATTATCCTTATCCTTTCCTTTATCTAATACCATATTAAAATCACCTGCCATCACAATGTTCCTTTTCCCCATTTCTCCCACAGCATTAAAAACTTCATCAAAAAATTCTATTTGTTTCCCATTTGGAGTATATAAATTAATAAATATATATTCCTCCTCCCCCACCATATAAAAAATTATCAGAAATCTACCCAATTCATCCTTCTTCACTCTTTGTATATTGATTCCACATTTTTTTGAAACTATTATCACTACTCCTCTTGCTTTAGAGGTACCAAATGCCTTCTCATAAACGCCCACATCCCTCATCCTCAGCTCATTTACACCCTCCTTTGATTGATGAGTTTCCTGCAAAAAAATAACATCTGCTTTTTCTTTTTTTTAATAATACTTCTATTTTCTTCCTTTTTATAACTGTGCCCAGCCCTTTGACATTTAAAGTTGCAACCCTTAGTTTATTTTCCATCTTCCCACACAATTAACTCTATATTGGTCTCCTCCTGTGATACACATACTCCCCTCCCTTACCCTCCCCCCCACACTTACCCCAAACTTCACCCCCCTCCTCACCAGACCCTCCTGGGCAATGGCCCCAAATAATTTTAGAACTCTTCTGGGGGGGAGAAGCAACCCCACAAACCCGGAGTAACAGCTGGCGCTTCCATCCCTTATAAACTCTTCTTCATCCCTGTTCCATCATCATATCTTCATTGGCTACTTCCACCTGTGGCACCATCATCCACCTTGGCTCCTCCATCATCCATAGCATCGACCAAACCCAGTTTCTCCAGAAGCTCCATCCCTTGCTCACATGATGTTATTCTGTGTTGTTTCCCCTGCCACATAAATCTCAAAAAAAAAATGGATACCCCCAGCTATATGTTATCACCTTCTTCCGCAGGGTAACTGTACACAGTCTCACACTCTTCCGCCACTGGATTGTTTGAGGACACAAATCCTGATAAACCTCAATTGGTGTTGCTTGTAGAATTGGTTGGCCCAGACGTCTAATTACTTGCATTAACTTTTCTTTCTTGTAATAATTTGCAAATTTGACAATTATATCCCTTGGGAGCATTCCCTTCTTTTTATAGCCCACTCTATGGATCCTCTCGATATCCTCCATCACCCACAGTCCCTGGGGGTCCAATTCCTTAATCCAAGCCAATAATATATCTCTCAACATCATGAAAGGATCTAATCCGAATATTTGCTCTTCTATCTCGATCTTCCAGGGCTATCAAACGCAAATCCATCTCTTGCAATTGCTCCCCCTGCTGCTTACTGGTTTCCTTTATCTTTTCAGTCTCCTTCTCCAATTCTGCCATTCTCTCCACCACAGTTTGAAAGCCTGTCAAAATTTCAATCTGTGAGTCTAGAATGTTGCCTTTTATCTTTTCATCCTGCTTCCTCAAAGCTTCATCTAACATCGTCTTAAAACTATCCATTAGTTCTCCTGGTGACCATGATTGACTTTCTTTAGTAGTTTTAGAAACTGCTCCTGGCTTGGTTCCAGCTTTATAAGTCCCACTTCCGGAAGAAGGCGAAGCTGCCTTCTCCTGTTCTTTGTTGGCCATTACCCTGGTGAGACGATCCCAGTTTTTATCTGATAGGTGCTTTTTTGTCTGTCTAACCCAGCTGGGGGCACTCAATCTATCACCTGCCAACCTCTTTTTCATTAGGTTACAGTTATAAATCCGCGACCCTCCACATAGACTTTAACAGCCACGCTCACCAATCTTTTCAAGTTCTTATCAGCCGAATACGCTTCGGCTTCACACTCGCTCAACTGGGGGCTCTGAACACCTCTTTTCCTCCGGCTTCAATTATTTGCTTCAGCCTCCCCCCACAGCCAGTTTTTCAGCCTGTCTTAGCTCCTTATCCAAATTATTAAAAGTTTCATTTACCAGCTTCTGGCCGCCTGCCAAGAGTTCCGGTCAGCAACACTTTCTCTTTCACTCAGCCGATGCAGCAACATTTCCATACCATATATCAAGTCTTTAATTAACAATCCGACATCTCCAAGATAGGGATTTTATCTTTATTCCAAATCTTCGGTAAGAGAGCGAAAGACTCCCAGCCTCACTCCATTCTCGCGAGGCCACTCCCCCCTCTCTAGATGTTGTTGGACTGCATCTCCCATCATCCAACAGTGGATGATAAGAGCTGTAGTCCAACAACAGCTGGGCACCCACAGTTGGGAAAGGCTGTCATTCAGTAGCCTGCATAGGATTACAGATCCCATAATTCCCAGCTACCATGACCAATGATGGCTAGGAATTATGGGAGTTGTAGTCTAACACATCTGGAGGGCATCAAGTTCAGGAAAGCTGCAGTAATTAATGGTTCTGACTCTTGTAGCCACCCTCTGTATGCTGTGTGCTTTAAAAAAAAAAAAAAAAACCAACATACCAAGGAAATTCCAACCTAGGAAAAGTTGGATTCCATTGCTACAAATTCATTAAGATTTTCTCATTTTTGCATAACTATTTTGCTTCTGCTCCTCCTGAGGAGGAGCAAGAAGCTATCTAAGGCACAGAAGGACGCTCCCTTGACAGAAATACCACTGAGTTCCCATCTGGCAAATATTTCACCACGCATTGCAAGCATTTTCAAATATCTTCATGCCCATGAGAACTAAGAACTTTTTTAAAAACAAAAACACCACCAAAAAAATAATAATACAAAAAGAAAAGCTGAGATTCTCAAGATATCTTCCATCTCATGATTCCTCCCCCCCAATTTCCCTAAATCATGGAGGAAACAAATCCTTGCTCACAATATTTATGGCAACTCAAGAACCAGTGTAGTAGTGTAGGCAGAGTGTTGGTTTTAGGGACATGGAGATTATACTTTCAAATCCTATTCATCTATGAAGTTCTGTGGTTGGCCATGGGCAAGTTGCTATCTCTCAGTTTCACTTCCCTCACAGGCTTGTTTTGTGAGGCTACAATGCACCTCTGAGGTCCTTGGAGGAAGGTTGGGACACAACTGAATTAAGTAAAAGAGGAAGTGTGCGGTTACAGAAATGCCAATGAAACTCCCTTTCAGCAGCTTGCTACAAAAGCACGCTGCTATGATTACAAAAATGAGCCAGCACAGAACTTGTACTCAAGGCCAAAGCACATAGTATGTTGGAACTCCCAACATATTTTCCTTTCTGCAAATGCTGCTACGGGGCCCTAGCTGCAGGATGGGGGGCAGAGGGGATGGGGGGACTAACTCTTAAAATTGTAGGGCTGCACGTTCCCCAACACAGCTAACAGCAGCTTGGAGGAGCAGGGTCTGGACTGAGGCTACAGTGAGGGGGGAAGAGTAAGCCTTCTCTCCCCCTGCACTGTAGCTCCATCCACACAAAAGGAAAGTGTATTGGGAGCTCCAAACATGAAGCACTGGTATAATGTGTAGTTTGGCGATCAGAAGAGCCAGATGCGATCTCTCCATCAGGCATCCCAAGTAAACACTGGCTATATACTATTCACTCATTTATATACTCTGTAACTTACTGACTGGGTTCACAGAACATGCTAATCCACATTCAGTGGTTAAGTACGGGTTGTTGTTGAACTGTAGGTTGTTTGTTGAACCATGGGTAAGTGTGTTCACACCTTTAATCTTGTATAAAAGGCATTTGGCAATATCTGAGGAGCCTGGGTTTGTTTTGTTTTTGTAGCTTTTTGAAGTGTTGAAGTGGTTTTTAAATGTACAGATTGTGTGTACGTTGTATGTTTTTGCTGTTTAAATTTTTGTATATTGTTTTTAATTGTTTTTAATCCTATGTAAACCGCCCAGAGAGCTTCGGCTATGGAGCAGTATACAAATGTAATAAATAAATAAATAAATAAATGGGGCTTTACAGCCACCATTTACACGAAGTAGAAAATACCCTATTTCTGGAGCCCTCATTGTGTACAGCAATGAAGGCTCTGGATGAAAGTGGACAGCTGCCCGGCACTCGTAGGGCTATGCAGGTGCTCGAAGTGCGGGCCCACGAATGAGCCGAAGCCTAGCGAGCTGGATCTGGGGGGGTGGGTTGATGTGGAGGAGTTGGGCACCCCAACATCCCTACATATGACTAAATCTGGATCCAGCTGCAGTTAGGTTTCAATTTAAATCTCCCAACAGGGCCTTTTATACATTTTATACATTTCTCTTGAGTAATTATGTGAGGACTCTTCTGCAGCCATTTTCTTGGCTTAAAGATTAGAACTGAAAAATACTTATAAATGCCCTGTAATTAACAAGCTCAAAGATAAATGATCACCTATTACACACATATAGCTGGGGAACGTGAGGGTAGAATGGACTGCTTCAGACTGCAGGGTGTGGGTGTGTGCAGTTTTGAAATCTCCTCCACCAATTATCCCCCTCCAAATACAGAGCAGAGAGAAAGGCCCTATCCCAGGTTTTCTTTCAGGGAAGTTTTAATGCCGGGATCATTAAAAATGGGTCACTCCCTCACCTGTGGTCTAAAACAGTTCAGCCCATCCTACCACCTCCTCGCTCTATATCACAATCCTCTCCAACCTGGTGCACTCCAACATTGCCATCGATTAGGAATGCTGGGAGTTTTAGTACAAAACATCTAGAGAGCACCAGTTTGGGGAAGGCTAAAATGCGCTGCATGTGTAAATCTGGCCAAAGTCATTTTTATGTTATGCTCCCATTTCTACTTAGGGGAAGAGCCGTGGCTCAGAGGTACAACACCTGCTTTGAATGCAGAAGGTGAAGAACATAAGAAGAGTGATGATGGATCAGACCAATGGTCCATCTAATCTAGCATTCTGTTCACACAGTGGCCAAACAGCTGTTGACCAGGAACCCACAAGCAGGACATGAGTGTAACCTGCCCATGTTCCCCAGCAACTGGTGTATGTAGGCAAACTGCCTCTGATATTGGATGTAGCATATAGCCATTGGGGCTAGTAGCCACTGATAGCCTTCTCCTCCAGGAATTTATCCAACTCCCTTTTAAAGCCATCCTAATTGGTGGTCATCACAACATCTTGTGGCAGTGAATTCCATAGTTTAACTGTGCACTGTGTGAAGAAGTACTTTTTATCTCTCCTGAATCTCCCACCAATCAGCTTCATGGGATGACCTCATAGGGATGTAGCATTAGAGAGGGAGAAAAAAGCCTCCCTGTCCACATTCTCCACACCACACATAATTTTGTACATGTCATTTAAGTGTTCAGGTAGCACAAGACATGAAAGACCTCTGCTGGGAACTGTGGAAACTTGCTGCCAGTCACAGCATAAGGGGAAGGTATAGCCCCCTAACCTCGATGAGCCCCATGGCCTGATCTGAATCAAGCCCACATGTGCTTACTTGAGAGTAAAGAAAACTATCACACACATGCTATGTGATTAGCATCATATGTAGTTTGGCTCTTAATGATCAGAGGAGGGCAACAAGGATGATCAGGGGTCTGAAAACAAAGCCCTATGAGGACAGACAGAAAGAATTGGGCATGTTTAGCTTGGAGAAGAGAAGATTGAGGGGAGACATGATAGCACTCTTCAAATACTTGAAAGGTTGTCACACAGAGAAGGGCTAGGATCTCTTCTCGATCATCTCAGAATGCAGGACATGGAATAATGGGCTCAAGTTACAGGAAGCCAGATTCCAGCTGGACATCAAGAAAAACTTCCTGACTGTTAGAGCAATACGACAATGGAACCAATTACCTAGGGAGGTCGTGGGATCTCCCACATTCGAGGCATTCCAGAGGCAGCTGGACAACCATCTGTCAGGTATGCTTTAAGGTAGATTCCTGCATTGAGCAGGGGGTTGGACTTGATGGCCTTATAGGCCCCTTCCAACTCTACCATTCTATGATTCTATGTTCATATCAGTGACAAAAAGTGTGTGTGTGTGTGTGTGTGTGTGTGTGAAAGAGAGAGAGAGAGAGAGAGAGGGGCAGGCAGGCAGGCAGGCAGGCAGACAGATAGACAGAGATGAGAGAGTTCTGTGAATCCTTAAAAATGAGACCCACTGCTGTGCTGGCCCCTAATGCATTGCAGACTCAATATTTGCACTAGCAAAATGAAGAGCACTTGAACTGAAGGCTTTTGCCTCCCATAATCCATACCTTTCTCAATACACTGTAGTCTACAAGCTTATTCTTTCTTTCTTTTTACACAGGAGCTCACTCCTTTTGTGATGTGCATGTAAAATCTACTGTGGCTAGAATGTTCATTTACATTACAAATACCTCTCTTTTCCACTTTCTCTCCCATAGCTGCATTAGCAATGATTAACATAAGTAATGAAAGAGAGATTTGAAGGCAATTTAAGCCTGGCATATGAAAACCCCACATGAAGAAGTCTCCTCTTGTGCTAGGGAAATGGGAGAGACAAAAGAAAAACCACCAAACTAATTGCTACAGAGAGCAAAGTTAGATCCATTCTTTTCACTGGATCTGTATTTAACTGCAATGAAACAAGAAGTACTTTAGTAAGTATCAGTTTCTATTAACTCTGCATTCCATTATAAATTACCAATCTCTGGAGCACAACCAATGGCCAATGCCAGGGGCCAGCAGGCCAGGAACGACCTGTGTAAAATGAGGTGGAGGGAGGGCATGAACAAAATGGAGTCAAACATAGGATGCTCAAAAGCATGCGTGCTAAATGGTCCAACGTCTCTAATGGTTCAAAATCTGGACTGCGCTCCTGGAATGTGGGCTCTGATCCACCTGTGATCTTGGCAAGTCACCCACATCTTTGGGAGGTTCAGCAATGAGTAAGAGAGAGAGGGCTATCAATAGTAGTACTTTTTGATTGCGCAAATATTAAGTTCGGGGTTATTACTCATGGGTTCTTTTTAGCTACACGCAGTGGTGTAGTGGTATATTTTGAAGGGACAATTCCCCAAGGTGAGTCCAAGAAGGCAGGCAGCTGTGTTGATCCATATCACCAAAACAGTCTCAGTAGTTTTCCTCTCCACAGGAGCAGGACTTTGGTAAAGCAAATGGGTTTTAATTCGCTTTAAGGCCAAGCCACCCCAAAATACTTTGCATTACAACAGGGAAAGCTATATTGTTGCCAGGAAATTCATTTCCCCCCTGCTACTGTAAGGGCTGCATCTAAGCTCAGAGAGAACAGCGAATTTTGAGGCGGGTAGCAGATATGCCAGCATCCCTGCTAATCAAAAAGCACTGTTGTTGTGTCCCTGTGAGCCCTGGCTGTGTTATACCACTGGCTATATGCTTAAAAAAAGAAGAAAGGATTGGATCCAACAGCGTCCTGCTATTCACAGAAAGTTTTTTTGATCTAGCAGAGGCCTCTGCGAATGGAACAGGAAAGGAGGGGATTGTTACTGATTCCCCTTTGCTCCTACATCTCCCAGCTCCCTTAGGGGGTGGGGGGTGGGGTGGGATAGCTTCCAAAACAGCATGAAAAGAAGTATCAGGGGCTGCAGAGGGAAGGGGGGAAATCAGCAAAAATCCCCTCTCCTCCTCTTCTATTAGCAGAGGCCTCCATTAGACTAAAAACTCTTCTGCAAACGGCACAACTAGATACAGCTTCATGTGTACAGCATCGTTTCAATTCTTAAAAGTACAAACAAAAAACCCTCCCAAATATTTATAATCAGTGTTTTATATGCTAGAGTCTTGGATATGCATGTAATATTTCAGTAGTCTTTGCTTTTACAAAGGGATTTACAGAAAGAAAGAGACAGATAACTGGGTTCACAGATCACGCTAACCCATAGTGGATGGCAAGCTATGCTGGGTAGGTGCCATCAGACAATCAGGCAAACAAGCTACACAGAGTAATTTATTTCACCCCACATTGCCCCTCCTCCTCCTGTGGTCGTCCTGCCCAGCCAGGCAGGTATCCCAGCTTCCTTTGTTGTGGGAATAGAGTTTGCTTGAGAGGAGCAGAGTGGAGGCAGCGTTGTCGGCTGCTCTTGCCGAGCTGCTCTGTAGGCAATCTCTGTAACCCCTATTGCAGACCGTGGGTTCTCAGGGTGGCTTATTTGGGAAAAAATAGCCTACCGTGGGGGAGAATAACATCCCACAGACAACACTCTATCCAAACATGATTTGTTTTGTAAAATAAACCATCATGGCTTAGCGTGTTGTGTGAACCCAGTCAAAGGCCCTTTCTACACCACGGGGTGTAGCAGGCGCAGTGCGGGCGATCCCGGAAGTAGCAGCTTTCGGGATCAGTGCTGTCAAAACACACCATGGGTGCAACGTCCCAATTCATCTGACGTTATGCCTGCCATTTTGTTTGTGTTTTTTTAAACAGGAAGAGCGGTCCTGCGCTCCAACGAAAAAGCAAGTAAAAAAAAAAACCTGCGTGCAATCGAGGGCCCCTCCCCCCTGCCATCCTGGGGATGGCGATTTTGCTGTCCCCCCCTCTCCTGATGGCCACAGAGCCGCACAGTGCAGCTCCATAGCCATCGGTGCTGCTGCGTTTACTCACATGTAAATGCGGCAGCACTGGGGCAGGTGGCCACATCTTCCATGGACGATTCAGGATTTTTCTGGTTCCTGTTAACCCGGAAAAATCCCGTGCCCATCCTTTACCCCCCGGGACTCCCTGTGCATCATTTGGACTCACAGGGAGCAGCCAGGGGCCATCCCAGGCCACAAGTCTGGTGTGAAAAAGGCCAAAGACAGACAGACAGACAGACAGAGATTAAGATTGATTCTGGGCAGGCTTGATTGTAACCACATTTGTCTCCTGCCTCTCCTGCCTCTCACCAAAGGGAGCTCACCAAAGGGAGCTCATTAGCAGCAGAGAATCCTTCATTGGCTGCTTCAATGACATTGGAAATGGTCTCACTTGTTCAAGGTGGAATTGCCTTATTCCAAATCCAGTTTGCCTCCTTCTTTTTCCTCCCCAATGACATGAGACATTTGCTTCATAAATATCTATAAGAGGCTTAAAATAAGCCCTCTCCTGAGTTACAAACCCTCATGCTATTATAGTCCTCTACATAAACGATCTGCAGCATCCATCGGCCACTGGTGGGCTACAGTGCTTGAACAAAATTGGTATTGAATAATTGAATGCAGAGTTAAAAAGGAATTGGAATCTTTCCCAGACCTCCATAAAGAAATTAAGAGTCTGGATGGACAGGCTTGTCCCTCGCACGGCGGGGCAAATAATCCATCATTAGTGAAGTAGATCCCATCCCCATGTGAGGATTGCGAAACACATTACAAATATCATTAAGCAAACCATTCAGACGTCACCCTATCCAGGAAGTGTATTTGTCTTGCGAAAATTTGGTATCTTGTCTTAATGCAGAAAGCAGCAACAAAATCATTATAAAATCAGATCCAGATAACCATAAAGAACAGATTCAAGCTACGATCCTCTAGACACTTACCAGGGCGTAAGCCTACTACTGAGAATGCATGCATAGTGTTACACTGACAGTCTACAATCCTAAACACACTTACTAGGGAGTAAGCGCCACGAAGCAGTGTGAGAATTACTTGTGGGTTAACAACATAGGTAGCAGTGCACAATCAGTACCTTATTGTTGGATTTAGAACTCAGATGTCCCCTCCCCCATGTGCAATCCTTCCCCCCCCCCCCATGTGCATTTTCATGCTTTAGCCTATGGGGGGAAAGATACGCAGACCTATGGAATCCATGAGACTCAGGAAAAACCCCATCTGCTGTGGAATCTGCAGGTCGGATTCATAGGACTCTGAACTCAATTGATTTCATTGTGAATTTTTCTGACATCCTTAGCTATGAATCACCATATTTGGAGCTGCTGGTTTGTTTGTTTTTAAAGAGTTCAAAAGATAGAGAGCAAACGTCTCTCTTTCTACATAATCCCCAATCACAGAAAAGGGTAGCACTGCAAATCCAAGGTGCAGGGAATGGCTTACAGAAGTCCCAGCAGGGTTGACCAATGTTTTTACTACAGGCAATATTGTAAAAGCCCTTTAGCCTTGTTCCAAAAGGAGTTGCTAACACCACCCATGTTCCTGCAACTATTTTTGGAGCTCTATTGTCTTTAATTAAGTTGTCTGTCCACAACATGGTGAACTTTTGATGTCTTGGCCTATAGCTCTCATTGGCCCCAACCAGCATAGGGGATGATGGGAGTTGTAGGCCAAAATATCTGAAGGGTGCCAGTTTAGGGAAGGCTGAATTTAAACTAGTTCCTGCAACCTGTTCAGATATCTCTGCTATGCTTTGGAGGGCAGATCTACACCAAGCAGGATACGACACTTTGAAAACATTTGGGAAACTGTATATGGAGTGTGTCCTGGGCCCCAACAGTTGTCACTATTGTTATAAACCATTTTAAAGCAGTAGTGTACTGTAGATCCTGCCAAAGTCTCCACCAACAAAACTTCAGCTGTGGTTTCAGACTGGCTGCAGCAAACTTGGCATAATGGTAATACAATTCTGAACTAGCCATCAGAAGTCATTTTATAACTATTGGGATCCTCTGTAATCCAAAAGACATTTAAAAAAGCAATAGCAGGAAATTTTGGGTTAATCCCACACTACCTGGGTTTCCCTGTGTCATGGAGTCATAGATGAGTTTGCAGGACTTCAGTAGGATGCTAATCTTTTTCTCTGGAGAGTAAGCCTTGTGCATGCTTGTGAATTTGTGTAGGATTTTCTCCAGCAACGCTGATTCAGGCACACTAGTGGTGACTCCCAGCTCAGTTGTCGTTGTATTTTGTATGACTAGCTGGTTTTCCTTCAGGAGTTTGAAGGATCCGTCTTTGCTGTGGATTTCCCTTAAGTAGGTATTGATGGCCTCTTTTAGAGGCTTCAAGACACACTTGTGCAAAGCTGTCTCGACAATCGCCTCTGAAAAAGAGGGAATAAAATGTAAAAGGAATATCTGTGAGAAGTCGACATAGAATTGATAGATTCGGAATTGATAGATTCATTCATCTAAGAATTCATAGATTCATCCACCTAAGAACCAGCCTAAGTGCACATTCACACAACTTTTCACTAATCTGTCATTTGGTCTACCTGCTTTGTCACCCTACAAAAAGATCTGAAAATATTTTCATATCAAAAAGTATGAAAATATTTCTGACTAATTATAACAGTAAGATCTAACCTTAGTTTTTTCTCTGCCACCTTTTCTGTGTCCCTCTGCCTTTTACCCCACGGTATCGCTGCTACATGGTAGCAGGAAGTTATATGGATGAAGGGAGGTAGTGCAGGCTTTCCAGCAGCCACTAGGCTTGCCAGGCCCACCCCCTCCCCCTCCCATGGCTTCCAGCGGCCAATGGCAGGTCGCCTTCCACCCGGGAACACCCCTGGAGCAATGCCTGAGGGAAGAGCCGCGCTGACCTACTCAGGTAGGAAAAGTATTTTCTGTTCTGCATCTTTGGCTCTTTGCCCTGGGGTGGTTCCGAATCAGTGACTGCATTATATAACTACTGCAGCGCGGATTTGGAGCCACCCCGGGGCAAAGACAACGTATAGACAGCCCCCAGATGAAAGCAGATACAGATCTTTACCATCTAGGAGCTACATATTAAGTAAAATGAACACACTGTAACTCTTTTTAGTATCCATCATCTCAGCTAGAGCTGGGCTTTGGTGAGAATACACTACTTGATTATTTATATGCCTAAATTTGCTTTCCTGAGTAAACTGTTTCCTTATTTAAGAATATCAGTGGGCCTGTTCAGACAACACGCTAAGCCACAGGCCGCTAACCCTTTCCCAGCAAATGGTTAGTGAGAATGTTTAAACTGTGGTTATGTAGCCACCATGGTTAGGCATGGTTCACATGACACGCTAAGCCATAATGTTAACCTCAAAATGCTTAACCACTGTGGTTTAGTGTTTTGTCTGAACAGGGTCATAGTGTTTTGTCTTGTGAATACTGAAACACTCTCCTTGACTCTCTTAAGCCTTCACATGCTTAAAATACTTGTTACATGGGTATTATTCCTTCAGAGTCTAGCATATTCATAGAGATTTCTGGTTAAGACTAATGTAAAAGAACCTTCCGTTTTGATACACTCAAATAATCCATGATTCTCTCCTGCAGGTTTCACCCATACCTACTGGTAGAAGGTAAAGATTATTCCAGCAAAGGCCTAGTGAATTAACTGAAAAGCAGAGGGATGACCAGAAAATAGGCCAGTGAAGGGGTTTCTGTAATTTTGATGTAAGATTTTCATCGACAAAAGCTTTAGTAACAAATGCAGAGGAAAAGCTGGATGTTGGAAACATTAAGGAAGATAAAAATGGAGCATGGTCTTGACATGAGAGGAAAAGCGAGGTTGAGGAAGAGAAGAAACATCATTTCTTAGGAAGTGGTACATTCCAGGGAAGCAGAGTGTTTCTATCTAAAAGACAAGGAACTCAATCATCACCAAGTTTAGTTTGAAAGGGTGGCAGGTCATCCAAGAGGAAATGTCGGCAATACAGCTATGTAGAAAGACCATCCACCCTGGGTTAATGTGAGGTGAAGTAACACTTTAAAATTTTTGTTTCCCTATAAGGCCATTGTTTGCTTTGACTCCTTCGGTTTTGCTGAGTACAACCCACTACAGTACTGGATCCTACTAATGCACATGCGGCAAAGTTCACAGCGCTCCTGTTCATAGTCTACTGAGGCTATTGCCCAATGCTTGCTTAACATCCAGCAAATGAACAAAACCACCCAGAAAAAAATATCTTTCCATCAAACTTGCAAAAGCACAGCAAATTGCATCACACAAATTGCATCTGTTCTGTTGTCAGCTCTAAAGGGGCCACAATATAATACACCTTCTTACGCAGGCCTAAATCTGTTTTGGATAGTGGCCCAGCATATTTGCTGCTTTGTGGCAATGGAACAATGAGATAACAATCGCAATACATGAAATACACATGTCCTTATACAATCATAATGCTGGCAAAATTTTCTTTTCCCCCTGAGAGCTGATTCACACCCATCTTAACTTGACGATTGTAAAACAAATTGAGCTCTCCATGTAGGGTGACCATATTTGGGAAACCAAAAAGGAGGACAACATGGTCAGCCCTCAAAGGGGGTGTCCCCATCCATATGTCTGCCCCCAGGGGGCATGTCCAGAACCAAGGGGGGGGTGCCCACCTGAACATAGCCTTGGTCACATGTCTAATTTTACAGCACACAATTAAGACAAATCTGTTCTACATAACATCTTAATGTTAACATCACTGAAATAACAAGTGAGACATCCAATGTATCTGAAATTAACTTCCCTTACACCTATTTTTGTAGCTTTTGCTGTACTTTCTTGCTATATTCTGTGTAATATATTCTCCCCTTCCCTCAAATATATTTTCTGATTGTATCCTCATTCCACTGCAAGCTGTTACTTAACGGGGTTTGCTGCCACCTGGCTTTTTTATTTTTAAAGTTAAATTTTTAAAAAAACTTGTGTATGAGTGTCACAATTTTCTCTACTCTAATGTTAGGGTGGGTGTTATGGGCGGCAGACACACTATTCACCCATTCACACCTCTCACGTATATACATTAGCTTCTCAAGGCTTGGGCATTGGCACCACTTTTCACACCCAGACTCTGAACTCCTGTCTACTTCCTGCACAAACACGTGACTACTTTGACTTACCACTCCTTTCCCACATTTTGATCTGTGGACGCTTTGCCTCTGCTGAGCTCCAGGTGCCCGACTGCCCACCAAATCTGCAGCAGGAAAGGTGCTGTGCTCGGCCAGCACTTCTTAGCTAAAAACTCAAGATCCCTTTGATGCCAAGGTCTGAAACTGCTCAAGGTGTAAGACCCCAAAGAGGAGGTTTGACGGGTATGGCATCAGGTTTTTGTTTTTTTTAAACTTGAACTTTAAATAAATTGCTAAAAATCAACAGATGAACAGATCTGCTTGAAACTTGGCATGGCTAAAACCCTACTTAAGAGATATCAAACTGCCAAGTTTCATCTCTTTTTCTTTAAAAATGATAGTTTTATAAAAACATTATTTTAAAACCTCAAATTTGACAAAATTCCAAAAAATTAATGGATGAATGAATTTGCTTCAAACTTGGCATGGCTAAAGCCCTAATTAAGAGCTATCAAAGTGCCATGTTTCATCTCTGTTTCTTTAAAAATGACTTAATTTTTTTTAAAAAAACCACAAACTATACAAAATTCCTAAAAATCAATAGATGAATGGATCTGCTTCAAATTTGGCATGGCTAAAGCCCTACCTAAGGGCTATCATGATGCCAAGTTTCATCTATTTATCTTTACAAATGATGGAGCTGTAAGCATTTTTGTTAATTCCTATTGACTTTAAAGTAGAGCTTCCCTTTGGGTGGGGGAGGATGGGAAAAATCTGGATTTTTCTTCAAATTTCATTATTTCCTCCCCTTCCTGGATTTGTTGTCAAAAATCCTGACATGTGCTGGATTTTCCTCACATATGGTCACCCTATTTGCAACGCAGCATCGGCTATGCTGAGGCACTTACATTGCAATCCTAAAAAAGTTTACTCAGATGTAAGGCCTAGTCAGTTCAATAGGGCTTAGGACCAAGTAAATGTGCCTAGAATTGCAGCCTAAAGAACGTCCTTGAAGCTCTATGGGTCTGAGTCAGCAGCTATTCCAACAAAAAGTTGGGTCATGAAAAGTTAGTAGTTGCTATAGAAGATGAATGCAAAAACTCTAGGTCCAAATAGAATAGCCAGCTCCCCCCACTTTTTTATTATTAACCTTTCTCTTGTGTTTTTTAAAAGCAACCTAATATGCAGAAATTTAGCAGGCAGGTCTTTTCCCATCCTTTTATATACATGTCAGAAAAAGCCCCACCTGTTAGAGATGAGCAGGCACTAGTCAAATAAGCTGGCAACTCTACTTCCTAAGGGTCCACAGTCTTCTGTTGCAATTATTATTATTATTATTATTATTATTATTATTATTATTAACAACAACAACAACAGCATTTTTAGGTTGTTTTTCAAGGTACAAAACTCTCTCAAGGTAGTACAAAGTTGGCTTAATCTGTGAATGGCTATGATGGAGACCTTCTACGAATTAAAGTCCATTGGGACAATTCAATGCACAGCAAAGTCTGGTGCAACACATAACAGTTGACTAATCTGAGCACCAGGAGTTCAAAGAAACAACTGAATTCTCCAGAAAGTCTACTTTCTGTCTTTCTACGCAGCCGAACCAGATACACACACACACACACACACACTGTTCTTGTATAATACGTTCTATTTCAACACCGAATAGAATAAAACCAAGAAGGAAAAGGTCTGTGGGGAAAAGAGGAAGAACTGGAGAAATTAGATATCCTTGTTCAACACTTTAGCTCTAACTTCAGCTTGATCTACATGCTCTTCCTCTGATACTAACTAAGAAACTATCAATTATGCTTCAATGATTTCATAAAATTGATTATGTCTAGAAATAGAGGATATGAAGAAATGTCCATAGACCAGTTAAAATTGTAGAATAGTAGTATTGTGACGTGGCGGATTGAGTTTCAGGCATTGAAGCTGGCTCTTTGACCCATATCAAGTGACTGTTTCTTCATCTAGCATTATTTTAAAATGGGCTAGCCTCATGCATGTTAGTCTGAACCCTTTGGAAGAAGGGTAGGATTAGGCTGACCATATGAAAAGGAGGACAGGGCTCATGTAACTTTAACAGTTGTAGAGAAAAAGGAATTTCAGCTGGTGTCATTTGTATGCAATTAGTTCCTGGTCAAATTCCCTCTTCATCACAACAGTTAAAGTTGCAGGGGCCCTGCCTTATTTTGTATATGGTCACTCTAGTATAGTGCATGCACCTTTAACTGTTGTGATGAAGAGGGAATTTCACCAGGAACTAATTGCACACAAATGACACTGGCTGAAATTCCCTTTTCTCTACAACAGTTAAAGTTACATGAGCCCTGTCCTCCTTTTCATATGGTCAGCCTAGGTAGGATACAAATACAGTCAATAAACAGGACACAAGAATAGAGTCCAATCAACAATCCCAGAAGCTGCCTTTTGAAGAATTGCTGCATCCAGACCCAGTTATTATTATTTTTTTAAAATGTTGCTATTAGAAGCAAAAAAAATGAATAAAAAAGCACATTTTGCAAACCTAAAAGTCTGGGTCTTAGCAGATACCTGTACATGTCAAACACAGGAAGCTGCTGGCCCAGTTTTCCTAACATTTTCCCAAGGTGTCCCTTCTCATTTTTTTATATATTTATTGCATTTATATCCCACCATTTTTTCCTTGAAGGAATCCAAGGCAGTGAACATAATTCTCCTACTCTCCATTTTTATTCTCACAACAACAACCCTGTGAGGTAGGTTGGGCTGAGAGTCTGTGACTGGCCCAAAGTCACCCAGTGAGCTTCCATGGCCGAATGGGGACTAGAACCCAGATCTCCCGACTCCCAGTCCAACACTCTAACCGCTACACCACAGCAGCTTCTCATGTTCTGACCTCGCTCTGCTGTGCCCCGAAGAAGAGTAGAAATGGGAGCACTCACTCACCTACTTGCTCGTCCGTGTGAACCGCCTGGTCCATGAAAGGCTTCAGCTCCGTGCTTTGTATCAAGTAGCTCTTCAGCTGTGTCATCATTAAGCGGATCTCTTGCAGCATTTCAGTGCTGGAGCTCTGCTTGGCCATCATCTCCAGACTGTACACTTTGTAGTCCTGCACCAAGTTGCCAAAGTAAGAGTCCTTGTCCTGGGCCAGCTCCACAATCTTCTTCTGGAGCTTTCTGTCGGCAGACAGGAATGCTGTGAAGACATGGCTCAGGCTGACCATGGACAAGCGGTGCTTGGCTCTGCCTAGGATCATGGATCGGGTCTTCTTCACAGAGGGGCTGGTCACAGACTCCACCTCATCCTCGGTGCTACTTGTGGAATAGGAGTCCGGCTCAGAGGCAGGCATTTGGGCCCCCGCGTTGCTTACTGGACAATGCAGTGAGTCATGGGAACCTTGAGAAACTGATCTGCTGGCAAGCTTACAGATTGATTTTGATTCCGTTTTTGCCTCAGAGCAAGTTTTTGCTACTGGCCGTCTGTTTTCTTCTGGACTCAACACTTCCGGCTCTTCAGGGCTCATGTGTTTTGACTGGCAAGAGCTGGTGGAGGACGACTCTCTGGAGAGCCTCTTCTTCCGAGGGGGTGGAACAGGAGGCACCGTCGGCTTCTCTGAGGGCTTCCTCTGCACCTCAGCTGGCTTCTTCTTGTGCTCACTCCCTGCCTTTGCTTCTTGACATGGTGAGGGGTTCTTCTCCATCCCCTGTTCAAGGGCCTCTGGAGCCTCAACGCAATGCAGATGGTTCGCACAACCTCCATTCTCATCCGTCTGTTTTTCTGGCTGTTCCCTTCCTGGCTGTTCCCTTTTGGGCACTGGGCATTTGCCAGTTTTATCAAACCAACCCTTTCCAGCAAATCTTTCAGAGATGCACCTCCGTGGTGGAATGGAAGGAGGAAGGCTCTTCTTTGGATTTGTGGACGAATGATGATCTGGCGAAAAGGACTCTTGGCTGTCATCTTCCTTCTCTTTGCTAACTTCAGTTTTCATCTCCTTCTGGTTTTTCTCAATAACCTGAAGCTGGTCGTCTTCAGAAGTGGTCATGGGAGGTATCTCAGGCTGCTTCACAGCATGTAGAGGCAGAGGTGGTGGTGGAGGTGGGCGGCTTGGAGACTGCTTTGGAGGTCTGGTCACAGTGTCTCTAGTAAAAGAAGGACTCTCCCTACAGATCTCCGGAGGAGGGACATCCGGGGGAAACCGACGGCTTCTCTCCTCTATAAAAATAGGATTTACAAACCACAGCCTGTCATTTCCTATTGACAGCTCAATTTCACATGAACAATTGTTCGTGCTGCTTGCAAAACACTGGTTGGAGTTTTTTACTTTTTTTCCCAGGGCTGTGGTGAAACCAGAACCTTTCACAGAATGGGGAAACCTCCCTCCTCGCCTTTGATTTAAAGACGAGTCCCAGAAACCTGTCAAAAATATATATAGTAAAATATAATTTAGCATCAGAAAGGAGAAGACTGAGATGTTTTACGCCCAGATAAAATGCTAATAGTTCTTACAGAATATTACTTGAAAAGGTGCATTATTCTATATTGCAATGAACATGAAAGGCAATGTTGCCTTAGAATTTACAAAACCAAATAGAAACTGTATCTAAAAGAAACAAAAAATAGTATTACCATTCTATTTAGTACCATGAAGAGTAAGATTCTAAATGTGTCCGCCCTAAAAAATAACAACAACCATGTACATTTTATGGCCTCCAGTGAGCTCTGGGAGAAAAAAAGAAAAGATCTCTCAGGTTCTCAGTGTGTCAGAGAAAAGCTGTTGATGGTGGTGGGTACACACTGGCTAATGTTTCTGTAGTCACACGTCTACTCTCCACCAATAGTAGATTTGCAACTGCTCATGATTTTGTTTTATAAAGGAAAAGATGAACACATATGTCTATACGCACATATATGCCACTTTAAATATATATGTTTAATACATAAACAGCTTTGTCTTGAACCAGAGGAGAAGGACACTACAGGGAACTGGGAGTTTAACATGCATCTCTGGACATGAGCAAAGCAAGCTGTGAATCCAGCCTTACAACATGGTGAAGAGTCAGGAGCACGCTGGACTGCCAACAGGCTCACAACCCAGCTGGGTTGGCCTGGAAGCACTGGGTTTATGAGACAGTACTTACATGTGGTGGGTCGAACATGAGTAGGGTGACCATATGGAAAGGAGGACTGGGCTCCTGTATCTTTAACAGTTGTATAGAAAAGGGAATTTCAGCAGGTGTCATTTGTATGCATGCAGCACCTGGTGAAATTCCCTCTTCATCACAACAGTTAAAGCTGCAAGAGCCCTGCCCTCTTGACCAGATACAAAAGGAGATAACCAACAAACTCTCTTGATAACCTGCCCTCTTGACCAGATACAAAGGTCATAGAAAGGAGATAAGCAATGGTTTGCAGGGTTGTTTATCTGCACAACTGTTGATTGCTGTGTTGCGTGGCAGGCTCCGTGGATTATTTCCCATGCTTACAGAGTTACAAGGCAAGAGCTGCAGAAACCCCTGCCCAGTGCACCTCTATTGGCATGGGAAATAATCCTGTCCCAGGAAGCGCTTGCGAAGCTACCGATCGTGCCGTCCCTTGGTGGGGCAGAGTGATCGGGCGCTCCCCATGTGTTTCACAGGATGAGCACATGCTGTCCCTGCATTGGATGCTGTCGATCACGGCATCACACATGTTCCTAAGGACATGCATGTCCCTTGCCCCCCCGCCCTGCAATCCATCTGAAGATTGGCTTGAGGAAATGGAAGGGGTGCCTTCCATCCCCTTGAGCCATTCCCCAAATAGATCGCAGGGTGGGGGCAAAGGATGTGTCTTGCTGCGGGAGAAATCATAGGACCATAAAGTAGTAGAGTTGGAAGGGGCCTATAAGGCCATCGAGTCCAACCCCTACTCAATGCAGGAATCCACCTTAAAATCCATCTGCCAATATCCGGGTGGGGCACAAACAAGGATCTGTTTTGCAGCTGTGATGAGCAGGACAGATTCTTGTGCCTCCTGTCTCCATTCGCCACAAGAGAAGGACACAGGACACACAGGCATCTCTCCTGCCACTTAGCAGCGGCAGGAGTGATGCTTCTGCATCCCGTCCCCCGTCTCTTGTAGCGAATGGAGACAGGAAGTGCAAGAATCTGTCCTGCTTGTCACAGATGCAGGAAAGATCCGGGTGCCCATGCGGCGTCCCTCCTTCCCCATTGGAGCCGTGGCAACAGGGAATGGGGCAGCGTTGCTATAGTTGCCTACTTCCCTGAGCCACATGGCTTAGTGCGTCAGCACTGAGCCATGTGATCCCCTGACAGGGAGGATGTCACTTGGCGCTGACGCATCCTTCGCCGGCAGATGGAACTTGTGCCATGATATGCGAGGAGACCATTCCACAGTATCTTGCTTCTGTGGCAGGCGCAGTGAGTGTTTCTCAGCATGCGCGCGTGCGCTGCAGAAGCAAGAAGCTGAGGAATGGTCTCCTCGCATGTCATGGCACAAGATCCATCCTCCGGCAAAGGATGCATCAGTGCCAAGCAACTTCCACATCACCTGTCCCTCTGCGGCCGCTGCAAGAATCAGCAGGCACATCGCTTCCAGTGACAGAGGAGGCGATGCACCTGCCAGAGCAACAGCACATTGATTCCACTCCCTGTCAGGAGGTGTGATGCTTCCACCTGCCACTTCTTTCTCTGGTGACGGCCACTGTGAAAGATGCACTATGGCCATCGCCATAGAAAGAAGTGGCAGCGGAGGCTTCACACCTCCTGACAGGAGGTGGAATCAATGCGCCGCTTCCGCCAATGCTCCGGCAATGGCCATGGTGTGTCTCCGCATGCTGCGTCACTCCTCCCCTCTATGCCCCTCCCCATGGAATGCCAGCAACCCAATAAGGTAAGCAGGAACCAGCACTGCTATTCAATGGATAGGGTGAGGGGGGGGAGGGGGGGGAGAAGGGAGAGACAGCCACTGAATGGATTGTGAATACTCTACTCCATGGAGCACTACTTCCGTTTCGCCCAAGTGCAGCACGCAAATAGTTATCCATGGAGTGGCCTATTCACACTCTGTGAACTAAAGTGTCATCCGAACGCACTCAGAGCAAAGGCCTACAACTATGCTGGGGCATGCTGGGAGTTGTAGGCCTTTTCTCTGTCTAAACCTATGTAGGATTGTGCCCTTAGTGTTGCATTCTGTTGACACCTCATTCCAATGCACTGCATGATCTCCGGCAAGGGCTTCCTATATGAGTTGAAAAAGAGAAAAAGGACTGTCCTCCTGAGGAGAAGGTCCTCCCCACATCACTATTCTCTCAGACACTTCTATCAAGAAAAGGAACCAGCATTCAAGTTAAGCCTCATGGCCTCCTTCTAGGATGGGGAACCTCTTTCAGCCTGAGGTCCAAATACAATTTCAGAGAAGATTTTGGGGGTGACACTCCAGTGGTAGGTCAGACCAAAGCCACAGGGATGGGGCCAAAAATATTAATTAAAAAATGCCAGCATACTGTGTATTAAAGCTCTTCATGTCAGCAACTAAGGCTTAGGAGTGAAATTTCAACCTTTTAGAAAGGGGGGAAACTGGACTAAAGCTGGGAAACCATGGCCCCCTCCACAAGAATGCGCCTTTGCGCCTGGTTCCGCGATTATGCGCATTATCGCGGAGGCGCATTTACTCACAATCCCTCTGCACGGGAGGCGGCGAGAAGCGGCGAAGCGCATTAAAAGATGCCCAAAAAGCGCTTTCCAGGTAGTTAATGCGCATAATCGCTTGTTCACACAGCGAAAATGCGCTTTAACGGCCGGAGCAAAATAAAAGTCGCTATTTAACGCGCGTTCGAAAATGCGCATTATCAGGGAGATAACGCGCCTGTACGCCCGTTTTGCGCTCCGCTCGTGTGTAGGTAAAATTTATAATGAGCCTTCAAGGCTCATTAAACGCCCCGTGTGGAGGAGGCCCATCAAATGATTGGTGGTTGGAGGAAGAGGGGAGGGAGTGTGGCCAACTAGGGAACCCCGGAGAGCTTGACTGGACCCCCAGGAGGGCCAGATTTGGCCCTCGGGCCTGTGTTTCCCTACCTCAGTGCTAAAGACCACATTGTGAGCAGTATCCAAGTCACCAGGAGATTTGAAAAGATCAGTAGTGCTTTATTGATTGTAGGATATATAGTTATCACTGACTTCTTCTATACAAGTACCCTAACAACCCTTTGCTACACATTTACTATTCCTGATCATTCCATTTTTTCCTAGTTTATATATATTTACTAATGTATATACTCTGTTGCTTGCTGACTCTGTTTGCACAACACACTAACCCACACTCAGTGGTTGAGTGTGGGTTGTTGTTGAACAGTGGGCTGTTTGTTGAACTGTGGGTTAGTGTGTTGCCTGAACCCAGGACATTTTCTGCAGGGTGCCTTGTTAACCAAACAGTGTGGCTTATTTTTCTTGAACAAGCCACCTTGAGAACCCATGGCTTGTGTTGGGTTGTTCAGTGTGGTTAACAAGACATCCTGTGGAAAATATCCTCAGTTTAGACAGCATGCAAAAACATGGTTCAACAGACAACCTACGGTTAAGCAAACAACCCATGCTCAACCACTGAGTGTGGGTTAACACGTTGTTTGAGCAGCTCCATTGAGACCCATGAAAGAGAGGTTTTGGCCAGATCTACACCGAGCAGGATATAACACTTTGAAAACAGCATATGGAATGTATCATGGGCCCCAATAGTTGTCAATAACCATTATAAACCATTATAAAGCAGTAGTGTAGATCCTGCCTTAGTTGAAAAGGATCAATGTGGTACTTTCACCTGTTAATGTTTAGGCACAAATTGATAGACATAAGCTACAAGCAAGTCAGTCCCAACCTCAAGTCGAGATCCAGGAATAACAAATTATCCAGCCATGGTGTTTTAATATAAAACAGAGGGAGGTGGAAATAAGAGTTGTCTCTGGGCCCGTGTTTCTATAGTTTGGAAGTGTCACTACAAGACGGGGAATTCCTCCTCCTAAAAAAATTCATGATTTTGGAGGAAGTGGAAATTGACGATAAACAAGCTTTGTAAATTATGAAATCTTTCCTTCTGGAAAAGGACACTATCTGCCACCATCTTCTCTTTGAGTTGATTAGGTTCGCGAAGAAGCAGAATAAAACACAATTCAGTATATCTACTCGTTCAGCTTGACTTTTTCTTAAAGGAAAGCTTAGAAAGGGCCATTGCTCAGGTTTTTAACACCTGCTTTCATAGGCGTGTGCAGCACATCTCATTAGGATGTACACCCGGGAAATTTTATGTTTTATTTTTGAAGGGGAACATTTATTGCTCAGTCATGAAGGACATTATTTTTATTCATTCATTTATTAAACACTGTAGACACTGATGAACTACTCCTGACTTGCCTGACCGTGGGAGGCCCTTGCAGGTGAGGGGGAGGGGAGAGAATGAGGAGATGCTCCTCAAGCCCCAGCATTGGTGAGGCTTTGTGTTGACACTGGCTGGAGGAGGGCCTGATGAGGCGATATTAGCCTTCGTGGGCCCTCCTCCTGGCTTCTGTGGCGCGGCTCCCAGCAGAGAGGGCTCCCAGCAGAGCAATTCCTTTTCACTCCTGCTGCCACAAGCAACGGTGCTCTCTCAGAGGTAGTGGTTCTTCGCACGGTGGCAAAACAGCCAGAGGGCAGCTGGAAGACCTACATCTGCCCCTCTTGATCCCTACCAGTGACCCACTCAATTCAGTGCTTATTGCTTGAGACATTAGGGTGTGCCTGGGCACACACAGCACCCCTTGTGAAAGTCTATGCCTGCTTTGCATGCAGAACATCCCAGGTTCAGTCACTGGCTTCTCCAGGTAGGGTTGGAAAAGGGTTCTGTTTCAAATCCTGGAGAACTGCTTCCAGTCTGTACAGAGCTGACCCAAACTGGGACCCTCCAGGTGTATTACGCAATGACTCCCATTACGGGTGAGAGGATAAATCAAAGAGGTTGTGGTCAGTGTACCTGGTGAATTTATGTTAAGGTGACATTTGAGTCAGGAACTTCCAGCACATATCTTGTGCTCAACTATATGACACTAATCCTGTTTAAAACTAAAGGGAACTAATGAACACCTGCAAGTGAAGCCTTGCTTCAAATCCAAACTTATTCAGATGCTATATTAACTGGGTTCAAACAACAAGCTAACCTACATTCACTGGTTGAGTGCAAGTTGTTGTAGAACTGTGGGTTATTTGTTGAACCATTGGTTGGTGTGTTGTCTGAACCCAGGACATTTTCCACAGGGTGGTTTGTTAACCATGCAATATGGCTTATTTGTTTTGAACAAGCCACCTTGAGAACCCATGGGTTGTTGTTGGGTTGTTCAGGGTGGTAAACAAGCCAACCTGCAGAAAATGTCCTAGGTTCAGACAACACACTAATCCATGGTTCAACAAACAACCCATGGTTCGACAACAACCCACACTCAACCACTGGGAGTGGGTTAGTGTATTGTGTGGACTGCACCTTTGGTTGTCAAACGATGAAGGGCTTTCTTGGTTGTAGCCCTGGAGCTTTGGAATGTCCTTTCAAGGGCTGTTCAGTTATCTCCCTCTTAGGTGTTGTTCCACAAGTAAGATTGTTTTGCTTTCTTATTTTAATGATGATATTTTATTTTTTCTATGAATAGATTTATACCCTGCTTTGGGATCACAGGAAGAAAAGTGGTATACAACGTCCATAGAGAAATCAACCAAACTGTAGAAGCGAGCACTCTAAATATCTGAAATTTGGGCTTCTCCATAGCTACAGATATGAAGTCCATTTCCTAATGGAGGCTAGCATTGTAGAAAACAAAGGCATATGCATAACACTGGTCTGCAGTGGCCACTTATTCATCACCAAAGAAAAGCAACAAAAGTGGACACAGAATTTGCCTAGAATTTGCAAGAGCTCATTGATGTGTATTGATACAAATGTAGAGATAATAGCTAGCTTTTAAATAAAAGCACAAGACATCTCATCACAGTGGGGAAGACAATGATCAGGTGACTTGTGTCTGCTTCATCTGGAGGGTGTCTATATGACGATGCCTTGGAAGGGCATCAGCTCAAAAGACCACAGCACCATTGTGGGGAGGCTAAACCAATAAAGCTAGATGGAGCAGGAGGGAGCACAGGCTATCCAGCCGCAAAAGCCTGCCCTCTGCTCTGCATTCCTGCGCTTCCCCATCAACAACAACAAAAGACTCAGCCTTTCTTTCCAATAGCCGATTGGAGCTTTTTCACAAAGACCACTGGATAACCTGGAGCAAATGTAAAAGTCAAGATTAAATAGGTAGTGCATAAGGCACACAACCACTAATGTAGATATCAATAGATTATGAAGGTGGGGTACACAATTCCTTATAACATATAAACAATTCTTAAGTTTTAATTGTTATTATACATATCTTCACACAATATTGCCACTAAACAGCACGAATACAGAAATGCAGTTATTATTGCATAAACACAATTATTATTGACAAACTGGGACAGCTGAATAGGAAATATCTGAACAAACAGTTAACCTGTAGATAATAGGGAACAACAAGCTGAACAAAAATGTTATATATAACAGACCAGATTTTTTGGCCTTATAAAAGGATTTTTAACAGAGTTAAACAGATTTCTTCAGAGTTATAAGTAATTCATATAAGGTTAACAGGTTTCTTCAGTGTTGTAAATAATACATACACAGTTGCTTTCTTCAGTATAACAAACGATTCATGCAAAGTTAAACGATTCATACAAAGTTAAACAGGCATCCGGCATATTTTCACACCCTGTTTTGCAATTGGCTTCATCAGCAAATATCGTTTAACAACACCGTCTAACAGGCTGTTGCCATGGATGATAAGGGGAATACATTCCTCCACTCCATATGAAGAATCACTTGAAGTCCCAGTCAAACTAGTAATGCCTCAGGTATGGTGAACTCTTCATTCAGCTGTTAACCTTATATGAATTTCCATATTCGCACTTAGTGATAATATTGTGTGTATATATGTATAATATAAAAAACAGAATGGCCACAGTTGTGTAGTACATAAAAAACAGAATGATAAACCAGTGATTCAATTGTTATTGTGGTTTTGAATGTCAGGCAAAAGCAACATTGTAATTATATTCTAGAACTAAATAATTGTTTTGTGGTTATATTTCTTCAGCTGTATGCCCAAGGGCATTCTGTTTTTATATATGTATAATAACAATTAAAACTTAAGTATTGTTTATATAAGGAATTGCATACCCCAGCTTCATAATCTATTGATATCTACATTAGTTGTGTGCCTTATGCACTACCTATTTAATCTTGACTTTGACAACTACTGCCTTCTCTATCGATTTATATGCAAACATAAAAGTCGTCATAAATCAGCGCTTACAAAATGTGCAGTTTCGGAGGGGGGTGGGATCCAGATGTGGCTGTGAGTTGGTGGCTGCATCGTTTAAGCAATGCAGTGCCACTGTGCAGCCACTACAGGATTAATAGAGCACTCTCTAGGTGCAAAGGCCCCTGCTGCTCTCCCTTCTTACTATTCTTTATCTTTAAACCAGACTTGGACTGGACTGGGCAACCCTTGAAACAGAGAGTGCCTTCAAATATAGGACTGTCCTCTGATGGTCCTTCAAATACTTTTGAAAAATTTGGGACAAACTACATGCTGTGCTAATCATACAGCATATAGCTGTGGCTTGTCTAACTTTTTACTCTTGTGTGTAAGCATGTGCAGCCCAATTCAGATTGGGAACATGGGTGCTCCTGGAGGGGAGGGTTAAGCCTTCCCCCCCCACATGTTTTTTCCCTGAACACCCACCCTCCACATGAGAAGGTTTTTAAAAATCCCTATTTACTTCAATGGAACCCCCCTATTTTTACCCCCTCCCTATGTGGCATGGGTGGGAGTCAGGAAAAAACAGGTGAGGAGGAAATATTTCATAGAATCATAGAATAGTTGAGCTCGAAGGGGTCTATAAGGCCGTCGAGTCCAACCCCCCTGCTCAATGCAGGAATCCACCTTAAAGCATCCCTGACAGATGGTTGTCCAGCTGCATCTTGAATGCCTTTAGTGTGGGAGAGCCCACAACCTCTCTAGGGAATTGGTTCCATTGTCTTACTCTTCTAACAGTTTTTCCTGATGTCCAGCCGGAAACTGGCTTCCTGTGACTTGAGCCCATTATTCTGTGTCCTGCACTCTAGGATGATCCTCCCCTCCCTGTGCATCATGGTCCCAGTCCAAAATTAGGGTTGTGCATGCTTACACAAGAATAAAAAGAAAGGCAAGCCACAGGCACATGCTACGAGATTAGTGTAACGTGTAGCTTGGCTCTAGGACACATGTGCACTTGAATCTATGCTGGGCTGTTGGAATTCCTTATTTTCACAAACTGACGCTACCTCATATTGTGGAAGCAGCCAGAGGAAGATGATGGAGTTGCAGGGGCAGCCAGGGACATATTTATGCTTGCAGAAAGCAATGCTACAAGTTATCAACTTTTATCTTTAGAGAAGAACTAAAGTTGCCACAGGTCTTTAAAGAGGATGTTTCCAACACAACTTACCTATCCCCAGGGTAGAGACGATGTCTAGGTCTGTAACACTACTGGCCTCCAAGATTGCTTGCGGCAGTCTTAGCGTGAAGGGAAGCAAATCTCTAGGGAGTGAAAAAGAAAGAAATGCAGCTGCATATGGCTCATCAGAAAAGAGTTGTGTGTGTGTGTGTGTTTTCCAGATTGTTTGACGTTATTTTCTCTCTTGTCTTAAACCAGGCACTTGGAAAGACTTGCTCTTCATTGTAAGTCACCTAGAGAACTTGTGTTATTGGCGGCCTATAAATAGTCTTTAAAAATATTAAAATTAAGAAAGTAAGAACAGCACAGTGATTTCAGTGGAACACACCTCCAAGGAAGTCCATACCTGACCTGAAACACTTCAAAGTTAAACATTTTAAACGTGTGGTGGACTTGGAGCAGGGAAAAGGTAAAAAAAAAAAAATCCCACTCAGACCTGGAGCTCTTTAAGTGATAATCAGCCAGTTCTGCATTTGAAGCTTAGCCTACCTAACAAGGTTGTTGTGAGGATAAAACAGCATTGCCCCCATGTACACCCTAGAGAAAAGGTGGGATACAAGTAAATGTAAGCCTCACTGATCCAGGTTTCAATGGAGGTAGGTCTCACCAGGACTCAGTCCCAGAATATTTTGTCACATCAAGCCCAAGCAGGGGAACATACAATACCAAATCATGATGTTGCTGTGTCATAGTAGCTAGAGTGCTGACTCAGGAGACCTGGGTTCAAATCTCTGCTCAACCATGGACCTCACTGGGTAACCTTACACTACTCACTCTCTCAGCTTAACCTACCTCACAGGGCTGTTGTGAGGATAAAATTGGGAAGGGGGACATCACGCTGAAATAATAAATAAAGATAAGAGAATCTCTAACCATGTGCAGAGTGTCTCTCCCACAATATTAGAAGGGGAGAGTTGGGGTCAGGGGAGGCCAGGTATGTACATGCATGCCTTTTCAGGGGATATGAGGCACAGGTTATATTTTGACACAGTTAAAACAGAGCTACTGATATCACCCATCTCTGTTCATTTCCAAACCAAGGTCAAATACGACCCTTTTAAAATCAGCTTGGAATAGACACGTTTCAGTTAACATTCTATGTTAATAGACTTGGCTATAGCTTCTTTACACTTCAGGAAGTCTTTTTTTCCTTCTTCACATGACTGCCACGAGGGCTGAGCAAACTGCCTGCCTCGGCAGATCCCAAAATGGCTAGATGAACTCGTGAAGGCCTCCCCCGCCTCATGCTTAGCTAGCATTTGTCTTAAGTTAACCAAACTCCCTCACACTGTGTTCTTTAGGAAGTGCTCTCATTCAAAGGAAATTTTACTCACCACACAGTTCCCTGAGTCTAGTCAGAATACTTGATTTCCATAGATTGGTCTTCCCCAACCTGGTGCCCTCTGTATGTTTTGGAATAGAACTCCCAGAATTCCTGATTATTGGCCATGCTGGCCAGGGCTGATGAGAGCTGAAGTCCAAAACCACTGGAGGGCACCAGGTTGGGGAAAGTACAGTAGATGCTTAATTATTTTGCATAACGTCCCAGGTTCAATCTCTGTTATCTCCAGGTAGGGCTAGGAAAGATCCTGCCTGAAATCCTAGAGAGACGCTGCTAGTTAGGCCCTTTCCGCAACAGCCATTTTCCGAGGGGCCAGCCCTCCATTTTCCCAGGAGTTCAGGGAACACTATTATCCCAGTTTGTTCCCTGCTCCCGGGAGGGAAGCGAGATGGGCGGCTGGTGTGGCCACCCATCCCGGGCGCAGCAGTGCTTACCTGCGAGTAAGCGCAGCTGCACCGATGGCCACAGAGCCAGACTGCATGGCTCCGAGGCCATCAGGAGAGGGGACAGCGAAATCACCATTCCCAGGATGGCAGGGGGAGGGGGAGCAATTGCGTGCGTTTTTTTTTTTTTAAACTAACCTTTTGCACATGAGTGCTCATGTGCACCTCTGCGGATCTTTTTTTTTTTAAATGGCCAGCGCAACTTGCTGCAGCCCAGGCCGTCGCATTGTGGTGCGGCCGCATCGCGCCGAACCTGGAAGTAGCTACTTCCGGGTTTCCCCACTTCCCACCCTCTCCGCCCCTATCGTGAGGAAAGGGAGTTAGTGTAGTTGACAAAACTGAGCTAGATGAACCAATAGTCAGAAGGCAGTTTTCTATGTTCCCCAAATAAGAATCTTGACTCTATCACCCCATCTCCACTTATTAAGGCATGCATTGAAAATGGGACATGAATCCTCTATCTTGGGGAAGAGCGATAGCTCAGTTATAGAGCACACTTATTTTGCATGCAGAAGTCCCAGGCATTCATAATGTGACCCAACTTCACTCTCCAACTTCATTCTGCTGTGTAGACTATGCCTAAGAACAAGGCTGGCCCTACCATTAGTCAGAATGAGGCAGTCACCTCAGGTGGCAGATGTCAGGAACTGGCAAAAAGGTGTTGGGAGGTGATAAGGGTGTTGATTTGAACATGCCAATTCTTTAATCTCATAAGGCTAACCAACGCATTTCTTTTTTCCTGACTGTAAGATTAGCAAGCTGCTTTCTGAGATTCTAAGTGAGGTGAAGTGAGACTAAGAGCCTATCTACACTACTGCTTTAAAACGGTTTATAACAGTTTTAAACCGGTTAATAACCGTTATTAACCGGTTTAAAACTGTTATAAACCGTCTTAAAGCAGTAGTGTAGATAGGCTCCCAGTGAGGTCAAATCACAATATTATTATTCTGATGAAGTCTAATCATCAGTACGAAACGAGGAGGCATCCGGACTTTCGTAAAGTTATTGTAAAAGTTATTGTAACTAACAGGAATTGTATTCGAAAAAAGTTATTGTAACTAAAAGGAATTGTTATATCCTCTTTGCATTTTGAGGAATTTTCAATGACAATCAAATATATGTCATTGTAACCAAAAGGAATTGTTATATCCTTATTGTGAGTGAGATTATATCTAAATATTTACTTTACTAGTGTGACTAGTTTTGAATTAGTAAAAAATTCTATAAGCAGGACTGGGTAAAGTCTATGTTGTACAGTTGTATGCCAAGGCATTCTTATAATACTCCTTATTTGCAACTGTAGCCTGTTTTTCTAAATTTAATCAGTTTTATGCATTTTATATTATTTGCTTTTAATGTTGTTCCCCGCCTTGATCCAGAGGGAGAAGAGGGTAATAAATAAATAAATAAATATATTACTATTATTATTATCCCACCACCACACTACTATGTGTGAACTGCTAGCAGTTTTGTATTTACACATGACCTGGTTGCTAAAGGCAATCAGGAATTCTGTACTGGCAAGTGAGCAGCCTGATGGAGGAGGATGGAGCTCTGCATTACTGGAAAACATAAATTCAACTTACCTACTGACACAGTAGAATGCAACCAGTTTGAAGATATCTTCAAACACAAGAAGAGATCCTTCCAGGTACAGTACTGATGAGAAAAAAGAAAAGACTTAGGGACCGTTCTCATTAAATCAGAGAGAATAATGCATGGGGGGTGTTGGAGAAAGAAATGGCAATAATGATGTTTACATGGCTTCATTTGGAGAGGACATTTTGAAAATAAAATAACATTAAAGAGAGGCAAACATAAATCTCTTTGTTTTGTATTGCCAATGCCACAAATTCTTTGCTACCACCTTTATCAAGTTAGAATTACAGCAGCCCATTCTATTCTATTCAATTCCCTGCTCACTCACTTAAAACCTCTATCCCAATACAAGGGTCTCCCCTCCAGCACAAATCCTAATTCATACTGAAAGGGGGTTGTGAATGCTACTGTACATCTGAGACTCAATCCAGACAAGACAGAGGTACTCTTAGCGGGTGGTTCATCTGTCTGGCTAGGTGATGTTTGACCTGTTCTGTAGGAGATTGCACTCCCCCTAAAGGATCGGGTTCACAGTTTGGGGGTGCTTGTGGATCCAGAACTGTCAATTGAGGCGCAGGTAGACTCAGTGGCAAGGTGCAACTTTGAAAATGGTCCGGAAACTTCAGCTGGTACAAAACAGGGCAGCACGTTTGTTAACAGGGACTGGCTAACAAAACCACATCACGCCAGTCCTTTTCCAGCTTCACTGGCTGCTAGTCCAGGACTGAGCCCGATTCAAAGTGCTGGTATTAACATTCAAAGGCCTAATCAGCTTGGGACCAGGTTATCTGAAGGAACACCTCCTCCCATATGTACTTGCCCGGACCCTAAGATCATCCTCAGGGGTCCTTCTCCATGAGCCTCTATCAAAGGAAGTGAGGCAGGTGGCTACCAGGAGGAGGGTCTTCTCTGCTGTGGCACCCCAGCTGTGGAATGAACTCCCTAGAGAGGTTTGCCTGGCATACTCTTTTCAATGCCAGGTGAATACCTTTTTAGAGCAGGAAGAGAAACAACCATGTGGCTTGTACAGTTTCAATGCAGTTTATTGGGACAGCACCCTCTAGTGGACATATTATAGTGAAACTTCTGCACTTGGCAGGAAATAGCAAGAAATGTCGCTATAGCTCAGAAGAAGATGATGTTTTTGGAGGATTATTTTACAATGAAAAAAAGGCAGAAGGAGTGGGAGACCAGCAGGAGATGCATAGGAGGAACACGCCATCGTCAAAATGACCTGCGAAGATCCGTGAGCGGCCAGTTACGAGCATGTGATAAAACATTGTCCAAAGAAGCTCCTCAAGTGAGAAGACAGCTTGATTATGGACAATTGGGAGTGGCAATTGGGAACAGGGAGGATACTAGATGGAGAGATTTAAAAAAAAAACATCAAACCCCATCAGACAGAAAGAACTCTACATAATCTTTGTTTTTTCTTTTCTTTCTTTCTTTTGAAAGGAACTCAGAAAAGGAAACATAGCTTTTTAAGCATGCTGCAATATTCACAATGGTGCTTGTGCCCAAGTTTAACATGCAAAGTGTGAATCAGCTAATATCTCTAGTAGCATTTATTTAAAAATAAGCCTTTAAGTAAAAATCATGTAGCTCCTTTCACCCACATTTAGAAGACACACACAAAACCTGTGCACACAAACGCACACGCACACAACCCAGCTCCATTGCTTCTATTAATTTGTTCAGAGAAAACCCTTTTCATGAGCACAGTCTCAGCTCCAAAACAAAAAAAGTTCAGACTGATTTAAAAACACTACATGGAAGCCTTAACAGGGTCTTTCACACAAGAAGCCAAAAGTGGTTTTTACATTTCCTAGGCCTGTAATGCAAATGAAAAATCTACACTGGTTTGAATGTACCCTCGATTTAAAAATAATTGTCTTTCATTTTCTGATTGACTTTAACAACATTCACAGATGGGCATGAGTAGTACAAAAGTGGTTTTAATTTCATAGGTGAAAAAAAATGTCCTTCATATCTGATTATGAGCCAGATAAATATTAATTCAATAGACATTTTGTGGAGAAAAGCTGCTTCCAGACTGAGGGTTCCTAGCATTAACCATCAGAATGCACTGTGCAGGTATTCAGTCTTTTCTTTCTTGACACAGTTTCTGTTTAAGCAAAAAGATGGAAGAAGCAGTGGGAAAACACGGGAGGATTATGGGTGGAAGATGATGTTGAGTGTCATCACATAGGGGGAAATCGCGTTTCCTTACTGTTGCTTCTCTGCCCCCCCCCCCCGCTTTTGTCCCTTTGTTTACTTCCTCTTTCCCTTCTTTCTGCCCATTTAGGAGCTGTTTTCATCTCGCCACTTTTCCTGCACACAGCAGGAGGTCGCAGCACATTCTGTTTTTTTTGTTTTGTTTTTTTAAGTCATGTTAAAAAGGGTCTATTTTGTGTGGGGGAAATGAGTGGAAGGAGTGGGAAAGTGTGAGGAAGCCGGACATCGTCATCTAAAAGATGCGCACACACCCGTAAGTGGGCGGTAGCAAGCATGCGATAAAATGCTCATCTGATGAACCTCGTTGGCATCTATTCTAGACCTCCAGAAAACGGTGTGAATGGTGCAGGGTGATGGGCACAATAAAAGCCTGTTCTGGAAGCATCCTGGGTATTGAATGCACACAATATTTATTTATTTTATTTATTTATTTATTACATTTGTATACCACCCCATAGCCGAAGCTCTCTGGGCAGCAAAGTGATTATCTTTTGAAGTTCCTTACTGATTATGTACAGGAAGAACTGCGTGTGCATGTGTGTTTAAACATTTCCCCCTTGAATATCAACTTAATTATTAGAAGGAAATTATTAGCATGTGCACTTCTCTTTCTGTTTCATGCTCACCTTTCTGATCCCCATACAATTTTGGCGAACAAGGCTGAATGCTTTCCATTTCCTGTAGGCCTATGGGGACTGCACCATGATGGGTCTTTGAACAGAGGAATTCTGTCTTTCACGCCTTGAAGACCCCATTACACCATAAGGATCCCCAGAGGAAATACCACATATTTTGACTATTCAGGAAAGGAACCAAGATGGCTTTCTACAACCTAATAAAGGGAACTGGGTTTGGCGGGGTGGGGAGGTGGGGGAACATGCTGTCCAACCATAGGGTAATACTACACTCTTTGGCTTCTATTGACTCTTTCACTGGTGCATCACCTAGAATGTATCTCCATTTTAACGTCCACAATGCCCCCAAGCAATGGGATGTCAGGTTATGAAGAATTAAGATATTGGCTCCTCCACACCCAGTCGGGTGCTTGCTGTCATTGCTGATGCCGCCACCAGGGAACCCCACCAGGGAACCCCCAGCAATGTAGGAGCAGACCCCACCCCCAGAGGACACTTTCCCAGGACCCCCTGAAACCTGTTGGATCTTCCACATTCTTTAACTTGTATGTATATATGTATGTACAGCTTGGGACCAGGTTATCTGAAGGATCGCCTCCTCCCATATGTACCTGCCCGGACTTAAGAGCATCTTCAGGGCTCCTTCTCTGTTAGTCCCTGCCAAAGGAAGTGAGGTGGATGGCAACCAGGAGAGCCTTTTCTGCTGAGGCATCCCGGCTGTAGAATGAGTTCTCTAGAGAGGTTCGTCTGGCACCTACACTATACTCTTTTCGACACCAGGTGAAGACCTTTTTATTTTATCAGTATTTTAACATTTTACCATCTTACTCTTTTAACTTTCCTGTTTTAAACCTGTATTTTAAATCTCTGTATTGCTGCTTTGTTTTATTCTGGGTGTACTTTTATATTGTACTTCTATATTATGTTTTTACATTGTGGTTTAAGTTTTATACTTTAAGTTGTACTTTATGGTTTTGGATTTTTGTGAACTGCTCAGAGAGCTTCAGCTATTGGGAGGTATAAAAATGCAATAAATAAATAAATAAATAAATAAATAACATTTTAATACTTATATACTGCTTACTATAATAAAATCTCTAAGGCGTTTATATTTAAGTATTAAAAATCACTATTTAAAACATACTATTGCTGCAAGAACAATAAAAAGAAATACAAAGAACAGTAAGAGGGAGCAGCGATATAATTAAGTGCAATAAATAACAAGCCAGAAGAAGCCTGGGTAAACAAATGCATTTTCAAGAGATGTTTAAATTATGCTGCATTTTCTGTCTCCTGAACAGCATGGGGGAGGTTGTTCCAGAGGGTGAGCATCACCGTTGAAAAGGGCCTACATTGTGATATTATGTGGCAGCATCCTGTTGGTTGCACTTTAAAAAAAAGAGGGGGCACAGGCAGCCACAAGATCCCTGATTCAGGGTTCAGCCATGAGAGAAGGTGCCTGTCTTGATGAGGGGTTTGCCCTGGGGTGGATCTGCAGTGGCGGCAGGTCATTTATATGATGCAGCTGCCATTGCAGAGCCATCCCAGGGCATTCCCAGTAAGTCATCAAAAAAATTGGTGACTTACTGTGACTTTTTGCTGTGAGCAAGGCACCGACATGCATTTGCTGTCAGTTACCTTGCTCCGGATTTGAAGTGGAGGTGAGTCCTGGCCAATGGCAATGCCTGATTGGTTGCCCTTGGCCGGGGGAGGGGGCTGGCCATGGGCCAGCGGGAATTGCAATTTCACATAAACAATGAACGGGGAAGGGGTGCCCAGCTTCGCAAATGAAAAAAAATTAAGGGATTTTAGCAAAGTGCTGGCACATGCTGGGACATGGGAAGAGGCACCCAGCAAGCCGAATGGGCGCTGAATCGCCACGTGCAATTGCGCAATTAGATCTAAATAGAATTTTTTAAAAGAAAATGATATGTGGCGTGGATTCCTTACAAACCCCGCATTTATACTCCTTGTCTTCGGGATACCACTGGAGGAGGGCAAATGCAGGATGACAAATCATGAGGCGCAAATGTGACCTCGTATAGACATGGCCCAGGGCATGTTTCCTCCCTACCTCCAGAGTATTTACCCAGTATTTTCCCCGTAGAGCAAAGAGTAGTGCTGGGCGGGGCACATTCTAAAATGTGTTTTACATGTCATACAGCCTAACCTAATTAAGGATGCTATCCTATGGTAGGCTGACCATATGAAAAGGAGGACAGGGCTCATGTAACTTTAACAGTTGTAGAGAAAAGGGAATTTCAGCTAGTGTCAGTTGTATGCAATTAGTTCCTGGTGATATTCCCTCTTTATCACAACAGTTGCAGGGGTCCTGCCTTCTTTTGTATATGGTCACTCTAGTATAGTGCCTGCACCTTTAACTGTTGTGATGAAGAGGGAATTTCACCAGGAACTAATTGCATACAAATGACACCGGTTGAAATTCCCTTTTCTCTACAACTGTTAAAGTTACATGAGCCCTGTCCTCCTTTTCATATGGTCAGCCTATCCTATGGGGATGTTTTGACAGAAAAATGGGCTTCACTCCCAGCATGCTGGCTGGGGAATGCTATGAGTTATAGGCCTCTTTTCTGTCTAAGCATCCATAGGATTGCACTTGAAATCTGCATAACATCTTCTCCCATCTCTCTTTGTTCTCTCCCCACACCCTCCCATCTTAAAATGATTACAGATTGCGGAATGGGGTTCTCCCATCATGTTTTATAATATATTCCAACCCCTTTCCTCTCCACACTAAATAAACTTGTCAACTAAACAAAACCAAGGGTCAGAAGGAAAGAACCCTACACGATCCTTTCCCCTCTCTTTCTTTCTTCCCACTTAACTTCCAACCTGAAGAAGAACTCTAGTGAACTCTCAAGCTTGCTCACCATTCTGTGATGTTTACTTTTGCATCTTTTCCTACCTATAAAAACACCCTCACCTGCAAGCCAAACACAGCAGTTCCAAAGAAAACAGAACAGAAAGAAGGAAACTATGTCTACTTGGCAGAGGCAGGGTTTTTTCAGGAACATAAGAGAGAAGGGATTAAATGTTCAGATGGAAACTCTTTCTGCTTGCTGGCTCTCAATAACTTCTGCAAGTTGTGCTTGAAATTACCAGGCAAAGTTACTATCAACTCTGATGTTTTCAGGACAGTATGGAAAAACCCTAACTGCTGTCCTGTGAATCAGAAACATGGGGCTCATCTACACCTAGGGGTGTAGAAGGAGGGAGAGGAGAGGATCGCAGACTCACCTGCTTCCATGATCCCCACTCCAAGCGTCTAGATGGCCATGCGATGTCCCGGAAGGGAAGAGGAACGTTGTGGGTGCCATTTTTTTTCAAGAGTAGTCGTGCGTGTTGAAAGAGGTAAGGAACCCCCACCAAACCCCGTGCCCAATCCCCCCTGCCATCCCTGGGATGGCAAAATTGCTGCCACCGCCCCCACCCCATGGGCACGGAGCCACCCTGTGCATCTCCATGCCCATTTGAGGACCCAGGAGGCCGCGCCACACCAGCTGTGGTCCTTGGGATTGTCCCGGGACCACGGAAAAACCAGGATATCCTTGGTTTCAGTTATCCTGGGGCTGTCTCTAGGCCATCCCCAGTTGATCCCAGGATCCCCTGCACATCATATGGATGCACAGGGCCAACCTAGAGACAACCCCGGGATATCTGACAGGTGTAGACATGGCAAAACCCTCCTCTGAGAACATGGAAATACTTTGACCCAGGTTACAAAATGGCCCCACCCTTCCCAACAACAAAATCTGTATTCCGGAGATCTACACCACTTCTTTATAGCAGTATTGAAGTGCACTGATAACTGTTGGGGCACAATCCACATTCCATATACTGCTTTCATAGTGTAATTTCCTGCTTTTTATTCCACATTCATAATAATTTGACACAAGGTGCACAAACCGAGACATGCCACCTTCTGATCCCAATTCCACACCCACCCACATTCATGCAAATTCATTCTCTAATACATCCTTCCCCAACCTGACACCCTTCATATGTGTTGGACTACAACTCCCATGTCAGCTGTGGGATGGTGGGAGTTGTAGTCCAGCACATCTAGAGGGCACCAGGTTAGGGAAGGCCAGTCTAACATGCCAGGGATGCATTAGATATCCTGGAATTCCCATGGAGATGCTGAACAAGAAGGGAGTTCATCACAAAGCAGCTGTACACCTGGATCTCATGGTAAACCTGCCACCTGGTTCCGCTCACCTGCTCTACCTGCTTCACCTCGTCTTGTCAAGCCTAGAACTTCCTGGCTCATATGAAGGGGTTGTTGGGGCTGAACCCAGGGTCAACTCAATGGAGAGAATGAGGGGAGGGGGATGAAGACAGGGGCCATGTCTACACTAGTCTTTTTTCATGGGGTTGTCCCAGGGTCGTCCCTGTGCATCCAGGGACGACCCCTCCATTTTCAAGGGATAACCGAAGCCTCAGTTATCCCAATTTTGCCCATGATCCCGGAACAACCCAAGAAGCAGTTTGAGGATCTAACAAACATTCATGAGTGAACAATCATGAGTGCACGATAAATGTCTCGCATAAAGATAGCCCAAATCAGTGGTGGCCAAAGACATTTTGTTGTCTGAAGCAGAGCCCAAATAGCATCCATCTCCCTGCTAGGGCCAACGAAGGCCCTTTCTACACTGGAGGGTGTAGAGGGCTCAGGGCGGGGGATCCCAGAAGTAGCTACTTCTGGGATCGGCACGCCCAATACACACCAGGAAGTGCAATGGCCCAGCGGCCATTTTTTTCCACTGGATCCATGGAGAGCGCACGAGCGCTCCTCCAAAAAAGATTTGTGGGTCCTTTTCACAGCAACGTCAAAGGTGCAGGGAAGAATTGGGATTTTTCTGGTTTGGGTTTTCCCAGAAAAATCCCGTGCCTGCCCCACGCCGCCCCCAGGACTCCCTGTGTGACATTTGGACTCACAGGGAGCAGCCAGGGCCCATCCCAGGAGTTTTGCCTGGTGTGGAAAGGGCCTAACACTCTAAAAAGACTTGCTGCACCATTCAGACACCAATTCCTTCCTTGGTCTATTCCCACTCTCCTCCTCAGGGCTGGCTTGCTCACAACAACCCTGTAAAGTAGATTAGACCAAGAAATAGTGACTGAGCCAAAGTCACATGGTGGAGAAGGGATTTCAATCCAGATAGCTCTAGTCTATGCTGAACACTATACATTCTATGGCACAGGCTTTTGGCCCCAACAGCATGGTTTGAGGCCATGCAGCTACGAAGCATGATCAGGAATGTTTTTCTTGGATATAATTCAATACTAAAGGCATATTCCTGGTTATATCATTTGACTGTCCCCTCTGTGTTTACATGGGTTAATAGTGCTAATCTTAAAACTGACATTTGTTAGCGAACATCAAGGTCTGTTGAAAGAATCATAGTTCAGCTCAACTAAATCCTTTGCCTTTCATGTCTAATCCACATATAGAGTATTCTGAAATCAATTATCTTCGCTACAGCAAAGCGACCCTTTTTTTAAAAAAAGACTTAAACTGCAGGAAATCTATTGGATTGCTCTGGCACACAGGCATCAGCAGTTCAGTTCCATTATTTCATCAACTTAAATATTTTAGAAATAATTTCTTTTTTTTTTTTAATTATGCAGATAACTTGCTAGCAGATACAGCAAGGTGGGCAACTTACCCTAAATGAGGAAGGGAAGCAGAAGCACGACCCTTAGTTTGCTCCGGTGTGCTGTGGTCAAAGTTGCTAAATATGGAGCACTGACAAAGCTATCTCTGGCACATCACTTGAGCTAAAAATACAGTGAGTCACCATGATTGGAATGCAACTTCTCCGAGGCTCTAGAGATCATTCTGCATGTCTGTGTTGATATCTTCAATGCATCAAATCGGAACAGCTTTGGAAATGTACTATAACACCCCCCCCCCCCATGCTACTTCTGTACTGCACTTAACTCCTTAGTGTCTCTGACAGGAAGTAATACAATAATACTTCCGTGCTCCTCTCTGTCCACATTTGTAAGCATAAAACTCTAAGGATGAAACTGAATGGTTAGTTCTTCCCTGATTTGGATACCCTTATGTAGCCAGCATCCCAGCCATGATCCATACCCTGTTCTTGTCCTGGGGCTGCTCCTATCTCCTTTGCATACCATGTAATTAGTTTACGGAACTTGCTGCCCCAGGATGTCTTGATACCCACTGGCTCAGATGCCATTAAAAGGAGACCATCAGACACGTTAACAGAGGATAGGTCTGTCAACACCTATAAACTTGAAGGAATCTCCATGTTCAGGCATGCTTTCCTTTGAAAGTGAGATGCTGAGAGACAAGCAATGAGGTGGAGGTGTTGCATTTACAGCCTATTTGTGGGCTTTCCAGAAAGATCCAGCTGGACTTCATTGGAAACAGGATACTAGGTTACATCATGGGCCCTTGGTCTAATCCACCAGGTCTAGTTCCTGGCTCTATGTTACTCTGTTCTGCTTCTGGTCTATTCTAAAGTCCTGCACTTCCACTGTGTTTATTAGCCCCTGAACTTCACATAGATCCCAGTTCTTACAAACCCCAATCCCAGTTATTCAAATCCCAGGCCTAATCTCAGTGCAAATATGTTCATAGTTACTCTCAAACATGCTTTTCAACCCATCCCCAGTATCCAAATCCTGCCACACCTCATCTTCCTATTTTGTTTCCGCTGGGAATGCTACTGCTGCTTCCGCTTATCCATTTGTTAATAATCTGGCATTCATTCTGAGCCAATTATGCTGATGCTTTGGGTTAGTCCCACTTGCTCAAGGGTCACTTGCCTCCAAAGAATGGACTGGAAACAGCCTGCTGCAGTTACATCTCTGAAGCTTCCAGGTAAAGGGCCCATGGTATAACCTAGTATCCTGTTTCCAGCGAAGGCCAGCCAGAAGTTACTGGAAAGCCCATAAATAGGCTGTGGATGCAACACCTCCACCCCATTGTTTGGAATTGCAGCTGACTATTCACACTTCAGTGTGTACATCCCACTACGTACGGTACACATGGTGAGCCTCATATAACTGTGACCCTGTTCAGACGACACACTAAGCCACGGTGGTTAAGCATTTTGAGCTAAACATTATGGCTTAGAATATCATGTGAACCATTTCTAACCATGATGGCTACATAACCACAGTTTAAATGCGCTTACTAACCATTTGCTGCAAAAGGGTTAGAGGCCCAACCATGGCTTAGTGTGTTGTCTGAACAGGCCCTATGTAGATAGTGTTGTCCCCTCTCTTTCTCCACTCCTCATTCGCCACCATGCACACCTTTCTCCTGACATTTAGAATCGGGTGCACTGCTGTTTTCAGTATGATCTACTAATTAAATAGAGAATTAAAGTGTGTGGGCTGAAGAAACCTCATTCTAGGGAGCTATTATTTATGGTTGAAAGCTGGTAGATCAGGAGAAAGGACGTGCAGTGCAAGACATAAAATGGCTCTGAAATCAGAAATGCACCGACAGAAATAGAGAAGGGAAGGACATCCCAACATGGCATCCACCTTCCCTGGCCACAACCCTTCCCATGATTCCTCAACTGCACATTTTCCTGTCTACACCTGCTAAAAGAAGCTGCACTACTATTCTGCTCTCTGCCGCCTTAATGGTTTTTCTGTAGTAAGAAACAAAGATGGAAGAAGCAGTGGGGAATCTGTGTCAGAAGAAGAGGTGAGCCAGCAAAGCCCCCTCCATCGGCCCAGTTGGGACCGACTACCTCTTGGCTCCTCTGCTCCCATGGCTATCTCCACCTGCACCCTTTCCAGCCAGCTGCAGCAGAAGGAAGAGGTTAGATGGCAAGAGTCCTTCCATCAGCCTGGCTGTAACCAACTGCCCTCTTGCTCCTGTCTTCCCAGAATCTGGCCATGGGTATTCACATCAGGGCTGGCCCCTGGTAGAAAGATGATACTAAATGGACCAAATGAATAAATGCAGCCCTGCGCTCCGCAGAGGAAGAATGGGATACAAATGTAACAAATAGCCCCAAGGGGCAATTCTATTACCGGTGCAATGTTGCAATTACTTTATGCAACATTTCATTAAACCTTTAGTCGTGGAATGAAATAATTTAAAGCATGTAGGTTTCACGAAGGAGTCATGAAGAACACCAAATTACCAGGAGTTTTCAAACCAATCCGGAATTAAGCGGAAGCAAAATTGTCTGTTCGTTCGAAGAATAAAGCTGCCTTTTGTCAACCACTGCCTAGTTATCTCCTCCAATTCCCTCATTAGCTTTGGTATGAATAATGCATAGATGCTACTACTGATAGTGTCATAACTCCTCAATTGTTCGAGCTAATTTAACACTCTCTGAATCATGATATGTGGTAAAGCCCATGAATATTCCCCGAGCGCTTACACGGTTCTAGGCACAAACAGTTTGCAATGCCAGATATTCAAAGGATCGTGTGTGAGAGAGGGTGTGTGTGTGTGTGTGATTTTAACCTTTCCAGAAGTAGCAGTGAGGCAAATATGATGGCTTGGAATGATGGCTTATCAGAAAATGAGATCAAGCATTCCAGGGTGCGTCAAGAGCAAAATGGAACCCTCATTTTATTTTATTTTCTACAGGGAGGGGGAGGGGGAGGCTGTGAAGTTCAGATCATTAAATACTGTGAAAATTATACATATATACACGCCCGTATAAAACGTTTGACCTCCCTTTGGCACAACTTATTACCCTTGCGGATGCAGATTCTGAAAATATTCTATGGGAGAAATTGCATCTGCAAGAGGGTTATTGTGTGTCAGACTGCACAGAGCACAGGGTATTGCATTCGGTATACTTGTGGCGCTCTGGGTAGCCATTAGCATTTGAATTCACTTAATAATCTTATCAGCAGGAACTGTGAGCACCAACATGCCGAACTGGCTTATATAACGAAAGTCTGCACGGAAAATTGCTAGAAGTGTGTGTGTGTGTGATTAAGGAGGGGGCACAGGTCCCTCTTCAAATATCAATGGAGAAAAATGCCCTTCTTGCCATATAAGCAAGTGGGCCAAGCTGGTGTAGTGGAGTGTGGTGAGGAAAGTTCCTGCTTCAAAATTTGCCTCTTTCATTCTCTCTTTTATTTTGGGGATTGGTCAGTATCAGAGGAAGCAAATCTATATAATCCGGTATCAGAGGCAGTAAGCCTATATACACCAGTTGCTGGGGAACATGGGTGGGAGAGTGCTGTTGCACCATGTCCTGCTTGTGGGCCCTGGTCAACAGCAAGATAGCCACTGTGTGAACAGAGTGCTGGACTAGATGGACCCTTGGTCTGATCCAGCATGGCTCTTCTTGTGTTCTTATGTCTGACCCAGCAACAAGGTAATTATTCAGTACCACACAGGGATGGCTGTTGCGGGGAAATCCGGCCCTTCTAAGGCTTGCTGGATTTCCCTGGAGTCCCTGGCTCAGCTTGCAAATGAGCTGCAGGCTTCCCCCACAAACCCAAGAACTTTCTTATTTTGTTTCCCGCCTTTTAAATTGCCATTTATGCAAATTGCAAAATTTGTGCAAATTTTGGCTGTAATTTGCTTAATTTTGTGCAAATAGCAGGTGCTAAACTATGTTAAGCTAAACTATGCTGGCAGTTCTGGGGTTTTGCCATCAGGCCTACCCTCCACTGGACTGTAGTCCCCAAGAGCTTCTCTGAAATGGAATTTGGCCCTCACGCTGAAAGACGTTGAGCATTAGGTGCTGAGGCCATCCTATTCATGGGTTGCTTCATGAATGCCAAGAAGCACCTGGCTTAGTGGCTGCTGGAAACTAGGGGGGCCACATGTCCAACCATTACCTATTTAAAAGGGCTGTCGTAGGGCTTCCTCTATTTGAAGGCAATCCTCTATTTCAAGGGCTGTCAGAGTGCAGTCCTCTGTTGAAAATTAGGCATCCTCTATTTAAAGAGTCCAAGCTCAGTTTATAGATGAAGAACCATGAAGAGGGAGTCCAGCAGGGAAGTTGTCCATCAACACTTGGAGCCTAGACAACAGGCTAAACAGGCACACAGGTCCCTGGCCACAGTCTTTTCCACTATGGTGAGATGTATTGTATATTTATTTCTAATTATTTCTAAATTTGCATCTATAGATATACTGTACATTAGCATATGCACATTTTATCCAAATCTGCATCTTCTTTTGATCTCTCTCTCTCTTTTAGTGATGTGTTTTCCTCCCCTTTTGGCAACACAAAAATGGCCATCTCATTGGAAACAGAAAATGTGACTGGATAGAGCTCATTTTGATCTGCCCAGGCAATACTGATCTTCCTATAGGTGCTTCTGCCTTATATATTACTCTGACTTACTATCCCACCCTACTTACAAAACCAGTCTTTTGAACCCACGTTGTTCTGCTCCAACAGTCATTTCACACAACACAGCAGTTGAGTCTCAGAGATGTGGTGCCCAGAGGCATTCTTGGACATAAAGATGATGCTGTTAGCCTCCCAGTAATCTTTTTCTAATTAAGATACATTTTAAAATAAAATAAAATTCAGGACAGGCAGGAGCCTGGTGGGCACCAATAGAGTTGCCTATGGGCACATTGGTGCCCATGAGCATTAGAATAATAGAATAGTAGAGTTGGAAGGGGCCTATAAGGCCATCGAGTCCAACCCCCTGCTCAATGCAGGAATCCACCTTAAAGCATCCCTGACAGATGGTTGTCCAGCTGCCTCTTGAATGCCTCTAGTGTGGGAGAGCCTACTACCTCCCTAGATAATTAGTTCCATTGTCGTACTGCTCTAACAGTCAGGAAGTTTTTCCTGATGTCCAGCCGAAACCCAAGGGGACCATTATATGACAGTCCTACCGTTTGACATAGACTTCTTAGGTTCATATCCCCTCCTCCCGCATGGCATTATTACAATGGTTATAGCCCTGGGATGCAACTTAAAATTCAGATTTATGCAGATTACTCTATCTTATTTATTTAATAGGCATAGTTTATTTATTTAATCTGCTTTTATCCTGCCTTTTCCACTTCATGGACTAAAACACGAGATCAAAACAACCAATACAACCCTTAAAGACACAATAGTATGCAGTAAATACTATAATAAGGAATAAGCATGGAAACAGAGGTTAAAATCTAAGAATTTTAGCCCCCATTACCCTCCCCCAAATGCATGGCAGAATAAGAACAAGAGAAGCGCCTAAGGATCAAATTACACAATATTTGAAAGATGGAGCTAGTTGCAACATCTCTCTTTCTCTCTCTCTTTCTCTTGCAGTTGGGTTTCCCCCTCCCAATTTTTATCGCCCCCCATGGAGGGGAGATGTAATCCTTCCAAATGGGGCCAGAGGGAGCTTTTTTCCTAAGGTGCATGGACATGCTGGGATGGGAAGGGGGGCACAATTATCAGTAAAATTACAGCTGGAGAAATATTTAACTTCCTGTCTCTGTGAAATTGCCACCCCCCATACACACAGTGTAAAAAAGAGACATAGTTGCTAGTTATGTCTTTAAAGCAATGTGTAGTTCAACCCCAAGATTCTAGCCCAGCATCTGGCTCTCAACAGTGGACAACCACATGTTTTGCAGAAGCCCACGAGCAAAGTATGAAAGCAAGCATCCTTCTCTATTCTTTGTCCCCAGCATCTGAATCTGGAGCCACATGGAGCTAACTTGGAGGAGCTTATGGCTGTCAAGAGACCTATCCTCTGTGAATTTGTCTAAGCCCACTTTTAAATCATCTGAGCCATCCTCCCGTTGTGATTCCAAGCCCTCCCACCAAGGTGTGAGACAATAAAAAGGTCTGCTGTGCAATCTACAAAACCTTTATTCATTAAATAGATACCTCTTCACACCTGAAGGGAGCTTGAATGCTAGGAGCTATCCTCTAAGCTTAATTATCTTAAGGAAGGCAGTTGCTTATCAACTAAATGGATGGTTTCCTGCTGTGCCCAACAGGCTTTTACTGGACTCCTCCTATAGGAAGGGTCTTCATGCTACAACTCTACCATGTCACTAATCTGGTAGAGTGCTTCCCCCCTCCTCTGAACTCCACCACAGAATCAAGAGGGCAGAGCTGAAAGGCGGTCAATTCCAATGCTCCTTCCCCTTCCCCTTCCCTGGTGTGGGGAGGGGAAGACAATCTGAGTCTGGGCCTCATATTCAATAAGCTCCTGGGAAAATTCCTCCTTGACTCCTGGAAAGTCTTGGAGAATTTCCTCCCTCACTTCCTGTCTCGGCTGGCAGATCGAGCCTCATCCTGATGTCTCCCTCATTCTGATGCCCTCCAGATATGTCGGCTTACAACTCCCATCAACCCTAGCCAGGATGGCCATCGGGATGGTGGGAGTTGAAATCCAACACATCTGGATGGATCACTAGATTGAGGAAGGATGATCTGAGCCTTTGTTTTTCTTCTAAAAATCAACAAGGAGAGCATTCCAAAGCAGAACCACAACTAAAAAGACCCTATTCCATGCAGATAGCAATCTCAGTTCCAGATTTGGGTAGGGATGAGTGAGAATTTAATTAATGTGAATGTACCAAATTCACACTTCCTAAATGTACACATGAATGTGCACATGTACATAGTCATACGGTGATATTCACACTTTTCCGAATTTTGCAATGCAGTTTGAAACGCATAGAGCAGAGGAAATGTTTGCACCAAACTATGTATATTAGGGGAAAGAGCACACAAAACATGTTATTTGGGGGAAATCGCTTGGGGAAAATGTGCATATCTGGAAAAGTGTGTACAAAAATACGTATGTTAGGAGAAATATGCACAAAACCATGTATGCATTTTAATGTGGACAATATATATATATATATATATTTGCAAACAGATATGAGAAATGAGCAGAACAAACACTGTTGGCAAAATGAATGGAATCAAACCTTACAAAGTCATCAATCTGCAAGTCTAGGTGGAGATTTATTTTGGTTAAGAAAATAATTTGGTTGAGGAATAAATTTCAACATTAGGGATACACTTACATGCTTTTTCTTCTTTAATCTTGTACTCCAGAACCCCAGGAGCTTCTGCCTGGGCTGGGAAATGAACCGAGAGAAACAGGTTTTTCAGGGACTCATCTTTTCTAACCATGAATATCTAAACAGAGAGAAGAGGATACATGAAATTATATGATACCAAAGAAGGGTCATGTCTGAACTGTTCAATAATCACTGTATCAGAAATTTCTTAATACATATATATATCTATATATAGATAGATAGATATAAATCTTGTCCCTACAAAGGCTAATAAATGCTTTTTAGTGAAACATGTTTGTTTGTTGTTTGGTTGGTTAAAGAAATTAAGTGGAAAAAAAGTAAAGGGGTCTGTCACAAGGAATTGGTTTACATTCCAGTCTTGAAAAATGAAAGACCGCACAGTGAATTGGTCTCCCTGACTTAAAAGTAAGACCCACATACATTCCAAATGTCCCTATTTACCAGAGTCAGCGCAACAGAATGAGTGAGACAAGGACAAGAGCAGCAGGAGAATGTAACCCCTATTTACACGTTGCAAAGATCATCTGAATGCTCGAATAGCCAGACAATTACACAACAGTGGAAAAAACTGGACAACCTGAATGTATCCTCATGGTACCGAAATATATGATCCATGGCAATATCAGAAAAAATAACTCATGACTTGCTTCTACTCCAAGGAAAAACAGAACTACTGTCTTTTTACGCTCAATGGTGGAGATTCATTCAACATACGTCACAACCGGACTCACAACAACGTATGCCCACTTCAGCTTTGAGCATTTGGATATTATAACAACAAATGAAGATCATACAGCACACTTATTAATTAGTATAATTGTTTGTTTATTTAGTTCTTTCTTTTTTTCTTTTCTTTTCCTTTCTTTCGTCTGGTTTTCTACCCTAAAAATGTATTAATTGTTTTCCCCCCTTACATATAATAGCTGTTTAGACATCAATTGTTAGGGCCCTGATCTCTTTTTGCTTATATTAAAAAAAATAAAAAAATTCAAAAATAAATAAATCTGAGTGCTCGAAGTGGGAACAGGGCTGGGGGTGCCCATGGTGGGCCCTGCCCCCAACAATCCCTGTGTGCACTGCATTGTCAAGCATATTTAAGGAGAGTTTTACTGCTCTGAAGTCCAGTAAGTGGTAGTAGTGGATGTTTATTTTGCATAAGTTTATGATGAATTCACTGGAGGCTGGTGGCTCTGATGTCAGTGGGGTGGTGAATCCACTCTGGGTTTTAGTCAGAGCTCTAAAAGAGCCATTCAGCTATATCACAGTACCATCTAGAGGTTACCTAGCAGAACAGCAGGTGAAGAAACACTCCTTCACACCTTGGATAACTCCTTTAGAGTTCATCACCCCACTGACATAGGAGCCACCAGCTCCACTGGAAGGGTTTTGACCTAGTGGATAGGCTGGCCTGCTGAACACCAAGCTTTTCTACACAAGGCTGTCAATCCGCTGCATCTACATTCGGTTTTGTTGCAGAACTGAGATCCCAGCCCTTCACAAGAAGTATTTCATTTCCTGCTATTCTGCTACATAACCTCTATGTCACACTTTGGTATAGCTGAATAGCGCAATTACACAAGTAGAAACAGTGCTTCCTTTTGCTTTCAGAATTAAATGCAGCATTTTCCCTACTCTAAAAAACTTGTTATGCACAGAAGCAAAACTGGAAGGTCATGACATAATCTAAGAGCCAATAAACAACTGAGAGTAGGGAATGACAAGCGCATGATAAATGCCTTGTGTAGAAGTCACTCTGGCATACTAAGTGACCTCTAGAACCCAGGGCCTTGTGTGGGACTCCAAGGACATCATATTCAGTCCCTGTTATTTGTTTTTCTGTTCTCAGTAAATCTTTGTCCCCGTTTTGTTCCTAGTTTTGCTCTTTGAGGCAAAATGTGTAGTGTTAGTTGCTAGAGTTTGAGGGTCCCCCCTCCCCATCAGCATCTGTGGGGCAGCAGTATGAGGGGAGTAGATTTGGAGGGGCACAGCTTATGATGGAGAGTTAACCCTTTCCTCCCCAGCTATGAGTTCCAACCAATTGCCCTCCCTGTTTGAAAAACACCTTCCATTGATTGCAATGGAGGCTTCATTCAAACCTAACTGCTGTGGGGCTGGGGCAAGGGGGTGTGGACTAGTCAAAGAGGCCCCAGAGATTGCATCTGATCATAGGTGCCACATCCCTGGTGTAGACAATACAGCTAGATGGACCAGTGTTCTGACTCTATATATGTCCCTAAATGCATGCACACAAATGTTAATGCACCGTGTAGAACACAGCTCTGCCATTTCACACACTGCAGCCATGGAGGTAATTTCTGAGCTGTTCATGGCCTTCCATGGGACATTTATGTTTTTCTCCTCTGTCTTCACCCCAAAAAGCAACTCCTTTCCCCACTCCAGCTTTTAAAATCAGTGTAAGACTGACTGTTGGGGAGCAATTGGTTGCAGCATACAGGAGATAAAGGAGAGATTTTGGCACAGAGTAGAAGGTGGGTGGTCCATGCAGTGCTCCTTGCTATGAGAACTAGAATGGCCCGCTGTGACAAAATGGTATTTTATATGTTTAAGTGTTTGGTTCAGGGTTGAATCTGCTGCAGTCAATTATTTTCTTTTTCAGGAAATGGTAAGTAAGTAGGAGGGGGGAGTTAGAATGGTGAGCTGTGTGAATGGTGTCATCTGATTGGTTGGTTGATTTGAAAGAGAGAGAGAATAAGGGGGGGAGTGAAGCGACAGTTAGGCAGTTGGAGAGTGAGAGGGAGTTAGGGAGGGTTGGAGTGAGTGGGGTTTAGCAGAGGCTTGCACCAGGATAGGAGTAGGAAAAATGGGGTTATACGATTTGGAGGTGGGAGGCTGAGGGAAGTGAATTTATGTGTACAACTTAAAACAAACTTAAAGTATCTTTTAAAATCTCTTACTTTATGAATAAACTTCATTCTTATTTTGTTTTATCAACCACGTCTGCTCAGTCATATACTTTACCTCATTTGGGTAAATACACGCGAACACTCACACACAAATAGTTTCTTCAAAGGATGTTTATTGTTCCCTCATTCTTTTAGAGTATAAAGAATAGGGTGATGGCAGCGAAGGAGAGGTTCAAGTAGACGTCACAGAGGCTGGTGACGCCACACACCTGCCCTTATTTTTATCTGTGAAATGTTGGCATTTCTGTGAAATGAAACACCTCCATGCCCCCGCTCACTTGGGTTTTACTTTACCATTTGGCTGGCTCATATTTGAACATCCCTCAGCCCATAAACTCACCTCCAGAGTTTTACTACTATATCCCACCATGATAAGCTTCTTATTAGAAGCTATAGCTCCAGGATCCCTTATAGCTACTACTTTGGGAGGACGTTCCAGAGGCAGTTTGATGAGGCCAAGTTCCATGTGAAGGGCAAATTGTAGAGACTTGTGGCATTTTTGTAATATCTATTAACAAAATATAGAGCTTGGGTGGATTGTGTCATTGTATAATTAAGTCACTAGGTGGTACAGGACAGAGTTGGATGGAGTCAGGAGTTTTTGTTCTGTTCTGTTCTTGTTTACTGACTGGTGGGTCCTCGTCCTCGTCGTTGTCCTCGTCCGCCCCTCACCCCCCAATAACACAGGTGGACCTGATGGGAAATGAGCACTCAGACCCAGCTATTGTCACTCAGGCCCTTGTCACATCCACATTAGACCTCTGTAATAGGCTCTATGAACTGAGGCTGTAATGCTTTTGAGCAATTCCGAGCCTGAAACCTAGACACATCCTTTGGCCAAATTAGTTGCATTATGAGCAGAAACTAGACCTTACTGGGAACTCCATGTTTCCCTCATGAGTAATGTGGGAGCTAAGGGAGTGGGGGGGGGGACATGCAGAGAAGTTAGTGAGTTGGAGGTGGATGCTTAATCCTTCCCTCACCCACTGATTCCTCCCTGCAAATGCCCCTATCCCTCCCCCCACCTAAGATATACAGAATTTTATGGGGAGGGGGTGTTTCCAGACAACATCACCTTCCATTCACACCCTCTTATGTTTTCCCATGGCTTCTTCCATCGTTTTTCTTACCATGGAAAATCCATCCAGAAGAGACAGAAAAGACAGAAATACTGCATAATGCCTTCTGATTGATAGCACTAGCCTGGAAGCCTCCCCAAAAATGGGAACTGAGCCCAGTTGTGAGGAAAATTACCTGGGGAACCAGTTGAAAGAGAGAAATGGCAGTGTTTGTGGTAGGTCCATTCCTTGAGCCAGGCCAGGATTTCTGAATGCCTTTGATTAAGCACAGATAATCCACCCCAGGATTTATACTAGACTGGCAAAACAAGGGGTAGTCTGCCTGCGGCTGTTTGCAAGGAAGGAACACTAAAATATAAACTATTCATCTCCTACATTTTGTGTTAAACTAGATTCTTATTTCCAAGGGTCCCAGGCTCCTGGACACAGCACAGGAGATGTTAAGCTCCCCTTCCTCTCACTAAGCTATCTTCCTCCCCTGTCATTGGCATCTCAGCCACACATTCCCCTATGCTTTGGTGAAGATGGGACAAGTAGATAATGTTTGCCTTGGCTCTTAGTATAGTGTTTTTTGTGTGCTTCTAATTAGAGTTCAGTATGACAAATAGCATCAGCTTGTGTCTTAAATAGAAAATGAAGTTCTACAGTTGATTTTTTTGCTTTGGGCAAAAAAAGAAAGAAAAGAATGTAAAGAAATGTATAAAAGTACTTTTTTTAAAAATGGACCAATTACAGACTATTAGACTTGTTACCAACAAAGAGGGGAAAGTATGAGCGTGTAAAATTTGTAATGATAGTGATGCGATGAGTATCTATAGCAAAGCATTAATTTCTTTGTAACGGAAGGTGAAAGAAACTTGTTTGACAGATGACAAGGCAGAGTTATAATATTGTGAGGGATCTGTGTGAAGAAAGGAAGGGAGCTTTTACACACATGCTTAAAGTTCTACTGATAGCAAATCCTAAACTCCCATTAGGATAACTCCCTTTATATCCCACTCATTGCAGCAACTAGAACTTGATAGCTTTCCATTGTTTATAGCTATGGATGCATCTGCACTTTAACTGTCATGGCTAGCAAGTGTTATCTCCAGTCCTCTGCTAATGACATGGCGGTTCAAAGAATGCATGGCCATCTTTGCAATATGGATTCTGGTGTTGAAGAAATGGGGTTTCGGCATATGATCAAGGATGGCCCGTAGGTAGCAGTCTGAAGCAAGTCAGGACCAAAGAGCGATCAGGATCAGAGAGCCAGTGTGGGGTAGTGGTTAGATTGTTGGGCTGGGCCTCAAGAAATCTTGAGTTCTAGTCCCCACTTGGTCATGAAGGTCACTGGGTGACTTTCCACCGGTCACTGACTCTCAGCCTCACCTACCTCACAGGGTTGTTGTGAGGATAAAATGGAGAAGTGGATCATGTATGCTGACTTGGGATCTTTGGAGGAAAAGTGGAATATAAATCAAACAAATTAAATACCCTGAATACCAGTGATGTTAAGGGCACTTTCCAAGAATTGGCCATGACAATGGACCATAGCAAGAGGAAAGAAGGCGGGATATAAATGTAATAATAAATAAAGAATCAGAGGGCAAACTAGAAGGCAAGAGCAAGACCAGAAACACAAGAAACACCAGAGCATGGGTAGACCTTGTTGCTGAAGCAAAATTTGCCTGAGAATGTGGGTGGTAGAGTAAGAACAAGGTTAGGACACAGGTGTGTAACCTGTGGACCACAGGCTGCATGCATGTCTCAGCCATGCAGTCATACAATACTTTAGAAGCTCTTAATTATCTCAACTCCTGACATCTTGTAAGAATAACACTATAACACAATAACAAAGACAGCAAAGACCATGAAAGCTGACCCTAGGCCTTAGTCCTCTAATGGAAGACTAGCACTCTGGCATAAATTAAATAAAATGTCCCAGCAATGAATGGATCCTTCAACTTTTAAGATTACCCAGGAAAGTGGGCATTACTCATACTGGAGAGTGCGCAGAATGAGAACACAGTTTCAGACTTGTGCTAGAAATGAGAAGAGATCTTATTTCTAAATCAACTGATTGCTAATTAATGTCCCAACCCTAAAGCTTGCTGTGCCAAGTACATCTAAATCTAGAGATTTAGGATTTGCCATGATGTTATACCAGCATTATAGAGATATTGTACCAGTGTCATCTTCTGATATAATAGAAAAAAATATTTAGGGATCCAAGCCTAATCAATCTAAAGTGCATTTTCCCTTTCACCCATCCTTCGATACTATCATTCACTGTCATACAAATTGTCCTTTAAAAGTCTAAGGAAGCGACAGCAGTGGAGGGCAGGAAAAACCCTCCAAAATATGTCAAATATGACTCAATTGAAATGTTTGATTCAGTGTCAGACTCAGACTTTGTGTGGAGGCCTACAAATCATCTTTCTCTAGGAGAGGGAAACAGAATTATCTAGAGAAGTGTGACCTACCCCTGCTGGCTCTTTGCAGAGTATCTCAGCAGCCTTTTCCTGACTGATGCTCAACAGAAGCCAAGCCGGACAGGTTTTGATGAGCTTCTCAAGGACGCTGATGCCAGGTGGCAAAAAGCAATTCTTTGGAGCGATTGACTGGCTCAGCTGGGTCTTATCTTCGTTTTCTTCACCACTATGTGTGCCAGGCCTGCAAAAATACAGAAGCAAACCCCTATGAAGTATATGTGACAGCTAATATTGAGCAAAGAAGTATAGAATGAAATGCACAGAAAACGAGGGTGTTGCAGTTATTTGGTTGGTATTCTTTTCAGATCCACCTAGCTTGCATGCCTCAATTACACAGAGGAATCACTGGGGACAGCAGATGCAAATAAAAACATAAGAACATAAGAAGAGCCATGCTGGATCAGACCAGGGCTGCCTCTACAAGAGAGGTTTAAAGCTCTTTCAAGGCGCTTTAAAAAATTTACCTCTACAAGAACGGAGCGCAAATCGGACGTAGAGGCGCGTTATCTCTCCGATTATGCGCATTATCGAATGCGCGTTAAACAGCGAGTTTTATTTTGCTCTGTCCGTTAAAGCGCATTTTGACTATGTGAGTAAGCGCTTATGCACATTAACGACTTGTAAAGCGCATTTTGGTCATCCCTTAATGCGCTTCGCCGCCTCTCGCCGCCTCTCGTGCAGAGGTATTAGGTGTAAATGTGCTTTAGCGATTATGCGCATAATCACCTAACCAGGCGCAAAAGCAAATCCTTGTAAAGGGGACCCAAGGGTCCATCTAGTCCAGCACTCTGTTCAAACAGTGGCCAACCTGCTGTCGACCAGGGACCCACAAGCAAGACTTGGGTGCATCAGCACCCTCCTGCCTATGTTCCCCAGCAACTGGTATATATATAGTTGTATGCCTTTTTATACTGGAGGTAGCACACAGCCATCAGGACTAGTAGCCATTAATTCCTCCAGGAATTTATCTAATCCCCTTTTAAAGTCATCCAAATTGGTGGCCAGCACTACATCTTATGGTAGTGAATTCCATAGTGTGCAAATGTGCAAATTCCCCCCAAATGTGCAGATCCCCCCAAAATGTGAATTTTCAAGCTTTCGATTTTGGGGGAAATTCGCAATTTTGTCCATTAAAAAAAAAAGTAAAAATTTACATACGATTTTGGAAAGTAAAAAAAAAAAAAGATCTACAACTCTGCAGAATCTGTGCGACTTGCAAAAACTGGTCCGTTACAGAATCTGCAAGTGAGATTCATAGAAATAGGGTGACCATATGGAAAGGAGGACAGGGCTCCTGTACCTTTAACAGTTGCATAGAAAAGGGAATTTCAGAAGGTGTCTTTTGTATATATGCAGAACCTGGTCAAATTCCCTCTTCATCACAACAGTTAAACCTGCAGGAGCCCTGCCTATTGACCAGATACAAAACAGGGCAAGGCTCCTGCGCTTTAACTGTTGTGATGAAGAGAAGATTTCACCAGGTTCTGCATATGTACAAATGACACCTGCTGAAATTCCCTTTTTCTGTGCAACTGTTAAAGATACAGGAGCCCTGTCCTCCTTTTCATATGGTCACTCTACATAGAAATCCAAATCCATTAGATTCCATTACAGATTTTGCTGACATCCCTAGTGGCAAATATACCCCACTCCCAACCCCCCTAGCATTAATTAGGTCAGCATTTTGTGATATCACAATTTCATTGTCTGACATCTATTTTGCGTGCACAGAAATGCACAGATACACATGCCAGCTTTTCAGCAATGGCTCCTATTTGACAAACAAAGCACTCTTCCAAACCCCTCCATTTTTTGCATCTAATTGTATTTTCGGAAGACACTGCAGAGGGCAGGTTAAAGCAGGCCAGAGCTTAGCCAAACAAATGCGTTAGCGAGTCCCTGCAGAGGCTCCGCGAGAAGATCATTAACACTTTAAAAATAAAACACTCAAATTGTTTTCTGTCTAAAGTTAGATCGGTTCACAGATGCGAGGAGCAGGTGGAACAGCATTTTGCAAAGAGTGACATTGTATACCCTACCTCTGCAATGTTATTGCAAGAGAAATGGCAATGGCAGCGGCAATGGCAGCCTACTCCAACCTGGCACCCTCTATGTATCTTGGAATGCAACTCCCATCATCCCCAACCAGCATGGTTGAACGCATCAGGAGGGCACCCGGTTGGGAAAAGGCTGGCATAATGCAACATGCAAACCTGGGCATTAGCACTCTACTGCCTCTGTATTTGGAGGAGGGCAGGGATTTGGTGCCGAAAAGCTCACCTGCTAATTCCCTGCTCCCAATTGTTCACACCACAGAGTTAAACCTCAGGCAAGCACACATCTGTGAAATCTGTAGGAGGGGGGTGGGTGGGAAGCAGATTTCGAGCAGGGAAATAGTGAACAGGAAAAAGCAGGAAACACCCTCACTGTCTTTAACTGCATCTCCACTTGAAATTCTCCCCATCCAAAGCTACTTTAAAAAAGTGTTGTTGGGGCTCTAATACATATATTTGCACTTACCTGTGGGGGTCAATCACACGTAATATTCAATAACATGTAATTCACCTCACAGCAATTATTAAGTCCTCCACCTTTGCTCACCTAGCCAGCACTGCCTGAATCTTGGGTCTTGCAGGCAGCTTTCTCATCCCTCCCAAGATGGGATGGAAGGAGAAGATGAAGAAGAAGGACTTGGAGTGAGTGCCTGCCCTTTGGGCCAGCATGAAACATTTTTCTGCCTGAGGCACAGGACACGATGCCCCTTCCCTGCTCCATTCCATGTACAGAAGCTATCTGGATTGGCAGCTGGATCTAACTTCAGCATTGGCTAAAGGATAGCATCTTCCACCATATCTAAAGGCAGCAGACTGGATTATAGAGTGAAGGGCAGGCTGTGTGGTGCCCTCTGGTCTGTCCTAGGGAATGGTTGGAGGGCCCGGGCAGTATGCCCAGATGCTACCACCCAGCAACTGTTGACTGAGACAGTTGCCTCGCTCTGCCTAATGGTAGGGCCAGACCTTCCTGTTCTCTGTCCAGTACTCTGATTGAGAGGCCTTTCATGGAACACATCTACAAAGGTAGGGTGACCATACTTGGGAAACCAAAAAAGAGAACAACCAGTGGCGTGGGGCAGGGCGCCCTTTCCCATCCTTTACTCAATGGGGCTTTAAAGGGGGCTTTTCTATAGTGTCCAGGAATGACATGCTTTCCCCTTTAAGGCCCCCATTGGAATAGTGGGGGGGGGGGAAGACAAGCCTCCAGAAAGTGTGTCATTCCCCACCACCATGCTAATGGTGGCCTTAAAGGGGAAAGCATGTCATTCCAAGACATTATAGAAAATTACACAAAATCCCCCCTAACGTCCAGGATAGAACAAAAACCAGCACAAATCCAAGGAATTCGTGACAGTTGATAACCCTAACAAAGGCCCATTCCACAGCAAAAATCACATGTATGCATCAACCTTCCCGTGAAGCCAGATGTATAGTCACAAAAGAAGGGAAGAGAAAAGAAAAGAGACGAAAAGAGATGAAAATCCAGAAAATTATTTCAAGGGTAAATCAGGCAACTGGTCCTAATGCTATAAAATTTGCAATATTGCAAAGTAGGGATTGTTGAACCACTTCCAACACGAGGACCAAATTCAATTTCAGAAAAACTCTCCAGGGCCACGTTCCAGTGGTATGTGGGGCCAAGGGGGGGGCGGGTCAAACAGGATGGGGCCCAAACTCCCAAACACCAGCATATTTTAGCTTAAATCTCTTACTCTGGTAACTAAGAGAAGCAGCATTTCAACCATTTAGAATGGGGGAAAAGTGACTGGAACATCACGTAAATCCCATATAATACCAGTCTTAAAGGAATTGCATTGGCTGCCTATATGCTTCTGGTCAGAATTCAAGGTGTTGGCAATAACATTTAAAGCCCTGAATGGCTTGGGACCTTGATACTTGAGGGAGCGCCTCTCCCTCTATATGCTTGCCTGAGATTTGAGATCTGTTGGAGGAGCCCTCCTCTGTGTCACACCTATGTGAGACATACATTAGGGTGGAACATGGGAGAGGGTTTTCTCTGTTGTGGCACCCCGGTTGCAGAATACCCTCCCCTTGGAGGCCTGACTGGTGCCGACACTGCCTTTGTTTCAGTGCCAAATTTAAACATGGCTTTTTATCAAGGCCTTTGAGAGCTGAATTTGCCCAAAGATGCACATAGTTTTAATTGTTTTTATTGCTTTTAAATGATCTACTGGTTTTCGCTTGTTAATGGTTTAATATGTTTTAGCTGTGTGCCTTATTTATTGTTTTATACTATTTGAATTGATTTTATCTGTACGCCGCCCTAAAATCCTAATGATATAGAGCAGGATGCAAATGTTTTAATAAAATAAATAAATAAACAAATAAATAAATACGCAAAAGTTAGGAAACCACCAAAGGATTGTGTCCATCAGGGGAAAGGGGATGAGACCAGGGGAAGGGGGCATGGCTACCTGGTGAATCCTGGAGGGCTGGATTGGAACCCCCCAGGCAGGCTGGATTTAACCCACAGTCCTAAGGATCAACACTCCTGCTATAAACAGTGCAGGCTGGTGGATCTGAAGTCAGCAGGGTGGTGAATCCACTTTGGGTTTGAGGCAGAACTACCTTGGATAGCTCCTTTAGAGTTCTGCTTCTGACTAAGGCCCTTTCTATACCGGACGGGTGTAGAGGGCTCAGGGCAGTGGATCCCGGAAGTAGCTACTTCTGGGATCAGTGTGCCCAATCCTCATCACCAGTGCAACGACCTGGCTCCTCCAGGGTTGTCGCGCATCGCATCCGCCATTTTTTTTGGTGTTTCTTCATGGAGAAGAGCGCACGAGCGTTCCTCTGAAAACTGACTTTTTTAAAAAAAATGTGGGGGGGCCCTCCCTGCCCTCCTGAGGGTGGCAAAACTGGTGCCACCCCCTCCCCTTTTGGCCACGGAGCCACGCAGTGTGGCTCCGTGCCCAGTTTGCAGCCATGCTTACTCATGAGTAAACGCAGCTGGGGCAGGCGAGCACATTCTTCTGCGGTCCTGGGAAGTTCCTGGGACTGTGGAAGAATTGGGATTTTTCTGGTTTCTCTTAACCCAGAAAAATCCCGTACCCGCCCCCACCCCCTACCCCCAGGACTCACTGGGAGCAGCCAGGGGCCATCCCAGGCATTTTGTCTGGTGTGGAAAAGGCCTTAGAGCATCATCAAATAGGAAAATCTTGTTTGCTTACTGTCACTTCTCCGCCCGCGCGTTTGTCTCTCATTACTTCTTCTTTTGAAAGACGAAATAAACGTACACATGGAGCATTCAGTGGGCCGTTTTGATCACGCTTCTCCTCCTGCACACAGCAGGAGACAGCGGCAACTTCCATCTTTAAAAATAAGTTGGACTTACTGGGGTGTTTCTTTGTGGCGCGAAGAAAGCTAGAAGGGGCGGGAGATGCACGGGAGGCAAACGATGTTGTGAGAGGAACCCACAAAAATCCGTGAGTGCCCAGTAACAAGTGTGCAATAAAATGTTTGTCTGATGGAGCTCTGAAAAAGGGATTCACCGCCACACTGAAATTGGAGCCACCAGACTCCACTGGCTATAAAGTAGACTCTTTTCTTTTTAAGAGCTGGGCAATAAGCAGAGGTGCAAATGTAAAGATATGTGGGCTGAAGGAAAAACTGGAACAAAAAGCATAATAGAGTTGATTTTTTTTACTAATTAATTGAGATTAGAGTATAACGAGTAATGACTGAAAACATGTCTTGAATTAATTCAAGTATGCATGGAAGAATAATTTAGATAATGATACAGTCACATTTCAAAGTAAGAGGACTTAGGATTTGATCATGCATTTAAATGGGCACCACCCAAATATAAATATAGATTCAACAGAAATGCAATTTTATTCAGATATTTCCTAGTTATAGATTGAAAAAAGAAAAAGTTTTAAAGAGACAGATTCAATAAAAAAATGAACTCCATACAGAATAATGGGTGGGCTTTGCCCTTCGGCTGTTATTTGTATACAAACATATCAGTGGGGCTTCTGTATGAACACACACAACAGAACTGGCTGACTCCAACTGTTTTGGGGACAAAGGTTTTCTATGTTTTTTTCCCTCTGATCAAGGCACTTGACCTTTAAAAGTGTTGCGACAGGTAAAACTCTTTAAGTCAGGGGTGCACAACTTGCAGCCCCCAAAGCATTTACAGCAGCCCCCCTCAGGAGTCTTGCCTCCTGCCTCCACTGAGAGTTCCCCCACACACGCTACTTGTACACTGTTAGGGTGACCATATGGAAAGGAGGACAGGGTTCCCATATCTTTCACAGTTGTATAGAAAAGGGGATTTCAACAGGTGTCATTTGTATGGGTGCAGCACCTGGTGAAATTCCCTCTTCATCACAACAGTTAAAGCTGCAGGAGCCCTGCCCTCTTTTGTATCTGATCACTCTAGGCAAGGCTCCTGAAGCTTTAACTGTTGTGATGAAGGGGAATTTTACTAGGTGCTGGTTTAAAAAACACCTATAAAATGCCAAACAGCACTTCAGACAAGTTTCTTCTGGATCTTGGAAGGATGCCCCTAACCACTAAGAAAAATACATCTAATTCAAGGTCCCCTTTCAAAGTTTGCTAGGAAACTCATCTCTTGCTATACTTGTTCAAAGAGACAAAGCACACAGATGCTGCAAACAAAGACAGTTCTGCATATAATTGGTGTCCCTAATGGATCTCCCCCCCACCCCCAACCATTCTCTAAATATTCAAAAGTCTTGAGTCATAGTGGTTCGTGGAGCCAGTGGGAGCAACATTTGGCCTCTGCATTGCTCTCAGCAGGTGCCACATCCAGAGGCCGGGCTGTGAAAAAGCTTAATCAGCTGTTTAATCTGATTCCACCGCAAACACCACAGGTAGCTGCAGTGAGAAAGGAGAGGAGAAAAATAGGACAGCTTTTGAGCTCCCTTGTCTCTGCCAAGTGTCAGGATTTGTGCTGAGAAGCGGGTCATTTCTATTTTACTCCACATGCATCTAAAGGTTTATATTTCTACACTGTGCTTTGAATAACACCCTAGGCTGACAGCTCCAACTAATTAGCAGGAAGGCAGGCCTTTTTCCCCTGATCAAACAGGAAAAAACTCTGTTGTTGGTTTTTTATGATGGATTTCTGGAGGACATTATCCTAAAGCTAAGGCCCTATGTATGGCACAGGGGGTGGGGGGCAGGGGGCAGCTGCACTGGCCTGGTTTCCTAAGATACATTCCAGTTTTCATCTAAGTATGTGACCCCTCCCCTTTATTTATGAGGTTGTGAAGAAAAACATGGAGGTGGCTTTTAACCAAACTGTTCAGAAAGAAGGAAACCCACTCACAGGCAAAAATACTAGCTAGAATGGATGACAATCACTGGTTCACACAATTGGACAAGCCAGAGTACAGGTTGAGTGTAGATTGTCGTTAAATCGTGTTTCTTATTGAATCATGGCTTGCTGTGTTGTGTGAACCCAGCTGTGATAACAAACCATAGTTTGTTAACCATGAACAAACCATGAAGAGAACCCATGGTTTGTTATTGGGTTGTAAACTATGGGTTGTTTGTGGTTAATAAACCATGGTTTGTTAGCATATCTGCTTTTTTTAAAAAATGCAACAATCCACGATTCAACAACAACCCATGGTTCAAAGACAACCCACAGGCTCAATTCGGACGACACAATAAACAACTGGTGTGGGGAAAACAATCGTCAGTTGTTTTGACTATTGTGTCATCCGAATGCTGCCATAGTCAACTCAGCGCTGATCCTCATCCACACCACAGTTGATTATTTATTACCATGTTGTGTGGGGAGTGCCCCCTAGGGTTAGCATGAGGGTTAGGGTTAGTCAACCCACCACTGACTATCGTGTCGTCCGAATTGAGCCACAGTCAACTCATACTCTGGCTTGTTGTGTTATGTGAACCCAACCAAAAGGATCACTCCTTGGTATACATTTTGCACAATTTCACAGATTTCTCTCTAATAACAGGCTTTAACAGGCATGTGTTATCGTGTATTACTGCTGTCATGAGAAACTGCTGTGTTGATCTTCTATATTTTTAGGCTGTACAGAAATAACATAGACTGTGTACACCAGCCATCCGCAACCTAGTGCCTTCCAGATGTTTTGGACATCAGCTCCATCAGCCCCAGCCAGCATGGCCAGCAGTCAAGGATGCTGGGAGTTGTAGTCCACAATATCTGAAGGGCACTAGGTTGGAGCAGGCTAGTGTACATGTTTTGGCCTCACTGTTTAAGATTGTGTTCCATATTCTTCTGTGTGAATGCATAAGAGTGTGATTGCACCCACTAGCCACACCTCTGATGCCAATGAACCTACTGACCATGCCCCCAGCAGTTGTGCATTCACTGTTAGTGTGAAGGGGCCTATATGAGTACAAACTGTGAGGACAGTGTCATTATATAGTTCAGTCACTAGGAGGCACAGGACCTAGTCATCTCAGGGTGGTATCTGGGGTTTCCTGTTCCTGGTTTGTTCTTATATAAGAAAGACAATAAGCTAGACTTGTCTAGCTTCGAGACAGTCTGTCCTCTCTAAGCCTTCCATGGCTCCTTAATACAATCAGGAATCCTGGTGAATCAGGGCTGCCATTCTGGGTGAACCCTTCATGTGTATATACATAGTACTGGACATGGTGGTGGGTTGGACTCCAGCCTTGCCTCACCTGTTCGCTGAATGTATGGGGTAAGTTGTCAGAATACCCCTTGCATGAATGCCAATTGAGAGTATCCATTTGTGCAGCTGCTGGAAATCTGGCCTATAGGAAGTTACGAAAGCTGTGCCTCAAGAATAAGGCAAAATGATCACCGAATATGGGTGGCCACCACTTTATTTATTTATTGCATTTCTATGCTGCCCAATAGCCAAAGCTCTCTGAGAAGTTCACAAAAATTAAACCGTAAAATACAACATGATCAAAACATAATACAAAACCATTAAAAATTCAAAATTAATAAAACTAGAGTAATAAGCGGAGTAAAAGCCAGCAGCAGTGTAAAGCTGTAAGAACACAGTTTCACATTTAAAAACAAAGCTGAAGGTCTAAAAAGTCTGGGAAAATAAAAATGGTTTTACCTGGCACTGAAAAGTTCAGAATGTAGGTGCCAGGCAAGCCTCTCTGGGGAGGACTTTCCACAACTGGGGTGCTACCACAGAAAAGGCCCTGTCCTTAGTAGCTACCTGCCTCACTTCATTTACTGGAAATGGTCTTAGGGTCTGGGCAGGTATATATGGGAGGAGATGATCCTTCAGATAGCCTGGTCCTAAGCCATTTAGGGATTTAAAAGTTAATACCATCACTTTGAACTGGGCCTGAAAATGGCCTGGAAGCTGGTGCAGATCGCAAAGCACTAACATAATACGATTCATTAAACAAAAAACCTACAGTTTACAAAAACAATGTTAAGGCTCTACAGTTTCCAACCAAGCACCAAAAAGCAGGGAAATTGGGAGTTAAGGCTCACAAGCCTTAACACCACATCCTCCCTAAGGAGGCAAAAAGTGCAAGTGAAATTCTCATTCTCCCAAAGCAGATAAACCATGAGGACAGGGTGGAGAATATGATATGCAGAGGTGACTGTGGGGTTGTGGAAAACTGATCACGAACAACTTAGGGCCACCTACTTCTCTTTTTTTGTTTAGAGCAGCCCTTCCCCAACCTGGTGCCCTCCAAAGGTGTTAGACTACAACTCCCATCATTGCAAGTCAGTATGTCCCATGGTCAGGAATGCTGGGACTTGTCATCTCAAACACTTGGAGGGCAGCAGGATGGGGAATGCTGTTCCATACCCTTACCAAATACAGGGTCTGCCCAATACTTTTCTCTCTCACACATCTCGTTTATAACAGCACTCTTGATAACAAAAGGGGCACTATTCATTACAGATCTAGAACCAGAGCATGTGCCAGGCACTTCCAACTTTTGGTCAATATCCTGCCTTTCAAAGAACCAATGTTTTTTTTCTTAAAATGTATTTATAAAAAATATACTGTTCACTCCCCACAATCCCTGCACAATACATCATCTCATCAAAGCAACAGTGGAGCAGAAGAAGTTTAGTTTGGCTGTCTTGAACACCTTTCAGATGAGATTAGTTTGCAATCCTATACTTCTTGGGAGAAAGACCTAGTGAATTCAGTGGCACTGGCTTCTGAGAAGTGATGTATAGGAGTCAACCTTCTCCAGCCTGGTGCTCTCCAGATGTGTTGCACTTTAACTCCTATGTTATGTGTTATGGGGAAGACAAAAATCAATTCATACTTCATTTTAAAATAATACTTAGGCATGAAAGTATTAGGTGGTAGCTCTGCCTTTGATCTCACACTGCTGAACAAGTAAGAGAAATCCTTTATCTGATATTCAAGAAACAGACATCCTTGCCATGTGTTGAAAACTAATGTTGATGTCTGAAGGGCTATCTGGATTAGGTATTCAAGATTCATTCATTGTTGTTTCATTTGGTTTTGACGGTTTATTTAAAATGATGCAGCTCTTTTGTAGTTCCTTGATTGATCACATATCTTAATGCTGGAAAACATCATACTTTAGTACAGATGTGGGCAGAAAATAGATCTATCTTGATGATTTGGACATCAACTTGCAGCATTCCTGATAACTGCCCATGCTGATAGGGGCTTTTACAAGTTGAATTCCAAAACATCTGGAGATTTACATTCTGCCTTCCCTTGTTCTTGAACAACATTCCTCAACCTGGTGCCTGTCAGTTGTGTTGGGTTGCAACTCTCAACATAAGGAGATGCTCTAAGAAATGAGAAGTAGCTGGTCCTATGTGGTTCATCATCATTTCCCACAACCCCACAGTCACCTCTGCATATCAAATTGCATATCTAGATTTTTGAGATGACAAGTCCCAGCATTCCTGACCCTGGAACATACTGACTTGCAAACCGTAGGTTTTTTGTTTAATGAATTTCATGGCTTTGTGTAATGGATGACTGGATATTATACAGTTGACAACCAAGCCAGCGTCAGCCAGGATGTTATACCATATTGACATCCAATATAAAATCAAAGCTAGTGTTATGTGGAACTCACTTTTAACATTAATAAATCAACCAAAATGCTTGCATCTCCCTCATTTTTAAAGATAAAGAGATGAAACCTGGCATCATGGTAGCTCTTAAGTAGAGCTATAGCTATGCCAAGTATGAAGCAGATATGTTCATGCCTTGATTTTTAGGATTTTTTTAAAGTTCAAACAGAAATCTCTTTGGGGTCCAGGACCTTGAGCAGTACAAGTTTAAAAAATGAAATTAAAGATAAAGACATGAAACTTGGCACCATGGTAGCTCTGAAGTAGGGATTTAGCCATGCCAAGTTGGAAGCAGATCCGTTCATCCCTTGATTTTTAGAAATTTTTAAAACTTCAATTTAATTTTTTTAATTAACTAAAATGCTTACAATTCCATCATTTTTAAAGATAAAGGGACAAAACTTGGCACCATGGTACCTCTTAAGTAGGGATTGAGCCATGCCAAGTTGAAAGCAGATTGGTTCATGCCTTGAATTTTAGAATTGTTTTTGAAGTCAAACTTTTTAAAAAAAAATCCTAAAAATCAAGGCACGAACCGATCTGCTTCCAACTTGGCATGGCTCAATTCTAGGGTGACCACTAGGGTGTGGCCTAGTGGCTAAAGTGTTGGACTGGGAGCTGGGATATCTGGGTTCTACTCCCCACTTAGCCATGGAAACCCATTGGGTGACTTTGGGCCAGTTGCAGACTCTCAGCCCAACCCATCTCACAGGGTTGCTGTTGTGAGGATAAAATGGAGAGGAGGAGGATTATGTATGCCACTTTGGATTTCTTGGCGGAAAAAAGGTGGGATATAAATGCAATAATAAATAATTTTTAAAAACTGTCAGGATTTCCCCAGATTTCTCCTGGTTTTTGTTCTATCCTCGGCGTCAGGGGGGATTTTATGCAATAGTCTATAATGACCTGGAATTAATCACTTTCCCTTTTAAGGCCACCATTAGTATGGCGGGGGGGAATGACATGCTTTCTGGAGGTGTGTCATTCTCTCCCACTGCTCCAATCAAGGCCTTAAAAGGGAAAAACGTGTCATTCCCAGGCATTATAGAAAAGGGCCTGATTGGAGCAGTGGGGTGGGGTGAGAATGACATGCTTTCCCCTCCTCCGCTCCCATTGGGGACTTTAAGGTGGCCCCAGAAAGCTATTTTCCTGCCACCCACTTGGTGTCCTCTTTTTTGGTTTCCCAAATATGGTCACCCTACTCAGTTCTTGCACAGGCTGCATTTCCATCCCTAGATATTAACTCAAAAGTAAGACCCATTGAATATCCTTGGTTCTTGAAAAGCAACACACTTGTTTTTAGATTTGCCAGTCTCAGCATTCTATGTGTGCTATGAATGCCTGCTCTGTCTGTCCCTATAGTTTCCTGCAAGGTCCAGCCAGGGGAAGCCAGTAAATTAAACCCATGGGTGGAGGGGGGGATTCCCTCAAGTTCATCTGACAGCAGCTGCTATAGAACATGGACCTTCCAGGAGTGTTGAGGCTGGATTTCTGGCAGACCCAGCCAGGCAACTTTATGGCCTGTTAGTCCCTCCATTTGGTAGTCCACAGAGCACCTGCCTAATAAGGCAAATGACCACATGAGAACTGTTATTATGGCCTGCTACTTTGTCTTTAGTAGTCTGTGGTCCATAGGCTGACCGTATGAAAAGGAGGACAGGGCTCATGTAACTTTAACAGTTGTAGAGAAAAAGGAATTTCAGCCAGTGTCATTTGCATGTAATTAGTTCCTGGTGAAATTACCTCTTCATCACAACAGTTAAAGTTGCAGGCACTATACTAGAGTGACCATATACAACAGAAGGCAGGGCCCCTGCAACTTTATCTGTTGTGATGAAGAGGGAATTTCACCAGGAACTAATTGCATACAACTGACACTGGCTGAAATTCCCTTTTCTCTACAACTGTTAAAGATACATGAGCCCTGTCCTCCTTTTCATATGGTCAGCCTGGTGGTCCAGATCTCTTCAGAAGGGGGAATAGTGTTTTGTGGTTGGGGTCAGTCTAAATTATCTCCAGGGGTACCTTACTCAGTGCCTCTGATAGCAAAGAGATTGAGGATTTTCCCCAACTCTGTTACTCTTGAAGTTACTAGGCCTGTTGAAAATAGATTTTATAACATAAGCACGAAAACAGTGAATACCCCTTTTAACTTGTTAAACCAATGAAAACATGCCACACAAGAAGTCTTAAGATATGAATGGTTTATAAAGAAAAGTAAATGCAAAAGAACATCAGATGCAGAAGTGAAATCTAAAACATTACCATTAGTAATAGTAGTAGTAGTAGTATCCTGCCTTTTGCCCAATGCTGGGCCTCAGGGCAGCCTTACAAAACTAAAACATATACAGCTAAAACCTATAAATAGGAATATACAAAAGCTAAAAATATAATTAAATACTTTTCAATATTAAAGCATTTTAAACATTTTAAATACATAACAATTTAAAAGTCAAAGGTATAGACAGAGGTCCAGATTATTTGCCAAAGGCCTGCTAGAACAAAAAAGGGTTTGTCTGCAACCAAAAACACATCAAAGTGGGAGCCAGTGTAGACTGCAAGGATTAGAAAGAAAATACATGTGTGTACACTATGCAAAATACACGACAGCTCAACTGTTTCTAAACCTTATTAGAAAATCAGGGAGACTAGGCCGAAACCAACATTGTAGGCCCAGAAGCACTGTGAAAGGTTTCAACATTGTACTTAAAACTTAACACCGCCCCAAACTAATTAAATAAAGTGTTTGAAGCGTTCAACTTTATAGCAGTATGGACCAAACTCATAGAAAACAGGGAAGGAGCACTGTTTGTGTATGGGGTGGGGGTGGATTGAAAGGGATGTATACCCACCTATTCCCAGGAGAGATCTGAAGATCAGGTTACCATGGATCCAGAGGAACCACACCCTGCTTCACCAGGGAGCAAAAGAGCAAACTGGCCTTATGAAGATAGCCCAAAATGCTCTCAGAGCCAAAGGAAAGCATGTTCCAGAAGAGAAAAGAGAAACTCTTCTTCTTCACTCAAAAGGTCTGTGCAATAGAGGCAGCAGCCATTTCACCCCCCCCACCGACCCACACACATTCTAAGGCAGGAGGGAGGGGGAGAGCGACGCTACTGAGCGTGCCTTGCGCTATGAGGGAATAATTGACTTGAATGAGAGGTTAAAATATTCCTTAAAAATCAACCGAAGGGAATTTTTAAAAAACAAAAAACTTTCCACCAACTACAGTGAAGGAGGAAGAAGACCCCACCACTGGATTAATTAATAAGGCTCTAGAAATTATGCAAATCATGAGCACAAAACTCGCAAACTCAAAGTCATTTGACAAAAGCAGGGAGACAGGTTTGTGTTCCTTTTCTATCTTAAACTGCTCTCCTTCCCTCAATCTTTCACCAATCTTCTTGAAATTTTCAGGTAATGTAAAACAAACATTTTTTTCTGGCACCTGTATATTTCAGAAAGGCTGGTGAAACATTTTCGATTTTATGGCTGTTAGAATGACCACCCCCCCCCAATTATCACTTTAACATGGTGGAATGTGTTTTTCACTGACGGCCCAACAATGGAGGCATGGCTGTGCCGCCATTAATATTGGCCAGTCCCCATTAACCATCTTGCTGCTCCATTTTGGACCAGCTGAAGTTTCTGGACCATTTCAAAGGCCCCATATATAAGTATTGCAATAATCCAAGTGAGAGGTTACTTACTAGGATGACCATATGAAAAGGAGCACAGGGCTCCTGAAACTTTAACTGTTTTGATGAAGAGGGAATTTCACCAGGTGCTGCATGCATACAAATGACTCCTGCTGAAATTCCCTTTTCTATACAACTGTTAAAGATACAGGAGCCCTGTCCTCCTTTCCATATGGTCAACCTAGGTTACCATAGCATGGATAACTGTACCTAGCTATCTCTATCTGAATAAAACCTTGGTATATCAGCCTAAACTGATAAAATGTGTCCACCTGTTCCTCTAGTGACAATGTTGGATCCAAGAGCACCCCCAAGCTACAAATCTGTAGGCATCTGTAACACCCCTCCAGAACATGTTGAATACCACTCATCTGGGCAGATGAACCTTCCACTAAGAGTATCTCCATCTTGTCTGGACTGAGAATTGGTTTATACCCCATCATAGGAACGTAGGAAGCTACCTTATGTTGAACTAAACAATTGGTCCATTTAGCCCAGCATTGTCAACACTGACTGGCAGCGGTTCCCCAGGGTTTCAGGCAGGAGTTTTTCCTGCCCAACCTGGAGATGCCTGGGATTGAACCTGGGACTTCCTGTATGCAAAGTAGATGCTCTACCACAGAGCCACAGCCCCTCCCGCTGTACCCTATCATATCAATGGTTCCCCTCAGAACCACCAACCACACAAGGTTTGGCTACAGCTCTGCCTGGAGAGCTACCAGCTTCCCTTACTGCCACAAGCCCCTAGCTGGCTACCTCAGGATTACGCTTCTGTATCGTCTTGTAGGGCAGCCTGACTTTGGCAGAGGAGCTGAGGGATATAGCTTAATTAATTGCACAGTAATTACATCAAAGAACTGTACTTTATTTGACGTGAGTTACAAGACAGCTCAGCTGGAAGCCAGAAGAAATGGCATAATAATTTGCCTTTGGGGGTCTTGTGCTATCAGTGCAATTAGTCAAGTCTCTGCCATAACATATTTCCCATGGAATAAGCTGCCAAACTACATGCTGATTTACAACCTTCAGCACCCTGTTCAATCCAAGGGAATGCTGTGGGCTGTGAACCAGGAAGAATAAGATTCTCTTCTGTCTACCTGGAGCTAGGAGAGCCTTTTCATTTATGGGAAGTCTAACAATGGTACAGGTAGACCACACTCTCGGTGGCTGCTCCCAGGCTGAGGAACGACCTGCTGAGGGAGGCAAGGTTGCCTCCCTCAAGCGGTCTCTCTGCTGGCTGGCAAAGACCTTTTTATTCAAGGGGGCCTCTGGTGCGGAAGCAAGTCTGCTGCATTGGGTGCAGCCTTTATTCTGGAATTTCTGTGTTTTTAATTGTGTTTTTAATGTATTTGTCTTATTATTACTTTAATCAAGCTTTTGATTATTATTTTTAATAGTTCTTGTTAGGGCTGTGCAGCAACCGCTCAATCCACTTTGAATCCAGATCCAAAGTGAGATCTGGACATCCGAAGCAGGTTGGATGTTTCCCAGGCACCTGGAAAAGCCAGGTGTACGGCCGACTGGGAGTCCATTGGACTCCCCTCTGCACCCCCTGAACCTGATGAGTGGGACTTACCTGCCATCACCTTGTGCCCAGCAGCCGTCCATCCATCCTCCATGACAGCCGCCACTGTCAAGGAAGATAGGGGTTCTGTATTTTCCCAGTTAATATTGCGAACTATAGAGGCCGTAAGGCACTATTTCCAGACCCGAAGCAGTGCACATCCCTAGTTCCCATGATCGTAAGCTGACTTGAGTGCCATTTTCACGGTAGAAAGGTAGGCTACAAATAATTTCATTTCATTTATTTTTATCCATACTGCCCAACAGCTGAAGCACTCTGGATGGATTAGAAAGATCAGATAAATATATGACAACAGATAAATAAATAAAATGCTTGGAGATGGCAGCATTGGCTGAAAGGGTCCCTCATGGGCCACCATGTGGAACCCAGCCCATGTATGGTGAGAGTTGCCACCTCACAACCTGAACACGATGGGACATGGAGCTTCACCATTTAAACCTCCTGATACAAGGAGACACAAGGCAGCTATCATTCCTTTCCCTCATACCATCTAGGTCCAATGCTGTCATCAGCCTCCCCTCCCTCACCAAGGCCTCCCCAAGACAATTTTCACCCTCTGGCAGAGGACAAGATGGTGCCCTCCCCCTGCCTCCTTTCCATGTACCAAACTGGACTGGACTGACAGTTGAATCTATGTCAACACGGTCAATGGGACAGAGTGCTCCAATCTAGGGTGACCAACTGTCAGGATTTTCCTGGATTTGTCCTGGCTTTTGTTCTACCCTGGGTGTCAGGGGGGATTTTCTGTAATTTTGTATAATGTCAGGGAATAACACCATTTCCCTTTAAGGCCACCATTAGTGTGTGTGTGGGGGGGAATGACATGCTTTCCAGAAGGGCATCATTCCCCCTCACTGCTCCAATCAGGGCCTTAAAGAGGAAAGTGTATTGTTCCTGAACATTATAGAAAAAGCCCCGATTGGAGCGGAGGAGGGGAAAGCATGCTTTCTGGGACCTCCAGAAAGCACATAATTCTCCCCTGCTACGCTAATGGCGCCCGGCATTAGTGTGGTGGGAAGACCCTGGAAAGTGCACTTTCCTGCCCCACACTAAGTGTCCTCTTTTTTTATTTTCCCAAATATGGTCACCCTATTCAATGCACCGGAATGTGCAGCAGGCTAGCTTGGGGGATTGGGCTCATAGGGCAGGCTGTGTTGCAAACAGAGACCAGTCCTCCAACACCTTGCTGCCACTCCCTGCATCAAGCATCTGCCGCCTGAAGTAGCTGCCTTATTCTGCCTAATAGTTGGGCTGCTCCTGCCCCTCACTCATTGAGTGGCACCAACGGTCCATCTAGTCCAGCATTCTTTTTACGCAGTGGCCAACCAGCTGCCCATGGGTATCGCACAAGCAGGACTTGAGTGCAGCAGCAATAATGTTTCTAATTCCTGTTGCACAGTGTCCATTGTAGACCAAAAGCTCAAAACGGAATGTGAAAAAGTGCTAGCAGAAGGGAGGAAGTGGTTATTGTTGTCAATACAAATCAAATGATGCATTCCATACAAAGATGGCATTGGTGTCAAGGAACGCTTAAGAAACAGAATACTTGCCCCAGCTTTTGTTGTTGTTATAATTATTACTTTTACAATGTCACATGCCTGCATTTCTTTCCTGCCACTTATGTTTGAAAATGCCTCAATTTGAAATGAAGATGTCATGATGAGGTCAACGTACCAGGGAGAAAATAATATTTTGAGGCCAGGTTTAGCAGCATCCCTTTAAAGCCAGGCCATGGTTGGCAGCTCCACAATGATTGCCAATCGGTGTGTGTCTGAGATGGCAAAAAGCGACTTTTGCAAGAAAGAGAATGACAGATTAACCTTCAGACTCCAAACACTGAGACGTAATCTAAGACAGGCTAATTTTGTGCCAAAAGCAGACAAGTGCCAGCGTGAGATCTCTGATGGCAGCAATACCCTCTGTCTCACACAAGCTGTTTGATCTGAGCAGAAGATAACACCTTGTGGGGCCAAAATTACAGCCCTTTTAGAGTAAGGTGGAGAATGCTAGTACTTACATAGACTTCTATGGTGAACCCATGGTGCCTCAGCAGGCAGGAAGAGAGGTGGTTCTGCATCGGCAGCAAATGCAAAGGTTTAAACGTAGGAAACTGACTTAGAGCGTCATAAGTGCCGCGATTTTGATCCACTTTTTCAGCGCTGGATTCGCTCAGGGTGAGAGAACAGCAGGACGAGGATGACGTCATGTGAGTCCAGCGCTGAAAAAGTGGATCAAAGTCGCAGCGGGTGTGCATCAAACACCGCGTGTGATGATGACCTTATACTGACCCCGTTCTCATGGAGTGAGAAGCCACCGTGGGTGAATTTCCCCATGGGGTTTCTTGTCGCAGCAGTAGCTGTCATTTAGAATATTCGGGGCATGGCAGGGGCATGCCATAGCTTCTCATTACATGTGAACCTGATGATGGTGGGTTGTTGGGGTGGTTGACAAGCCACCTACAACCCTAAAACAGCCCATGTGTTCTGGATGGCTTGTCAACCACTCCAACAACCCACCTTCACCGGGTTCACACACTACTGGAAGCTGCAGCAGTGGAGCATTGGATTGGGCACTGCAACCCACCATTCCTAATAAGCCATGGTGGGCTGCAGTGATCATGCAAATCAGGTCACTGAGTCAGACCATTGGACCATCTGACCCAGTATTGGCAACACTACTGGCAGTGGCTCTCCAGGGTTTCAGGCAGGATATTTTCTTGTCTACCTGGAGATGCCAGGGATCAAACCTGGGACCTTCTAATCCTGTAAAAATTTTGAGGTCCAGAAATTTTCTCTGCTGATATGTGATCTTGAGGTATTGGATTAACACAATAATTTGGGTAGATGGTCTGATTCTTGTGCAAAACATTTTTAGGCGCTGTTTTCAAAATGGCGGAGAATTTCCTTTTGGTCGCTATTTTATCAACCACAGAAGTTACTATCTTGTGTTTGGTATCAAATTATAGGTTTTGGTGGTCAAGGAGTTCAAAGAATATGCTATTTTAATTGTCAGAGTACTTCTTCCACCATTTTCCAAGATGGTGCTGAAATGTCTCATTTTCTCATTTCCTTGACAAATCAACATACAAATGTGATTTTTGGCTTTAAACTATAGGGTTTTTGGGTCAAGGAGGTCAACATGACATTAATTTTGATGGAAATACTTCAAGATACTTCAAGATCACATATCAGCAGAGAAAATCTCTGGTACTCAAAAATTTTACGGAGGTATATTGTGGGGACTGGATCATTCTGCATGCAAAGCAAGTGTTCTATCACTGAGCTACACCCCTCCTTAAAGAAGGAGGGCACATCGATTCTGCAGGACACCTGAGAAGCAAGTACCCTTTATCTCAGTGGTTCCTAGCTTGGGGTCCCCAGAGGTTGCTGAGCTACAACTCCCATCATCCATGGCCCTTGGCCATGCTGACTGGGGATGATGGGAGCTTTAGTCCAACAACACCTGGGAAATCTCAGGCAGAGGACTTTCCTGCCACCTGTTCCATGATCCTCTTTACTGGAAGTGTAGCAGATTGAAGCTGGGACCTTCTGCATGCAACCCATGAGCCATGGTGCATCCATTCACTGGAGGATTTTGTAATTGTAAGTAAAATATAGCAAACTGTGGTTGCAGGCAGGGCTATGCATACTTCCCTTCCCACATTCTTAGAATTGCAAAGGGCTTTGGTATGTACTGGAATGGAAATTGTGACCTGGACACCTTATTGCCCATGCAATGTTAGGCCAGAATATGTGTGTAAGTTTATGATCCAATGCTCTCCACCATGCAAATCCCCTTTCAGATGAACCACTAACAGCCATGCAAAATAAGAAGCATATCTTACTTGACTTTTCAGCATAAATGCTAAAAGATTCAAAGTCATTTCCCCATTTTTCCTACATGTATTTAGGAAAGCAGCTGGGAAATGGCCAATTAGAAGCAATCAAATGCAAGACAGAGGGCTGAGTTAGATATTACATTACACATGGGGTTATCATCGCTCATGACTTCAAAGTACTGCTAAATGAAGATGTAACACTCAAGAGTGCAGACATATGGAGCTCATCTCACATGACAGCAATTTTAATTGTAAATACTTTTATTTGGAAATACATTTTGCTGATGTTATTGAGACTTACTTCCAACTCCAAGGCCTGATGCAGATGTAGACATTTCATAGGGTTCAGGAATTGGGAGCACCATGGGTTTAGGTGTCTCTTCCCCTGATCTTATTTATCTATCTATTTAAAGCATTTTACTCTGCTTTTCTGCCCCAAAATGCTCCCATAGTGTCTTCCAAAGATTATGATAGCCCCTTCTGTCAGCCTTACAATCTAAAAGACACAACACAAAAGGAAAAGGGATTGGGAGGGTGGATGAAAAAGCAAACCACTAGTTCTTAGTTATAAAGTTCTTATAAGTGTTCTTTCTTGCACGGGAGGCTGAAACAAGTTCCATATTGCCCAGTGGAGTCTGGTGGCTCTACTGTCAGTGGGGCAGCACATCCTCTCTGCGCTGCAGTCAGATCTCAAAAGGAGCTATCCAAGGTGCTTCCAGAATGAAACCCGGAGTGGATGCACCACCCCACTGACATCAGAGCCATGAGCCTACACTGATGAAGTCCATCGTTGGAGCAGAAGGAGCAGCCTTCCCATGGTCTTCAGTCTCCAGGCAAATGGAAGAAACCAGAGTGTGTTGCCCTTCCGCTCTGTAGCTGAAGCTAAGTGTTCTTTTTGGCAGGTGCTCCTTCTCTGTCCAATGTATGGAGTAAGTATCCGGATCTGAGGCGGATCGGATCAGGCCTGATCTGACACGGATCAGTTCAGGCCAGATCCGGACCTCCCAGATCAGGATCCAGATTGGATTGGGGGGTCCATGCACAGCCCTAGTAGGTTGTTCTCCCCTTTGCTGTAATGTTCATCCTGAGTGCAGTCTCCCAATGGATCTTGATCCTCTGGCCGATGGCCAATGAATGAGGCCAAAGTGCCCTGCAGCTCTTCTTCTTCAGGACATGAATTTGCTCTGCCCCACTGGATCTGATTTTGGGGTCATGTATGATCTAGGCCAGATCAAAGTGATTCTAGGGATGGTACTAAACCCTTTTTGTGAACCTTGCTTTAAGCAGGGTCCTCAAAGGTGGTTTAACAGCAGCATCCCATGGTTCCATTTTAACAGCAGAATGCCATGGTTCCATCCCATGAGGAGCCACAGCTCAGTGATAGAGCACATGCCTTGCATGCAGAAGTTTCCAGGTTCAATCCCCGGCATCTCCATGTAAGGATAGAAAGGAATCTTGCCTGAAACCTTGGAGAGCCGCTGCCAGTCAGTGTCAACAATACCGGGCTAGATGGACCAATGTTCTGAGTCAGTATAAGGCAGCTTCCTATGTTCCTAACCAGGTTTAGTAATTCTCTCATGTTCTGCCTTTTGGGACTTTGGAGTCCTCTTGATTTCAAGAGGAAAAATATAAGTCCAGGCTTAATTCTTCCATTGATATCACAGGGACTTATAGGCGCTTATCTTGCTGGATCATGCCCCTCTTATGGTTCTTTATTTTTAAACCGCTGCGTCAAGGTTTTTTCTTCTCCCCCCACCCCTCTCCATTTGTACTTCCCTGCATTTGTAGTAGTGTTTCCTATCATAGGACACCTGAGGCAAAGACAGAATTGTTAGTATTTCAAAGTACTGTGTAAACATTAACCACTGGCTGTATTTCTTTGGAGAACAGTCTGAGTATTATCCCTTGTGACAATGAGCAACCAGCACTTCATTAAACAGTAATAAATATTGTTTCTCAGTAAGGGCAGATTGCATGAGACAATTAGCAAAGCAGGTGGTCAAGAAGAGCTAAAGGGGAAATCAGATATAATATAAAGGGGAAACAGACATCTATGATTTTCTCCCCTAACAAAGTAAGGGTGCCTCTACAAGAGCAATTTAAAGCTCTTTCAAAGCACATTACCGATTTTACCTCCACATGAATGGAGCGCAAATCGGGGGTTGAGGCGCTTTTTCTGTCCAATTATGCGCATTATCGAATGCGCGTTAAATAGCGAGTTTTAATTTTTCGCGGGAGTTAAAGCGCCTTATGACCATGTAAACAAGCAATTCTCCGCATGTCAACAATTTTAAAGTGCATTTCATACTGCTGGTAATGCGCTTCACCACCTGTTGTTTATAGGAATTAGGCATAAAAGCAATTGTGAGAAGATGTGCATAATCGGGCAACCGGGCATCAAGCCGAATTCTTGTAGAGGGGGCCTAAGTCATGTGTCCCACTGGTTGATTTGCAACAATCTACTAACTATGCTACACTCACCACACATGAGCTGTTTCTAGGCGAAATTTAAACCATGGCCCAAACCCAACCACTTTTCCATATGTTAAGTCAATGAAGTGCCGTGAGCAGTTTCTGTTTTCCCTTACAGAGGACGTCTGAAGAATCATCTCAAAAAAATGTGTCCCTTGCACTTAAAGAGCACAGAAACTGCATTGCATTAACTTGAACAGATGGGAAATGGTTTGGATTTATTGCTGATGGGTGGAGTGTCAGGCAGGGCCAGTTCCCATAATTAGCCAAAGGGGTGTGGTGCAGGGATGCCGTGATGCTGTATCTAAGACTGCAGGAGATTTTGCTGAACCAGCACCCCTGGTATGGTGGCTACTTACGCACTGCCAAAAAAGAACTGCATCACCCAAAAGAAGAAGAGAGAGATGACAAAAGAGGAAACCCATTTGTGTTGTATTTCTATATGCAGATTTATAAGCATAGGTGCAGATTTAGAAATATAACTATGATTTAAATAGAAATACTACACCTCTCTCCATAATGGAGAAAATTGAGTGGGTGCCTGTTCAGTCTTCTGCCCAGGTTCTAACTGTTGATGGGCAACTCCAAGGCCCCAGCTGCTCTCCCTCCTTATGGTTTTTTATTTTTAAACCTGGTCTTGATGAGCAGCCCATCAAATATTGTATATTGTTTTTAATTGTTTTAATCCTATGTAAACTGCCCAGAGAGCTTCGGCTATGGGGCGGAATACAAATGTAATAAATAAATAAAATAAATAAATAAATAGTGGACTGTCCTCTATAAAGTAGGACACATGGCCACCCTAAGTTCCTTGGGCACTGGCCTGGTTCTTTCGGGTACCTATTCTAGTCCTCAAGAGACCATGGTGGTGTCTTGATGATGGCAAATTGGCACCACAAGCCCTGAAACCCCCGTGTTCACCACTGGCAGGGGACACACCTGTGGCGCAAAGCCAGAGGATTGCGACAGACGGGAGATGCAGGTCTCCCCCTCCCTGGCATGAAAAAGTTGCAGTAAGTAACTGACTTTTTTAAAGCGGAGCTTCAGGGGAATGCTCTTGGATGGCTTCGCAATGGCGGCTACTCATATAAATGACCTGCCGCCACTGTGGATCCACCCCGGGGCTTCCTCCTCATCAAGATTTAACCCTAGAGCATTTGCTGTCACTGTCCCTATTTAGAGAGAGAGAGAGAGAGAGGCCTGATTTTCTGCTACGTGTCCCCTCACTTACTTTTTGGAGAGATTGTAAAGATGCTTTTTCAACATTTTGTTAATGTGACATTCAGAATGTAAGAAGAGTCCTGCTGGATCAGATCAAAGGCCTTTCTAGTTCATCATCCTGTTCCCACAGTGATCAACCAGCTGCCTGTGAGAAGCCTGCAAGCAGGACAGGACATAATGTGTGCAATAGCAGCCTCCCACTTGTATTCTCCAGTGACTGTGATATAAAGGCATACTTCCTCCAATACTGGAAGTAATGTGTCATCATCATGACTAGTAGCCATTGACAGCATTAACTTTCATGTTTTAACCCCCTCCTTTGAGCATCCAGAAATTAAACCTTCAAGTGGGGAGTGATGGGCATGCGCATGCATGGAAATACACACGCATGTACACTGAGGCACCATGGAGTACACCGAGTGCAATTTCACACACTAAATCATTTTGAACTTTTGTTCAGGCATCATAGAACAAATATATCTGTCTAGCTATAGACATAGCTATATATGATATACTAGCCCAACCTTACCGAACCTGGTGTTCTCCAGATATTTTGGACTTCAGCTCCCATCAGCCAAGCCAGTGTGCCAATGGTCAGGCATCCTGGGAATTGTAGTCCAAAATATCTAGAGGCAGCAGGTTGAAGAAGGCTGTATTAGCCCATCTTGCTAAAACAACAGCCCCCCCCTTTGCTTTTAGATTATGTAGCCATTAGTGTATTCTTACAAGGTAAAACAAACACACACACACACACACACACACACAACCTTTACATGCTAATAGAATCTAGGCCAGAGGTTCCCAATGTTTTTGGGTCAGTGGACACATTTGGAATTTTGACAGAATGTTGTGGACACTCTCACAAAATGGCTAGCATGTTGTGGGGGGACGACTGTTGCTCATTCATAAAATGATTCATGGTGGGCATGGACAGTCACAAAACACTCAGGTTATCTGGAGGATTGTCTCGCCCCATATGTTCCTACCCGGACCCTAATGTCATCTTCAGCGGGACTTCTCTAGGAACTCCAGCCAAAGGCAGTGAGGTAGGTGGCTACCAGGAGAAGGGCCTTTTCTGCTGTGGCACCCTGGTTACGGAATGAGCTTCCTAGAGAGGTTCATCTGGCACCTAGGTTGTGTTCTTTCCAGTGCCAGGTGAAGGTTTTTTAAATTTTCCCCAAGCATTTTTAGCATTCCAATTTTTAGCTCTACTGGTTTAAATCTGCTATTGCATTTTAAATTTCTTTGAGGTGGCCACAAGACACACTGATTCCACAGTCACTGATGACGCTATGCTACCATCTTCAACTCTCTTAAAATTCAGCCATCAATTCAAAGATTGAGTATGCCAGCTGCTTTGGAACCCATGAAACAAAGTATTTTATTACTTATAATGCCTCTTAACACAATGAGAGTAAAATTATTTAAGAAGATGGACAACGAAAGTGTGCTTGCAGACAGCTGCAATAACTGTGACTGTACCGGGGTGAAACTTGTAGAGATGCACCTAGAACTGAAGCCATAAACTCTGCTGGACCACAACAGTTTCCTTTACCATTGTATCAAGACACGCAAAAGCCACATTGTATCTTACAATTGAAAACAAGTAGCGAAGAATGCTCGCCTTGAAAAGCTATTGTACAAGGTGGGCCTGGTTCTGAACTTGCCTGCATCAAGAGTAAATCCAGTGCCTTTAGCTGAATATCTCTTAGATTACATGGGCATTACTTTCCAGTGTAATAATATTAAACACATGAATTAGCACTGAATCAAGGCTTATAGGAAGCTAGAATTAAGTCTCTCAGCAGGGTCATCCGAGTCAAGCACCCATGAGCTTTCCTCAGAATTATCCAGGAACTAATGGGCACTGCTACTGACTTTCTGTCACTAGACTAAAAAGCACTTTTCCATTCTACCTGACTCAAGGCAAGTATAACAACTTTTACTGCAGTCAATAGACCATTCCAACACTCAAGGCAGGTAGAATGTACACACATGTACATTCATTGCTTAATGATTCAACACTTAAGCCCTTTTCAAATTCCAACGCACACTGCAAATGTGAATAGGGAAGGGAGCGGGGATTGTGCTTACAAGATCCTGTGCACTAATAATATTTACACATGTAAGCATGTCTATGGTTGGGAAACTGGCGTTGTGCCTTTTATTTTTAAGGAAAACAGTTACACACCACCTGTGAGCATAGTTTCCTTCAGGAAATGTATTGCATTTGAAGGATGTGAAACAATATAGTACTCTGTCTTTAGTTATCCGTATTGCAATCAAACATGCAAGTCATCTCCAGACGTCATAATCATCACATGATGCAATATATGGATGAGAACTTGCACCAAGTGCTACAAAAGGCTACGGAACTAAAAAGCTTGCATATCCTTTCCCAAAACTAGATTCCACTTTGGATCTGCCATTGAGATCCCAATGATATAGGGCTGGATACAAACGTTTTGATAAATTAGTAATCTCTACCTATAAAGCGGAAAGTATGTGTGCATCACGTATGTCCAGAAATGTTTACCACCTTCCACATATGGTACTGCCTTACTACTGCTCACCCAGACAGGTCTTCGTGTACATGGATCAGAAAAAATCTAAAAACATGATTTTGGGGGTTTTAAGTATTTTTAAAGAATTTAATAAAAACCTAGGTTTACACCTACAACTCCCAGCATGCCTTGGGCGGAACTCTCAGCATGCCTTGGGTGGGAGGCCAGACTTACTGGCCATTGGCGGCCATTGTGATTCCTAAGGTCAGTCTCCAGCGGTCAACCAAATTCCACATAAAAGCAAACAACTCACATAAATGGGCTGCATCCATTTGAGGTGCCTCCTCCCACCTGCCATTTGTGGTTTTAAAATCATAACTAAATACAGCAGCGTGTCTTTGAGAGGCCAAACTCTGGACATGCTCAAAGGCACCCTGTCCTGATATCACTGTTTTCTCAGAAACTGGGGGAAATGCACACGCAGCTTTCACCCTTAAGAATGAGGAAGGGAGGAAAGGGAAGCGCATGCCCAGAAACAGAACTGACAAAGGGGGGGGGGGAAGTGCCCGGCCCAGCCCTGGCCCAGCCCTGGCCCTTCAGTACAGGCTCCTGATGATGGAGTACTTGGTGGGTGAGAAGTGCAGGACAAGGCAATCCCAGCAGGATTGGCTGGAGCTGGGTGCGTCCACTGACAGCTACTTACACCCCCTCTTTGGCGATGCTACTCCTCGACACTCTATTGAGTAGCAGCATCAGCAACAAAAGGATGTCTCAGAGGATGCCAAAGACATGCTGGGAGGTGAGGTACTGGCATGTAGAGCGGCTGATTTAAAATAAAATAGGGGTTAGCAAACCAGGTCCCCACTTTCCTGACCTCTCACAAACTGACTTTCCCCAACTGCCACTCACCCCATCCACCATTCCATTCTAGCCTCAGTTATCAGTCATTCCTCCATTCACTCTTCTGTCTCAATGGTATAGTCAGGCTTTTACATAAAAATCACGAACTTTATTCAGTAATTCCTGCATCTGTCTTGGAATGTTGTGGTTTAGTTATGACAAAACAAAACAAAAAATCATAAAAAATCTCATCACGTTAAAGGCTCGGGGGGTGGGGTGGGATTCACTTAGCACAGGAAAGGCATTAACGCAGTCACTAGGCCAGCCTGCCTGGGAAAAAGAACTCCATGAGCAGGGTGCCACAACTAATAAGGCCCACTCTCCAGTTGTCTCCTACCACACCTCAGATGGTGTTCAAAGACTAACACATTATTCCTAGGCTTATGCCTACAACTCCCAGTATGCCTTGGGCAGGAGGGAAGACTTATCAGGCTCTGGCAGCCATAATCTGGTAGTGGCTCAACTTCCAGGGCCTGAAGGGAGAGCACCTGGGGCCAGCTGCCTCAGTTGCTAGGCCTCATCAAGAGCAGGAGGGAAGGTGGTTACAGCTCTGGGCCCATTGCCAACAGCAACCAAGCTGTCTGTCAGCCAGCCAGCTCCCTCAAGGCCTATCTATGGGCACCGATAGCACAGTATAGTGTGGACTGGCTCAGCCAGACTTCACTTCCCATGAGCTTCAGTAGCAGGGCTCCCATTGGGCAAGTTGGGCATCACAGCAAAAGGCATGCAGGGAGTTGTAGTTTTTGTTTTCTGGGGGAAGGGGGATGATAAGGAAAATCATGGTGTCAGCTTCAAGGTGGCCCTGGCCACCATGTCCAATGAGATCCGCTTCCTTATTATATGTAATTCGGATATCTAGGAAATGCCAGGTATATTGTTTTTAGATTTGCATCTTTTTTAGCTGGTAGAAAGGGTGTTGTGTGTCCTGATTGTTTTTGAAGTTTTGACAGCTGCTCCAGCCAAAGCACAATGGGAGGTGTAGGCATTTCAGGTAAAACAAAAAATGTGGTTTATCACGAAGCTCTAACTTAAAATACAGTTCTTATTAACACCATTTTCTATTTATTCTAACAAAACAATTTACGAACTCAACCAAACTAAAAACAACAACCAACTTAAAGATGAATAAGTTGCTGAGAAATTTATTATTTATCAAATAAATGTCATAAACATTATTCATGGACCCGAGCAACGCCGGGCATATCAGCTAGTAAGTAATAAAATGCAAAAGAAAACAAAGAAAAAGCTTCTGCTGCAGATCCTTAGTTATTCCAGATTTGTGTGTGAAAGTGTGCACCTTAATTGAGCTCATCTCATTTTAAATCAGTATCCCCCAATCTGGCACTCAACAGATATTTTGGATTACAATTCCTACCAGCCTGAGCTACAATGGGAAATGGCCAGGGATGATGAGAGATGTAATTCAAAACAGCTGGAGGGCACCACATTGGAGAAGGGTGTTTTAAGTCTTTTGTGTCCCTTTGAGACCTTTGTCTACTGCTAACAAACCTGACTTCCTGGATTCCCTTGCCAGCTGATACCTGAATGAAATGGGGATCAGGAAGGACAGTTGATCATTTCTAAGATGTGGGGACTAAGGCCCTCCTAGATGTCATACCCAATCCCCCAGAAATGCTTATGTGGTGGCTAGTAACTGGCTAGTACGGGTAGGCAATCTACACATTAGGCAACTGAAGTGGGGGGGGAACAATTGTCAGTTGTGTTACTTATTGTGTTGTGTGGAGGGTAACACACCGCTCACAAACTACTGACGGTATGCTATTCCGCCCAAATAAGCAACTGAGAGAAACAACTGGCTTGTGAGTTGTTTAGCTCAAAGCCAGTTGTTTAAAGTGTTGTGTGGAGGGGTGAGTGGGTTAATGGCGTGTGGTGAGTGGGTTAAAACACAAGCCCATAGAGGCAGGCGGCAAGAGTGACCAATGCGGCGGCTGCCACTCTGCTACAACTGGTGCAATTTGCAGAGGCTGCTGGAGGACTGAGGGAGGAGGGAGGGTGGGGAGAGGGGCGGGGGCTATGTCAGTCAAATGCTGCGTTGACTATTAGTCCACTCAATGCCAGCCCCAACCACCCACAGTTGTGTAGGAATATGCTGTGTGGGAACCCACAAAATAACCAACTGTGAGTTGGCTACTCAACCCACCATTGACTAATGTGTTGTCCAAATGCAGCCATTGGCTGGGTTCACATAACATGCTAATCCACACTCATTGGTTGAGTGTGGGTTGTTGTTGAACTGTGGGTTCTTTGTTGACCCACGGTTTAGCATGTTTTCCAAACCCAGGACATTTTTTGCAGGGTGGCTTGTTAACCATACAGTGTGGCTTATTTTTCCTGAAACAAGCTACCTTGTTGTTGGGTTGTTCAGAGTGGTTAGGAAGCCACACAGTATGGTTAACAAGCCACCCTGCAGAAGATCCCTGGGTTCGAAAAACATGCTAACCCATGGCTCAACATCTACCCACACTCAACCACTGAATGTGGGTTAGGGTGTTGTGTGAATGCAGCCATTGATTGGGCTTGCATAATTGGGGAAGGAAAATAAGTCATGGTAGCCCATATGTGCTGGTCGCACGATGCATCATTACCATAATTACCCTCACCAAGGGTTATTAGATGGTTTGTAACCCACTTCCACTGCACACCCTCACTGGGTTCGGATGACACGACAAACCATGCCCATTGAGGGTAATTATGGTAATGACACACCATGCAAATAGCATACGCGCAGTGGGGAAATAAGCTATGATGGCTTATTTTTCTTCCCTGATCATGCGAACCGGCCACTGTGAGACATAGGAATGCTTGAGGATATCATTTGAGCCTCATTTCCAATTGAACCAATGTGGTGTAGTAGTTAGAGTGTTGGACTGGGACTAAGGAGACCCGAGTATAAGTCCCCATTCGGCCATGACACTTGGCCATGAGACTCCGTGGACAGGTCTGCACAATCATAAGCCACCCTGCCTTCTCCCCACTGTGCGTGCCCGTCAAATTTCCCTAATTACCCTCCCTGATGTGGTTTGCCGTGTCAACGGAACCTGGGTGCTATGGCTTGATTGTGGGGTGCTCAGCAACCCTCAAATAAGCCAGCAAGTCCATGCTATTTTTATTTTGCAGCATGTTAAGTGCTTTTTTCAAGGCACAATGGCAGGATATAAACATACCAAAGCAGCTATTTCATTGCCCCAAGCCTGAAAAGAACTGTCACATGGGCAAACACCTATGCATGATGATTAAGCAAAAGTAAATTACATCTTTACTATAGAAATAGAAAGGCATTTAAAAAAAATTTTTTTTTTGCTTTGGGCCAGTCACTGACTCTCAGCTACTTAATCTAGCTCACAGGGTTGTTGTGGGGATAAAACAGAGGGGAGGGTCATGTATGTTGCCTTTGGCTCTTTAGAGGAAAAAAATGAGATATAAATTCAACAAATAAATAAATAAACCTGATTAGCACTTCCTGGATTAGTACACAGATGATAAAACAGTTGTTTTTTGGTGTTTGAACTTCTCCAAATTTTGTACCATAGATCACAGCTCAAAAACTATGAATGCATATTTTAGTACAGCATTCCCTAAACTGGTGCCCTCCAGATATTTTGGACTTTACTCATCAGCCCCAGCCAGCATGGCCAGATGGTCAGGAATGCTAAAGATTATAGTCCAAATATTTGAAGGGCACGAGGTTAGGGAAGTCTGCATTATGGTAAAATGCATAGAAAAATCAATATATTAGGGTACAAAAATAATGCCAGTTTTCATATTATTACTTTTTTAAACAAAAAAATCACAGATTGATGGTGAAGCAGGATCAAATGAACAAATACATGTGAAACTGACATGGATTAGAAATAGGCAGATCCTCCATCCCTACTAAGGGACACTATTGCCTCTTCTTCATAGTTTGCACGGTTCCACACCCCAGCGTAAAATTGATAGGCCAAGTGGAGAAGTGTAAGAAAGCTCGACTGTTCATTTTCAGACTGGAGGGAGTTACAGAAGACAAATATACTTAACAGAATTCTTGAAACTAACTTTGTTTCTGTCACCATTAATATCCTCACAATGCCTGTATAGTCAGGGGATGGGGTGAGGAGGACATAACAACTGCAAATGGAGACCAAAACTTCTGATTTGCTAACATGTGGTTCCTTTCCACCAAGATGCGGTATACAGAGCCAAAGAACAAGTCATAATTTGTCTCTCAAGGACCCAGCGATATTAGCAATGGTGCATCTGGTACGTATCCTAAAACATGAAATGTGGGGTAAATAACAAAATATTGCAAAGGTAAGTTTTAGGCCTTAAGCCATGGCCCTGCCCCTTTTGCCTTTGATTCATTGTCCACCAATGTGAAATGGAATTCAGTCTTTGGGTTGAAAGAGGTCCCCACTTCTGCTTTAAAGGGTTGAGACAGGAAATAGGTTGTGTGTATGTTTTTTTTAGAGAGAAACGAAGGTTGGTATGACAAATCTGTCCTTTCCTACAGTGCACATACTCATCGCTACTGTTATCTCTGGTCAAATTTGCTGAATTTGCAAGAGAAGTGGGCAGAGATGAGCCAGTGAGGTGACCATCCTGAGTCAGGCAAAAATGTGTCATGCGCCTACTACTAATTCTCTCTCAAAAGTATTGACCAATGCTATTTTCAATCGTGTGTGTGTGTGTGTGAGAGAGAGAGAGAGAGAGAGAGAGAGAGATTCTTGGGCAGTAAAGTATGAGAGGATTATTGAGCTTCAGGTATTGTGGGGTATAGAAATGTAATCAAAAAATAAACACTGGTTAATGTACTGCACACCTTACATTGAGACTGTACTTCTGCACTTAACAAGGCTACTAAATTTGAAATTTCCGTGGCTCATCTAATGCTGTGGAGGATTGCAGCCTATGTCACTATTAGTATTAACACACATACTAGGGTGTAAGGCTAGATCTACACTACTGCTTTATAGTGCCTTTGAAGTTCACTGATGACTGTTGGGGTTCAATCCACATTCCATATACTGCTTTCATGGTGTTATTTCCCGCTTTTTATTCCACTTTCGTAAAGATTTGACACAAGATGTTGATCTGGCCTAAGTCTCATAAGCATGATGGGACTTACGTTTGAGTAAACATGCTTAAGATGGTGCTGCATATGGCCTCAATTTGGCCTAAATGGGCAACAATTAAACCTGCATTGATAATATTGCTAGAGTTATTATGTCTGAAGTCTGAAAATCAGCTACAACAAATGTCCTTTGTATCAGCACGTGTATTAATTCTTGCAATTCCATCTCAAGATTTCTGTCACTTTTGCCCCCTCCCTCATCAAATTTGTATGCTCCATTTCGCTGAAATGGCTTCTTTTGCTGCAAGAACTGCCGGATGAAACCAAGAAGGACAGCTATCCCAGTATCTCAAGTATGCATTTGTTCCATTCCTTCTCTGTCAATGCAGGTCTTTCTCTCTTGAGTATCTGGATGCCTTTCACATGGGAAATAGCTTCCTAGGGTGTGTGTAAAGCAGATAAGAAATCTCTTGTAATAGTTGGCATGCTCTGTTTTTCCACATGGTTAGCTGAGGTTTTAGATAGTGATGTCAGCTTCCCCTGATTGTTTTAGTAGGAAACAGGAACACTTTTTAGTTTTGCTGTTAGAGTTTTTGATAGGCAAAACCCTGGACTTATGTACGGCATAACACCAATTACCTAATAACCCACCACTGAATAAACTCTCCCAGTAGGGAGCATTCTGTCTTGATCCAAGCAAATAATGTCAATGAATACTTCTGAACTGTAAGTCATGTTATGGCCTGATCACAAAATCACTAGCCAAGATCCCTAAATATGCTATTTTAAAGGTGGGGGAGGACTTTTTCCCAGACTACATGTTGCCGCTTTTGAATTTCCTTTCTTGCTCTTGCTCATAGGCATGTGCAAAGGGTGTGCCAGGTGTGCCCAAGCATACCCTAATGTCTCAAGCAATAAGCACCGAATTAAGGGGGCCATTGAGTAGGGATTCTGAGGGGGATTGAGGCACAATGAGAATGGCCCTCGGGCTGCTCCGCTGCCCCACCACCAACAGCATGCCGTTGCTCCTGGCAGCAGGAGCGAAAAGGAATCGCTCTGCTGGGGGCCTCTCTTCCAGGAGCCACACTTCAAAGAGGCCAAGAGGAAAGACCCCAAAAACTAATATCACATCATAAGCTCCACCTCCTGACAGTGTCACCACAAAGCCCCACCAATGCTGGGCCCTCCCAGGGTCAAGTGAGCTGAATGTGGAGTAGGGCATCATTGTCTACAGTGTTTAATAAATGAATGAATAAAAATAATGTCCTTTATGGTCGAATATTCAATAAATGTTTACACACCCTAATGAAATGTGCTGCGCACGCCTATGCTTTTGCTCCAGTTTTGCATGCCAGAACTGCGGTGACTGACATGTGGGGGAATTTAATTCTGTAGTTCATAACTGCATCGGTTATATGATGCAGCCGCCGACTCGGAGCCAGCCCAGGGCAAAAAGCCAAAGACCTGCAGCAGAAAAGTCGAGGATATACCCCGACTTTTCTTGGTCAAGCGAAATCAGCGTGGCTCTTCTCTGTCTGTCCTTGCTTGGGCATTGTGTAGAAAGAAACTAGCAAGTTTCTTTCTACACAAGCATAAGATCACACCCTTAGGGTGCAACACTGCAAATTTCTATGCCAGTAGGAACAATGGTCCCTGAAATGAAACCCAGCTGGACCAGTTTCCAGAAACCCCAGAAAGTAAACAGTGCATAGGTGGTAGGACATTACATGTGATTTTAAGAGCACTCACAGCAGGGTCTTCACCTGCTGGGGAGAGGGTCATAGCTCAGTGGTAAGAGCTTATGCTTTGTATATAGGAGGGCTCTGGTTCAATCCATGGCTAGGAGAGAATCCTGCTTGAAATCCTGGAGAGCTGCTGCCAGTCAATGTTGACAATACTGGGCTAGTTCAACCAATGGTCAAACTTAGCATAAGGCAGCGTCCTATATTCCTATGCACCCCTGGTGTGAGCCTGTACTTGTTCTACACACATCAGTTTAAACTGAATTAGCCATCGGTTTTTCCCACCCCATTGTGCATCAGGTAGATTTTCCCCATTAAGGTAGCACATCGTATATGTGTATTTCTATATCACCATCACCTTATGGGGAAAACCCTTCACAAACATTTAATAACATTTACAAAACTATCCTACGAATTGGTGTGAAAAACCAAAAGGAGGAGAGCATCCAAATCAGGACATAAAAAGGGGGAGAAACAGGTTCTCAGGATGCTAAAGTACTTTATTACCAAATAAATAAATAAATAATAATAATAAAAATAATAATAACAATTTATTTCTTACCCACCTCTCCGTCTGGATCGAGGCGGGGAACAACAACATGATAAAATACATAAAACTGATTAAAACATGACACATATTATTAAAACTGCATAAAAATCCTAAAACAGCCTAAAAACATCCTTAAAACATTCTAAAATTCCACTGGATATGCCTGCCGGAAGAGAACAGTCTTTATGGCTTTCTTAAATTCTAAAAGACTGTTAAGTTGACGAGTCTCCTCCGGCAGGTCATTCCACAGTCTGGGAGCGGCAGAAGAGAAGGTCCTCTGGGTAACGGTTGTCAGCCTAGTCTTGGCCGACTGCAGTAAGTTCTTCCCAGAGGACCTGAGCGTGCGGGGCGGATTGTATGGGAGAAGGCGATCCCGCAGGTAACCTGGACCCAAACCATGTAGGGCTTTAAAGGTAATAACCAACACTTTATACTTCGCCCGGAAACTAATTGGCAGCCAGTGGAGCGATTTTAAAGTACTTTAGCATCCTGAGAACCTGTTTCTCCCCCTTTTTTGCCCTACGAATTGGTGTGCATGTGGGTTAGTGATGTTACTAGTACTTACCAATAGGTACCCTACTCGCTGAGCCACTCCAAAACCCCACAGGCCTTTTTTTCCCACCAGAACTTATCCCAGCAGGTAAAAAACATGCATTTGCTCACAGAGCTGAAACACTAACATTGCTAAATTTACCTTCATCCTGGACCATAAAGTTGGACACATGCTTATGTTCTCTACCTTAAAGTTTACATGTTCAGCATTCATGCTGCATTGAACAATTCTTTAAGCTCACCAATTTGTTTGTTTGTTTCTGTTTATTTGTTTACTGCTATTGTGCCTTTAACAACAGACTGGCATGCAGAAGTTTAATAGGTGAGGTTTTTTTGGCATCGTGGAGCTAAAATGACTGGGGGAGGGGGGAAATATTTCACTAAATTTGCATCTCTTGGGCTGCTGTACAAGCCATACCAGGGAAGTTGGCAAAAAAAGGGGGGGTAGTCCCCTACCTTTCTTTGCTTTTCATCCACATCTGTGTGACACAGCTGGAAAAATCAATGCCTGTCTTCTCTCAGGATTCATGGAAAAGCTTTGTTCTGATTCCAGATCTACATGCACGCAAATAACTCCTTCTGCCCTGCCTTCCCTCTCCTTTTCAGAGTACATCTCTTTTCCCCCAAAAGCTCCTGTTGCTTTAAATAGGCATTTATTAGCATTCACTGACTGAAAGGCTGTAAACTATTGTCCTGATGGTTTGCCAGCGAATACCTCTACACGTACAGTCTGCAAGCCGATGTGAGGGAGAGAGAGAGAGAGAGGTGCTTTTTCAAACAAGCAGAGTGAAAGGAGCAGGGGAAACACCCACCTTTCACTTGGGGGTAGAGGTAAGGAGGAAAGTATAGTTGCTAAAGTTTCAGGACTCACCCAGCTGCCCGGTTTCCCGCTGATGTTTTCATCATCACAGCAAGAACGTGGAGATGCTTTCCCCTTCAGAATCTGTTCAGATTTCCCTTGTGAAAAAAGTCATACCTTGGCATTTCCTGACAAAACCTCCACGCCTTCCTGGGTCCCCCCACCCCACTTCTTCTTAAAGAAAATTAAAAATTAGGCAGATGATGGATTCAACGCAATGGAAAGCCGAGCTTTTGCCACAGTCGTTCCAAGAAACCGGAGGTTCCAGAATGAGAATAAAGTTCCCAGTCTATGTGCTGTTACTTTGCTTCTTTCTTTCGTACTTCCTGTATTTTATGTGAACGGGGACCTTCAGGAAGAGGCAGTCCTTGGTGGTCAAGGGTGTTTTCTTTTTCTTTTTTTTATAAACCCATATTTAGTCGTGAACTTTAGCTCAGAAAGTTAGAAAGAAGGAAGGCCCCTGTGGTTGTTAGTCACCAGCTTGGTACCTGCTTTTCCTTTCAGTCAGAGGCAGGAATTACTTCATCGTTCTTACAGGTACATTCTGAAGCAGAGGAATTAACAGAGTACATTGAACACTGTAAAGGAGTATTTTTTTAAAAAATACAGCAGTACAGTGTCCATCTGCAAATTCCTAAGGCATGTGTATTTGTGTGTGAGAGTGAATAACTGGAAGCAGATGGAGTCTGGAAAACTTCACGCTGTTTACATAGGACCTGCAAGAATGGAGCATTTACATGCCAGAGGCACACAACTTTCCAACAAATGTCGAATTGATATATCCTGAGCTTGCTACTGTCATTGGAGCTGGCCCTCCCATTACGCAGAATGAGGCAGCTTTCCTCAGGCAGCTGGATTGGGGTGTCATCATGGAAGCCGAGCAAACTGTAAGCTATTTAATTTATTCTTCTTGTATTTTTATTCCCAGGGAGAGGTGTTTGTGGAATGTTTGGCTCAGGTGCCAAATAACTGTACACCTGAACTTGAGGAGTGATGCACTATTTGTTATTCCACTTTAAACAGGAAAATGTCTTGGGACAGCCCTGAACTAGAGCTTTTCTACACAAGGCATTTGTTGTGCACTCCTCATTCCCTAATCACTGTTGTTTACAGGTTCTTTAGATGACATCATGACCCTCCAGTTTCGCTACTTCTTGTAAACATTGAGGTTTTTTAGAGCAGGGGAAATGGGGGATTATTTCTGATGGCAAAAGAAAGTGCAATTTCCTCTTGCGTATTGCAGTATTTTCTGTACTACAATGCCGTCTAAAGATTATGCAGCAGAAAATCACGAGGAAATACTCCTTATGTAGTGCTCACGTCTCAATTCTGTGACAAAACCAAAAGTAGATGCAGCAGATTAACAGCATGTAGAAAAGCCGCTAGTGTCCCATTTATAAATAGCCTTGACTGGGGGTGGGTGGACAATTAACACTCTTCCTTGGGACATGCGGTCACCACTTAAAATACACAGGGCACAAATGATCAACCAGAAGGAGAAACAGCTTTTACATATCTGGTCTCCTTTTTCCTCCACGGGCTGGTTAAACCTCCATCACTATTTGCTATACCTCTGTGCCATCAAAGATAACCTTCACCCTTTAAAAACATAATCTAGCACCTACATCTTGCCCCCCAACCTAGCACCTACATCTTGCCTAGTATAGAATCTCTACAGGATAACATAATTAAAGATCCCAATGGAATAACTTAAAAAACTAAACAAAGCCACCAAACAGCTTGATGAGCCCAAAGGAACAAGAAACATCACTTGCAAGAAAGATAACTTTTTGTGGGGGACTATCTCATTGAATTCCTGCTTGCAGTTCCTCACCACCTCACACCTCATCCTTGTAACCACACTGTTTATTTTCCACCAGGAACTTGCATCTTCTACCTGTTTTCCTGGTGGAGAGTCAACAATGTGACTACAAGAAGGGTATAAGACAGCAAGGAATGGCACAGCCACCATCCTCCAGAAAACCCCTATCCTCCATTTGTCTGGCTAGGGCAGCCTTTCCCAAGCTGGTGTCCTCCAGATGGGCTGGACTACAAACCCCATCATAGCTGGCTGGGTATGATGGGAGCTGTAGTTCAACACATTTGGGAGGTACTAGGTTACAGGAGGTTAATGCATTTCTTCCTGCACACAGCAGAAGGGATTTCCTTCTCTGTCAGCCTCTCTGCCCATGGTTGGCAGTCTCATGAAGTTGCTCCCATGGCCCGGCATCTGTATTTTGGAAGGCTCACAATGGGATGTAAAATGGCAGTTCATTTTTGTGCTGAATGATTCAGACCATGGCTCAAGGCAGCCACATACAGAGTCAAGCCAAATCCCATAATCTGGGACCTTGGTCTAGTTTGTTGCATAACACAAATGTGTGGGGCAAATCTGATAAGAGCTGAGCTTGGGCTGTGGAAGTATCTTTATGGTGCAAGCCCCCCAGCTCCCTGCCTTTCTGTTTGGGGAAAAGTATCTGTTGGGGTATTAGTTTGCAGTAACATCATTAGCCACTAGGCTTTGCAGTGGATTAGAAGGCTGAGGGACAGAGTTATACACCGCCCCCTCCCCTTGCTGTGGGAGAATGGAGTGGACAAACCTTTACCACAGGAGGCAATAGGGGTGCAATATGGCAGGGGCTGTGGTTACAGTGATGGTGGGCATGGCTTCATTCAGGACTTCTTTAGATTAAAGGGAAATCATGTTCGCCCCCTGGCACTTTGCTTCCTGCTTCTCTTCCACAATTGTAATGAGCTGAATTACATGGAAGGAGAGGGGTGACCACATTGTCTGTAATTGAAAACTTCAGTGCTCATAGTATTGAATAGGACAGTGCCCTCTAGTGGGTGTTTTTAGCACAATTTTCCTGCACACAGTAGGAAATTCCAAGATATTTCAGAAGAATAGATATAACCAAGATTTGTTTTTTTAAAAAACAGAGTAACTGGGGGAAAGGAGCAGGAGACATGCAGGAAGTTCATGATGTTGTCAAAAGGACCTACGAACTTCATTGATTGGCCAGATGAGCGTGCCTTATTTCGCTTGTGTGGAGAAGCCCTCAGATGAGGCAGGCACAATCAATCCAATTCTGACAGCTGCGTAAGGGTTATTCTAATCCATATTCATTCACTAGTTTGTAAATAAATATAAATATTACAAAACACCATGGACTGGATCCAGATTTAGTCGTATCTTTTGCTTCCAATCCTCAACATCTAGGACAAAGCCATTGATCTAATCCTAAATCTCCAGTTCTAATCTTAAATCTCCAGTTCCCTCGTTCCCAAAAGCCTTAACTCTGGGTAAGTGTTGGAGTTCTTCCCATTTGGAAGATTGGGGCGTCAAATTGTAACAACTTCATATACTATCATACTGCAAGAAGGGGCCACCAGGCACCCTTCAGCTCTTGTTGGACTACAACCTCCATTATCCCAGACCATTGGCCATGTTGGCAGAGGCTGATAGTAGTTGTAGTCCAAAACCACCTGGAGGGCACCAGGTTACCTGCTTCTGTCAGACAGCTTGAAAAGTGTAGACCCAAATGGTTAACAGTTTGGAGCAACTTCTGTGGAAGGGAAACCGAAAACACCTGGATCTGGCAGATGTGCTAGAGCAGTCCTCCAGATGATGTTTTCCACCACAGTGCCAGGAGTTGCAGTCTGACACATCTGAATGCACAAGGTTGGGGAAGGCTGCAAAGCGGATTATGAAATGAAACATGAGGAAGAGGAAGCAGACAGGTTGTTTCTTCTTCCTCCCTTATATTACCCAAGAAAACAGATCGCCAGTAGATTCAGGACAGACAAATGGAAGTACGTCTTCACATAATATAGAATTAGGGTGCAATACTAAGGCTAGTCTAGATAGGACCTTAGGGTGGCTATGTGTCCTACTTTATAGAGAGAAATCCTCTATTTGAAGGCATCCTCTATTTGAAGGGCTGCCCACTTCAAGTCTGGTTTAACACTAACGAACCAGAAGTATGGGGCACCAGCAGAGGTCTTAAAGTTACCCATCAACTTGGACAGCAGACTGAGCAGGAACACAGGTTGTGGTCTTTCCTATTGCTGTGAGATGTATTGTATTTCTATTTAAATTATAGTAATTATTGCTACATTTGCATCTACACCAGATGCTTAAGTGGTCACCCTGTATGGCCTGATCCAGAAGTGTGTTTTGTATGTTCTTATGATGAAGGGTTGACTGTATAAAATGCAGATGTTATTTCCAGATACGTCCCATGCAAAAATTACCCAGTTTGCAATTCCATTAGGGGAAGCCTAGTAAGAAATGCTGTACCTCAGGGGTGTAGACTTCTCGATTTTCTGGAGGGGGGGATGGGGCTAAACCTGGGAAAGGGGGGTAGGCTTATTTGTTTACATTCATGTATATATTTCTATTTATATTTCTGGAAACCACCCTTCATCAATGGATCCTAGAGTGTTTAAAGCTACATTTTAAAATAACCATTACTCAACAAAAATATTACATTTTAATTATAATATTATGATAGTTTACACACTACCCCACCATCCATAGTTCTATACAATCTACCATTCAGGTTGATGCCCAAGATAAAAACTCTTTTTATGAATTAAAACAAATTTATTATAGCTAACCAGAGGGAGCATTGAAGGGTAGATAACTAAACAAAGCAGCAAGGAGAAGAAATACATTCAGGATATGCATTGTTGCCAGCTAGGCTGTGAGCATTGCTTTCCCCAATTTTAACAATTGCTAATGTTTCCCCAACAACCTGCATGCCCATCCTTCTCTAAACTACAATACATCCAGTGTGCTAACTTTTGAAAATTGACTACTGAATTCAGACTCAGCAGAGGTATGGGTTACATAACAGGGTTATTTATATGTAGCTCCTTAGCAGATTCGAAAAATGCAGGCTTGCAGCAACATAGTTTCAACCTGTACATTAAAATCATTGGGAGGGGCCCTGTTTCACATGCCATCTATAATTGAAATACAATTTTAATCTACAAAAGAGAGGGGCTTTTCTCTGGTGCCACCCCAACTTTGGAGTACCCTCCAGTGAAAAGTATGCCTTGAGCCAATGTTTTCAGTCTTTCCCTGCCTCCTGAGTTTCACAAGGCACTGTCCACAATTTCTCAGATGTTCTCTACAATTGTGAGGGCTAGATGTTTATTCCTGTTTGCATTGTACGTATCCGAATTGCCTGAAGAAATGTGTACATTGACTTGAATGTGCATAAAAATGTTCGCAAATCGTATCCGTATGGAAACTTTGTGCATTGCCTGCTTAATATCGATCATCATGGACATGATTCCCTGTTCATGCCATCCATCTGAGCACATTCTCCATGCCATCATGTGCACAAACACTGAGATTTATGCACATTTTTAATTGAAAGGTGAGATTGTGCTTGTTTGTTTAAATATAATAAATATCCACACACACAAAATGACCAACTTTTCCAAGATGAGCCTGCCCCTATATTGAAATCAATGTCAGGGTTCATTCTTCAGGTACCACTGCCTTCTGAGGTCAGGTGGATGGTAAACAGAGTACAGGGCCATTTTGGTGGTGACAACGCTCCTGGCACCTGGCAAAATCCTTTTTAATTATCCAGGAATTCTAATGCCATCTGAATAAGATTTTTTTAAAAAATCCTGCTTGTGTTAGCTTTAGCTATTTTGACCTGTTTTTATCTGATGTAATTTTGGGTCTGTGGGTGTATTTTTTGGTTTTCAATTTTTTTATTTTATTTCTTTGATTGTTTTATAATTATTTGTAAGACACCCTGGGAGAAGAAATACCAACAAGTGCAGTATAATGGTTTAAAAATGAATTAAGGGATTAAGGGAGAACCAGTATGGTGTAGTGGCTGGAGTGTTGGACTAGGAGTCAGGAGATCCGGTTCTAGTCCATACTCAGCCATGGAAGCTCACTGGGTGACTTTGGACCAGACTCTCAGCCCATCCTACCCCACATGGTTGTTGTTGTGAGGTTAAAATGGAGAGGAGGAGAATTATGTATGCCACCTTGTGTTCCTTGGAGGGGGAAAAACCAGGATATAAATGCAATAAATAAATAAATGAATGTAAACCATCCAGAGAGCTTCAGCTATTGGGTGGTATAGAATTGAGATGGAATAAGTAAGTGCTTCACTTGTATAGTGCAAAGGTGGATATATTCACCCATCATACATGTCTCTTTCCAAAAATGGTATTTTCAGCTGTGTTGTTGAACTTTAAGGAGTGCCAAGGGGAAAGTGCCTTCAGCTGATGTGCAGATTGGATCACCAGAATGCTCTTCTCCACTGTGTGTGTGAGTGAGCTGCTGTATACCATCTGCATGCTACATAAGGATGTTCGAATGAGCTGTTCAGGTCTCCTGTGCAGTTAATCCGTGGATTACAAGCCCTTTATAGCACGATTCATATTACATAACTGGCCACCAAGGCCTGCAGAGTCAAACTATTGTCTGGTTTTGCACACTGGAAAACGGGGCTGTTCTCAACACTGAGCTTCTTTTTCTTTGCTTTTTTAAAACAACTTTATTGTTCTTTAGTTCTGGTTACATAAGTCAAATAATAAGTCATACATTACATTCAATTCCAATTTCCGCCTGCTTTTAATATTGATATTCATTAACTGGCCTAATACACTTCGTTTCATTATTCCTCACTGAGCTTTTTATGAGCTTGTACACACAAATGTTACCTCAGCCTTCCCTAATCTGGTGGCCGCCAGATGTGTTGGACAGCAACTGCCATAGTTCCTGGCGACCATGACCTTTTCCCAGGCAAAAAGTAGAAAATCTCTCTCTCTTCCTTCTCACATACACTTGTTTCTGTGTGAAGAATGGCCTGACTTTATAATCTGCTCTATTGAGGCAGTAGTTTACATGCTACACAACCCAGAATATTCTAATAGCTGTCATCAGGGGACAACTTTAGCTCTTATACTACTAATGAGTGGGACTGGCCTGAGACATTTTGCTGCTTGAGGCAAAAGGCATCTCCTCACCTCCACGGCCACCCCCATCAAGGTACATAGCACTCAAGGCCATTCAGATTATGAGGCAAAAAAAATCTCACAAGCTTTTCACAAGTAAAAAAAAAAGGAATAATAATAATAATAATAGTAAGAATTTGCTGCCCTTTCAAAAAATCCCAAAATTAGATGTCTGAGGCAGCTACCTCAGAAGGCCTAGCCAACCCATTCCCTCCAGGAGTCAAATAATTTCCTTTATTCTCTGAGGAGTACCAGGCCCTTCTTTTTTGCCTTGTGCCACTGAGGGAAGGAAACACAAATGAATGCCAAGTAAATGAATTAAAGGGAGGGTGTCTTGCGAGGTGTGTCTTTGTGTGTGGGAGAAGTGATGATGTATTACACACACCCCTGGGGGGGGTATTCTGCAGATTCAGATTCTTTATTTCGGTCTCAGCCCAGCACATGGGGGTTTCTGCTGTACCATTTGTTCCAACTGAACCACCACCGCAACTGGAGGAAAAACAACAGAGGGAAATGTCATCTTTCACAAAACCCAGGCGTCAGGGCAGAGAGGACTCATAGGACACTTTTCCTACATTTTTGCAAGCCACCCAAACCCATTAATAACATTGCAGAGCATCTAACTGCCTCCAGTCCCCTTTAAGCCTTCTAGCTCAAAACTGCCTCCCTACTTTCTTTGGGGGGGGGAAAAAAAGAAAGAAAATCCTTGTGCCTTGGACAAAAACACATGAAACTGGAGGATGAGAAAGAAATCCAAACAATTCAGAAGCGTCCACCTTCAATACCCTTTCCCAAATCCAGCCACACATTGTTCTGTGATCCAGGGGACTTACACCCAGGAAAACAGCACAGGATGTTTAAGGATGTTTCTACATTAAGGCGGGGGGGGGGGGGACTGCATTTTTACCGGGGTTTCTTCTTTTGAAGTTTTTCCGCATTTACGAGTGACTCCTTGTCGGGGTTCCGCACCTCGATGTTCAGAGTTCCACCTTCCTGGCTGGACACTCTGATTCTGCTCTTTAAAGATATCCTGCCTCTTTAAGAGCAACCTTGTTCCTTTCCTGGGACCCAAGCTTTCACCTGTCTCTTTTCCTCTTTTCAGTAGCGTGGGGGTTCGAGCTGTAGGCGGGTGTGAAAAGGAATCTCCAACAACACACGTTTTAAATAAAAACTCTTTATTATTCTTGGCATAGTAAGGCACACTTTGCTTAAGATATTTACACACATAGAACTGAAGTTACAAAGGCAAGAAAACAAATAGACAGAAGTAAAAACGCAAGTCCATCTCTTGACTAACTACTCCTGATATTTACTCCTAAAGTATCTTTGGGAATGGTTCTTACCTCCATTCCTAAAGAAAACAATCTCTCCTCTCTCTGTCGGCCACACCCTTCTCCTAGTTTTTTTACTCATAATCGCTGTTCTCCCGCTTCACCCCTCCTTTTCCTAATCACCCTGGCTAGCTCTTGGTTAGGGTGATTGGCCATCCTTTTGTGTTTTGCTCTACACTTGTCCTGAGCTGTAGACCGATCAGAAAGCCATTACCGGAGCATTAGAGAAATTACCATTTTAGCCCTGGGGTGATTCACTCCTATTGTTTTTTCCTAATCACTCTACTTCACAACTGTTAACTCTTTACATACAGTGAAACCTTCACACTCCTTTAGACAGCAACCACGTAATTTTGAATTGAAAACTTCTCCTTGCCGCAATGTTCTTATGTTCAATGAAACACCGCCATCTAGTGGAAGAATTATAGTGCTATGCCGCATTATACACGGGAGACATTGCGCAATAATTTTAAATAGTGCATTAGCTCCTATTTTTAAAAAAGTGAGATTACTGGGGGGAAGTGCAAGAGATGTCCTGGACCCTCAAACTTCCGAAAGTGGCCAATCATGAATGTGCAATAAATTGCTCGTGAAGAAAAGCTCTCAGTCCTAAAGATCCATTTCTGACTTCCCTGAACCCCAGTGGAGGTCCCCCCCCACACACAGACACACATTGTAAGTTTTTCAAGCTCCCCATAGATGAACCTTTTCTGATACAAGGTACCTCAAATCCAGCACTACCCACCATTTTGAATCAGCCCCACATCTCCATGGCTCCTGGGAGGGACCTGACTAGGCGGCAGCTAGTATTCTCTTTGACTGAAGTGCGCTAGCTTGCTGGGGGCTGCTGCTCTCCAATCAAAGAGAAGGGCAGGTGCTGGCCCCGCTCAGTGCCAGCCATGGAGCACCTGGCTAGAAACTGGCTTTCACTTGAATTGAAACACAGCTGGGCACAATCGAAGAGAAATCCAGCTTCCATTCGGTACTTCCCAAATGGTACCCACCTTTCTCTTAAGAACATAAGGAGTGCCATACTGGATCAGACCAAGGGTCCATCTAGTCCAGCACTCTGTTCACACAGTGGCCAACCAGCTGTCGACCAAGGACTTACAAGCAGGATATGGTGCAACAGCACCCTCCCGCCCATTTCCCCCATCAACTGGTGTATATAGGCTTACTGCCTCTGATACTGGAGGCAGCACATAGCCATTACTACTAGGAACCATTGATAGCCTTCTCCAGGAATTTATCAACCTCCCACCTTTTAAAGCCATTCAAATTGGTGGCCCTCACTACCTCTTTTGGAAATGAATTCCATAGGTTAATTATGCACTGTGTGAAGAAGTACTTACTTTTATTGTCCTGAATCTCCCACCAATCAGCTTCATGAGATGACCCCAGGTTCTAGTATTACAGGAGAGGGAGAAAAATGTCTCCCTATCCACATTCTCCACACCATACATAATTTTGTACAACTCTCTAGCACGTCTCCCCTTAGTCTCCTTTTTTCCAAGCTAAATAATCCCGACTGTTGTAACCTTCCCACATAGGGGAGATGCCCCAGACCCTTCATCATTGTAGCTGCTCATTTCTGCACTTTTTCCAGCTCTGTAATATCTTTTTTCAGGTATTGTGACCAGAACTGTACACAGTATTTCAAGAGTGGTTGCACCATAGATTTGTATAAAGGCAATATGATACTGGCAGTTTTATTCTCAACTCTTGGATTGAAAGATGCTGGGTAGGCAGGCGGAGGGGCAGCAGTGGTGTGCAGACGGAGGTAGGCTCTCTCTACACTGTCCTCCCTATCCTAGGCTGACCAGGTGGCTCGGGATTTCCCGGTCCTAACCGGGAATCCAGAGGCCAACTGGGCCAACCGGGGGAAAACCGGGGTGGCGGGGGGTCATGCGGCGGTGGCAGCGAGACCCGGAGGCGGTGGAGGAGCTCGGGAAGCGGACGCCGCTGCAGGTAAGCACAAAGGGGGGCTCTTACCTGCTGGGGCGGCCGCTTCCCGGGCTCCTCCGCCGCCTTTGCCACCGCTGCCGGGCTCGTAAGGCCAGAGGCCGCGCGGAACAGGCGGGAGAGGGCCGGATCCGGAAGTGACGTAACCGGCCCTCTCCCGCCTCTTCCGCGCAGCCTCTGGCCTCCTTGGGGCTCAGTCGCGATGGCGATGAGCCCTGAGGAGCCCGGACGCCCACGCCCGCCTCTTCTGCACGGGCATCCGGGCTCCTCGAGGCTCGTCGCCATTGCGACGAGCCCCAGAAAGGCCAGAGGCCGCGCGGAAGAGACGGGAGAGGGCCGGTTACGTCACTTCCGGATCCGGCCCTCTCCCGCCTCTTCCGCACGGGCGGCGACGGAGGACCCCGCGCGGCTGCGCGGGCGGCAGCGGAGGACCCCGCGCGGCCGCGCGGGCAACGGAGGACCCGGCGCAGCCGCGCGGGCAGCGACAGAGGACCCCGCGCGGCCGCGCGGGCGACGGAGGAACCCAGCGGTAGGTCCAGGCTGGGTTTTTTTTTGGGGGGGGGTGGCTTGGTGGGGGGGTTGTTTTGGGTGGGGGGGCGGGGGGGACCGGGATTTTGACTTTTAAAATCTGGTCAGCCTACCCTATCCTCTGCCTGATTCCCAAGGTATCCCATTTCCACAACCTGGAAATGAGTTGCCCTGGGACTAGAGAGCAGAAGGGAAGAATGATTCCTAATCCAACACTCTAACCACTTCACCACATGGACACTACACCACACTGGTTCCCTCTCTTCTCAGCCTTGTGTGGCAAAGTTGTGCTTTTCTAGGGACAGGGGTGTGTGCAATCACCTACCCCCCTCCTCCTTTCTCTTATCACACGTGATTAGGGGCATCTCTATTTCTGGATATTATGAGCTATAAATAATAAGTTCAAAACAAGTCCTGTTCTTGCATTTAAATGTGAATATGCTTAATATAACCAAAAGCTGTTCAACCTTGCTGGGAATCTTGCCCCCAACCTACTGAAATCTCTTTTCCCCACCACCGACAATGAAACCTCAAACCTCTGAGGAAGGGAGAGGTTCTCTCACTTCCTTGCTTACCTCCCTCAGGACTTCCTGGCTCACTGTGGAGCCATTAAATGGTGGGCGGCATAGAGCTGTGAAACAGAGCACTCTGGGAGTGTCTTGATTCACCAGTGTTCAAATTACAGCCAAAGGGGACTTGGCCCAGTTACTTCTTGTGGTGTCGTGTCCCCCTTAGCTTCTCTTCTCAAAATGCTAGGAGGGGAGATGTGGCTAAAACTGGGGGGAGTTGAGGTGGGGCTTGGGGAATTAATTAAACCCTGGTATTTCTTTTGGGGGATGGGGAGTTTAGGGCCAACACTTTAAATGTGTGTCTAGCAGCTATGCCATTTCTTTTTCTGTCTAATTATATTATTATTATTATTATTATTATTATTATTATTATTATTATTATTTTATTGCATTTTTATACCGCCCAATAGCCGAAGCTCTCTGGGCAGTTCACAAAAATTTAAACCATAACAATTATTCAAAATATAAAACAACAGTATAAAAACATAGTATATAAGAACACAAGCAGGATAAAATCAAGCAGCAATATAGGTTTAAAATACAAATTTAAACCAGTAAAGTTAAAAATTAGACTAATAAGCTGTTAAAATATTGAGAAAATAAAAAGGTCTTCATCTGGCGTCTAAAAGAGTATAATGTAGGTACCAGGTGAACCTCTGGTATGCAATGGATTGTACTCTAACCATGTGTCTAAGAACTAACTCTAGAGTTAAGTGCAGAGCTCCCAATCTGGATCATCTGCCTTACCCTTCAGGATGGGTTCAGTATTAAAGCACCTGACAGGAAGCCAGCTGTGCAGAGATGTTCTTGACTTTACACCTTCAAATCCAGAAAGCCAGTGTGTATTGGATTTTTGGAATGGACATGCGTGGGTTCAAATATCCACTTAGCCAAGCAAGTCGCCCAGTGGCTTTGGTTAAGTCATGATGTCCTGACACAACCATTCACTTCGAAGAGAGAAGGTCTTGAGGATGCCACTAGAGAGGAAGCTAAACCCTGAGAGTTAAACCTGTTCCTACCTACATACCTGCAGTCTGGATTCTCTCTTGGTTATCCTAAAGCAGGGATGGGGAACCTCAGGCACAGGACCCATTCCATCCCTCCTGGTGTCCCAGAGGGTGTCTCTATAGCCTATTTAGCCCATAATGGCTGTGCAGTGGTGCTGCGTTTCTTATATGATGCAGCCGCCAACTCACAGCCACTACCTCCAAAATTGCGCTTTTCCCCAGTATCCTTTTACCACAGTTTTTTTAGTTGCCGCAAAGTCATCACGTTGTTTTCCAGTCTTGTCACCGGTGGCCTCGATTTGGGTTACGTCAGTGGGCATTGCTAGGGGCAGATGCACGTCCAAGGTAAGCATGGAAAGACAGAGCAGGGGGCGAGCTTGACGAGCTGAATGGCGACTGGCACTGCGGTTTTTCTGGCCGGATAGCCTGCGCTCCCTCCTTCCATTTGAATTTATCATTCTCGCCTCGCAGCAGCAATGCTGTGGGGTTTTGAGGAAACCAAGCTACAAAGCTGCATCGTATAGACACCCCCAGTCCCCAAATGGCCACAACCCCTTTCCCCCAGACACTGATCGTTTCAAAGTTTGCTGGCTTTTGTGCAGTTTTCCCCTTTTCTCAAATTTTAAAATGCTTCTCCTCTTACTGGCAGTAAGAGCTTTAGGGCACAATCTTATTTGGATGGCCATAAGCCTCCAAATGCTCAGAGGCTTTGCTCCCATCCAATGCAGAGCAAGAGGAGCGGCGGAGGCTATTTTGTCTAGATGGGCTTTTTTTGCTGGGGCTCTGCAGAGTAGGAGGGGAGGAGGCTGGGGGCTTCGGGTTATGGCGTCAGCCGGCCTGCCCAGTTGCCTCCCTGCCCACCAACAAGCCCCCTTTCCCTCCTTACAAGGTTGCCTTTGCAACCTTAGAGAGGCAGCTGGCATGGTTTTCTCCGTGCCGACTGTGTGGGGGAGGAGAAGGGGAGCACAAATCCCTGGCTTTGAGGTCAGAGCAGTGTTTCCAACATCACACCAGGAATCCAAACTATCCTATGCCTCCCCAGACTCTGGGGCTCATCAGACGATCGTTTTATAGCACGCACGTTACTAGAGACTCGCGTTTTTTCATGGGCCCTTTTGTCGACACCTCTCATGCATCTCCCGCTCCTTCTGGCCTTTTTTCTGTTATAAAATAAGACAGGGAAAAAATCTGGGCTATAGCGAAACGTGCCATTTCCTGCTGTGTGCAGGAGAAGCAATGCGATTAAAAAAAAATGCTCACTGAAGGGGCCACATGGTCGATGCTTGCTTTCTCTTTCTTCCCGTGTGAAGAAAGAGGAAGCTGTTTGTCCTTATTGTGGGACAGCAGTAGGAAGCAAAGCTGCAGTAGGGGAACACGATTTCCCCCGTCTGATGATGCTCTCTGTCTAGGGGCCATAGGATTGCTCCCTTAAAAGTCCAATATACTGATACCTTTTTTGTATTTTTGGAGTCTGCCCTTTTGCCTTTGACCGTGCCCACAACTGGAGTGCAGCCTCTGAGAGCATTTCTGAATGTGAGTGTCGTCCTTGTTTTTATTTATTTATTTAATTTTTATCCTCTTTTTTTTCATCCAAGGAACCCTGGGTGGCGTACATAATCATTCTCCCCATTTTATCCTCACAACAATAACAACCATGTGAGGTAGGGTTAGCAGACAGCCTGTGACTGGCCCAAAGTCATCCAGTGAGCATCCATGGCTGAGTGGGGACTAGAACCTGGATCTCTTGACCCCCAGCCTATTGTGATGTCACGAACATTGCTGCAGACCTCCTCAAAATAATTTCCAGCATGTGAAAAAAATGTATAACATATTTGTTTTTGAATATCTAAGAAACGTATTATAATATAAATGCTCATCCCACTCTGATCCTAAATGGTTTAGTATTATTTTAAGACTTCTGGATTCGCTTTTCCTGAGAAAAATACCATCAACACTTCCGGTTGTCCTTATATATTTTATTGACAGTGTACATATGTTGATATATTTATATATAGTGCCTTACAATACTGACTGCTAGGTTTATTTTAAATATAAATCTTTAGTTCATATTAACTATTGGGTTTTTCCCCTCCTTTTCACAATAAAAATAATCAAAGGTCATGCCAATATTATGTAACAAATTATCACGTTTGTTTGTTTTTTAATGACATCCAGATCTGTACAAAGAACCCCATATCACAAAAGCATTCACAGTGCATAAGGTCACAGTCATTGAAAAAATAAATAACATGATAAATAGATCTGTGTAATTTACAGTTTACAAAGTTGTCATTTTCCATTCTCCAAGCAGCACTAGAAAAAGTGTCTCATAGTTTTTCAGAAGAGGTACCACAACCACCACACCCCATTGTGGGATGCATACACTGCATACATCCGCTAAGTGCGGAACGGGGGGGGGGGGGAATCTGTGTGGATCAGCAGTTAGTTCTGTGCTCAGAAATGTCCCTGAATTAACTCACCCAACAAAGGGAAAATTTTGCCAGAGAGTTTTAGCCACTGGGAACAAAACTGCTGCTTTCAGAAGAATTATATGTCTGTTGTTGTTTTTTGTTTTACATATGGTTGATGAATAAAGGCCATAATCTTGTTGCAATGGGAAAAAAGTCTCCTAGACCGTGCCTATCCAATTATGTCAGTTTCTGATGTTTTCAGATTTCACCACAATTCACGGTCACCAAAAATCAAAAGCTATACACCTTTCAAGCATATTGAGTCAACGGACTATAAGAGATCTACATTCTTTCTGCAGCAATAAGAACAAACAAACAGCCATTGTCTTCAAGGGACAAGGAAACTGACAGTAGCTCTCCATTACAATCAACTTTCCTTCAAGAAAGTGCTTTGAATTTCAGGACAGCAGTGTGAAGAACATGCCATAGACAACAAATAAAAACACGGTAGTGCACATAAAAATATCGTTTGTAACATCAATAACCCAGCAGCCTTGCTGACTTCAGTGATAAATTAGCTCTCACTCATCGATGCTTTAAGGATGGGCAGAGGTAGTTCTCCAGATGTTTTGGACTGCCAGCATGACCAATGGTCAGGAATGCTGGGAGTTGAACATTTGGAGAACTACTTTCTGCCCTTCCCTGCTTTAAGGCAGTGGTTTTCAAACTGTGGGGCAAGAAACCTTGGGCTCCTCAGAAACATATCAAGGGTTTCTCAGTGAGACGATCAGAAATGGTGAACAAGTTTCCTCGAAAGCAAGTTTCCAATCTTCTTTTTCTTCAATGTGCAGCTACAGGACAATGTTCTAAGTCAGACGTTCTCAGACTGTGGTCTGCAACCTCCATTCTGGTGGTTCATAGAAAGGTTCCGTATAGTGCCATATGGAAAGGGGGACAGGGCTTCTGCATCTTTAACAGTTGTATTGAAAAGGGAATTTTGGCAGGTGTCATTAGTATACATGCAGCATCTGGTGAAATTCCCCCTTCATCACAACAGTTAAAGCTGCAGGAGCCCTGCCCTTTTTGTATATGGTAATATTAGGCAGGACTCCTGCAGCTTTAACTGTTGTGATGAAGAGGGAATTTCACCAGGTGCTGCATGCATACAAATGACATCTGCTGAAATTCCCTTTTCAGTTCAACTGAAGCCCTTTCCCCCTTTTCATATGGTCACCCTAGTTCCATATTAACAGTCAACAATATCTGTACTTGGTCCTGAGGTCTCAGCAGATGGGTTTCTTCCCCTGACAACAGAGCTGGAGGCCATTTTGACCAGAGCCAGATTCCCAAACAAGTTAAGAAGACTCTGGCCTATGGGCTTGATTTTCATAATATGGTGCTTATGCCTTCAATTTTTTCTCTTAAAATTTATCTGTTAAAGAGGGGTGTCTCAGCAGGCTTTAGGCCCTATAATTTTCATAATATAGCACTAATTTTGATGATGGCTCCAAAGAAAACAACATTAAAAATTAGTCATGTGTGTGCTTTAATTTGTAGATTTTTTTTAAAGGTTATTAAGAATTCTGCCAAGACTTCAACTATTTTCAAGTGGTCCACATACACAAACATTTTGATAACTGCTGTTCTAGGGCACACTTTTAGTTCAATGACAGCCAACCTGATCAATGCCCTCTATGCATTTTACAACACCCTCCCCCCTGACAATGTGACGGGATTCCTTGCTAGAATTGTTAATATGGTAAAGAGCATGAAGTCTGAAAACCACTGCTTTGAGGGGAATGGACTTTCAAGATGCAGGGAAGGTGATAACAGAGTTTACATGTATCTAAACTCTAACAGTCTTTTTAGGGAGGGTTGGAAACCTAAAATTGAGCTGCATATGCTACCACTTCTGGATCAGGAATTTCTTGATTTGTTCCATTTAAATGGCACAAATAGCAAAGCTGCAAATCACTTCTGATCATTTCTAAACACTGGATTGGATCCATCCTTAGTCATACGTAGTCCCATTGAAACCAGTGGGATTTAAGCTACTCATGATTAACTATGGACCCAATTCATTATGTTTATCAAAAGCTAGTTTGCGTAAACGCATACATACTAAGGACAATCATGCCGTTAGAATGATTTGAATATCAAGCAGGAAAGGGAGCTTTCTACTATACAATTTTTGGTCTTAAGGTGCTGCAAAAGTCTTTGGTTTTATATGGGTACAAACATTATTCACCATTTGCTTTAAAACAACCTTGGATTTGACTTTTTCTTTCCTGCAATAGCGTGAATGCTTGGGCAGGGTTTATAAGTAACAAAGTCAAAGCTCTGTGGAAATAACCTAATCTTTAATATTGATATACCATTTCAACCACTCAGGGAAGAATCATTTGATGGAAAATGACAGAAAATTGAAAGATGCAGAGGGGAACCATGGTGCCAATTTCTACATTCGCAATGGAATATGGTAAGATAAATGCAACTTTCTGTACAATTCTCAGTATAAAAATCTAAGAAAACAAATGGGAAGCCTTTCCTTGTGTCTTTTGTTTTAAAGTTGACTAAACAGCAACGAATTAAAATCCATTCTTGAGAAACTAGCTACCTATTTTGTTACAACTGCAGTGGATGTAAGAAATCATATAAAAAGAAAAATAAACTTGGCACAATGATGACGAGTGAGCAAGAAACAAAAGAAAACACTGAGCAACATGGGCAGGCAGTCTCCCAGGCTGATTCACAACCCAAGACCAGAGTTTGGATTATCACACAGTCATAAAAATCAACACAACACTATCTCTTACACACTGATCTTTTTTAAAAAAAATCAAAAAATCAACACAAACCCAAAACTTGGTCCTGCAGTATCAGTTCAGTTAGTGGAGCTTGGTTCCTCTGCAGATTCAGAGCTACTACAAAAACCTAAAGCAAAAAACTAATAATCCAATAAGATTCTGCTCTGCTCTGCTCTTTTGAGAGGGATGCAAAAGGGTGGAAAGAGACCATAATGTGTTTTTTAAAAAAAGGAGAGTTGAAAGTTGAGGGAGTGGCATTATGTCCCCAGCCAGGGCCACCCAGAAGAATGGAATTGGGTGGGGGGGGTGGGGGGGGGGTCGTCACACACACAGAGATGCGCGCACACACATACAAAATGCTTATCGGGAGGGCATTATGTGAGGGCCCAGGGCAAATTGCCCCTGCCTCTGGGCAGGCCTATCCCAAGCATATATGCACCTGTTTCCTCCTCTACTTTCACTTCTGATCAAATTGCTTTATCACTATTATATGTGTTAGCTGCCTTGAGGCTATAATGAAAGGAAGGGTATGTCAGATACAACATTTCTGGACAGGGATAACCTAGCTACAGGACTTCATATTCTGGTAAATTCCCAATTGGATTACTTTAATGTACTGTATGTGGGGCTGCCCTGGAAGATGATGTAGAAGTTTCAACTAGCATAGAATGTGGCGGCCAGAATTATAACTGGCATAGCCAGGCAGAATCATATTACATTAATTCTGAAGAAGCTGTACTGACTGCCTGTTTATATCCAAGACCAATTTTAAGTGCTGGTGTTGACCTTTAAAACCCTACATGGCTTAAGACCCAAATATCTACAGTTGTGCCTCTCCCTATATCAGCCTGCCTGTGCTTTACAATTGTCAAAAGTGGCTCTTCTCAAAGAGCCCTCTGTTGTTGTGGCATCCCGATTTTGGATTATATTCTGACAATGTAGTTTTATTGCTTTCTTGTATTATGTTTGATTTTTTAAAAATCAAATTCTTGTATACCACCCTGGTAGCTGCAAGGACAAAGGGAAGTTTAGAAATATTGCAATAAATAAATAGGATTATGATGTGAAAGGTTTAGGATGATGCAGAGTCTTGTAAATGTGTCTTAATTTCATTTACAATGGAGTGCAGTGAAGGTAACCCTCATTATCTAAGAAATGGCAAGGGCAGATATATTAATTTGCTAGTGCAGTGGCTCTTCAGTTTGGTCTATAAGGGTGCAATCCTATTGGATCCATGTAAGCCTCCAGGTTTGGAGAATTACGAATATCCAATGCAGAGAGGGAGGTGTGACACGTTTAAACTAGATGGGTGTTTTGCCTGTCTAGCAGAGGCTTTGAGCAGGAGGAGGGAAGGAGGCTGGACTCGTAACTCCATGTCCCCAGTCTCCTACCCTCCCCGGGAATGCCCCCTTTTGCCCCTAGAGCTAGCATTTGCAAGCTCATAGCAGCAGCCAAGGGCACAAGAGAGGAAGCAGGAATATGGTTCCCTGGCTCCAAACTCATAGCACTGTCTCTGAGCTTGAATCTAGGAAACCAAAATATCTTGTGTCCTCCAGGCACTCTAAGGGGACATAGGATTGCTCCCTAAGCCACCTTAAAAGCAAAATATATTGGTTTACTGGTTTGTGAATCAGCCTTTTGAGTCCTCTATGCCTTATGTCAAATGTCATGAACATGCATGGTGTACATTCCCAATTAAAGCAATTTTTCATGTTTAATCCAGTGGCCACTTTGGTATCATAACAGAAAGCTTTATCTCTCGTCCACTTCAGGAGCCATACAACACACCTGCCTACGCTGTCAATCTTACTCAAGACTCATTCAGCTTTCCCTAATAATCACAACTGTTTACGTACATGGGTCTAGTGGATGTGAAGCAAATTCTTAGCAGTTTGTACGGGAAGGTGCACATAAATTCCTGGTGTTAAATTTTATTGTAAAAGAAGAAAAGAAAAAGAAGTCAAAACGGACTGCACTTTCTTTTCAGTCCAATATGTTTCAAGAGCAAACATAAGGCACAAGCTGGCGATCAACTTGGAGATACTTGGCAAAATATTGCAAAAATATAGCAGTTTATGGGACAAGTATGGGAATGAGTCAAATGCCAAGGGTCCCGTTCCCCCGGCTACAAGAAGCTAATTTTGTCTGCATGGCTTGGGTGCTATGATCTTTTGCATATGGATCAAACGTACTATGGGAATCTTCAATATAACTTTCTATAAGTGATTGTTCATCATTGCCCTCATATCAAGCGTATTCATTTTTGGGTAATTTATAAAGGGGTGTGTGTGTGTGTGTGTGTGTGTCTGCACACACACACATATAATGTACAGCACATTTTAGAATGGGGGGGGGGGGGAGAGAGAAACACCGGAAAAGCCAAGAAACCTCCAAATGAGCAGTGGTTAAGGGAAGTGGGCAGGGCCTGGGAAAGTGCCAGGGTGGGGAGATCCCAGACTGAGACCTCAGGAGGGGCACATTTTAGGCCAGAGCTGAGGTTCTCCATCCCTGTCTTTAGGGATAATGGACTCTCTCTCTCATCCCCTAGAGGTCTTCAACCAGAAGCTGAACTGCCATCTCTTGGGTTATGCTTTAGGTCTGGATTCCCTGCACCAAGCAGGGGGTTGAAGTAGATGGCCCACGAGATGCCCAACAACTCTATGTTTCTATTATAAACAATACCAAATGGAATAGTCTTTTATCAGACTGTATTGGTATGTGTCAAAACGTAACCAGCAATATAACTAACCTAGGAGCACTTCAGGATGCGAGGGGCTGTGGGTTTTTGGAATCCAAGTCTAGACTCCTTTGAAGTGCAGGCAATTGTCTTTCTACTTTGCCATGAGAATGATGAAAGAACGAGATTTGTGTCTGGAGTTTTTGGTCTGTTTGCTTGTTATTAGTCCCTGAAGCAAAAGAAGAGGGAGAAGGAGATGGAAATTCTGATACACACCCACACAGCTTTCCTTCTTCTCTGAGATGATTAGAGAGTCATACAATGCTTCTTCCTGTATCCTGTGTCTTTGGCTAGACCTGCTTGATGCCACTTTGGACTTCAAGTCCCATCAGCCGCAGCCGGGATGGCCAACAGACAGGAATGCTGGGAGTTGTAGTCTAAAAAATATCTGGAAGGCACCAGGTTGAGGAAGGCTGGCTTAGACTACAGCATTCCCAAATCATGAGGAAAGTGCTTTTGAAATCCCCTCTGGATTATCATCTCTGATGCCATAATGCAAAGACACCTGTACACTACAAGGTTGTGTCACTCATCATATCTACCTAACAAATAAGCAAACCCTCCTTATCCTATTTGCATTATCCACCAGCCTTATGATAGACTAATCCACTCAAAGAAAGGAACAGAGATTTAACAATCTCACCTGAAAAGCTTTTGCACTAAGGCCCCAACATGAGCATTCAAACCCCATGGTCAGCTTGTCCCTTTGGTCTAGCATAGGAACAACATCCCAGCCAATCGACACTACTCCCATGATGCTGTTCTACTTCCTATTTGCCATGGTGGTATTGGCATTTGGCCTGGAGGTGGGAGGCCAACAAGCCATCTTAAGCCACCTGCAAGGGGCTGAGCATTGGCTCCAGGGCACTTAATCTCTAAGCCCCCAGTCCCCCAATGTGCCCAGTATAGGAAGAGGGCAGGAGTTTATTCTGATGCAAATGACTGTACTATGGCAGCTATTTTGTGGCAGCTGATTTGTGGGATTCAGTTGCTAGCTTAGTCAATACTGCTATATGTCACAAAGAACAAAAGAAGATTACGAAGGAGGTTCTCCCTTTGCATAAACTCTGTTCAAAATAAGCAATGAATGCTTCATGCCAATTAACAGCAAAACAATCTTTTTAATTTTTTTTTTTTAAAAAATACATATTTATACTACATTTCCCATTATAATGAATTGCCTGTGTACAAGTTTGATTTGAAAGGGATCAGCAGTTCTGTGCAATTTGAATGAATAATGCATACAGAAGACAGGCTGTGTGGATGTTTGTACAAGCAACACGAAAAGTACCTTTTTGCCTCTCTTCTGCTGCTTGTTTGGATGTGTGACTGGTTCAGATATGCATGCAGATCATTTGATTATTCAACACTTGATGACTTGCAACTGCATGTTGAGCAATTTCACACAGTATATTTTTATGTGTACACCTAACAAAAACCTGTGAATGCCATGGAAACACATTGACCATGTGAATAAGCCATGTGAATGCAAACTCATATCATGCACTCATTAAAGAGCCAGGATCTGCTGAGTGTACACTCTTTAACAAACCCAGGCAAAATTCAGGAAATGTGTGAAACAGCCTCATGTGATCAGATTCCCTTGGGAAGTCTCACATTTGAGGGGAGGTGATAAGACAATTCTATTCTTGATGGCTCATTTACACCCAACGGTGCAGTCATCAGGTGATGAAACATGGATATATGCTGGGGTGACCATATGGAGAGGAGGACAGGGCTCCTGTATCTTTAACAGTTGCATAGAAACAGGAATATCAGCAGGTGTCATTTGTATGCATGCAGCATGCAGAACCTGGTGAAATTCCCTCTTCAGCACAATGGTTAAAGCTGCAGGAGCCCTGCCCTCTTTTGTATCTGGTCATTCCAGCCCTACTAGAGTAAACAGATACAAAAGAGGGCAGGCTCCTGCAGCTTTAACTACTGTGAAGAAGAAGGAATTTCACCAGGTGCTGCCTGCATACAAATAACACTTGTTGAAATTCCCTTTTCTATTCAACTGTTATCAAGAGCCCTGTCCTCCTGGTCAGTTTTTTTGTGTTCGTGAATCCAAATTTTAAGTTGGCCAAGGAAGAAATTAAAGGACTAAATGTGCATTTAAACCTTGGTGCTTCAAATGCTTATTGTCTGTTAATTCTCCATTTTACCACAGAACTCTGCAGGCCCTTTTTTATACACCTTCCCTCCCTCTATGGTCATTGCTAGGCTGGCCATATGAAAAGGAGGACAGGGCTCATGCAACTTTGACAGTTGCAGAGAAAGGGAATTTCAACCGCGTCATTTGTATGCAATTAGTACCTGGTGAAATCCCCTCTTCATCACAACAGTTAAAGTTGCAGGCACTATGCTAGAGTGACCAGATACAAAAGGGGGCAGGGCCCCTGCAGCTTTAACTGTTGTAAGAAGAGGGAATTTCACCAGGTACGAATTGCATACAAATGATGTTAGTTACATGAGCCCTGTCCTCCTTTTCATATGATCAGCCTAGTCATTGCAAACAGGTAACTCTATGGACATTGCGAATTGGACCATATGGGCTATCATTAAGAGTTGACCAAGAGAAGCAATACCCTCTCTTTTAGGGAGAGTAGCAGGGGGGGGACCTTTACATTGGGAAAAATTGATTTGGGATCAATGACATGGCTCATCAGCCGCGGCATTCATGTCATCATCAAAGCTTTGTGGGTGATCGATCAAACAATTTTCAAGTCCCTTATGAAAAGCTTGGCCTGCTTCCTACAGTAGTTTTAGTGTTCTGTTCTTGTGGATGCAATTATTGCGGGAATTCTGCCAAATCGTTGTGCATGCAAAAATATATCCAATGTATATATTTAGCAATGTACGTTAAAAAAAAATTAAAAGCTATGTATAAAGTTAACTTGTGCTTCTGTAGAAACCCTGCATTCATCAGCAATTGCACAATACATTATTTTGGAGTTAAGGAACAGTATTAAAAAGTGCTAATGGTTTTGGCTATTCTGATTAGGATAAATCAAGACTTCAGCTTCCCAGGTGACTGAAAACCACTTCAGACATTATTAGGAAGTATAAGTGACTTGTGCTTCATGTTTTTGGGCTTCTCCGTAAAGGTCTAAAGTGGGGCTTAATGCATTCCTTATACAGAGAGAAGCGTCAGTTTCTAGATGGGCGTGCAGCTCATGGATCTCAACATGCTGGAGATGCATAAGCTCCTGCTCCCAATGTTATATAAGAAGAACAAAAACAAGGGATTAGAGGCATTCAGACTTCCTCCCCTGGCTGTAGCAATGTCCTAAACCATATATAGTTGATATTTTATGGGTCATGTTCTCCTCTCAGTCACATCCATAAAAATCCAAACCTTTTTCATTTGTAATATATACTGTTGAAATATGGAAATCAGATTATGACCCTAAGGGGCAAAAACTCTAACTCAGCTGCCAAATCAGGCTTCAGTGTGCCCTTTGGGCAAGAGACTCTATCCTGCAAACAGTTGAGCCTCTTGGGCATTAAGTATGTAGGCAGTTTGAACCCTTGTTTCCCTCCATATGACTGCATATATGCTTGAAATTAAAGGGGTCTCCATTTTTCCCAATTGATAATGTTTTTTTCAATTGTTCTCAGTTGCTGTACCGGACTGGGGATGGAGTTCTTAAATGTCTAGCCAGTCTTAGTTGATAATGATCTCTGCCAATCTCAGTGGATAATGATCTTCACAGTACTGGCTGGGCAGACCTAGACTTTGGCCAAAAGCGGGTTCAAATGTGTTGTGTAGGAACAAAGGTAAATCTGCACACACCATGCAGTGTTCCATGATTATTTTGATGTGCGTTCAGATCCCCGTTTTTTCAGGTTCTTTTACCATGTCCCTGCTGCTCAGTTTTCCAAAGCATTTGCTCAAACATGAGCCTTCCTTGAGAAAGGAAGGGCTGGAGCATCCAGTGAAGCGATTGCACAACTGTTTTACTGAGCACTCAAGAAACTCAGCACACATTTCAATCCACCTTTGGGATTGTAGATAGGGCCTCATATATATATATTTCTCCACCAAATCCATAGTGCACCTATGAAGACATGGTAGGCATTTGGATTAGACTCACATATTTCAGATGATTACCATCAACACTAGTTTACTGAGTAACCAGTTTTCCGTTTTTCTCTAAAATTAGGTAGTACACTTACTGGCACAACTTTTTGATTTATAAGCTTAATATTCCATATATAGTCATTCTTGATATTAACCATTGTTCCCACTGATTGTAGAGCAATGAGTTGTTATTTTCAAGTATGAATATCCAATTTGCTGTATTTTAGGTTCCATGATTTTTAGACTTACATCATCAGTAGTATAGCATTAACCATTTCCTCCTCTTTCCTGGTGGAATTGTTCTTGTGTCTTTCATATTTTCCTTTTTTTTTAATAATAAAAAAGGTGATAGAGTACTATTGAATACCACCAAAGAGTCTTCAGCATCAGTGAAAGTTCTCTATAAACAGAGCACTTGAAAGGGAGAAGGAAAGTTCTTAGTAGTGCATGTCATAGTAAGTGCATTAGAGTGCATGGTTGAATTGCTTGAAACGAGCAAAGATAAAAATCCTGACCCATTCTCTTTTCCTCTTATTTGGAAACCCATATGCAATAAAAAGGAAGATAAGTGTGTGTGTTTTTACCAGACATCACGTTAAACTTGATATTGGTGATGATCGCCTGCCTAAAAGACAATGAAAACCACTGGGCTTTTTGTAAGTTCTGCATGAGATCCACAGAGCTGCATGATGGATCAGTAATATCCAAAGAGGGAGAAAAAGAAGAAAATGCTTTGGTTGCCTTGAGCTTGCGTGTTATTCAACAAAACATTGCTTTTCTTTCCAAGTACAGGAAAAGTGCTTGTAAGGTGATGAAGCAGGAAAGACACTGAGATTTCGGATAAAAAGCAGGTAGAAATGTAAAACGTTTCCTGTCAGTTGTAGGACAATAGGTCCAGATGACATCCATAGGCAGTGTTTTTCAGTCATCTTCTCGGCACATTGGGAGGTTGACAAAAGTGAAGACATTAAACTCTATCAGTATCGAAAAACACAAGAAGATGGCATAAAGGATGAGCACGTAGATACCCAGTTTCCTGTCAAGTTTCCATTTATTGATGTGGATCCCACCAACCTGTAAGAACACAGTGCATGAGTTAACTAAGACTCATAGGAAGTAAATGCTACAAGCTAAAAATCACCCTTAATTCAAATTTCTGTAATATCACATGGAAACTAATTTCCATGTGTTCTCTTAGCACTTTCCAGTAGCAGATAAGATGCTGTTAGGAGCTTCTGAGCGGGTGTTCTTACTGTCCCATCACTCATGTGATTAATTGATTTAAGAGTTCTTTAACTGGGTGACAAGCTCTAAAAATTAACTTTCCAGAATTGCTATTACGGGAGGCTGACAGCTGGCTTTAGTGTTGCATAAAATGTCAGGGAACACATCACTTGGGATGCTTCATGGAGTTCAATGAAGAAGTGGCATCTAAAATACATGAATTGCTAAGATCTCTGGAGAATCTGCCTCATAGTATCGTGTTAATATTATATAGATATAGCATATTGACCGTGCTAGATACAAAGAATGACGAACACAACAGGAGCATACTTACAGTAAGAGCTACAGACCCCAGGAGAAGCACAACAGAATACACCAGCCCTTTGCTGTTTATCTGAACCTGTAAAAATCAGACGAAAGTAGCTTTAAACTATTTATCATACTAACTAGCAAATTGCTATTTTCTATGTAAGACTGTAAATGTAAAAGTAATTCACAAGATATACTTCCTGATAAATGAGTCAATAGGAAACTGCCTGCTCTTTTGAAGTCAAAGGAAATTTTGCATTGGACTTCAGTGAACAAGGGATAAGTGATCACAAAACATTAGCTCCGTATCAAACCTTGCTTCCATCGCAAAATATTAGCTCTGTATGGGCAGGGAGAGAGAGAGAAGGCCCATGTAGTTACATAAGGACATAAAAAGAGTCATGCTGGATGAAACCAAAGTTGCCTATCTAGTCCAGCATTCCAGTGACTAACCAGATGCCTATGAGAAGCCCAGAACAGGACACAAGCACAATTTAGCACATTGTGTTTCCCAGTACTGCCTGATGTGGAAGATAATATTCGCAGCCATTGATAGCTTTATCATCCATTCACTTATAATGGATTTATAATCCGCCCCGCATATTCAGGTCCTCTGGGAAAAATTTACTCCAATCAGCCAGAACCAGGCTGACGAGTGTTACCCAGAGGACCTTCTCTTCTGCCGCTCCCAGACTGTGGAATGGCTTGCCGGACGAGATTCGTCAACTTAGCAGTCTTCTTGAATTTATGACAGCCGTGAAGACTGATCTCTTCCGGCAGGCCTACTCAGTTGAATTTTAAGATTTTTTAATAATGTATTAGTTTTTATTTGTTTTTAATGTTTTATCTATTTTATGGTCCTTGTATTTATATTCATTGTTGTTCCCTGCTTCGATCTGGAGGGAGAGGCGGGTTAGAAATAAATATTATATTATTATTATTATTATTATTATTATTATTATTATTATTATTTGTCTGATCCTTTTAAAAAGCTGTCTGAGTTAGTTGCCACCACTACATCTTGCAGTAGCAAATTCCATAGTTTAACTATGTTCTGTGTGAAGAACTGTTCCCTTTTATCTGTGCTTAATCTCCCACTATTCAGCTTCATTGGATGACCTTGGTTCTAGCATTATGACAGAGGGAGGAAAAAGCTCTCCCTATCTACCTGTATCATATCCCCTAATCACCATTTTTCTAAGCTAAAGAGACCCAAACATTGTAACCATCCTTCGTAGGGGAATTGCTCCAGACCTTTGATCTTTTCAGTTGCATCTTGATAGGAGAAATGGTTTTATGGAATTCACGTTATGTTGAATTTTCAGAGGGTCAGGCCCACAGTTAATCTGAACACCTAGGGATTTCAATTAAACGGTGCCCAAATAATGGTCTTTTAACTGCATTTGCTTTGGTAATATGAGGTTTGAAGAGAAAACTTTTGTACTTATATACATACAGATGAGCCATAATTAACCACCATAGTCTGCAAGCCCCATGGTACTCCAAGGCCCACGAGGATGTCAAACACGTTGCTGCCGATTGTATTGGACACTGCCATGTCACCTAGGCCTGGGGGGGGGGGGGGGGGGAGAAACATTTCACCATTAAAACCAGCATTTTGATTCATGCAACAGCTCTTTTCACAACAAGCAAGAAGCAAAGAGGACAAGCATTGGCAACCTTTGCAAAGGAAGGCCATGTCTAGAGACAACCAGTTTAATTGAGCAATCCTGCAGATGTCTACTCAGAAGTAGGTCCCATTGAATTGAATGGGGCTTTTTCTCAGATAAGTGGGGATAGGATTGCAGCCTAAGGCTGTAATCCTATGCACACCTACACGTTTTTGTATGCAATGTTTCATAATACGCACAGTTTTAAAAGGAATTTCCCTAATTTTTATATGCCTTTTTATATGCTATTTTCACTAATGCATGCATTTTTGCACACAATTTCCCTGAATGTGCACATTTTTGTACACATTTCTAGATTGGAGAACTGCACTGTGAAATTTGGAAAACTGGAAAAAACAAAGGATAATGTGCTGTGTGGATCACGTATTAGTTCAGGAAGTGTGAATTAGGTCCATTCGTACTGAAATGCAATCCGAACTAATTTCGCCCCCATCACTATTCTAAAATACTACCAGCATATAACAAATATAAGAGACCTGGTTATTAATGTAGAGAGCTAACACAACATTTCCCTGAAACCAATGCATCACGTACCTTGTCTTGCTACTATTAAACTGGCCATGCAGTCTGGTACACTAGTTCCTGCAGCTAGGAAAGTAATGCCCATGATAACATCAGGTATCCCTAGAGTATAACCAATCACTGTAACCTACGCGACAAAGGAAAACACAATAGTTGGAAAACAGTAGGGAACACTCTTTTTGGTCCTGCATTCACAATACGAGGTGTGATTCACTGAGCTCTTTGAGCATGTGGGTGTTAACATAAATCAGGCATAGGGGAATTTCAGTAATGACACTAAATGGCAGCAATAGTCTGGCTAACCATCTGGAAGACAACAAATATCCTTGCAGATAGCCAGGATGATCGACTAGAGGACAGCCATGCAGAGCAAAACCTTTGTGTATTTCCCATTCATTTAACAGGAATTGCGCAGGAGCTGTTCCCAGTAGGATGTGTGTGTGGGGGGTACCAGAAACGGTGGCAACAGGCAGTAAGCTATATCTGGGATAGTTCTGCTGCAATACACCTGAGTCCTTTCCTAAACTCCTACCTATTTCTCTTCCATCTGCCGTGCCTCATTTTTGCTGTGTGAAGAGATTTGGAAGCCCATATAAAGGCCGTGTGATATACCAGTTAGGGTATAGGACTAGGACTGGGGAAACTCAGGTTCAAATCCCCACTCAGCCCTAAAGCTCACTGGGGGAACTAGGGACTATCCCCATCTCTCAGACCAATCTACCTCACAGGCTTGTTGGGAGGACAAAATGAGCAAGGGACAACCCTGAGTTCCTTGGAGGAAGAGCAGGGTAACAAAAATGTAATAAATCTGTTTTAAATGAGATGAAGATGATAAAATAGAAGTTTGATTGTCCATGATGTCCACCAGACTTCCCCAATCTAATGCCCTCTGGATATTTTGGACTACAATTCCCATCTATCATGAAACAATGTTCATGGACCAAAACATCAGGAGGGCATCAAGCTGGGAAAGACTGGCATACACACTTTTATCCCATTGTCATCTCTATTCAAACGGGTTCTGCAGGTTTTTGAAGTACAAAAAAATGAAATAAAAATCAGCACTGTTTGTGTGAACAGAGGTGAAGATGAGAGGAGTGAACATCCTAGCCAACACTGCCCTTCTCATACTGCCTTCTGAGAAAACAATATTAACTGGGTAGGGTCCAATCGTGGTGCAGTGCTATTGCCAATGACATTTGCGCTAGTGCAAAACCAACACTAGTACATTATTAGTGCTTATATTGCTTTTTCTTTCTGTAGTTGCAATTGATTTTAATAGTGTATTTAAGCAGTTATATTTAATATCGTTATATGTAAAGTGCTTAGAGATTTTATTAAGTGGCGTATAAGTATTATTAATAAATAAACAAATAAATACACAAGTAAACGTGCCAAGCGACAAAAGGATTTTGACAGCGAATCACGACTTTTCCCCATTCCACTAGCAAATGCTAATGACGTCGCACTAGCGTTGATTAATGCTGGTGCAACGTCATTAGCGCTAGCGCTGAGCCACCATCAGACACTATCCTCTGTCTCCAGCCTAGCTCACTGCCGATACACGGGGAAAACCCCATAGTGGCTATGGATCTGCACCACGTCGGTTAGACAATGTAGGTGAAGCTTCACAGCCACCGCGGGGCTTCCTTGCAATGTTGCGTTTTGAAAGAGTTGGGGATTTACCCCGACTTTTTCAAACAGAGCGACATCAACACGGCGCTTCCCCCACATAACAGCGCTCCATGGCCAATCCAGGGTTAACCCAGGGGTGGAGCCTGGTGGAAGGCAACCAGCAATTGGTCACCTTCCACCGGGAAGAGGACAGGGGCAGCTGCGGGACCCAGTTGGCATCCCAGAAACCCCACGTTCCCTCCTTGGTATTGGGATTACCCAATGCTGCCTCGGGAGAGGGAAAGTGCGGGGTTGAAGAGGCAGGTGGCACTAACCCGGTGCCATGAAGACATAGGAGAGAGCTTCTGATGCTGCTCGCAGGCCAGCATCTTCCTCCTGTATAGAAAACGTCTGTGACTCTGACCCGAGTCCAATTCTTCCTGCTCACATTTCAATTGCCAGAACAGAAATACACGAGCAGACCAGAAGGTAGTGCTCAGATCGACTTCCCCCTTCTGTGTGTCATTTTTGACAGAGTGGCTGGGAAAGATCTGTTGGATTTGGCACTAATGTTGAAATGGACCAGCAGGAGAAAAGAGGCAGAAATGGAACAACTTTGCTGAGAGAGAGAGAGAGAGAGAGAACGCTACTGTGGATTAATGTCTGTGATTGTGTACTGATTGTTTTCGAAATGCTGAACCTTTCTGAACTTTGCCACGATTTGTTACTTTTTATATTATATAATTATTGTTCAATAAAAAAATTATAAAGTGGAAAAATTGGAGGGTAATGCACATAAGGTGTCACATGGCTATTTATGTATCTATTGTATTTCTAATGTGTGGTATATTATATGAATGTGCAGTTCTAGAAAAGAAGGGGGAACTTAAAAGTGCCTGAAACAGGAGTCTAAGTCAAAACAAAACTGGAATAGAGAATCTTTTTTTCAGATTCTCCCAACCCGCACCCTAGAGATTATATTCTTCCTTGGGAATGAAGTCAAGCATAACATTAAGGCAGAACTCATCCACCCATTAGCCACCAGTGTGAACTTGGCTTCCTCCAAGAACTGAACACTGGTTCAGCTGAACTCAATGGTGTTGTCAACTGAACTATGTGTAGGGCTCCTTGATTATTCATAATATACCTGCCCTGCCCACGACAGTATTCACACAACAACTAAAAGTAGGAGATTGTGTTAACATTTTCTGTGGTTTTATCGCATGAATGTCTGTCTGTTTATCCTATCATCTTTTGTCTAAACCTCCCAAATATATTTGGTTAAAAACTTGCAAAACTGGTTCATGGATTGGGAAGGGAAGTAGTTTAGGGATGTTACAGGCTTAAGCCAATCAGTGCTGCTCACAGCAGCCAGATTCTGTTGAAAACTGTCAGAAATCATTGTTGTTGTTTTTCAGAGCTTGACACTGGACAGGGAAAAGTACATTAGAATTAAACACAACAGGGGCACTTCTGAACCAGACTCACTGTTCTAGAAATGTAATATATGTCTTCAACCCTGGCTTTACCCAAAGGGTTACGTTAAATATAATGGTCACTGAAGGAGAGAGCTGAGCTATAAGTAGGGTGTATTTGACACAGTTATGACGACAACTATTTCTGTATGCTGAGATTGGAGGTTGAAGAAATATCTCCCTTTTTCTTTTAACTGGCTACTTTTTTGTATTATTATGGCTTGTTCTTCCTTGTTGACATCTGCATTTTGAACTTTCTTTCTTTATTATATTTCTATACCACCCAATAGCAGAAACTCTCTGGGTGGTTCACAAAAATGTTAACCACAAAATACAGCATAAAATATAAAATAAAATAGAAGAGTATAAAACTACAACCAATATAACATCTTTCAAAATAAATGTTCATGTTCAAGAAAATAATGCACTCACTCACCAGCCAGACCATAAAGTAGGAAAAGAACGCAATCCAAAGAGTGGATAAGATGAAAGTCAGCATGAAAAATTTCTCCCAGCGTGGTTTGCTGCAGTTTGGGATGGTGAAGAACAAGAGGAATATCAATGGCCAGGTCAGGATCCATTTGACTTTGTCCAATATTCCTTCTGCACAACAAATAGGGAAAGGAGCCATTTTATCTTTGTAGTTTATCGCATAAAGTCATATCTCTTATTTAAGCATAATTAGATTTTGAAAAACAGTTCTCCATTTTAAAAGAGAGGGAGATGCCGAGGGGAGGAGGTTTAAAATCCCAGCCTGAAATTAATGGGTTTTGCCTTGGGAGGGGGGAGGGGTTCTGGGTTGTGCTACATTGGCCATGACTTGCTTCTCAGAAGAGCAAAAGCTCATGGAACATGAAGAATTACAAAGAATTACACATGCAATTTATTGGATCCCATTTGGTACTACAGCAATTAGCACAAAACTAGATGTTATGTTGACAAACGCATAGTTCCAACCCCTCCTCCGTTCCCCACATTAGCATTACGAACCACTTGCGTTCCCTCACAATGTCTTATTTGGCCATTCGTGTGCATGCTTTGTTGTCAAGAAAAGTATGGCTTTGGTATGGTTATCACCCCAGTTTAACTGTTGTTGTTTTATATTCACACCATCATCTCTTGTTCACACCTTGTTAAGCACTTTACTTCAAGATGTGTGCAAATAAACCCTCCACCTGTTAGCTCCATGCATTTGATGGAGTAGGTTGCTGCCTGTGAAAGCGCATGTCATAGTAAGCCAGTTGTCCTCCCTGACAACAAACACTGCCACACTCAAATCTGACCCACCCCACCTCCGCCCATCCAGTGCTAGTAGCGGCACGATATCTCACCCCCAAGTAATGGGGGAACACTTTACATGTATTCCTTTTTTATTTTTTCACAGCCAGGAGAGAGAGGGGGGGCATTGCATTTGGGAGCAAATGGCCTTCAAAAACCTCCCCTTAAAAAGTCTGATGAGGCAGGTCTATTCATAGCTGGGGCACTGTTGCATGGGAAGAGGGAAGCCCTGCAGGTATTTGCCACCTTAAAGGTAGAGGATGAGGATGAGGTCTTCAACCTGTTCTGGATGGGGTTGCACTCCCCTTGAAGGAGCAGGTTCGTAGCTTGGGGGTTCTCCTAGAACTATCTCTGTCACTTGAGGCTCAGGTGGCCTCAGTGGCACAGAGTGCCTTCTACCAACTTTGGTTGGTGGCCCAGCTACACCCCTACCTGGACAGGGACAACCTGGCTTCAGTTGTCCATGCTCTAGTAACCTCCAAGTTAGATTACTGCAATGCACTCTGCGTGGGGCTGCCTTTGAAGACGGTTCGGAAGCTGCAGCTTGTGCAAAATGCAGCGGCCAGATTGATAACTGGGACCAGAAGGTTCGAGCATATAAGACCTTCTCTGGCCCGCTTGCATTGGCTGCCTGTATGTTTCCGAGCCCGATTCAAGGTGCTGGTTTTAACCTATAAAGCCTTACACAGCTTGGGACTGTGGAATGTGACATGAAATTAAAAAGAAAAGAAAGAATTGATTAATGTCTGCCTCCGTGCCCTGAAACCCCTAAATTGAGATCAAGTAAGTTGTAAAACAAATCTTATGTAAATCCTGAAGAGTCCTTGCAGGGCAGATGATCTCACCGGTGATAGCAGGAACATTAAGGTGTCAAAGAATTTTTATGAGAGGAGCTGGCAAGTCAAAGAATCCTTTGTTCTTCTTGTTGCCGGCCAGAGGCCCCTGAGCTATCTCTTCTTTGGTATGTTGAAATGACCTTGCTGCTTGCATCTCTGTAAACTGCTTGCAATAGGAACATTATTTCCTCTCCCCCTCCCCTAATTCTTAGTTGAAAGAAGTTTCTAGACACGTACGTCACAAAAGGGGTGTTTCTTTTCAGGCCAAGAAGGTAAAAACCTTTGTTTGATTTTGTTAGGGGCGGTTCCTCTGAACTTTGGCCATGAGGCAGGAGGAAACCGTCTCAGCGCTGATTTCTCTCAATTAATAAAACTGAGTTGGACCCTCCTCCTTGCTATCTGAGTGTGATTTTTAAGTAATTCCAGGTAACATATCCTGGTGCCGTGACTCGGATGGTTTCTTTCTGGTGAATTACCTGCCCAAAGTGGCTTAGCTGTGACAAGCAAGGCTTCCTGTTGCTCGTGCTCACACCTCACGGCGCCACCTCCACCTTTGCGGAGAGAGAGGGCTGGACACCGGCTGCTGGAAGTCAGCTGAACAGCAGTCATAAAAAGGGTGAAAAAGGACGAGGTTTTTTTCTTTCTTAACCAGGACAAAGACGCCGGCCGGCAGGTAACGTATGAAAAAGGGAGGCCTCCATAGAGAAAACAGGACTTAAGCCATCCTGTTGGACCGGGGGGAGGTTTTGGCTTAAACCTCATTACCCCGACGTGGTCCTGAAGAAAAGGGTTTGGAAGTGTGATTGGTGAATGCGTGGATTGGTGGCTGAGACGGTTATCTGATTAGCAGAGACCCGAAAAACGAGTGTGACTCTCCCTGGAGAGTGGGACCCTTGACTAACGCGTTTCCTTGTCCTGGAGACAGGCAGGGCCGTGAAAGAGGGGCACGTCTGGATTGTCTGTCTATACCTTTTTGTGTCAGCTGAAGTGGACCCCTTACCACTCAGCCCGTTCCCTTCCCTCTGTGTCTTGTTTGTACGGAAAGCGTGACGTCTCTGTGAAAAATCATAATGGGTGGAAGAAACTCAAAGACTCAGTCTGTACTACAGTGTATGGTAGATAATTTTGAGGAAGGATTCAAGAGGGAGTATGGAGAACAGATAGACCCACATACATTGACACGCTATTGTCAGCTAGACTGGCCAAGTCAGAGTACTACCTGGAAAGCGGAAGGCACATGTAACTTAGATGAAATTAAAAAGATCTACCAATCCATTGTGAGTGTTCCGCATCCTGATCAATTTCCTTACATTGATCAATGGCTGCTTAATTGTCAAGAGATGCCAGCGTGGCTGTGGAACTCCTGTAAACAGGAATGTACCAAAGCCAATTTCGTGATGCCTGTACGATTAAAGCGCCAGAAAGGGAAAGATAAAGAGGCCCAACAAAAGCAACTGCGCATAAAACGTGAAAAGATGTTAGCAGACCTGAAGTCCCTGAAGGCAGAAAAAATGAAATGTGAGGATACCCAAAACAAGAGAAGGGAGAAACAGGCAGAAGTCCCAGAGCCCTTACCCCAGGATGAAGAAGAAGAACTGCCCCCGCCACCGCCACCATACAGACAAGTGTATCCAGTTTTACAAGCGCCCCAACCAAGTCCATCAGCTCCACCGCTAGAGGATTTGGGACAAGGGCCATCAACCTCACTTCCATCCATGCCTATTCCCAGTAGAATTCCAAAGCCTATACGCCCACAGACTTCACCAGCGCAGACACGCCAGTCTACAAAAAAACTTAACCAGCCAAGCCTCCAGGCTCCATTAAGAGTACAGCAGGGACAAGAAACTGATCCCACAGACCCCACTCAAACCATTACCAGACGGGTTGTGACTTATATTCCGTTCACAACGACAGATTTGATGAACTGGAAAAGGCAGACAAAATCACTGACTGAAGACCCTAAACCAATGGCTGATCTGTGGGAAAATATTGTAAACACGTATAGTCCCACATGGCAAGACCTAAGAACCCTAGAAAACACCCTACTCAGTGCAGAAGAGAGAGGACGTTTACACCAGGCCATGGAACTAGAATTAAGAGAGCTAGCAGCTGCAGATGGAACACGTACATTTGAACAGCGAAAGCAAGAAATATTTTTAACAGAGGAACCCCAATGGGATCCTCACAATGCAAACCATGAGCAGAGGCGTCAGGAGTTATGCAAACTGACCACCAGAGGGATCCGGAGAGCAGGTAGAAAAGCCATGAACATGTCCAAAGTGGCTGAAATAACGCAAGGTCCAAATGAATCCCCAGGAGCCTTTATGGAAAGACTGAAGGAAGCCTATCGATTGTACACCCCACTAGACCCAGATGAGGCTGCCAACAGACGCACTGTAAATCTGTCATTTGTAAGCCAATCAGCAAAAGACATACGGAAGAAGCTCCAGAAACGTGAGGGAGTTTTAGAAGAAAACCCAGATGTGCTGTTAGAAATAGCGAGGACAGTTTTTATAAACCGAGACACAGAAGATGAAAAAACGAAGAAGACAGCTCTAGTGATGGCAGCAGCCATAAGAGGGGATTATGGCCAACAGAATAGAAGAAGTCGTGGAAGAGGATATTGAGGCAGAGGTCGAGGCAGAGGAAGTGGACGAAATGAAGGCCACTCAGAAAGGCAGCCACTTGGCCGAGACCAGTGTTCTCGATGCCGGAAATTTGGGCATTGGCGTGGGCAGTGCCCCTTAGAGGAAAAGAATGAAGGCAGAAATGAAAGAAGAGATGAAGGCCCAATTGGAGTACATGCTCTCTGCGAAGACCAATGAGACCGACCGGGCTCCAGGCACCCTGAAGCCACCCCTGAGCCTATGGTCAAACTTCAACTGGGTGGGGAAGAGGTGTCATTTTTAGTTGACAGCGGAGCTACACTGTCAGCTATTGTAAAGAAACAAGGGATTAAAACACAAGAAGTAAAATCAATTGTAGGAGTGACAGGAAAGCTGCAAATCCAGCCTGTGTTCCGTATCGACGATTGTAAGCTAGATGGCAAGGAGTTTTCTCATAAGTTCACGTGGGTCCCAAATTGCCCAGTGAACTTGATGGGGAGAGATTTGTTGTGCCGCCTCCAAGCAAGACTAACCTTCGAGAGAGATGGAGGTTTCAAGTTCGAGGTCCCACACAAAGGAGATGTCTGTACAGTATCCATGCCAAAGCAACATGGATGGCAGTATAAGCTGTTATGGGAAAGAAGTGGCCAGCAGACAGCCATTATGTCCCCCATGATTGAATTGACAGATGTTCCAGAGAGTGTGTGGAGTGAAAATGGAGGAATTGGAATGGCACACAGACAGCCCCCCATCCTGATCCAGTTGAAACCCGGAGCAGAACCGGTGAATATCAAGCAATACCCGATCCCAGACCATAAGCGTGAAGGGATAAGTAGAGTGATACATGATCTCCAGAGAGAAGGAATACTGGTCCCCTGTAGGTCTCCGTGGTCAACTCCCTTGTATCCAGTTGAAAAGAAAGACTCAGGCCAGTACAGACCAGTACATGATTTACGCGCTGTGAACTCTAGAGTAGAACCATTGACTCCACTGGTTGAGGACCCATACACCCTCCTCAGTAGACTGCCACCTGACATGCAATGGCACACTGTGCTAGATCTTAAAGATGCATTTTTCTGTCTGAGACTAGCCCCTCAGTCAATTCCAATTTTTGCATTTGTGTGGCAAGAACCCAGAGAAACAAAGAAAATTCAGCTAGCCTGGTCCAGATTAGCACAGGGATTCATTCACGCTCCAAGTTTGTTCGCAGAGGCCTTAACAAAAGACTTGGAAGACCTTCACATCCCTGAGGGGGGGCACCTCCTAAATTACGTGGATGACATTCTTCTAAGTGCAACCACTAAAGAGCTGTGTCAGAAACTTACAGAAGACACTCTTAGACACCTAAATGCTTGTGGATATAAGGTGTCTAAGAAGAAAGCTCAATTGGTGCAGCAGAAAGTCACCTACCTAGGGTTCCAGATAGAAGATGGGAAGCGAGCCCTGTTGCCAGAGCGAGTGCAAGCAATTTGCAATATTGCACCACCCACCACAAGGCGAGGACTGAGAGCTTTTTTAGGAATGGTGGGTTACTGTCGGCTCTGGATCATAGATTATGCTACGCATGCGCAACCACTCTATGAAGCAACAAAAGGGAAAGACACAGATCCGTTTATGTGGGGCACAGAGCAGCAAAGAGGTTTTGAAGAATTAAAACAACAGCTAGCACATGGGCCGGCTTTAGGACTACCCAACCTGACAAAACCCTTTCAATTATATGTCACAGAGAAAGAAGGAATAGCAAAAGGGATCCTCACACAAGAGACAGGAGGAATTAAGAAGCCATGTGCATACCTCTCCAAGAAACTAGATTTTGTGGCGTCTGGATGGCCAAGATGCCTTAGAACTGTGGCATCAGCAGCTATGTTACTAAGTGATGCAAAGAAACTGACTTTCGGGGGGGCAACAACAGTCTACACAGAGCATGCAATCAGCAGTTTGCTGCGCGAGGGAAGCATGTCATGGATGACAAATGCTCGGACGATGAAGTACCAATTAATGCTGTTAGAAGACCCAGACGTCACACTAGCGATCTGCGGGACTCTAAACCCAGCAACCTATCTCCCACTAATGGACACAGCTAGCACACCAACACACGATTGTGAGACTGTGATTGGCCAAACATGGGCAGCACGGCCAGATCTAAAAGATCAGCCCCTGAAGAATCCAGATTGTATCTGGTACACTGATGGCAGTTCATTTGTTGAAGAAGGAAAAAGGAAGGCAGGATATGCAGTTGTGTCACTGGAAGAAGAAATAGAAGCAGGTGCTTTACCATTTGGAACTTCAGCGCAGTTAGCTGAAGTCATTGCCTTGACCAGGGCCCTAGAATTGGCAAAAGGGCAGACAGTCAACATCTACGTAGACTCTAAATATGCCTTTGCAATGATACAGTCGCATGCAGCATTGTATCGAGAAAAAGGGATGGTGGATTCAAAAGGCAAGCCCATAAAATACCAGCAGCAGATCCAAGCGCTATTAGAAGCTGTAACTAAGCCACGAGAGGTAGCAGTGATGCATTGCAAAGGGCATCAAAAAGGAGAATCAGAAGTCTGTCAAGGAAACAGGAAAGCAGATTTGTGTGCAAAGAAAGCAGCACGAGACATGGTTCCAATTCTGTACGCAGGCCCACTGTCTCAAGAAGAAAATCCCTGGCAATATACAAAAGAAGATGCTGACCTTGCACAGCAACTGAAATCAAGGCTAGAAAAAGGACTATGGGTGGTGGCAGACGGAAGGCCCTTTGTACCTCGATTAGAAGTAAAAGGACTAGTAGAAACGCTTCACGAAAATACTCATATGGGAGCAGAAGCTATGTACAATTCAATACACCCATACTTCTACGCCCCTAGACTGTCCAGCATCACCAGAGAAGTGGCCAGAAGATGTGTAACCTGTGCAAAGACGAATGCCAGAACAGGTCCAGTAGGGCCAGCAGGCCAGTTAGCTGTTGGAGCTGGACCCATGGAAGTGCTGCAAGTAGACTTCACAGAAATGCCTAAGAGTGGCGTGTATAGATATCTGTTATTAATAGTCTGCACACTGACTGGCTGGATTGAGGCCAAGCCCACCAAGACAGAGAAAGCACGCGAGGTAGTGAAATACCTGCTTGAACATCACCTGCCAGTCCACGGGCTGCCCCTGCAGTTGAACTCGGACAACGGAAGTTCGTTTATAGCAGAAGTGGTTCAAGAGACAACAAAATACTTAGGCATTGAGTGGAAGTTACACACAGCATGGCACCCACAAAGCTCAGGAAAAGTTGAAAGGATGAACCGGACAATCAAGGAACTACTGACCAAGTATATGTTGGAGACTGAGATGTCATGGGTGGAACTTTTGCCACAAGTATTGTTTAGAATACGGAACACTCCCAAGGGAAATAGTAAACTGACCCCTTTTGAGGCCGTTTACGGTAGGCCGTCTCCGTTGTGGAGAAAATATGGCAGCAGCCAAAATGTCCCGAGAGAAGTAGTCCCATGGGCAAAGCGGATTGAGGAGGTGAGAAAGCACTTAAACTGGGAAGTGCCATTACCTCTTACTGAGAAAGTACATAATATTGAGCCAGGGGACTGGGTTTATGTAAAAAAGTGGAAAGCTGATCCTCTGAGGCCAAGGTGGTCAGGCCCACATCAGGTAATGCTGGTCACTCCAACTGCTATTAAATGTTTTGGTTTTAAATCCTGGACGCATTACAGCAGAGCCAAACGTGCTGAAGCACCAGGACTGTGGAAGGCCAGCCCAGTGAAAGGAACTCTAAGGGTTAAACTAAAGAAATCTTAAAGCGTCTGCTTGACCCAAGCAAACCCCCCTTGCCGAGAGCTGACACTCTGTGGAGAGAGAGAGAGAGAGAGAGAAGAGGACAACAGCTCAAAGGAGCTGTCACACCCGGAAGCTGACGGCCTCCTCTGACGAAGATTCATCACATTGGACTATCTAAATGAACTTTATGTCATGATTGATGGGCCACTGATTATAGTTTTGATCATAGCATTAGCTGTAGTTGGAATAACAATAGTGTGTTGTTTCAGACCAGAACAGTTTCTTGGCAGATCTCGCCAAAATGTGCTCCCTCTTTTGGTTGTTAACCCTGATAGCCATATGTTTGAGTAAACCTGTAGAAAAAGAAGAACCAAATCTGTGGATTCAAATCGTGAAGCAAACAGCAGCAGTACTTAATAATAATAATAAATCTTGTGTAATCTGTGCACTGACTCCCAAATCTCATCAAGATGGACTGCCGTTTTTGCCCATCCCCCTTAACAGAACAGGGATTGTGGCAGATTGGGGGTTTCAAGAGGTGCCTTTCAAATATGCACACTATAATTCCAGCAGAGCCCTCAAAGTAGTTCCCTTGTCAGGACAAATTTGCATTTCACAAAATGGTTCAGGGATGTTTGTAGGCAAGTCAGAATGTCAAGAGACTTGGTATTCTGACCAAGTAGCCCCCAGGGAAGGAACCTGGAATTGTAACATTTTAAAAAGAGTGCTTTTTAAATATTGTGGCTGCTCTTTGGGTAAAGAATGGATGCATACTTGGGGGAGGAACTGCACCCACTACAGTAGTGGGGTCCGTATGGAAAGGCCTGCCTCAATGATTTCCCTGACCCTCGCTCTCCTCCTGTCCAGAGACAAAGGACACAAACACCACTTGTGGTGGATTTGCGGAGAATGGGCTTTCAAACAATTACCTCAAAATTGGAAAGGGAGTTGTTATTTGGGAATTGTGGTTCCAGGATTGTGGATGGTTTCCCCTGACACTTCCCCTGACATCTATATGAGAAAAAGGAGATCTTTAGATCTAAAAAGCATAGCAGGAGGAGGAAATCAGAAATGGGGAAGTGAAGAATGGCCGGCTGAACGCATAGTAGAGTGGATAGGTCCTGCTACCTGGGAATCTAACGTAGGCGGCAGGACCAGCCACTATTTGACAAATAGACTCATACGTTTACAAGCAGTAGTAGAAATCATGGCCAATCACACAGCTGATGCTTTAGATTTAATCGCAACCCAACTAACACAGCTCAGAACAGCTACTTTACAATTAAAATTGGGACTAGATTATGTATTGGCAGCGCAGGGCGGACTTTGCGTCGCCCTGAATTTTTCTGATTGTTGTTTTCAAATAGATGACAATGGAGAAGTTATAAAAAGCTTAGCAAAAAACATAAAAGAAGTAGCTCATGTGCCGGTCCAAGATTGGAATGGATGGAGTTTTGATTGGATCACATCGTGGCTTCCAAATCTCAGATGGCTTAAAACTGCATTTTTAGTGTTTTGTTTGGTTGTGGTTCTGGTTTGCATTTTGCCTTGCTGTATCCCGTGTTTTATGGCTTTGGTAACGCGACTAGTAAATTCCATTGTAGAACGCAAAATATATTCTCATTATGTATCGTTAGCTATGCAAGAAGATGTAAAACATGAAGAAGTAGAAAACTAGACGCAGTTAAGAATGTATCAAATTCCTGCTTTGCACTCTGCACACGCTCTAGATCCTGCTAGCTGCTTTTGAGGCACTAAGAGTAAAGAATGACTATAGACAAGGCGAATGTACCTAACAGTGATTTTTCTTTTTTTCTGTAACTTTATGCTTTTTAAGTATGATAAAGAACCAATGTAAAGTTTAAATTAGTTCTTTAAAGAGGGGAATGTGGAATGTGACATGAAATTAAAAAGAAAAGAAAGAATTGATTAATGTCTGCCTCCGTGCCCTGAAACCCCTAAATTGAGATCAAGTAAGTTGTAAAACAAATCTTATGTAAATCCTGAAGAGTCCTTGCAGGGCAGATGATCTCACCGGTGATAGCAGGAACATTAAGGTGTCAAAGAATTTTTATGAGAGGAGCTGGCAAGTCAAAGAATCCTTTGTTCTTCTTGTTGCCAGCCAGAGGCCCCTGAGCTATCTCTTCTTTGGTATGTTGAAATGACCTTGCTGCTTGCATCTCTGTAAACTGCTTGCAATAGGAACATTATTTCCTCTCCCCCTCCCCTAATTCTTAGTTGAAAGAAGTTTCTAGACACGTACGTCACAAAAGGGGTGTTTCTTTTCAGGCCAAGAAGGTAAAAACCTTTGTTTGATTTTGTTAGGGGCGGTTCCTCTGAACTTTGGCCATGAGGCAGGAGGAAACCGTCTCAGCGCTGATTTCTCTCAATTAATAAAACTGAGTTGGACCCTCCTCCTTGCTATCTGAGTGTGATTTTTAAGTAATTCCAGGTAACAGGACCACAATACCTGACGGAACGCATTTCCTGATATGAACCTACCCGAATACCACGTTCAACATCTAAGGTCCTCCTCCGAGGGAAGCTCGGAGGTCAGCAACAAGGGAGAGGGCCTTCTCTGTGGTGGCCCCCCAATTGTGGAACGATCTCTCTGTTGAGGCCCGCCTGGCACCAACATTGTTATCTTTTCGGCGCCAGGTCAAGACTTTCCTCTTCTCTCAGGCATTTAGCAATATCTGAGGAGCGTGGGTTTGTTTTGTTTTTAGGTTTATAGCTTTTAATAGTTATTACAGTGGTTTTAAATGTATGTGTATATTATGTGTATATTATATGTTTTTGCTGTTTTAATTTTTGTATATTGTTTTTAATTGTTTTCATCTTATGTAAACCGCCCAGAGAGCTTCGGCTATGTGGTGGTATACAAATGTAATAAAATAAATTAATTAAGGGCAGTATCCAAGAATTGGCCATGACACTCATGGAGTCACCTTCCACCTAGCACATATGGTCACAATAGATGCACAAACTGAGGGAGAAAAGTTGCTCATCCCAGTACCTTCCCTTCTTATGAGAATTCAAAAAGCAATCCCCACTTGGTGCTTCTATTATCCAAATGTAAGTAGGCCTAAAAACTTGCCTTTAAAAAATCCCAAACAACTCAGAACATTGAAACCTCAGAGTGTTGGATTCCATGTCAGAGGCCATGTTCTGCACCTGTGCCATGCAGTCTCCTTGACATACAGTCTGACAACCACCAAAAGCGAATAACGTGTGATGGAGAAAAATGCTCTTGGTTACATTCTGAGACAGCAACTATCTATACATTAATAACTGTTCTGCGGCTTTCCATGAAAGCAGGCTGACAAGTCACCTTCCAGGGACCAGCAGAAGTGTCCACAAAGACTTGCTGACCTCCATTTTCTCTTCAAACCCCCGAACACTTCCTACCACTTCCTATATGTTTATATATATTTAAATAAAGCACACTTTTTTAAAAACAAAATACAAAATTTGCAGGGATCAAAGACATGTTTCCCCAGTTTTGCCTCTCTGATTAGGCAGCTGTTTCTGAAACATTTAGCAAAGAGCCATTAGCTCCGTGTTAGAGGACCTGCTTTGAGTGCTGAAGGTCCCAGGTTCAATACTGGGCAAATTCGTGTTTGCTGGGCAAATTCCTGTTTCAAACATCTAGACATATATACCTTCTGATGAGTATTCCAGCTCAAAGGAAAGTTTATAATGTTATGTATTTTATAAGTAAAGCTTGTTATTTTAGGAATATGTTTTAATCTCAATAATTTTAATGACTAATTTTAACTAGTGATTATTGTAGTTTTATGTAAGTTTCCTTACAAGAGTCCAGTCAGTTTGGTCTGTGGTAGGGTGACCAGATAAAATCCAGGTCAGGGCTCATGTAACTTTAACAGTTGTAGAGAAAAGGGAATTTCAGCCAGTGTCATTTGTATGCAATTAGTTCCTGGTGATATTCCCTCTTCATCACAACAGTTAAAGGTGCAGGCACTATACTAGAGTGACCATATACAAAAGAAGGCAGGCCCCCTGCAACTTTAACTGTTGTGATGAAGAGGAAATTTCACCAGGGACTAATTGCATACAAATGACACTGGCTGAAATTCCCTTTTCTCTACAACTGTTAAAGTTACATGAGCCCTGACCTGGATTTTATCTGGTCACCCTAGTCTGTGGACCATGCCATGACTTCAACCCACCTCTGCAGCAGGAGATTGTGTACTGCGCATACAAACATCTGGAACTTCTTGCTATTTTAAGAATATGTTTTAACCTTAACAATTTTAACGACTAATTTTAATTGGTGATTATTGTATTGTTATGTAAACGTATGTAATCTTCGTTTCCTGGTTTTGTGCTGCTATGGTCTAAGGACTAATGCAATAAATGTTACTCATTCATCTATGAAATATCAACAACGGTCAACAGGAGAGTAACATGCTAAAAATAATAACAATAAAGTAGTGGATTTAAGCCACGGGTCTCCACAGCTCTTACGTAAACCTTTGAATTCCTCTCTGAGCCATTGCTCTATTGTAGTCTGAAGCATAACAGCTGCTGTCCAATGTAGTCAACTGTGCCAAAAACTGCCTTAAGGGATGTTCTCTGTTAAAATATGCTGAATAACTGAATTAACCACCATAACCAACCAACCAGCTCTATTCCGAATTCAAAGCATTATATCTTTGGGGTGGGTGCGGTGGGGAGGCCATCTTTCTCTTTGAAAGGTCAGTTGCATTACTAAAAAAGAAACTTTTTGGATTCTAAACAAACCCATATATTTGAGTATAGAGAAGAGCCAGATGCCAGCCCTCTTCCCCAGCCTGGTAAGACCCATAAGCTTTGTATTACACTTCCCAACATTCCTGACCACTGGCCATGCTGGTTGGGGCAGCTGGGAGTCGAAGTCTAAAGAATTTGGAAGACACCAGGTTGGGCAAAGGCTGTGCTAGAGTGACATACTGAATATAGACTGAAAGCGACAGGTTTTCCAAAGAAGCATACCAAACAGGATACAATTTGGAGCATGGTTGAACTAATAGCTAAAACCACAGATTGATTTTAAGCCATTGCTCGCAATTACATTCAAACAAAAAGTTCCTTAAAATGTTTTGCAACTCCCTCACGCCACTGCAATGCACTGCAGTTGTTTATTCTTGGGGGTGGCTACCACTTTACAGCCAGAGGTGACCCTGTGTAAGGATAAGCAACCTCTTCAAGCAGCAAAATGGGATCCCATTAAAGACCAAATGTGGGAGACAAGAGAAATTTGGCATGATAAGACATCATCCACTGAGAGTTCTCATATGGAAGTTCTCCATCAAAATAGTAGAGGTACCATTTCTGTCCAGCTGCCATTCATTTCAATGAAACTCGAGCAGGAAAACTTTGTAATGGATCGTCTCCCCTGTTATTTGGTGGAAGGAGTGTGGGGCAGGCGGCTGGATTGTCTGCCTTAGGACACTTCCGACTACGCCCATCACCACTGTCGCCTTCCATTGTTTCAAGGGGGATCCGCCGGGGGGGGGGGGGGAGATTTCTTTCTGCATTCTGCTTCAAAAGAAGTTTCATTTTTTTCATTTCATTTATTACATTTCTATACCACCCAATAGTCGAAGCTCTCTGGGCAGTTTACAAAGGTTAAAAACCTTTAAAATACATTATACATACAATAAGGGAGAGGGCCTTCTTGGTGGTGGCCCCCCAAGTATGGAATGATCTTCCTGATGAGGCCCGTGTGGGGCCAACACTGCACCTGGTTAAGACCTTTCTTTTTTCTCAGGCATTTGGCAGCATATGATGAGTTTTAATGAGGTCCTGGATTTGCCTGATGGTTGATTGCTTACAGTTGTTTTTAGATATGTTTCCTCTGTGTAAATAGTTGTTTGTTTGTTTTTTAAAAAAAACTTTCATACTGTATCTTAAATGGCTTTTAATCTCTGAAAACCACCCAGAGAGCTTCAGCTGTGAGGCAGGATAGAAATGTAATAAATAACATTAAAAACCATTTACATATAAACATACAACCAGACAGCACACACAGTGACACATATGCATCAGTTGCCATGATTCTTCCCTCAAAAGTCCTGTTCTGACTTACTGAGGGGGAGTAAGCACTCCCTGCTGTATTTTATGACCAACCTGTGAACCATTACAAAAACAAATGTTACACACATAATATTTGTATATCTCCCAGTGGATCCAGGGTTCTCAGGGATGCACGATTTGATTAGCAGGGAACTTACATCATCTGCTGCCCCCTCAGACTTGCCTGTTCCCTCTGAGTTTAGCTTCAATCCTGTTGTGATGCAAAATATTTTAGGATGGCTGCTTTTCAGTTGGCAATTAGGACCTATTCGTTTTACAAAAGGCCTGCTCTTGGTGGAGATGAAAACTGCTAGAACTTCTTTGCTGATGTGGTTTAACGCAGCTGCCTGCATTTTTGGAGGTGTGCTATGGGGACGGCCATGATGACCACCTGCACTTCAAGATTTACCTACACACTGCTGGAATCTCTCACAAACTCTTCACACAAGTTTCAAAGTGCGGCCAAAGAGGAGGAGGAGTGGGCTGGGCTGGGCTGAGGTTCTTAGTAGCAGCAGAAGCTGAACCTGGCAAGTTCTGTGACCTGAGTTGTTTCGTCACCTCCTTAAGATCTCACCATCCATTCCCCCCCGCCATAGCAAATTGCATCCGATTCAACTGAGGACGTTTATGGAAGGGGCATGTGATGTTCCAGGGATCCCTAGAACATCACATGTCCTAGAATCAGGAGGTCACTGGAGAGTTACTCAGGCCCTCCATCTTTTTCCCTACAGCACACTGCATCCAATTCAACGGAGGGTGTTTGTGGAAGGGGGCATGTGATGTTCCAGGGGCCCCTGAGTATCTCCTCAGGAGGTCACTGAGGAGTTACTCAGCTAGTCCATCGAGCCCAGACATTCCCTCACATCCCTCAGAACTGCCTGTTGCTGCCACCTACTGATTTACAGAGGGTAATAGGATCCTCCCTTTTATATTTTTGGCTGTGTAATTCAAATTCTCACCCGTGGGGTGAGATAGGTTGTTCTTAGAACCCACCCAGCATAGAACATAGGTAATCAGCAAACATATCTATTTATTTACTTAGCTATACAACATAGCATCCAGACCAAGTAGCGTGTTGACGGAGAATAAATAAGAAATAATAGTTCTGTCTAATAATCTAATCCAATAGTGTCATTAGGGCAGGACTTTTCAACATTCAAGGCTCCAGCCAGAGGAATGAGCAGGAGGGACCCTAAATGTAGCAGGATTTGCTTATTACACTTTTAACTAGGAGATATAAGTTTCCACCTGAGAAGTCCCCACTGCAGAGCTTTAAGGCTAAAATTACTTAATTGCACCACTGGCCTAACCTAACTGACTCCCCTCATGAACAGCATTCCTGACCCCTAGCTGTTTGCTCTATCATCCTTCTGTTTCTCTCTCTCTCTCTCTCTCTCTGAATCCACAAACACCTCTAACTTAACTGATTCTCACTGTCTTCTAGTCGATGAAGGGAACAATGCTATGCATGTTTAGACAGAAGAAAGTCCTACAATTTCCCAGCTCCTCCCAGCTTTCCTCCAGGGATCTGGGAGAAGTAAGCATAAACGTACAGGAATGCACTTGTTGGGGCTCATTTATATGATACATCAGTCATTTGGGATATATATGCACACAAAAGTATAATAATTTTATTTCACTTTAACTGTCTTGACTTCCCATAAAGAATTCTAGGGTTTTCAGTTTGTTGAGGAAGTTGAGAATTCTCTATCAGACATCCTTGATCCCTTCACAAAACTACATTTTCTAGCATTGCATTGGAAGAGGGAATGATTACTAAATCAGTGTCCTTTGTGGACATTTACTAACTCTTGCAAGTGGTCTGTTCATATAAGTATTCTAATGGGAAGGAGGGAAGGAAGGAAGGAACAGCAATTTTTGTGAGCAAAGTGTGCTTAAAAACAGAAATTCCCATCCATGGATTACGCACGATAAGTAATACAAGACTCCCACAATAACTTCCAACTGGAAACCACGTACCATTGCAGATAATAGAGATCTATACAATTGGAACATTCACGTCCTATAGAATTTCCTTGAGCCCAACTGCATGGTGACATGAACTTAAAATATCCATATTACTTCTGGTTATACTTGAATTAGCCCTACCTGGCTTGAATGGTGGAAAGGCAGAGTACAAATCAAATCAATCAATCAATCAATACCCCTATTGATTGATTGATTGATTATATTTCTATACTGCCCATTAGCTGAAAAGTTATGTTTTTAATTGTGCCTTGCCCAGAGAGCCTCAGCTAATGGGCAATATAACAATGTAATAAATAAATAAAATAAATAAGGGTGGTTCACTAAACAAAACTTAAAACCCTTAAATAGAACAACATAGTAAAACATAATATTGCCCTTGCAATGACGCCATCCATATATAACATTTCTGAAAATCTGAAGCCAATAAGGAGCATGAATTCTCATTCTGTGAGATCATCATTGCAGACCGACAATTCCATACATGTGTGCAATCCTACCTATGTGGAAATGGAGCATTTGCCTTGGGCACCAGGCCTTGGTGATGGCACTATTGCTAGGTACCTCAAAACAATAGGCAGCTTGAACATGCTTATTCCCCTTTATGTTCAGCCCAGCAGATCAGACCAGGCAAGAAAGAATAGGGAAAGGGAAACCCTGTATCTGCAGTAGTAGAGTTGCTGGCAACAGGCTATTTTGACTAGAGGTTAGTGGTGAAGATTCGAACCCTAATGCATTGGCTGGTTCTCCATGGCAAAGCAATCTTGCTCTCTCATTCATTCTATAATCTACCCTTCAGATTTACCTGGTGGTGAAAATGGGGACAGGTTGATATGTTCATTCTCCACTTCTTGGTTATCAACATGGATGGCCCCATTTTCAATATTCTCATGTTTCCCATTCTGGATCAGCTTGCCGTTAGCAGAGTGAATTAGTCGCTGGCGCTAGAAGACACATAAACCAAATCCAGTGAATATTGTAGCCTGATATCGTTGCCTGATATTACTTGGTTTTGTTTGTATATTTAACTTTGTCATATATTACTATTTCTTCCCCAGGGCACCTTTGAACCATTCAATGTTTAACATCCATTAATTAGCCATTTGTGTTTATCAGAATATAGGAAACTGCATTATACTGAGTCAGACACACTTGACACTGGCAGCAGCTCTCCCGAGTTTTCAGGGATTCTTTCCTCGCACTACCTGGAGAAAGCAGGGTTTTGAACCTGAGACATTCTGCATGCAAAGGAGGTACTCTATCACACTGAGCTACGGCTCTTCCCATCTATGGCATGGATTCTATAGATAGGATTTAAAGATTCTTGCTAGCATGTTCAAGCATTTCTTGAACATGCTTCCTTCCTTCCTTCCTTCCTTCCTTCCTTCCTTCCTTTCAAGCTCCTTTCATTATATTGGAGACTGCTGCCAAACTGCTACTATACAGTTGTATGTTTTCCTCTTGAAGCAACATAAATAATATCAAGAACCATCAAACAAGTATCCCTCCTTCCCTTTGACATCAGTTCAATCATAACTCAGCACAAAAAGGCAATGTCTTTCAAGAAAGCAGGAAGGGGGAATGCAACTTTCATCAACCCTCACTATTGGCTACACTGGGCGTTGTAGTCTAAGAGAATCTGGAGAGCCACAGATTCCCCCACCCCTGCAGTACAGAATAAAATTTACTAGACCTACATTGTAATGGAATCTTCTGAATCCTAGAAGAAGGGCATCCAGGTTAAGAGGAAATCAGTTGGCTTAGCCTGATCCCTGCCTACTTTAATTGGATGCATCATTTCCCCCCATCATTATTATTATACAGTTGTAACATATATGAGGACATCTTTAAAAAGCCCACTTCCTCGCCTCCTGAATCTCTCTGGGGGTGTCTCTCTCTCTCTCTCTCTCTCTCTCTCTCTCTCTCTCTCTCTCTCTCTCATTATTTGTCTCTCAGTCAGCCATGTTTTCAGCTCTGTTATAGTTGGAACAAAAGTTACTGTCCTGTCAAGATTGGCTGCATGTGCTCCAACCCTGACTCTGAAGACAGACTTTCTGGGAGCTACGTAAGCTTGTATAGCCCCCGAACCCACATATAAACAAGAATATTATATTTAATCTGTTATGGACATCTTAGCAGCTTACTTGGTTGCCACAAGCAAGTATAGAACTAAGTTTATGGATAGTATATTGTGTCATCATATCAACCAGATTAAGCTACCAGAATTTCTGCCCTAGAAATCGAGGCAAAATCACTTTTGCCTAGATTTTGTCCTTGGAAACAAAAGCTCCAATGCTATTAACAATAGTTGTGAAGTTGTTGCTTGCTTAACTCTTCTCTCATCTTCATTCCCAAACATGGGAATGTGCAAAGAGGCCTATTGGATCTGATCAAAGTCCATCTAGTCTACCATCTTCTTTTCTATAGTGGTCAGCTGAATACTTCCAGGGAAGCCACCAGCCGGACATGAAGGCAAGAGCCCTCTCACATTCTTATTTATTTATTTATTTATTTATTATTTAAACATTTATATCCCACCCTATATCACAAGGATCTCAAGGTGGCATACAGATAAAATCATACATTTAAAACAGAATAAATATACAATTCTAAAAACAAATTAAACCATTAATATATTAAAGCAAAATTTTAAAATCCAATTAAAACAAGACAGTGTGCAGACTGTTGGATTTAGCCATTAAGGGCTTTATTAAAAAGCCATGTCTTAACCTGGCGCCAAAATGAAGCCAGTACCAGCGCCAGTTGGGCCTCCAGGTGGAGGGCATTCCGCAACCGTGGTGCCACAACAGAGAAAGCCCTCTCCCATGTCCCACCACAGCATATATCTTGCGTTGGTGGGGCACGGAGAACGGCTCCTCCAACAGATCTCGGGTCTCGAGCAGGCAGGTATAGGGAGAGGCGCTCCCTCACGTATTGAGGTCCTAAGCTGTTTAGGGCTTTAAACGTCATTACCAACACGTTGAATTCCGACCGGAAATGTATTGGCAGCCAGTGTAATTCCTTTAAGACCAGTGTTATATGGTCTCTATGAGATGTTCCAGTCAGCAGTCTAGCTGCTGCATTTTGCACTAGTTGCAGCTTCCGAGTCGTCTTCAAGGGCAGCCCCACGTAGAGTGCATTGCAGTAGTCTAATCAGGAAGTTACCAATGCGTGCATTTCTGTGGCTAGGTTATCCCTGTCCAGGAAAGGCTGTAGCTGGCGGATCAGCCGAAGCTGACCCCAAGTACTCCAGGCCACAGAGTCCACCTGGGCCTCCAGTGACAAGGATGGATCTAGGAGTACTCCCAAGCTATGCACCTGCTCCTTCAGAGGGAGTGCAACCCCATCCAGAACAGGTCCCTTACCCAATTCCACCACACACTCAAGCATCTTGCCCAAATAGGAGATATTAGTGATGGGGCAGTAGTTCTCACATACCTCTGGGTCCAAGGAGGTCCTCTTCAGGAGAGGGTGCACTACAGCCTCTTTCAAGGCAGTAGGCACCACACCCTGACAGAGGGAGGCATTTACCACCCCCTGGACCCACACAATCAATCCACCTCTGCTAGATCATATTAGCCAAGATGGGCAAGGGTCAAGCTTACAATTAGTGGGACAGACTGATTCAAGAGTCTTGTCCACATCATCAGGCTGCTACAACTGGAACTGATCCCAGGAAACATGACCAGATTGGGCACTGGACACTTCCCCAGGCTCTGCGATAACTGTTGCATCAAGTTCTGAGCGAATACGAGCAACTTTCTCCTCAAAGTGCCTAGCAAATTTATTACAGCAGATGACTGAGGGTTCCAATCCTGGTTTCTCTAAACCCGAGCCTGGTCCCAGGAGGTGCTTAACAGCTCGGAATAATTCTGGTGGGCAACATTTCAAGGACAAGATAACAGATGCAAAGTAGGATTTTTTTGTCATCCTCACTGCCACATAATAGGCACACCAAAGAGTTTTTGCTAATCTTCGGTCGTATTTGCTCTGAGACCTGTGCCACCTGCACTCTAGCCTTCGTCCAGCTTGTTTCATTGCCCGCAGATCTTCTATAAACCAAGGAGAGTTTATAGAAGATATAGAGTGGCTGCTCAGGAGCGATTGTATTGATGGCCTTTCCCATCTCACCATTCCATAGTGAGACCAAGGCCTCGACCGAATCGCCAGCTCTATCAGCCAGGAAATCCCACAGAGCATTCAGGAATCCTTCGGATTCCACAAGTCTCCGAGGGTGGACCATCTTAATCGGTCTCCCACCCCTGCAGGGAGGTTCTGCTACCAGCAAGCCAAGTTTCACAAGGAAATGATCTGTCCGTGACAATGGGGTTGTTGAAAGCCACCCCAAAACCAGATCATCCCCCATCCACTAACAGTCAAAACCAGATCTAGGGTATGTCCTGCCACATGTGTTGGGCCAGCAATGTACTGAAACAACCCTATGTTCGTCATGATAACCATGAAGTCCCAAGTAGGCCCTGTCAGGATAGCCTCGGCATGGATGCTGAAGTCCCCCAAAACTACAGTCGTATGGTTCTCCAACGCCACCTCCGAGACCACCCCAGCTAGCTCGGGCAGGGAAACTGCTGGGCAGCGGTGTGGGTGGTACACCAGCAGCACACCTGTTCTGTCTTGTTCCCCAGCATACAGCCTCTGAACATGGAGGTTCAATATACAATCATATACTATCAATAACTATTGATAGACCCTTGTTTCACAGATTTGTCTAATTCATTTTTAAAGCTGGTGGCCATCACCACATCCTGAGACAACAAATTCCAAAAATTAATTATTTGAATGCTGTGTGAAGAAATACTTCAAACAATAGGTTCGATCCAGATCTACTCATACATGGAGTAGACCTATTGAAAATCTATGAGACTTAAGTTAAATTAAGTATGATTTCAGTGGGTCTGTCCTAAGTATGAATTATTCTGGATTCAACCCAATGAACTATGCAACCACAACAAATGACATGCATTCATCCCTTGTTTTCCTGTTCTCACTGTAAAAGCTTAGATTGTAAATTCCTTTAGGCAAATACCTTGGAGAAATACATATACAGAGAAATATATATATATATATATATATATTCTTCAGAGCACCATATACATTTGTAAATGCATAAACAACGCATCACAGTACTTAAAGGAATTGCAAAAATAAAGTGATTGAATAAGTAACTCAACATTTTAGTTAATCTCTCGCTTGTAGACTCACCTCATTAATGATGAGCCTGCTTGCCATCCGTAGCCTGGTCCTTGGCCCAAATTTGTTTGTAATCATTATTCGCAAGCCAGCTTCAGGGAAGCGGTATTTTGGAGGGCTGGAACAAATAATCTCATCGACCATGACAACGGAATTTTGGCCATACTGTTGTGTTCCCTTCACTATTGATCACAATGTCAATGGTTAGCTATACAGTTCATAGAATCACAGAATCATAAAATAGTAGAGTTGGAAGGGGCCTATAAGGTCATCGAGTCCAACCCCATGCTCAATGCAGGAATCCACATTAAAGCATGCCTCACAGGTAGCTGTTCAACTGCATCTTGAATGCCTCTAGTGTGGAAGAGCCCACTACCTCTCTAGGTAATTGGTTCCATTGTCATACTGCTCTAACAACCCTATTTTATATTTTTATTTTTTTATTTTCTTTATGGTTTTTTTGTTTTGTTCACAAATTCATCATCATCATCATAATCCAGGAAGTTTTTCCTGATGTCCAGCTGGAGTCTGGCTTCCTGTAACTTGAGCCCATTATTCCATGTCCTGCACTCTGGGATGATTGAGAAGAGATCCTGGCCCTTCTCTGTCTAACAACCTTTCAAGTATTTGAAGAGTGCTATCATGTGTCCGCTCAGTCTTCTCTTATCAAGACTAAACATGCCCAGTTCTTTCAGTCTCTCCTCATAGGTTGCTGTAGGCAATGTAACCTGAAGTCTGAAAAGTCCGTACTCATTGGATTTCTATCTGTAGCCAGATTAGGTTGTATGACAACAAGGGCATTTTGCTATCTTTGTGCAATCACGTCAAGTTGCACAAATTGGATTTCTGTTGGAATAGGTTTATTTTTCCCCTTAGCTTATCACTCTGGCTCACTAACCTGCTTCGTTTACATTATCATCAACAACTTTTTCATCATCATCATGAAACCTAAGGAAACCTAAGCATGCCCTCAGCTCTCTCCCATCAAGGTCAATAGGTTTTAAAAGTGCTCAATTTGCAAAGAAGACAGCATCTTAAAAATTAGTAGTGCTATCTGACAAAAGAATGAGCAAGTGTGTGGCATGGTCTTTTTCCTAACAGCCAATGATACAATCCTTCAACTTCAACTACAATTTTAGAATAAATTTGTTTCTCACTTTATTTAATATATGAGGCCAATTCAACTTGGCAAGAGCTTGTTTTGACGGGTTTGCAACAATGTGTGTAAATGGAAGCTTTACACTCTACTCTGCTTCTAAACCCAGAGACAAAACATGCAGCCCAGAGAATTAATAAAAGGAAAACATAATAAATGCTTGCAAATATTACAACAAATGCTACCAGCTAGATATAGCAAGCACAGTAAGGCTTAGCAGACAGGAGACATATGGTGTTAGAATATATATCGTAATGAAGCAGAATATTAACCCCAGAGGAAAAAAGGGGGTGTTGACAATGGAGAGAGGGAGGAGTTGAGGGGCAATACCATTCTTTATTGCCCCGGTTATTGAGTTGGATAAATATACACACATATAAATTCACAGGAGGTTACTTACGTTAAGAGCAACAGGAAAATTTAGTGTGGGAGGAAATAAATAAATAAACAAACCATTAGTGCATAATTTCAGTCTGAAAGCACTGGAGATCTGGGGAAACATTCAGCACAAGCAAAGGAGTAAGAAAAGATTCCTCAGAAAAAAATTCACAATGTGATGATCACATGCCTGTTATTTCAAACAAAGATATAGATGGGAGAGAGAGATAGGCAAGGAAGAGGTCCCAGCCAACACTTTATTTTAGACCATATTATGGACAGAAGCACTGTCTACTGTAGCAGCTCTGAGGGCTGAGTCCACCTGAGGGCTGAGTCTTTTGAGAGCTGAGGCTCCTGCTAAACTGGATGTGTAGGAAGCAATATCTAGGGGAGTAGGGGCGGAGAGGTACCAAGTTGGATGGGTTTTGCACAACCAGTTGTCTAGCCTACACATACAAAATAATGAGACAGGGGCTACCTCCACAAGGGCGCTTTAATGCTCTTTGAAGGCTCATTATAAATTTTACCTTCACACCAGCGGAGCGCAAAACGGGCACAGAGGCGCGTTATCTCCCGGATTATGCGCATTATCGAATGCGCGTTAAATAGCGACTTTTATTTTGCTCCGGCCGTTAAAGCGCATTTTCGCCGTGTGAACAAGCGATTATGCGCATTAACTACATGTAAAGCGCTTTTTGGACATCAATTAATGCGCTTCGCCGCCTCTCGCCGCCTCCCGTGCAGAGGGATTAGGAGTAAATGCACCTCCGCAATAATGCGCATAATCCCCGAACCGGGCGCAAAAGCGCATCCTTGTGGAGGGGGCCATGGATAGAGTGGCCTGTACCAACTGAGAGTAAAGGTGGCGGAGATCCTATTTTTGAATAATCCCTCATCTGCAATTAGAAAATTAGCATAGCAGAGAGCAGGCTCAATTAGAACTTTTTCACCTGAGCTAGTTTTCTGCCTGCTTTTAAAATGGCACCGCCACCTGAAGTGGTACGTTCTTTCACTGCAAGGTTAATTTTGCTGCACAGGTAGATCAGGCCATCCTTGAACAACCCCTTATTTTGAATGATGCTACCTGGGTTAACTCCAGGTCATCCCATCCTATATATGCAATTTACTTTTATTAGGGCAGCGTAGAACTCCCCAGCTAGAGATGAGGATTCTCTGGCTGAATTCGGACAACACAATAGTTAATGGTGGGGTAATACTCAACTTTACAGTTGTTCATCTAGGGGGTACTCCCCACACAACATGGTAATAAATAATCAACTGTGGTGTGGATTAGGATCAGCGCTGAGTTGACTATGGCAGCATTCGGACGACACGATAGTCAATACAACTGACGATTGTTCCCCCACCCCCAGTTGCTTATTGTGTCATCCGAATTCAGCCTCTGTGTGGCCCGATAACTTTCAGGTGGATTGAGCCACAACACTTGCCATCCAGGGTCTTCCTTCCACAGTTAGCACGGTTCCTTCTGTCCGTGGTTGGCTTCCCATTGAGTAGGGAAAGGGAGGAGGAGATCTCCAGCAACCCCCCTCCCTCTGCAGTTACCTATCCCCCCCTCCAATAATCTGCTACAAAGGGCCGGGGGACCTTGCAGAATACTTGGGGAGGCACTGGGGACTGCAGAGTGAGGGCTGAAGGGGGAAATTAGCAAAGTTTCCTTCCCCCCTACCTGGCGGTGGGAGCATTCTGAATGAAACTCTGCTCAGGGAATAAGAAGCCGGATCCAACGCATTGTATTTGAGGCTCTGAGAAGTAATGTGCCAGAATGGAGCTTGGATGCAAATCTCTTAGATGCCCAAAGGCATTTTGAGTACTTCCTTGCTCTTGAGCATTTGTATTTGGAAATGCAGATAAAGCAAATCACACCGGTTCACTCCCTATTCAACAGAGGCATCAAAAATGTTAGCTTTTCAAGACTACCTTTGAAGGATAAAAATGGGTGTTAACTAAATGTTCAGTGGGGATGAAGACCACTGGGGATATTTCTGTATCCAGAAGATGAAGCAGAACCGCATCTTGTCTTCTGAGAGTTGAGAGGAAGATGTACATTATGACTGCAGCAGGTGATGAAAGGCAGTTGGAGCTGCATCTTATTATGTAGGGTACTATGGATGGTCTTAAACATGCCACTCTCTTTAAGCCTGACCTGTAACAGGGGGCAATGAAAGGCCTCATCTACACCAAGCAGGATATTGCACTATGAAAGTGTTATAAAAGCAGTATATAAAAAGCAGGAGCCACACTACTGCATTATAGCAGTATTGAAGTGCACTGACAACTGTTGGGGCCCACTGACATATACCATATAACACTTTCATTACTGCCCTATTCTGCTTGGTGTGGCTCCTGCCTCTTGTATACCGCATTCATACCGCTTTCATACCACTCTATCCTGCTTGGTGTGGCTCCTGCCATTTACATACCGCTTTCATACCACTTTCATAGTGCAATATCCTGCTTTGTGTAAATGAGGCCAAAGTCTCAGTCTACCTGGCAGGGATTGTTGCAGGCATTACTGAGATAATCTCTGTTAACCTTCCCCAACCTGGCTCCTTCCTAGATAGGTAACTCCCATTATCCTCAGTCAGCGTGGTTCACTGTCTGGGGTGGTGGTGATGGGATTTGTAGTCCAACACATCTGGAGGGCGCCAGGTTGGGGAAGGCTGATCCGCAGGAAGCCCTTTGAACACTTAGGCAAAAGCACTGCAGAAATACTTAAGTGCCATTAAGCCTGATTATTATCAAGAGAAAGAGACTGCCACAAGCGCTTATCACTGTGCTTTCACAAAAGAGGAAGTCGTGGTGTTTATAAAAGAGCGAATCTCATTAGGGAAGCCTCTCTCAGGTGAGTTTGAAACGCGCAACACGTCCATGAAAGCAACACGGAGGCGTCAGCACAGTTGCTGCAGCAGAACTTACTCTAGGAGTACTAAGGACCCTGGGAAAATGTACACACCCATCCAGTGGCATCGAGGTGCCAGGTTTATGAGCAGGGAGACTTAGCCGCAGCTTAACTGTAAACACAGCACACTGGCATGTTCCGCTCTATTGCTCCTCTGGTTTGGTCTGATTCTCTTTGCACCTTAAGATTCTGTGTCTGCACTACGCCATAGGTATCTAGGAACCTATAAGGGGTGGGGAGGGATGTGTACCCAGCATAAATGGACAGGGTTTCTCAGATGGAGAAGCTGGGCAAACCTGGCAAGAGTGAGGGACAAGCAGATGGAGAGACCGAGGCCAATAAAGGTGGAGTGGGGCAGAGGGGCTCAGAATACACCCAGAGAGCCTGGCAGATGGGGCCAGAATCTAACTCTTGCCTAAACAAAAGATCCTGACTCCAAAAAAGAAACTACAGCTAGCCAGGGGGAACAAATGGGCTTCCTGGGTGGCTGGAGCTATACTGGACCCTGGGAGGATAATCCAGCCTTCTCTTTGCAGCCTCAAGTGGACCGCCCCGAGGGGCAGCGCAACGTAGACCAGGAGGCCCTGGTTGTAGTCGTCTGAGAAAGTGAAGAAAAAAGGAAGCGCAGCTTCTTCTGTCTGTTTCCTATCTAAAAGAGAATTTGCTATAGGCAAAACCATTTTTAATTTGGGGTGGGTGGGTAGTGAATAAGAGCCAGCATTTGTGCATTTACCCTACGTCAGTAACCATGTGACTATCATTACACAGGAGACATGTGTGCGCATATTGCATTTTAACCCTTGCTTGCTGCACCGAGACTTACGTGCTGTAACTTCTTGGTAGCAGATGATTCCCTATCAGCAAAGAACCATCTGCCATGGGTGTCTGCCAGATTCATCAAGTGCAAAATGTGAGGCTGGAGAGACCTATCCCTGGTGTAAGCGCTACGGAAATATAACAGATACGCAAACCTTACAGATGGGTGACAGTAAAGGGTATCCTAGAGCTCAGCAGTCAAGCAGTATACGTGTGCAGAAGCTCAAAAGACAAACTCTTGGTCCTCATCAAACGCCTGCATATTGCAAATTGTTTAATGAAACTGAAGATGAAAATCTGTGATGGACTTCAGTCCATTGTGAGTTCCTGTATGGTGCATAAGAGAGAATTTCGAGAAGTGAGCTTTTCCCATCTCCACGTTTGAGGAGGCCCTGCTGAAATACTAGGGTCAGCATATAAAAAGGAGGACAGGGCGCTCCTGTATCTTTAACAGTTGTATAGAAAAGCGAATTTTCTTCTGGTCACTCTGGTCTACTCTGTGTATCCTCTATCTGACAAAATGAGCTCTGGCTCACGATAAATTAAGCCACAACAAATCAGTTCAAGTGCCACAAGAGGTTGTTTCTGCTGCAACAGACGAACAGGCAAACCCTGTGGAATATGGATAGGTTGTTCAAGCAGCCGACCTCTGCTCTGCACAAACCTGCCCTACGTACTTCATCACTGTGGGTTTCTTTGGAGGGGCTAGGAATCAAACCCAAAGATGCGTGGGCCATCACAATAAAAAACAGAGGTATCCAGCCACTGTTCTATTACTATCAAAACATGAACATTAGCAGCAAAAGTACAAATCTTCACTTCTCATGTATAAGTCTTGTCTCTGAAATTGGATTTTCCTCTGGTTGAAAAGCTTTATATATATGAGAATCCAGTAATAGAAGCTTTTATGTTTCGCCAGTCGAAGCTCTTGAAAGCAATAAAAGTTACAAGCTTCAAAGGCAGCTCGGCAGTCCGTGAACCTCCCTTTTATCTACACCCCCAAGTAATAGAATTCCCACCGTCAGGATGTAGAAGGCAGCAGGCAGAGAGCAGGTGTTCTTTGTCAGAAAATAATCAGACTTTGCAGTCATATCTGGAGAAGATTAAGGTGAGAACCGAGCCCCACTGACCCAGGAGAGGTGTTAACAGACAACCTTGTTGGAGGCAGAACTCAAAGCTAGAAGTAGGACCTGCTTTGAACACATCATTGACCTGCGCAAAGTGAAATGCCACTCCAAGAAACTGTGGAACAGATCAATCAGGGCAACAGAAAGACGTGGCAAATTCTGGCTAACAGTGAAAAGCTTATCACATCCAGTTGTGGAGAGGCGAGGTACAAAGGAGAGCGTGTTACTGCATGGATTTAACAAGGCAAAAAGCTTCATTTTGGCTAAGCTTATGCGATGCACTTACAATGGAGGGTGGCATGTAGATAACCCACCTGTGTGGAAAACCACAGCCAAATTGAGGTAAAGAAATAAATACTCAGAACAAGGTTCTTCAGTTCAGTGTTCTCACGACTTGAAAACAGAGTGCAAATCTCACGATAATTATTACTGTGTGAAAAACGAGGTGGAGGAGGAGATGTATCTGTTTCGGGTGAAGGGAAATCGTGCAGGATTAAAGAATCGGGAGAGAAAAAATGGATTCTTCCATGCAGCATTAGTAAAAGAAAAAGAAGGGAAAAGGAAGAAACAAAAAGAGGCAACCGCCTCTCTGTATATTTAAGAATTTGGCTAGTTATTTCATACAAACGTCAATACTTTCTAGATATGGAGTTTCAGTTGTGATGGCCCAGTTCAAATGGCCAAGCGCTTCCTCCCATCAGCTAATGCGCAAGTCTCCTTGTTGTTATTTCCTCTTGGAGTTGCTGGTTACTTCACTGACATGACCACGAAAGGCAACATTTCATGCACCTTGGGGTGCTAGCAATTGCTTCTGAGCGCACAAAACAACAATCAAGTGCCGGAACGCAAACACTTGAATCCAGCACTTCTCTATGAATGCTTATATTTTTCTGCTGATCTTAATCCAGCAGTTATGCAATAACACTGAAAAAATTGTTCTTCTGTTCCACACTCCATCGCCTTACTACAGCTGCCTTCCAACCTTTCCACTATTAAGGAAGAATTTCAGATAGACTTGCTGGTCAAGAAACATAGGAACTTAGGAAACTGCCTTCTACTGAGACAGTTTGGTCATACAGCCCAGTATTGTTGAAACAAGCCATGGGTTAAGTTGGGGCTATTTAACCCATGAATGATCCTGAATTCAGACCTCACAGGAACAACCTACGAATGCTGCATTCATCATTTTCCCCAGGAAACTGGAAGCAGTTCATGCACAGTATACATCCCTGCAATTCCTGGGTGAATTAACTCAGGAATTGCCACTGGACTGGCCCTTTACATCTGAACAGGGCCACTGACTGGCAGCGACTCTCCAGCATTTCAGGCAGAAGTTTTTTCAGTCCTACCTGGAGATGTGGGGGAGTGAACTTGGACTCTATCAGTGAGCCATGGTCCCCGCAATTCCTTCACATCTCCAACTAAAGCCCAGCAAGTGACAGAGGGTTCTTTTGTAACACATGCACTGTTCATACAAAGCTCTGACCAGAGTTGTTAGGCTTTATCGTTGCCCCGTATGAATTGAGTGAATGTCCCAGAATTCGTAAAATGCACAATGCAAAGGAAGATCTGTGGCAGTGGTGGACAATCTGCCTTTTATGGGAAATTGTCTCTTATTGCTAGATTTCTAATTGAGGAACTCTAAACTTCCCCAGAACGCAGTATGAAAAGCAATGTTGTACTATGTCCAAAGATGATGCTATATATACAGGGAAGCTGAGAGGATGCAATTGCACAAATGATTTGTGTGGCCAAAGGGTGTGTCAGTAAATGGAGAAACACCATCTTGTTATTGGCTCTTAACAAATTCAATTCAAGAATCTCTCTCTCTCTCTCTCTCTCTCTCTCTCTCTCTCTCTTTCTTTCTTTCTTTCTTTCTATCATCTATCTATCTATATATGAGATTCCAAGAGAAACTAAAAGATACCTGTGGGAATCTTGAAGTGAATCAGTATAACTGTGTCAGTCTCTACTGAACAGGGAAGCCAGCATGATGTGTGAGATGGCCTACTCTGTTGTACTAGCCTGACATTGGAATGCTTTCCCCAGGGAGGCTTAGACGGTGTAGAATTGCTCTTTTACCTGGTGCCTAAACACCTTTTCGTTCACTCAGGCCTTTTATTTCGTTCAGCTTTTATGGAATGTTTTAATCTGCCTTCTTATTTTCTTGGCTTCTGCTGCTTTTACTGCGTTTCTATTCATTTGATTACTGCCTTATATTTGTGTAAACCGCTGTGAAAGGCTTTAGCTGGAAGAGCAACATATAAATATATAAATAAATAGTAGCAATCTTGCAGGCATGGGGTTCCAGATGTTGTTAGACTGTGACTCCTATCAGTCCTAGCCAGCACAGCCAACGGTGAGGGGTGACGCTATGGACATTACTATTTACGTGTAAACACATGTGCTAGGACAGTTTAATAATTCCCAAAAGGCTCAGCTGCATTGGATATTTGACTAAAAGTAGCAAAACAAACAAAATACCAGGCAGCTGGAAAATGCTGCGTCATTCTTCCACTTAAGATTGTGGAAATTGGGCCATCAATGTACGAACCACCATTAGAAAACAGTATTTTTATATCAACCTTTTTTTAAAAAACTCTCCTGTCTGCTTAGCCTTACCTTTCCACAGCAATGGCATTGAAGGGTCATAGCAGCTAATGTCATAAGATTCATTACCATCTTCCAATTCGCTGTTGACGGTGTTGCCGTTCCCAACATTCATGCTTTTTATAGTAAAGAATTTCTGCATCTTCACATTATACCTGGAAGTATAAAGATAAAGGAGAAAAATGCAAGCTGCTATAGTTCTAAAGGTCGGCCTTTGCTATTAGCTACATTTTCTATAGCAGTTTCCAGTGTCTGATACTACTGGGAGCAGGGTAGGTTGAGACACAAGGGGTTGTAGCCAATGGAGTGGTTCCGCTAGTGCAAAGCTTCTACCGTTTGCGAAATCCTGTGCAAGTGTCTCAAATCCAATACTTGGATTCCATCAGTGCAATCTGTTGGACAACCCATTGCACCAAGTATTGCACAACAAGTTTCACAAACCATTGTGTAAGTCATTGTGCAAGCTGTTCCACAAAGAATTGCACAAGGCATTCCACCAAGTGTTGCACAAATCGCCATTACTTTGTTAGGCTAGGTGTTTCTTGTGCTGTGGTTGTTCAGATAATAGATGTACAACTGTGAGTGGAACAATTCCAAGTCTTGTACTTTGTCCACTAGCATAACATTGGATAAAACCTAGTGATTTCTCAAATTCCACCAAACAAGCATAATTGGCTGAATACCATATTATACATTATATCCATGAGCTGAGCTAGCCAAAATTAAGCACTTTTATATCCCATTGATTTCAGTGGTCCAACTTGAAAATATGCTTCCCTCTCTCACACAAAATGCAACGGGATCTAGAAGTTGGATCATGCCTTATGCTTTGTAGGGGTACACATAAAAACATTATGTATGCACGCATGCAACAAACACACAGGTACATGAGCCAGGTGGCTGGGATCGCGTTGCCACATATACACACAGTGACAAATATGCTGCAGCATGACAGAAAATCTGGATCCCAAATAATGTGCTGGCTGTGGCTTTAGAGCACATGCAGGAAGGCTCACAAAGATGGAGCACCTCATCCCAGTGTACAAAGTCTCCACAGGACCCATCTTTCTTTAAAAGACCACTGTTATCAAGCACAGCCTACTCTTTGTCCCTCTGACCATCTCCACTTGCCCCTATTAGATGACTTCAATCATGTGCAGGCCAACAGGAAGCTGTTTTATGTCACGTCACAATACTTGTCCATCTAGACCTGTATTGCCTATCCAATGGGCAGTGGCATTCCAGGTCTCAGGCAGAAGTTTTATATCCCTTGCTACCTGATCCTTTTAGCTGGAGATGCCAGGAATCGAAGCTGGGACTTTCTTCATGCAAAGTGTTGCTTTATCACCGAGATACATTCACAGGTTTCAATAGGGCCTGTGCATGAGAATTACTGCGAGCAACCCATTTATTTAAAGATTTCTCCGTAAGCTTTTTGCTGTGCCCTGAGACTTGTTATTTATTTCCTCTCATGAGATGCTTACTTTTTATTCCTAATGTTTTGGAAATTTGCCGCTCAGTGTACAATTACTTAACCTCAAAGTGATCGCCACAAAACCTATAAATCATACTCAGACAGCAGACTGAAGAGAATCCCCAAAGCTAGCAAGAATTTCACATTAACCACTGCAACTTCTGCAGGCTATAAAACAAGACTCTGCAGTAGCGATATCAACTGCAGGTTATATGTTGTACCTCAAAACAAAAAGACTGTTTGCACTCCACGTTTCTCCCCTATGAAACGGTTTTCTCAACTTGAACATAATTATTTACAACACCATTGTAAAATATCTTGAAAGAGACATATGTCAAGAGCACTTACTTCATGATAAGTATATAGACTGAGTACATAATGATGAGTATAAGGCTTTCCCACCTAAAAGAAATAAAAGGAAGGAAATCAGTAGTATATCAGGTCTTATTAGTGATGCTGTCACTAAGTAACAAATCATGTCTTTCACAGGAAGGCCCCAATGGTACTGTTGTGAGCAATGTTTTCTGCCTTTTGTGCATGCAGAATACCCATTAATAACGAAGGAGTTGTCGTGGGGCAAGGCCTACCTCATTGCTCCTTGTTTCTCTTTGCACCTCTTCTTACTCACTCTTTTCAACTGTGAGCTCCATTTTGTCTTTTCCCACCAAAACAACCCTTGCCCCCTGCGGTGGCTCTCTCTAGTCCCAAAGCGCCCCCTCCCTCTGTTTGTCAAGCCATTTCCTTCTCCTCAGACCCCTTTCTTCAAGAAAACCTTTCCTGAATCACTCTACCATCACTTTACTCACTCCTTTAATGCTACCTGAATTTCTCCTGCCTCCCTCCCATCGCTATTCGTGTCTTTTCAATCGCTAGCATCAAAAAGACACAATGGATCCGACCGGAGGTTCCTCATACCATTTAGCCCAAACAACTTAAGGAGCAATCCTATCTTAGCTGACAGGCCACAGGAAGTTTTATTTATGATAGTAAGCTGCTTTGAGTGCCATTTTTCTTGGTAGAAAGGCAGGGCACAAATCAAATAATAAATTAAAAAATTAATAAATAAGCCCTGCCAATGGAAAGCTTGGTCCACCAACACAACAACACCAGATGTCTGAAAGCTCCACCGGCCTGTCGTGCTTCCCAACACTCCACACATTATTGGGAGACAATAAAGAAGTCTGCCACGTAATCCACAAAGCTTTATTCAGGCAATAAACATCTTCTCCCAGCTGAAGGGATTCTAAGGTTCGAGGAACTTTTCTCTAGGCAAGATTATGCAAAGTATGTGAGACAATGGTCTTTTCAAGAAAAAGGGAAAGCCCTTTTCCCAGTACACGTTAACTTCAGGGAGGCTGGTTTTCATGAAGCATTTGATGAGAAGCTAGCTGGGACGACCTTCTCCCCCCCCCTTCCTTTGTCTCAGCTTGCTTTAGTCTCCAACGGGTCCTCGGATCCACCAAACTTCTTGTGTCCTCCCCCTCGGAAGAAACCTCATTCCCAGCTTGTGGGTTGTTTACCCCCTCAGAGATAAGAGCTGGAGAAAGTTCATTCCCAGCTGGTGAAGAGCCTGTGAGAACCACCTTCCCCACTCCCCATACAGGCTGGTATGTTTCTTTCACCGTCTCTTCTGCATCAGAATCTGACTCTGATTGCTCACCTGAAAACCCTTCTCCCAAACCCAGGGGAAACAGGCTTAACCTCAACACGGCCTTGATGTCCCCCCAGTGGTGTTCCGCCAGTGAGGAGCAGGGGAACAGGACATTCTGGATGTGTGTTGCTGGTAACCATGTAACTGCAGGGTCAATGCCCTCTCAGTCATTCAAGACACACACAAAGTTGGCCTGCAACTACATAGCTGTTGTTTCCCTCCTATTGAAGTCAAGTGGGGTGGGGGTCGGGAATCTGTCCCCCCCCCCCACGCACACACATACTTCCTGCCCTGGCCACGGTGAGCTGACAGGGCTACGTAAGTGGCGTCCACTCTGCCACAGAATCCCCCCCGCCCAATGAAAGACTTGGTCTGCCTGCCAAGGTTTAATACTAATCATTGAGTTATATGAAGAAATAAGAAGCACAGCTTACCATACAATTTTCTCATCATATATAAACTAAAAGGAAGGGAAAAAAGAGGAATGATATTTCTCTAACCCAACAGAAAAATATTGGTTACATTGCACAGCACAGTAGCAGATATAACTGATTAGTATAGAATGATTTCCACACTGAGTTACTCAGGGTGTTCACTCTCAGCTTGTACAAATGCTTGGACCCTTGTTTCTGAAGTGAAGGCCAAATTAGGTGCCACATTAACAATGGGAGTTTTATGTCAAAATATATGGCCTTGAAATTGTAAGGCAGGAGCAGGCAACCTGCTGCTCTCCAGATGTTTTGCGCCATCCCCAGACAACAGGCCAACCCGCCTTTTTCTTTCTTGTTGTAGTGCAAAATTCGCTACCATTGAATTGAACATTTGAGCACCAGCACAGTCAGTGCTCAGGCTGCATGTTTTGAAGCCAGAAGTCAAGTTCTGGCAGCTTCAGAGGTGAGCAGAGGAGGTGACTCATAAGACGTGATCATTTATTTTCTCATGAGTAAAGTTGACTCTGAAACACATTGTTTTCCAACACCTCTGCCAAAGCAATAGATCGCAGGCACCTGACACTGTTGGGCAACTGCCAGATTCTACTACTGAAGCTTGCTTCAGGCCAGCGGGCAGCTGGGTGCAGCCGCCATTTAAATGTCCCACAATGCCTCCAATAGAGCATCACTCTGGAGCATTGTGGAAAAAGCAAATGGCTACCTCCACCTGGGATCACTGCTGTTGCATTTCTCCACTGCCAGGTAAGACCACCGGGATGCATCAACAGGGAAGGGAGGACTCCCAGAAGACACTTTGCCCAGCCCCACCCTGAAGTTGCCTTTGATAAATTGCAAGAGGTGCACATTTAAGATCTGTTTCCAGAGGGTAGCCATTTTAGTCTATTGCAGAAAAACCAACGAAGAGTCTCATGGAAACTTCAAGACTAACGAACATATATTGGCATAACATTTCGTGGACTATAGTCCACTTCATCAGATGCATGGAATATTATTGAGTGTTTCAGGTTTTTATATGGTGGTGGTGGGGAATTGTAAACAGCAAGATCAGAAAGAAATTAAATGCAGAAAGTGACAATCATTCAGAGTTTGTGTTACCAGGAACAACTGCGCTGTGAATAACCTTGGTTAATAATGAGATGGTCACTTTCTCCATGGACGGAACAATGTTGGGGCTGCTAGACAGAGTCTGGGGGATCTGTAAGATACTTTGGATTCCTGAATCTGAGATCGGAGCCAGCACTCCAAACTCGGAGCAAGGAATTCAATTTCCCTCCCCCTCCCCCTCGCAGATGGCATGGAAGGAACTGCACAGGTTGCCTCTCCAAGGTCGCAAAAGTCACCTTGAAGAGGAGGGAAAGGGGGCATGCTGGTGAGCGGAGAGGGGAAGGGACTGGGGAAGCCAGCTTTCAACATAGCTGTAGCCCTCCCTAGCTTCCCACCCCATCTGAACAGGCGAAAAAGCCTATTAAACCAAAATACAGAGTAGGAGCAGCATTGAGGTAAAGAACTCCTGAGAGGATTGCGCCCTTAATTACCTTCTGACCTCACGGTTTATAATCCCCCACATCCAACCTGCCATATGTATTGTATATAAACCTGAAACTCTCTCTATAACATACATCTGATGAAGTGGGCTATAATCCATGAAAGCTTATGCCAGAATAAATTTTGTTCGTCTCTAAGGTGCCACAAAACAGTTTGTTATTTAAGATCAGCTATGCCATCAATTCAGAAGTGGCCACATCTACTGATTTCGAAGAACTCCTCACACAAATAAGGAGAGAACAAAACATCAGAAACTCAGTCCTTGACAATTAAATGGAGGAGCAAAGTAAATGCTAAAACAGAAACTTACCACAATAAGGACAATCACAGACAGTGTGTAGTAGACAGAATCCCTGAACACGGACCACCAGGTGAGACGGACCACCTAGAAAGAGGACACCATAAGGCCACGCAATGGGCTTCATCTTAGCAATTCTTTCATTTTTGACTTTATGGGAACTTACCCTGAAAATACTTGGTCATATAGCTTTATTATATGTGAGCAGTACTGATGAACTGAAGGGCCAGTTCACACAGGCATTCATGTTACCCTACTTCTTCATCACTTATTACTTAGCACTTGCAATTTACTTGAAAGCATGTCCCACAGAAAGGTGTATCTACCTTGAAAGATGTACCTTTAGAAAGCAAATTATGAACACATAACTAAGGGCTGAAGTTTATGTAACGTGAAAGGCATGCATGCTGTTCCCTCCATCTTGTGCTGTTCTGATAACGCAAATTACATACAGATCATGTCGGACAGGTGGGATCATGTTGGAAGAATCATGATAATACAGATTACCAACACAAATGTAGTTCTTTCCACACAATTCTGCCCCTCACGTGGTTTCTACATTCTTACATTATCATAGCAGCATGGAGTGAAGCCACGTAGGAATAGCAACCACACCATCCCTGTCAGGGCCAGCGCAAGACATTCTGGTACCGGAGCCAAAGAACAAGATGGCACCTACTTCATTTCTATGTTCAAAAACTGACTGGCCTGGCCATTGAAATCTTTCTTCAACACAGGCAATGGGAAATCTTTTTCCACCACACCTAAAGGCAGCAAGATAGTTTCCAAAACCTTCTTGCAGACTCCCAGCATCTCCCGCCTGAGGTGGCTGCCTCACTCTGTCTAATAATAGGGCCGGCCCTAATTCGTGTAATGCAAGAATCACCTCAAGAGTTACACAAACAATCTTTGTGGTTGGCTACCTTGACCTAAGAGCAAACAACTGTGGGTTCTGTTTCATCTTCCCAAGGAAGAAATACAACGGGGTCTTTAAAAGCCTTTTGGTTAGTGTTCCAATACTGAACTAGATATGGCATTAGATACAGAGCAGTCCCAAATGGGAGAAAAGACTTTACAGAAGAAAGTGGCATTCATATATGGCTTCTGTAGGTGACACAAGAAGGAGTATATTAACAAATATGTGAGGTGGTGTTATGCCACAACTACTGTTTTTGACAATGGCCCAGTTCACTTGTAACACTAAACTGGAATTTAGCACTGTGCGGACAATTCTCTTTGAGCTCAAGCAATGGCTCTGGCTTGTCATTTTGTATGAACCAGGAACTGTGGTTTAAAACAAGCTCTAGTTAGTTAAACAAACCAGCAAAACAATCCAGTTTTTGTTTTGCAATTGATTAGAGTTTGTTTTACATGATGATTCCTGGTTCATATCAAACAACAAGCCAAGAATCATAGAAACTGAAAGTGAATCCTGGTTAAGCCCTCCTTCTAGATTGTATTTTATTGTTTGTTTGTTTGTTTGTTTGTATGTTTGTTGCACTTTTATACTGCTCAATAATTGAGGCTGTCTGGGCAGTGCACAATTAAAATGCATCGGAGGAGGAGGAATGGGGGCATGCATGAGCCCAAAGCTTTGTTCCGGCTCACGAAGGTTCATCTACGTAGCACTAAACCATGGTTTAGAACAGGGGTGTACAACGTTTTGGGACCCGAGGGCCACATAAGATACTTGCTCAGGAGTTGGGGCCACACCAGAAAAATACATTAAAAATATACATCTAGAAGCAGCCTTAACCTCCTAGAACTAGGCTGACCAGATAAAATCCAGGTCAGGACTCATGTAACTTTAACAGTTGTAGAGAAAAGGGAATTTCAGCCAGTGTCATTTGTATGCAATTAGTTCCTGGTGATATTCCCTCTTCATCACAACTGTTAAAAGTGCAGGCACTATACTAGAGTGACCATATACAAAAGAAGGCAGGGCCCCTGCAACTTTAATTGTTGTGATGAAGAGGGAATTTCACCAGGAACTAATTGCATACAAATGACACTGGCTGAAATTCCCTTTTCTCTACAACTGTTAAATTTACATGAGCCCTGACCTGGATTTTATCTGGTCACCCTACCCAGAACAGACACGTTTCTGCATTATTATCCATCATAAGGCAGCAGAAAGAACTCCTTCAGAAGGAGAAGGAACACGTTTTATAAAAAGAAGAACAGAGGAGACATGAGAAAGCAAATGTTGGCTGTCATAAAATCTTCCAGGCTACCTGTCACTAAGAATATGGCTACTTGTACTGTAAGAAACTCAGGGCCTTTAGAGAAGAACAGAGTCAAACTGATGTAAAAAAAATAATAATCTTAACAACATAGTTAAGCTCGGAGGATGGCAACAAGGAAGAGGGCCTTCTCTGTAGTGGCCCCCCAATTATGGAATGATCTCCCCGATGAAGCCAACCTGGTGCCAACACTGTTATCTTTTCGACAGCAGGTCAAAACATTTCTTTTCTCCCAGGCATTTTAACAGCTTAAGTTGAGGTTTTAACTGACTTTGTGGCTAGGCTTAAAAGTTTAAAATGTTTTAAATATCTGCTGCTTTATGTTTTATGGTTTTAAATTTTGTATATTGACTTTTAATGTTCAGTCTTTTAATTTTTGTAAACCGCCCAGAGAGCTTCGGCTATGGAGCGGTATATAAATGTAAATAATAATAATAATAATAATAATAATATAATTCCAATTGATTAAAGGCCTACATGGAATACAGATGAACAACACTGTACTTAAGAACATAGGATTATGCTGTATCTCACTAAAGACCTATTTATTTATTGTTTTTGTCTGTTTTAATGGTTTATCTATTTTGTGATTTTTGTATTTGTGTTTGTTGTTCCCCGCCTCAATCTGGATGGAGAGGCAGGTTAGAAATAAATAAATACAAATAAAAAATATATACCATTTACCATATCAAAAAATAATTCTAAATGGCTTGAAAATAACCCCCATCACAATAAATACAAAAACTCATCAGTTAAAATGTTTTAAATGTTTTAAATCAATACTAAAACAAATTGACTGGGCAGCAGAATCATTCAGGGAAGGCTTAGGTAAAGAGATGGGCCTTTAACAGGCACCTAAAACATGCCACAATTGGCATTTCCCAAATACCAGGAAGGAGGGCATTCTGTAAGTTAAGTTGGGTGCCACCACAGGGAAAGCCCGCTTCTTGGTTGCCACAAAGTTGTCAAGCTGCGGGTCATTGTATAACCAGCAGTGCGTCCCCAAATGATCTTAGCAATCGCACAGGTCTAGATCAGGGACGGTGGTCTGCCAGGTAACTGAATTCCAAGCTGTTTAGGGCTTTATATACCAACTGCAAGGCCTTGAACCTGGCTCAGTAGCTAATAGGAAGTCAGTGAACTTCCTTCAACACTGGTGTATAATGTGCATCGCCAGGCGCTGCACTCAACATCCTGGCCACCGCACCAGCTGTAGCTTCTGGACCAAGTGCAAGGGTAGCCCCACATAAAGCAGTAATCTAAACATGAAGTGACCAATGCATGGACCTCAGTGGCCAGGCTACCTAGTACAGCATTCTGTTCCTACCGTGCCAAACCAGATGCCTACGGGAAGTCCACCAACAGAACATAAGCGCAACAGCAACTGGTATAAAGAAGCATCTTGCCTTTGATTGTGCAAACACACTCCTTTTTCTAAACCAGGGCAGAAGGGGTGTAAGAAAGTTTACCTATATGCATTTTCTTCATACAGGAGTTTAGATTCTCGAAAGGCAAGATTCAAAACACATACTCAACTGCAGCTGCGGTAAACCACCTTCCACATTGCATGGAAACAGAAAATTAACCAAAACCCACAATCTATTTATAGAGAGTTGTCAAACGGAAACTAGAACTACAAATGATTGCAATCCAGCCAAACATAAGCACTTGTTGAGAGCCATGGGAGAATTAAGCAGATGCACACATCTTTCCCAATGAAAGCAATGGAACTTCAAAGGGTTTCACTTGTTAGTTTGCTGGAAAAGTGCAAGTATTCAGATTTGCCAGGGAGAAATGCATGGAACTCATTGGAACATAAGGCAAATGTGTTGGCTTTATTTCCATAAGAAGTTTGTTATTCAGATGAGCTTTCTTTATTTTTGTAATGTTCAGAAATGTAAGTACAGGTGTAAAAGACACAATTTCGCCCTGACAAAGGCGGTAAAATTGTGTTGAACCTAGGGGCTAAATCCAGGCCTCTGGTATCCATGTTCCCCCCACCCTGCTGATCACTGGGTAGTTTCCTGGCTTTTCCAGTCTTCCCCACATTCTAAAATGCTGAAATGTCTCCCCAATGGTTAAGTTTCTGACAGTAAGAGCTTTCAGCTTAAATAAGTTGGTATTTTTGGTACATTGGCCCCATCCCTTTTGTCTTTGGCTCCTCCCATCCATTGCGCTGAAAGAGGTTCAACACCCCTGCCATACAGGAATATCCCAGAGTTCTTTTCAGCTCAGCTTCCTGTAGCACTCTGGGAAGTGGAGGAGCAGAGGCTGTTCATGCAATGTTCACCCAAAAGAGGTGGCATAATTCCACTGTAAAGAGGTGCCTGTGTTACTGCTCCTTTCTACCTCCTCTCTCCTCTTTGAATAACACTGGACCAAATTTCATATGACATTAAACATGTCAATTCCAATTTCTTGAATCTAGGGTGACCAGATAAAATCCAGGTCAGGGCTCATGTAACTTTAACAGTTGTAGAGAAAAGGGAATTTCAGTCAGTGTCATTTGTATGCAATTAGTTCCTGGTGAAATTCCCTCTTCATCACAACAGTTAAAGTTGCAGGGGCCCTGCCTTCTTTTGTATATGGTCACTCTAGTATAGTGCCTGCAACTTTAACTGTTGCGATGAAGAGGGAATTTCACCAGGAACTAATTGCATACAAATGTCACTGACTGAAATTCCCTTTTCTCTACAACTGTTCAAGTTACATGAGCCCTGACCTGGATTTTATCTGGTCAGCCTACTGAATCATTTTTAAAAAGCCATTACATAGCAGTGTCATGGCCCATTTATTATTATTATTATTAGTAGTAGTAATAATAATCTTTCTCGCTCGTGGCGGTTTTTCTAGACGAACGTGATGGGCTTTGCTGTCTTTTACAGATTCAGGAATTTCTTGACAATTGAGAATGTTTTAATTATGACTGCTTTTTGGATGTTGGTGTGGATGTATTCTGGTAGGCCCAGTTTCTGAAGGTTTTCTGCATAATTTTTTGGTGTGATGCCAGTGACTGACGTGACTAATGGAATAATTGTGACCTTTTCTTGTTGCCATAGTTCTTTTGACTTCCATTTTTATTATTATTTGATATATATCTGAGCTGACTTTCAAGATCACAGTCTTCCCATCAGGATTATGGGACATGGAGAAGGATTTTTCCTCTCACGCTGCAGTCTCAGTGAAAACAGGCACAGTTGCTATTTGGCATGGAAGGGAAGCTTTGACTGGATCCAATGGAAGCTTGCCTGCTCTACCAAAAAAGCTGCTTTGAGGGAGAATTTTTGTCGGCATTGTGACTTGGGAGGAATTGTTAAAAAATGTCCCTGCACGTCACAGTCCTGATCACGATGCTCCATTGCCCCTGCTATTCTGCTATTCACACAACTTCAAATGACACATTTAGCATCTCATGTCCTTTGGCCCATAGAAACTTCTTTAAAAAATTAAGAACATAAAGCAGGGGTGTTGAACCACTGTGAGCTCAAGGGCCAAATTCAGTTTTGGAGAAGCCCTCAGGGGGCGCATCCCACTGGTGGGCTGGGTTGAAAGCAAAAGAAGCAGGGCCAACATAACAGTATATTTTAGCTAGGCTCATGCTACATGTACGTAAACCTTAGGAAAGGCATTTCAACCTTTGACTATGAGGAAAAACTGCACCACAACCTGGAAACCAGCAAGTGATTGCTAGTTAGGGAAAAGGGAGTGGGGGAACAGGGGAAGGAAGAACAGCCATCTGGGGAATGCTAGGAGGGCTGGATTTGGTCCCTGGGCCTGAGGTTCCCCACCCCTGACTTAAAGCATATTAATTAAGTTGGAGTAATGGCCTTGTGAACCACTGCATGAAGCAAAAGGTGTGTTTTGTCAGGCCAATATTTATATTAAGGAATATTTGCTTGTTTACACATAACGCTGCAAAGAAGCGGATTCATTTACATACCAGAAGGGTTGAGCGTATTATGTTCACATTCAAATGATGCTCTTGGGATTCAATAAAGATTGATTCAATATCACATTCCCTTGCTTATCCAGTGCAGAGCAGAGAAAGAGGAATGCTACTAACCTGTCCAGCAAAGATTCCGCAGACGCCAATGATACAGAGGATATTGAAAACGGCTGAACCAACAATGGTTCCAACTCCAACATCACCATGAGTGATAAACACACCTGGAGAGAGACAGAAGGAGAAAGAGAGGGGTGAGCAATAGCAGTATTTGAAAGAAACAACATCTGTATGCAGTGGAGACTGGTGGCCCCTATTTCAGTGGGGTGGTGAATACGCTCTGGGTTTCAATCAGAACCAGTCAGAATTCTAAAGGAGCTATCCAAAGTGCTGAACCCTAGTCCGAAAATGGGATCAGCACTTTGGATCACTCCTTTAGAGTTCTGACCGGTTCTGACAGAGACCCAGAGCAGATTCACCATCCTACTGAAATAGGGGCCACCAGCCTCCACTGACTGTATGGCATCCTTGGCCTGAGAAAACAAACTTTCAGATTTAATAGGTGGTGGAAACTGATGGCCTGCAAGACCATTCCAACGGGCCCACAGCCCCCCACGACAAACCAGCAGTTAAGTTTTTTAAAAAATATATATTTATTTATTTATTTATTGCATTTTTATACTGCCCAATAGACGAAGCTCTGTGGGCGGTTTACAAAAATGTAAAACCATAACAATTATTCAAAATATAAAACAACAACAGTATAAAAACATAGCATATAAAAACACAACCAGGATAAAACCAAGCAGCAGTACAGATTTAAAATACAAATTCAAAACAGCAAAGTCATAAATTAGGCTAATAAACTGTTAAAATATTGAGAAAATAAAAAGGTGTTCACCTTGCATCTAAAAGGGTATAATGTAGGTGCCTGGCAAACCTCTCTAGGGAACTCATTCCACAGCCAGGGTGCCACAGCAGAGAAGGCCCTCCTCCTGGTAGCTTGATTAGCTCTAATGGAAGCATTTTCCGAACCCAATTTTAGTGTGGTTTTAAGGGGATTTTTGAGGGTGAAGTTGCAGCAAGGGGTGAGAAGGGTTAGCTCTTCCTTTTGCACACGCTACATAACCCCCCCCCCCCCGGTGCATCAATTTGGCTTGTAAAAAGCCTCTCATTGGAGTCAATTGCTGTGATGCGGGGATTTCAGGGTTGGTCTCAGGGTTAATCCTTCCCTCCCAAGTGTGTCCTGCCTGCGCCGCTATTAGGATTTTAAAAAGCTTCCATTGGCACCAACAGGAGGCTTTTAAAGCTTAACTGCTACAGGGGGTGGGGTGGGGGTGGATTAGTATGTGCTTTAGTATCAGTGTGAGAGTGTGGATATAAGTGTCTGTACACATGTGTATGCATGTATCAACCAATCAATCAATCAAATATTTATTACGGTCATAAGACCAGCATAAGTGTATGCATGTATGTGGATGGAATTAATCACCACCTGCAATGGAACCTTGAAGCAACTAATATCTGATAGAGCAATAAAGCACAAAATAATTTTCCAATAGCTGCCAGACATCCTATGTGCCAGAAAACAACTCCATTAATGAGACCAGAATATCATCCCACTAATACCAGGAAGCCAGTTTTGCAGATGGCGAGGCCTTTACCTCATGAGTATTTAATTGTCCTATTAGAAACGAGGGTGACTACATAGTCACCCTAGTTACCCATAAGGATATGTAGGCGATCAGAATGGGCTGATGATCCTGGCACGTGTGGACTTTGCAGACTGGATGGCCTGCAAGACCACATCTGTTCTCTAAAGTAAGCACCATGCAGAGGTGGAAGACTGCTGACACTCAACAGAGTCCAAAGTAGGCTGTTTACTGGAACAGTTATTTTGAAGATCTGTAGTACCTGCAGATACAATTAAATAATAGCCACCCTAGTTTCCCTAACTTTTGGAAAACAGTTGCATAAATCAGATAGATAGATAGATAGATAGATAGATAGATAGATAGAGATTAGATAGATAGATAGACAGACAGACAGACAGACAGACAGACAGACACACACACACACACACACACACATGGTGGATTCCTTACCTATGACAGATGCAAATAATTCTGGGGTTGAGCTTCCTGCAGCCATAAATGTGGCTCCTGCAACATCTTCACTCAGATGTAGTTTCTGAAAGAAAGAAAGATTCATCATTATAGCATGGTAGGCCTATCTCCCTGCTTAAAGAACAGAATTCTGCACCAGATGTGTAGCCATATCTTAAAATGCCATCATCGGCTGATATAGCCTTCAGAAGCAGGATTGTGGCAGTCCATAAGCAATTAGGAGCAAATCCATACAGATATGTTGGGACTACAGCTCCCACCATTTCTAGCCAGCAGCTGCAGTTCAACACATCTGGACCAGGTTGGAGAAGACTGCTATAAGACCGAGATACCATTTCAAAGGAGTTATTTATTCATTTATAAACCGCTCCAAGAGATATTGGAGTGATGCACAACAAATCAAAATACAATATATATAATAAATGCAGAAACATAGGAATGTAGCTGGAATTTAATTGATGGTCAGGAAAGGTATGGCTGAAAAGAAAAGTCTTCAGCAAATTCTGAAAGCAAGGGGAATTAGATGCATGCCTGATCTCAATTGGAAGGGAGGGAGTCAACACAAAAAGGCCCTACTAAAGATGAGATAATGTAGCTCCAGTTTTCTCAGGTAGGCAGGCAGCAGGGTTGAGGTTCCTTCCCTTTAGCATACCAAGCACAAACAAACAGGTTTATAAGAAGGAGAAATTTTCTTTCACATACCTCGCAAATTTTCTCTAAAGATGGAACAAAGAAATCATCACATACAATAGCCAAGGCATAGAACATATACAGAGCCTGCAGGGAAAAGAAAACATAAGAAGAGATTACAAAATAACAGGATCGCAAGTAGGGATGTCGGAGAAATCTGGTTTGCAGGTGGAATTTGGCGCAAAGTAAAGTAAGTCAGTTGGCCGGCCGGCCGGCCAGCAGCCAATGCCAGCAAGTGGGCAGGGAGGTACACAAGTGGAGTTGGGAGGGGTAGGAGGGAAGGCACGGCGAACAAGAGGCTGCTTCTTGGTCCTGCCAGCTTCCTGCATGGCCGGCCAACTAAGAAGCAGCAGACGCTTTGGAGGGGGAGAGTGCCGCTCTTTCCATACTTCGCAGTCTGCTGCGCCAGCTTCCTACCACTTCATGGTAGGGCCGGCCCTGCTTAAAGGTATCGGGTTAATCCAAGAACAGAATGAAAACCTGCCCTTTTAGATTGATGGAAAACAGTCCAACATATCTTGAAGGCACTAGGTTGAGGAAGGTTGATTTGGCCCATACGGTTTACCCTGACTAGCAAATGTCTCTTCATAATCTCCTGTCCATTACCTTTTAACTGATTCTTTTAGCTGGAAATACCAGGGATTGAACCTGGCACCAACTGCATGCAAAACATGTGCTCGATCACAGAGTTATTGCCCCTCAACAACATTCAGTACTAGCATATTGGTCAATACAAAGCAAAGCTCCATTAAGAAACTCTCCCTAAGCCTTCAGGATGAGGTGGGCTACAGCTAAAATAGATATGTACATATATTAAGGAATAAATCTAGAGGACAGATGCGACATAACCCCTATATCATGCACGTTACATAAACCTTTCTCAGGCCAAGCGCCACCACTTGAAAAGCCTGAGGGAGGGTTAATGGCGGATGTCAGGTGCTTCATGGACAATTCACTAGGCTGGCCTAGTGAATTGTGAATTGAAAGCTTGGCAATTGTTGTGAGAAAGTCTGTCTCTGTTCTGTGCTTATCTGTGGCTGCTAGCCAAGGCCTTGAGAGTTCCTTGAGAACGAATGTATGTTTTGAAAAGGTGGGGGACTATCTTGCAAGCTGTCTCTCATATAGTGTTGTCATCAAGAGGAGGTTGAACTGTGCCGCCCTGTTGGCACATGAGTTTGGATTACAGGCCTGAAGTCCTGTCTGTCAAAGTGGCTTGGAATTAGCCAGCCTCCATCCTATATAGTGGAACAAGCAAAGGGGAGGCCCTTTGCTAGGAAACATCTGTTCGACTGTTCTACAATTACCATCTGTTCTACGCTTGCCATGAAACTCCTTGTGTTTGGGATTCTATCTGGTTTGGAGATGTTGGATGCACTCTGTACATGTTCTGTTGCTATTTGGACTTGGAATTTCTAAGAACTATGCTATGAAAAGTGCTCTAAGGCTTTTCATAGATTTGGACTTGCAGATTACTGTTCTAGATTCATGTTCTATAGCCTACATTCCCTGCATGGAGCCAAAGAACGGGCACAGGGAAGCTTTGAGGATGATCGTTGCTGTTCTGGAATTGTATGTGTGTGTGACCTGTGAGAGAGCCAAAGTTATGAGCAAGGGAGGTTTCCTAGGTCCAAGAGGTTTGTCCCCTGACATCTTGCTTACGTGATCAGCTCAGTGTTCCTGGCAGGCTGAGTCTAGTTTGGTACAAGATGGATATGTGTACTGTCAGACTTCATGCACTTCTGTGCTGGGGTTTCTCCTTTGAGTTTTGCTCGTGTTCCTGATGAGTCAGTGTATGTGGCCACTGCTGACTGCATGGGACAGGGGCCAACTCTAAATGTCTCCCCCTGAGTGATTGCGGTTCGCATTAAGCCGTTGTACCTGAAAGCTATCTGGTCCGTCTTCAGCTTCAAGTGTGTGTATGCAGAAATGAAACCGTTATGCTTGAATTCCGTGTGATTTCACAATAAAAGAGGTCTCACCGTTTTGGAGTGTGTCAGTTTGCCTAAGGTTCGTGAGCAGAAGCCTGGGGTGGGCTTGAGTCATGACAGTTAAATAAAACCTTCCCACTAGCTATGAGGGGAAAAGGTTTAATTCAGGATCTTCTTGTAAAATAAACTAAACTGTGAGTATAATCTGGTGTGTGTGTGTTGAATAACGGTAGGGCAGGTAAATAAGGCCAAGCTGACACATGGTATTTGGTAGCTAACAAATTAATAAGTTTATTTTAGTTAACAAAGTTTTTTTCCAGAATATAATATCATCAAGTCTGCCTACACTAAACTCTCCACACTAATCTTAAATCCCTAGAAAACTAAAACTTTCCTCACTCTATTAACCAACACTAACCAACCTCTAAACTCCTATTAAATCATAAACCACACTCACTCAGTTCAACATTCTATACTTACCAGATATACTAAATCAGACATATAAAAGATAAACACTTGTAGGGTAATGCCACAACAGACTTCAGCTATCTCTCTGCACAGTAACAGCAGCATAGTTTGTGAAAAAATCTGATCATACTTACACCAAGAATATGAAGCGCTATCGCTCCTTCCTTCCTTCCCTTATTTGTGAATAAATCCTCAGGGAATTCGTGAATTGCTGAACGAAAAAAAGGTGGATAGGAAAAGGAAAAGTTGATTTACAGTATGGAAATTGTAGAGGCAGCTTAACAATCAGGAAAGGTTAGAGTTAGCTGAGTACAATATAGGCACAACAGGGGAAGATTCTGTTTTTCTGGGGAATGAATACTGAAACTCAAATAAATGCATCTCCAGTTAATTTTCCTGAGGTAGCAATCTGCATGCAGCAGCCTCTTTCTGAGAATATATCTAACCCCCAATGCGCACATGAGGGTAGCCCGTGGCCTTCAGGGATGGAGGGGAGCAAAGACGCAACTGATGTCCCTGCCCAACTGGTGTGCTTGCTTCACCTCCAGTGTCTCCACGCATCCACAAGGGGAAGTAATGTTTGAATATGGCCTTTGAACATAAAATACAATGTATATAGACCAAAATTATCTGGTCAGTACCTCAGAATATTTTTTTAATGTAGGCCATATTGAATGCTAGGCCCCTAGGCAAATATGTGGGGATTTGGTTGTGGGGCAGACAAGCCGCTTTCCCTCAGTGCCTCGCCTCTTCCCTAAGGTAAAGGCTGTGAACAATAATGCCCTCATGTGAATACAGTATGGACTCCCTGTAAATATTTTTTTGCAAACCAAAAGTTACCCATCATGGGATATGTGTTCATTCTCCCTCCTTCATTTCCTCTCTGGACCAATTTTCCCCAGCCATTCACTTGCCAGTACAGTTGCGATAACTAGATTTGCATTATGAACCTCACTCCCCAAGTTCTAACCATGATTTCAATGCACATCTAACCATGGTTTTAAATGCACATCTAACCATGGTTACTATCGTGTTGTTGTGTCCCAATGGTGTCATTCCACAAGTGGAAGAAAATAGATTGGGAAAATAGATTTTCCCTCTCTCCCCGCTGTAGTGCCCCCCTTCCACGCCCCCAAATCTGCTCCAGAGCAGATTGGGGCATGCAAGCAGTAGAGGAGAGGATGCAGAAGTCCCATTGTGAAAGTCGAAATCCTGTTGCATGAGAAGAATTCTTCTTGGGCAAGGATTGTTACCCAGCACATGGTTTGATTTATGAAGGAACCTGTTTGTGATAACCAAGTATACATGCATATAGGAAATAAAGAACTTGCGGGGCACCTGCCCTGCGAATTTGCTGAACACTCCCTGGCCGGCTGTGTTCCAGGAGCCAGCCCAGCCGAGCACTCGACAATGTGCACTTTCCGGGGCCTCTGGAAAGTGCACTATACCCCTGGCACACCATTAGCATGCTGGAGAAATAGTGCACTTTCCGGACGCCCCAGAACGTGCGCTTTGCCTCCCTCCCCCATGCCAATCGTAGCCTTAAATGCCCTTCGATTAAGAGGGCCTTTAAAGCCACAACTGGCGGGGGGGGGGGAATGCAATTTCCCCAAGGTTGGAGAAATTGCGTATTTTCCCCTGCTGCATTAATGGTGGCTGCCATTACCACAGCGGGGGAAAGGACAAAGGGTGCATACAGGTCAGAGCAGAAGTGAGTCCTGACTGGACCTGTGCCTTTTTGTCCTGACGGTGTGATGGGGCGAATTTCTCCTGGGTGCATCCGTTGGAGCCCGGGAGGGCAGGACGCAGAGACGTCCACTGCCCAGGCAGATTTTCGCCCCGTTGCTTATATACATATGCCAATGTTTGCAGCATGACTATTGCTTTTTCAGTTTCTGGTGTAAATAAAACAGCAAAACGGATCTGCTTTTCCCAGAATGTTGCCAACCGTTGCAAATCAGCCAGGCTCAGTCCGTTAAAATCACAAAATAAAATAAGTCCCAAAAGCAGAGCTCTATTTTTAGAAATCCGTCTGTTTTATTCAAGATGAATGAAAAAAAGAAAAGAAAAATCCAGTGGCCAATAAAGTAAGAAAAGGAATGAAGAGGAACCCAACAATATGACATAAACAACAGTAATAGTGTGCTTATTGCATTGTATGTACTTCAATATATTCCTTCACTGATTTCAAATGAGTTATCAAGTCAGTGGAGGCTGGTGGCTCTGATGTCAATGGGGCAGTGAATCCCCTCTGGGTTTCAGTCAGAACCAGTCAGAACTCTAAAGGAGCTATCAAAAGTGCAGAAACTCCTTTAGAGTTCTGACTGAAACCTGGAGCGGATTCACCACCCCACTGACATTAGAACCACCAGCCTCTACTGTATCCAGTCCTGGATTGTGTGCAGGGCCTCCATGGATACAGGAGGCTTTCCTATCCAGAACTGTTGCCTCCAAGTGTACAAGGCAACAGATACGATGGAAGGGGGCAGGGCTGGAGCATACCTCCCCTCACACGTTCATTCAACATGGGATGAAGAATGCCTGAAGAGGGCTTGTGACTTCATCAACAAGTCAGATTTCCCCCCCCCCCTTCTTCCCTCCACAACCTGCTTTTTATAATATTTTGGCTGATGAACAGATCTGCAAGCCTGGAAAGCTTGCATATTCTTTGTGATCTTTGTGATCTTAGTTCTTAGATCTTAGAGAATTTCTAAGAGTGCTTTGAGCACGAGGGGAAGGACACCAGGGGAAATCGTGAAACCGGCTGGGCTAGTGCTTGCAGCACCATCATGCTTAGGAGATCCCACCCATCTGCACTGGAACGAAAGTGACGTTATTAATCTCCCGGGATGCCGAGGACGATAATCCACAAAACGGCTGTTGACGTGCAGTAATCTTCTGTGGCTGTTGTCAATTTTTCGAGAGGCCAGAATTGCTCCACATTATGTAAAACCAACATTACTAAATCAAGCAGCTACCTCAAACTGCTTACATCAGCCCCTGAATTATCCTATTGTGCAGCTGCTCGATGCACTGCACAGATTTGACAAGCGACTGGGAGAGGGGATAACTTTTCCTCCTGGTGAACCCCCCTTGTTTACAAAAGTCCCCCAAGAAAAGTATTATTGCTAGGCCACCGCCAGTCAAGATGAACCTCCTGTCTGTCCACCTGCCTGGGGAGTATCTGAGCCCTAATGCTAAGGACCTCTCCCTTCAGCCCAGCCCTAGAAAAAGATGGGGGGGGGGGGGGAAGGTGCTTTGGATTTCCTTTCAGAACTTGGACAAAACACTTATTTTAAATCCTACAAACACAGGCGGTAGCAACCATGCAGTTGTTCACAAGGGGAAGAGTTTAGTGAGAATTCCTTTAAAAAAAAAAAAAAAACAGCCCAATATTTAAAAAGGAGTTTATGGGGGGAGGGGAAGGAAAAATGGGGAAAAGGTTAAGGAAAAGCAACTATCGCTCACTCGCTCGCTCGTTCACACAATTCTGTTTTATTCAAGACAAATGAAAAAAGAAGAAAAATCCAGTGGTCTATAAAAGAAAACATCAAATAAAATATTATTTAACTAGCAAAATGCTTGTTGTGTTGTTGGGTAATATCTCTTATACCAAAGATGGGAGGATCCAACCAAGAAAAAAATCCACATCAAACATAAGAGAGAAAAATAACTCGTATTCATTAACCAACTTAATTAACTTGGTTCCGGCTCCTCCACCCAGTCCTTTCCAGAGCAAGTACCTCCAAAAGGCCGAGGTGCATCAAAGTTCTGATGGGATTAATTCTGATACTGCTTAAAGTTATGTCACCTTGTTTGTCATTACGATGTGGGGGGGGGGGGAGGTCCTGCATATTACAAGGATCCCTTGAGGGCTGCAGTGTGGGTTGTTGTTGAACCATGGGTCGTTGTATTGTATGAGTGCAGTGCTTATCGTGTTGTCTGAATACAGTGCTTTTTTCTTAAGATGGGTTATCATGTTGTCTGAATGCAACGCGTTTTCCACAGGGTTGCTCATTAAACATGCTTGTTAACCACCCTAAACAATCCAACAACAAGCCACGGGTTCTCAAGGTGGCTTGTTCAAGAAAAATAAACCACACTATATGGTTAACAGATCACCCTAAGGAAAACACGCTGTGTTCAGACTATACAATAACCCACCCTGCAGAAAAAGCACTGTATTCAGACAATATGTTAACCCACCCTGCGGAAAAAACATTGCGTCCAGACAACATGATAATCCATGGTGGGTTAGTGTGTTGTAGGAACCCAGCCTCTGTGTGAACTCTTCATACCTTGCACTGTTCCCCTCCCTCACCTTGAAGAGTTTCAATGAGCGTAGGCAGCACCCTATCTTGTGTAGGCTGACCATATGAAAAGGAGGACAGGGCTCATGTAACTTTAACAGTTGCAGAGAAAAGGGAATTTCAGCTGGCATCATTTGTATGCAATTAGTACCTGGTGAAATTCCCTCTTCATCACTACAGTTAAAGGTGCATGCACTATACTAGAGTGACATATACAAAAGAAGGCAGGGCCCCTGCAACTTTAACAGTTGTAACTAAGAGGGAATTTCACCAGGAACTAATTGCATACAAATGACACTGGCTGAAATTCCCTTTTCTCTACAACTCTTAAAGTTACATGAGCCCTGTCCTCCTTTTCATATGGTCAGCCTAATCTTGTGGTGAAGAGCGGATTTTGCCTTCGCTGCAACAGTGAAGGTAGATCTCCAGATGTTTCAGACTTCAACTCTCAGAAGCCCCTGCCAGCATGACCAATAGTCAGGAATGTGGGGAGTTGATGTCCAAAACATCTGGAGATCTACTTTCTGCCTACCCAGCTATAGATGTATGGCAGCCGTAGTTGCTGTAGTTCAGTGGTAGAGCCCAAACTTTGCATGCAGAATGTCCCAGGTTCAATCCCCGGCTAGGAAAGAATCCTTCCTGAAACACTGGGGAGCTGCTGGCAGTCAATGTTGACAATACTGCACTGGGTGGACCAATGGCCTGACTCAGTATGAGGCAGCTTCTTATGTTCATTTATATTTAAATGAATGGGATTCATTCGGGCCACTATTTAGGTGGGGACTAAATCCTTCCTGCTTTTCCAGATCTGATGGTGGCTGGGTTCGGATGATCAGGGCTTCTTTTCCCACTTTGAGCGTGCTTTTCACGTGCCCACCATTTCCCTAATTACCCTCACTGCAGTGTTGTCTGAACCTGGCAAGGTGCATGTTGGGGGTGGCTTCCAAATCACCCCAGAACCCAAATCACCCCGGAACCCCTACAACGAGCTATGGGTTGTGGGGTGGTTTTTAAGCCATCCCAACCAGGTTCAGGTGACACGGCAACCCATGCTGCTGCAAGGGAAATGACAGGCACGTGAGCAGCACTGATCATCTGAAGCCGGCTTCTGTTTCCTATTACCTCAGACTCACCATAGTCTCTGGGCCTTCATGAGGAAACCTCACCCACCACAAGCTAGAAGCTGTATTCAAGTTTGTAGGTGAGGATGCAATGCTTCCCACTTCACGCTTGCACTTATTTATCTCTCCATCTATCACATTTGCCTTCTTTGCCACAAAGATCTCCCAGCAGCATGTATGGGGTTATCTCATGTTATCTGCACAAGAATCCTATAAGGAAGGATAAGCTAAGAGGAAATTGCTTGCTCAAGACATCCCAGGAAGCTACATGACCATGCCCAGTGGGGATTCGAACTCTCTTCTTTCCAGTCCATGGGTTGTATCCAGTGTTAATCCTACTACAATAGACCCATTGAAATGAATGTGACTTAACTTAGACTAACATTGTATACAACCCCATGTCTAAAATAGTATGCAGTATAATATACCGACACACTAACTGTGCCATACATTGCAGGTTTCCTCAAAAGTCCCAATGAAATTACTATATCCTAGCAAGTGTGCATAAGGTTGTAACCCAAGGACTGCAGACTTAAGTTGCATCCTGTACACAGTTACCTGGGAGTAAGTCCTATTGAACTCAATCTTGTCTACTTCTGAGTAGACATTTATAGGATTGCCCTATTGGGCTGTAGCCCAAAACACATTTATTAAGAGTAAGCCCAACTGAACACTTCCAGGTAAACACACTTAAGATTGCCCTGCGATTTCAGGTTATTTGTGATTTCAGGTTATTTGTTAAATAGTTGTTTAAATGCTAAGCCTTTAATCACAAATGTTCAAAAATTCAAATATCAAACTTATTTTTCCAATAACCTGCTATGAGCACAAGAGATAATAAGTGGGGAAGCATCCTGCATTGGATCAATTCCAGATGTAGTCTTCTGTTTGTTAAAAGCAAAGTGAGCATTTCTGTATCAATCTATGAACTGACAACATGAAGGACAGGTAGATTTAAAAAACAAAATACAAGCTCTGGATAAGTGAATAGGCAAATGTTCCACAAATGCCCCAACTCTTTTTTTTTTTTTTAAATCTAACTCTGTGTTATCAACATCCATCCTTGAAAAATTAAAGGGAAGCTCATTGATTAACTGACCCAGTGAGGCCCCGGTTTTTAAGATGTCTGCAGAAGCCAGGGTGAATTCATATGTATGACTGACACCTGCTTGTGCTAAGCATGGTTCCTGGATGATCAGTCCGTCTGACATTGTGAAGCAGCACCAAAGCATTGCTCCCATATGCCCTGCCTATACCACAGAAGGCAGCCTGCCAATGGACTAAGTTCCGAAATCTCATAAGCCTGACACGACATCTCACCAGCCACGTGGATCTGCGGTTTTATAACCCATCCAGGCATGTGATTTCTTCACCTTATCGCCAGATGATTTACCCCAAGAGGCAAGAGATTTCTAATGGGATGGTGATTGTGAAGGATATCTTCCTGACACAGTTACTTACAAGTTGGATTATTCTGTTTCTGCAGGGGGAAAGCAACATCCTTGAATTTAAGTGGCTGTACATAAAGGGATGTGCTCAAACCTTAGGGTGGTTATAAGACAGGCACTGTGGATGGGAAAGGGACATGTCTCTTGTCAAAGGATTCATTCTTATTCTGCAGCTAACCAAAGTGTTCCGAACGTGGATTTGTTTGCACTTTTGATTTATCTAGCCTGTTTCCCTGGGGCTTTCATATAAACTTCTGGTTTATATGAAATAGGGATTTTTTCCCTTAAAGAGCTCAGAACACAGGAGAGAGAGAGAGAGAATTCGAGAAAGCTTTCATTGCCTTCCCATGTAAGAAGTTTGGGCCATAAACTTGGATCTCACTGAACTTTTTTTGAAACAACCAGAGCATGCAGAGATGAAGAATGTGTGGGTCGTGCTTTTATGTACTGTTAATATTCCACAGAAGATTTTCTCCCTCATCCCATCTCAAATTTAGTGAATATAGTCTCCTGTGAAGAGACTGTAGCAAAACTACAATAACTGCATTTCTAGCTTGAGAAATGTTTGCTTGTTCACATTAGTATATGGAACAAAAGGTAATCAAATTTCTAGGACATAGCTCTTTTTTGGTCTCTTGCTATGGCGAATCTGTTCAGCTAATTTTATCATAATTGGAAAATCCCAGAACTGACAGAACCAATGACTTAAGAGGAGGGACCTTAGGTGACCTCCATAACAGAGCAATGCATAGTTTTGTGGCAGCAAGTAGATATTTAATTACTCCTTCGTTAGTTAGAAAAGAGGACTCCTGCCAACCATCATTAAGGAGAATCAACTGATGACTCATATGGTGCATTGTTTCTTGCATTCTATCTAGCACAAGCTTCCCAAACATGTTTTTTTAGGAATACAGGACGACCATATATGGAAATAGCATCATGCAGAGCAACCTTTCCTAGATGTTCCCTCCAGATGTATTAGAAATGAACTCCCATCCTCCCCAGCCAGCATGGCCAATGGTCAGGAATGCTTGGAGTTGTCGTTCAAAACATCAAGAGGGCATCTGATTGCGGAAGGTTGTTGAAGAGTCATATTCACTCCAGCATTTACCAGAATCAGACCTGCACACTTAACTTGGGAGAGTGGTGATAATATACAACCAACTCCTGACTTTATAAGCATCCTCCCTAAAGACAGCACTGACAGAGTGGGATATGTTCACCCAGTATTGATCTATGGTTTGACTGGAGTCCACTCGGAGAAGAGCCTTCAGTGTGATGGCCCCATTTCTTCAGAATTCCCTGCCTCTCTGGAGGTCAGGCAGGGGCCAACTAGGAGTGGGTGAACTCACTGGCTCTTGCCTCAGCGGGCACCTGTCCCACTGCCACAGCCGCCTGCCCCCACTTGCCAGGCTGCACGAGCTTTTGGAATGCGAAGTGTGAGATTTCAGCAGCAGGTGGGTGACTGTCGAGCACTCACCGGGGCCTTGCAAGCACTTGGGTGGGGGGCCACGTGTGTGTTGGGAGCGCCCAACTGGGTCTGGGGGGCTGGATGCAGGTGGGGGATCTGCAGACTCATGGACTTAATTGGGCGCTTGCAGCATCCCTAGCACCAATACTATTTGCTTCCAGTGTTCCTTAAATGACCAGCCACAGTTTTTATTGGCCTCCTGTTTTTATTAATTCTAATATGATGTTTTAATTTTTTTATCTGTTTACTATTGTGCTTATGTTCACTGTTTCAGTATCTGTTTGATAAGTAGTGATATACAAATACTGTAAATAAAATAAATAACCAACCATTCAACTCCTAAAATGTTATAGGAGGTGGAAATAATCTCATTAACACATAAACTCCCAGAACTCACATAACATTTCGGCAGTGGCACCCCGGCTGTAGAATGAGCTTCCTAGAGAGATTCGCCTGGCACATACACTGTACTCCTTCCAGCGCCAGATGAAGACCTTTTTATTTTCCCAGTATTTTAGCAATTTCCTATCCTAGTCTTTTAACTCTGCTGTTTTAAATCTGCATTTTAAATCTCTGCATTGCTGCTTGGTTTTATTCTAGTTGTACTTTTGTATAGTGGTTTTAAGTTTTCATACTATATTTTATGCTGTACTTTCGGTTTTAATTTTTGTGAACCACTCAGACAGCTTTGGCTATTGGGAGCTACAGAAATTAAATTAAATAAATAAACTTTCAAATTGAGTGGGAAATCTGTCCTAAAGTCTTAGCAGAAACGGAGAGGTAGGATGGTGCCTGACTTGAAGTTACTGATGAAAAGAAAACATAAATAGGCTGACCAGATAAAATCCAGGTCAGGGTTCATGTAACTTTAACAGTTGTAGAGAAAAGGGAGTTTCAGCTGGTTTCATTTGTATGCAATTAGTTCCTGGTGAAATTCCCTCTTCATCACAACTGTTAAAGTTGCAGGGGCCTTGCCTTCTTTTGTATATGGTCACTCTAGTATAGTGCCTGCACCTTTAACTGTTATGATGAAGAGGGAATTTCACCAGGAACTAATTGCATACAAATGACACCTGCTGAAATTCCCTTTTCTCTACAACTGTTAAAGTTACATGAGCCCTGACCTGGATTTTATCTGGTCACCCTAAATATAAACTTCTCCTGACACTCTCCTAAATAGTACCCCATCAATGTGGGGGAGGGACTGTATAGCTCAGTGGTACAACACATCTCCAAGGAAAGAGGTAGCAACTGATTGGAGAATCCTCTCACTTCTAAAGACCCCAGAGACAGTCAGAGTAGATAATGCTGGCTGGATGAACCAACAGACTGGTATAAGCATCTTACTTATGTTCCTAATAAGGCAGTGTCCTTGTATTTCGGGCAGAGCAACGCTATGGCTCCGAGACAGCATCGAGGCACCATAAGATGCTGCAGATCCCCTCCTCTATGGCTGGAGACAGAGCTCCGATTGCATAGAAGGAGATCCCAGTATGAATTTCCACCTTCCCAGCCACCGTGTAAAGCTCCATGGCAGCTACCTTACCTGAGCTTGCTACCCCAACCTCAGGGGAGAGAAGAAATGGGAAGGATGGGGATGTCCTGGTGAGTGGGGGAGGGGACATGGATCCACTTGATCCAATGGGCTCTCAGCCCCTGACGTCATCCCCAAACATGACACCACTCGATGGGCTCAAAGGCCTGTCTAGTGGAAACAATGAAAAGGAGGATGGAGAAGTGAACATCACCTGTGTTGCTCCTCTTGCCAGCAGGGCACAGGATTCTTGGAAGCCTCCGAGGTCAGAGGCTTCTGTCTAGAAAGCAACAATCCAGTCGGGTTCTGCCCTAAGTCTACATATCTCTTTTCTTTTTTTGCTTGACAATTCCTAAAAGCTTTCATTGCCTTCCCATGTAAGAAGTTTGGGCCATAGACTACCAGAATGATAGAAGATGTCGCTGGGACAAGCTTTGACTTCTATCCATCCATCCATCCATCCATCCCAGGCCTTCAGAGTGCCACAGAGAAGCGGATGTGATACTGCAATTGAGGGCCTGAGATATCTAGAAAACCAACATTAAGCTGCCACAAATAACTCACAGCTGCTACATCTTCTTCCAGTAAGTCCAAGAGAGTCAATCTAGGTACTAATAATATTGCTGCCTTTTTTTCAGAGATAAATTCCACAGGGATAGTCCTGTTAGTGTGGCAGCAAAACAAAAAGGAATATTGTAACACCTTGTAGACAAACAGATTTATTATGGCATAGGATTTTGAGAACTAGTGATTACTTCATCAGATCCATGATGTGTATCTTCAATTAGCAAATATGTATGTGTTAGGGATGACACAGAAATCCACCACTGATTCAAATGAGTTCGAATTTCTATGAATCCAACAGGCTGATTCTGAAAGCAAACTGGCTTTTTCTGAGTCACACAAATTTCGTGGACTTGAAGACAGTTTTTAAAAAACTTTTGGGTGGCGGGATTTGCACAATTTTGTTTGTTTGCAATTGCGCGCTTGGATTCATGTGCATGACTGCATGAGTGCACTTGCAAATGAATGAAATTCTTGTACAAGTTCCGTTAATGAGGGGACAACAGAAAGAAAGATGCCTGGCAATCCGTGAAACACAGAGGAAACAAATTTAACAAAATCCGTACATCGTGTGTGTGTGTGTGTGTGTGTGTTTACACACACAGGAGCACACAGAGGCAGAAACAAAACAAAAATATGCAAACTGTGAGATCAAAATGCCATGAAATGCAAGAAGCAAAAACTGTGGTATTTTTATGCAACACTCAAGTGTATGCAACATAAACAAATTTATAGCCAGTACTACTGATTCGCCTGAGCAAACGTTTTGTTAAAATCTGATAAAACAAAATAGATTTCCTCAAATCAAGCAAAGGGTAACACTTTAAAGACAGGGAGCTCCATCAGTTGGGGAGAAATCACGCTTCCCTACCGTCGCTTCTGCGCTCTCGATGTTGTTGCTCAATACTTCTTTCTCAGAGAGAGGAAAGAGGAAGTAAACGATGTGCACGTGGCCCATTCAGTGGACGGTTTTCATCGCGCCACTTCTCCCGCACACAGCAGGAGATAGAGGCAAGTTCCGTCTCTAAAAATAATTTGGACTTGCTGGGGTCTTTTTTATCACGTGAAGAAGGCTAGAAGGGGTGGGAGACGCATGGGAGGCAAATGACGTCATGCATAGGACCCGCGAAAATTCGTGGGTGCCCAGTAATGAGTGTGCTCTAAAAAACATATTGTGGCATGAGCCTCTGTAAGATATACAAAAAACCCAAGTGCACATACACAAAGACAGAGGGAAGAAATGTTATTACGTTTTCTTCTTTTTCTCCAGGGGGCTGCCTTGATGACAACGGGTTGCCGCTGCTTTTATAAAAACCCTCTGCTTTTTGCTGCTGTGGAGTGGTGTAGGGTAATCCTGGCACAGGATGCAGCATGGGCTCTTCAGCAGCCATTCAGCTCGCTGGGCCAACCCCCTCTCCTTTGCCTGGCTTCCAGCAACCAATGAGAGGTTGCCTTCATGCTGGAATGAGGACAGGCAGTGGAAGAGCTGTGTGACCTCATTCCTGCAGGAAAAGTCAGGGTAAGTCCATGACTTTTCTGCTGCGCATCTTCATCTCTTTGCTCTGCAGTGGCAGGAAATCGGCAGCTGCGTCATATAACCTACCCAGCACCAATTTGCAGTCACCGGTGGACAAAGACAACGTTTAGACAGCCTCCATGCCTGCCAACTGAGGGAAACACTTGAAGCATTTGATAAAGTAGGCTCTGTTCTGCCACAACAAGTTGACACGACTTTAAAGGTGCCATGCAGAGTTCTCAGTTGTTTTTGCTGCAAGAGACTAACATGGCCATCCCTCTGGAATAGCCTAATCGTCATTTCCAAAACAACCATCCTCTTCAGTTCTTCATAAAGGGCGGATACCACCTGCGTTCTGCCACGGATAACCAATCAGTTTTTAACAGAGGTATAGATGAATTATAGACCAGTTCATTCAAAGCTGCAACAATGAAAGATACTGCAAGGAGCAATTCCTCAGGAAGCCATTCACTACACGGGGGCTAATTGACTACCCTGCTAAGACAATGAAAAATCAATTGCAAAGGAACCTGGAATGACGCAGCACTTAACATGCTCACAGGAGGGATTTCTCTCCCCACCCAGCTTGGCTTCTTCTAAGTAAACAAAACAATGTGGTGAAAAGCCAAAGATCAAACTTTTCCTCCCAGGCAGAGCTCCATATGGTGAGACAGGCAGTAAAGCCTCTTGCTCTCCAGACCTGCGTGATCTCCCTCTCCCATTTCTGCAAGCAACAGCCATTGCTTAAACATTTAATCTCTGGAGTATATTAATTCAATTTGCTTGGCTCAACCACGAGAAGACTGCCAAATACGATTATCTTTGTCATGGCGAGTGGCAGGTTATAAAGCAAATGACTGACTCAACTGCAAACTATTTTATCCATTGGATATCTGCATTTTGAAAGGCTGGTGTATTAAAGGAACAGGTGCCGGAAGCGCTTTTTCACTCCAATTACAAACATTTGTCTCGTAAAAGTCAAGATTACTAATTCCTTGTTTGAAAGGTGGCTTTCTGCTTAATTCCCTTTAGAAGGAGAAAAGTATTTGCATGCATTGAAGCAATTATAGGGCAATCCGGTATTATGATTTTTTTAAAAAAAAAATACTTAGGACGTGAACCAGTCTGCCCTTCCTATACCCTGCACATGGATGATGGAGGCCAATGGGGATCAGAAGGAGGGAACTGAACACACAGGGAGGGGATGGTTTGAGGAGCCACCAAATTGTGTCATTGACATTCATAGAGCTTCCTGATTTTATAAACTTTCCACTTAGAATTAATTATTGCAAAACGATTTCAGGGAACAATATAACTTATGCTAACAGAAGACAAATTAAAAGCAACCCATTAAATGTTTCAAATTCATCTGCAATAGGCTTAATTTAAATTCTTTCAGCACATTCTAGAGGACTTTCTTCAATGTTCAAGGCACTTCATTACATACATAATTTTACTAATCCTTACAAGCCTCTAAAATAATTCAGATTATCCCTATTTTGCAGATGGAGGGTCTAAGACTGGGAGAAAGTGTGTTGTCTAAGACCAGCCAGTTTAGCCTATGGCAGAGAGAGTCATTTTTCCCTTTCTTACTCCCAATGGTCTTGCAGCTACAAGTCTATAGGGGCAGCTACGGGTGCAGCCTGTAACCATCACAAGACCAATTAGAGCCTAACTTGAATGTCTGTAAATCTCTCCTCCCCCACTCCATTTTAAGGTTTGGAACATGCAGACACCATGGCCTCCATCACACCTAATCCCCCCCCCCCCCGGTTTGCCTCCGTGTTTTTTTTACCTCTGAGGCAGAAGTGCATCAAGCTTATGAACCCTTTCACCTGAATAGCTGCTCTTTCGCTCCTTTGCTCGTTAGCTCTTCCGCTCCACTCCACTCCACCCCTCCCCTACTCTTTCTCCTTCTAGTCATGTCCAGTCAGATGAGTACTTCAACCAGACTGCCTTTCTGCCAGGCAAAAATGGAACAACCCTTTAGTCTGGCTCTTTGGGGGCATCGAGGGAGTACAATCCTGTCTCTGCAGAGATACAGGCGTTGTATGATTTTTAAAAAAGACTTTCAAGCCTGGGATGCAAGGTTTGGGTTTTATATTGAGGCTTGGAGACAGCTGCTGGGAGAGATCGCTTTTCGCTGCCAGGACCTGATGCAATCCATTTAAGCCCCCATTTCCTTTAACACTACACGGAGGCTTAGGGCGCATTAAATGTGCTTAGGGAAAATAATCCAGACTTTTAGTGTTCTAGGAAAGGCTGGAGAAGAGGCAGGGTGTCAGCAGGACAGGCATGGCGTCATGTGACTACCGTGCTGCAAATCCGCACACCACATTGGTCTTTATGGCTTTCTTAAAGTCAAAGAGACTATTAAGTTGACGAATCTCCTCCGGCAGGCCATTCCACAGTCTAGGGGCGGCAGAAGAGAAGGTCCTCTGGGTAACAGTTGTCAGCATAGTTTTGGCTATCTGTAACAAATTCTTCCCACAGGACCTGAGTGTGCGGGGTGGATTGTATGGGAGAAGGCGATCCCGCAGGTAATTGGACCCAAACCATGTAGAGCTTTAAAAGTGATGACTAACACTTTGTACTTTGCCCAGAAAGCAATTGGCAGCCAGTGAAGTGATTTTAAAGCTGGTGTGATATGGTCACCCCTAGGTGACCGGTGACCAACCTGGCTGCCATATTTTGAACTAGTTGAAGTTTCCGGACTAGACACAGAGGTAACCCTATGTACAGCGCATTGCAGAAGTCGAGCCTCGAAGTTACCAGCACATGCACTACTGTCTTTAGGTCTTCCAACTCTAGGAAGGGGCGCAACTGGCATATCAGCCGAAGCTGATAATAGGCACTCCTGGCCATTGCATCTATCTGAGCTGTCATTTGGAGCGACGGATCCAGAAGCACCCCCAAGCTGCGAACACAGCCTTTCAGGGGGAGTGTAACCCCATCCAGAACTGGTTGACACACCTCCAAACCCAGGTTGGGGTCTCTGACAGTAAGCAACTCCATCTTGTCTGGATTCAGCTTCAGTTTGTTTTTCCTCATCCAGCCCATTACCACCTCCAAGCATCCATTCAGAGGAGACACACTATCCTTAGCTGACGATGTTGTTGAAGGCATAGAGAAATGTATTTGGGTGCCATCTGCTTACTGATAGCACCCTGCCCCATGTGTCCAGATGATCTCTCCCAGCAGTTTCATGTAGATGTTAAACAGCACTGGGGATAGGATGGCGCCTTGTGGTACGCCATACAACAGCTCCTTCTTTGAGGAGCAACTATCCCCAAGCATCACCATCTGGAACCTGCCCGAGAGATTGGACCAGAATCACTGAAGCACAGCGCCCCTATTCCCAATCCCCTCAGGTGTTCCAGAAGGATACCATGGTCAAAGGTATTGAAAGCTGCTGAGAGATCCAGAAGTACCAGCTCCCCCTGTCAATACTCAGCCGAAAACCATCCACTAAGGCGCCCATAGTGGTGTCAACTCCATATCCTGCCCTGAAGCCAGTTTGAAATGGGTCTAGAAAATCTGTATCATCCAAAACTGCTTGGAGTTGGAAGGCAACTGCCCTCTCGATCACCTTGCCTAGAAACGAAAGATTTAATACTGGTCTATAGTTATTAAGGTCCATGGGGTCCAGGGAGGGCTTCTTCAGAAGCAGCCGTATCACCACTTCTTTTAAACATGATGGAAAACTCCGCTTGTAGTGTTGTTGTAATTTAATTGCATCTCCTCCCTGGACAACCAGTCAAGAAGGACAGGGGTTGAGAGGGCAAGTTGTCCTCCTCACTCGTCCAAGTAGCTTGTCCACATTCTCGGTACTCAACAACTGAAACTGATCCAGTGTAATTCTACTTGCAGAGTTGTCATCCTCTGCTATAATGACAGCATCTAAGTCGGCTCTTATCTGAGAGATTTTATCTGTGAAATGATCATTAAAGGCATCACAGTGAACTACCGAAGGTTCTAAGATCAGGTGCCTGGGTTAGACCCCTCACCACTCTGAACAGTTCTGCTGGACGTGGATTCGCAGACGCAATGCGTGCAGAGAAGAAAGCTTTCTTCGCTGCACCTATTGCCATCCCATAGAAACGGAGATGTTCTCTATGTCGTGTCTTGATGGATATAAGTCGAGTTTTCTGCCATCGGCACTCCAGTCGTCATCCTTCCCGCTTCAGCTCCCTGAGAGCTTCTGTATACCAGGGCACCTGGTTAGAAGCAGGTCAGAGAGGACATTTGGGGGCAATTGTGTTGATAGCCCTAGTTAGGCCTTGATTCCATCTTTTGACCAGGGCTTCTACAGGATTGTCTACGATACCAGCCACAGAAACCTCTAAGCCTTTCTGGAATCCAAAAGGATCCATCAGCCTTCAAGAGTGGACCATCTTAATAGGTCCGCCACCACTGCAGGGGCAGGTGGTGGCTGTGATACTAACCCTGACCAGAAAATTACATCAGAGAGGGTACCCTTTGTGTGTACTGACCCATGTATACAACCATGGGTCAGTTGTCTCAGTATGTCATGATATTTGGAACGTTTCCCATCTGCTTTTGTCTCCCCAAATGTCCTGGCTCTGTTTTCTCTATTACTCTGTCACTAGAACAGGTTTTGGAGAACAGCTGCACACAGTGATGTTTTATCACTTTAAGTTAGTCATCAGTCTGGCAACAAACTAGCAGAAAACCAATTGAGGAAGAGGGTATTTAGGGTGTCATCCCACTGTCTGAAAGGCTGCCAGATTACTGTCCTCTTTTTTGAAGATGTCCCCCATTTTAAGTCCAGTTTAAAGACTTAAAAAAAAAAACCCAGAAAGAAGTGCTGTGCCTTGAAGTTGTCCATCAACAACACCTGGGCAGCAAACGGAGCAAAGCTCATAGGTCACTTAGTCACAAGACTTCCCTACCGTGGTGAGCTGCACTGTATTGCTATTGAATTATAATGATTTATGTCTAAAATTGTATCTATCTAGCAATTCATTAGCATATGCAAAATTTATGCAAATTGTGTCCTCTTTTTTTATGACGCATGGCCTCTTTTGGGGTGATTCAGAAATGGCCACGCAAAGGGTATTTTCCAAATTTCCCAGCCTACCAAGCAACTTCAAAAGTGACTTTGTAAATGAAAGAGCAGCTTAAAGTGCCACCATCCATGCCCCTTTGACTGATATTACCACATTGGAAGGATAAACTCTCGCCTATGGATCGAGGGCCTATCAACAATGTCAGCGTTTGAACGGATGGTATATAAACGGCACTTGCAAATGGACACTTATATGGATATCTGGTCTACTTTTGTTAAAGTTTATAAATAATTCTTAGAATGCTGTATTATAAATATTTATACAAATGCACACACACACATGCACACACTTCATATGCATGCAATGAAATTGATATATTCAAATCTATGTAGCTACAATTTTTCCCTTTCCCTTCCCCCCCCCCCCATACTCTTTTTTGTTTTGCTGAAATGTCACAATAATTTTTCAAAAAAAAATTCATGACAAAAGTGCCACCATCCCTGGGCTGAGAATTAGAAGTTCCCATTTTATCTCACAATTGTATCTTTCTTCTAAGTGCTCTTTTTCGGTGGCCTTCTTAAGTAGCTTGAAACCCTAACACCCTTTCAAAGATAAATTATTTGACCCATTTCTGCTTGGCCACAGGCTTGGCCCATACAGAAGACAGATCCACACTGAAATAGGTCCTCTGACAAATGTAGGACTGGAAAGTGCATTTAGCTGTCAGAAATCTTCCACACTGAAAAATGAATAAGAGGGAAAGGGGACTATGAGATTTAAAGCAGCTAGGACTGGTGACTCCCTTGTCAGTGGGGTGATGAATCCCACTGTCTTGGATAGCTCCTTTAGGGTTCTAACTCGTTCTGGCTGAAACCCAAAGCGGATTCGCCATGCCACTGACATCAGAGCCACCAGCCACTGCACCTTTACCCTTGGAGGCTCCTGAAATTGTGCAGTTCCTCCCATTGCATCAATGGTGGCTACCATTGATACAGGAAGGGAAAGTGCACGTTTCAGCATTTGGGTGGGCAGCTGCCAAGCGCTCGCCAGGCCAAGCGCTCACCTCAGGTGGCACAGCGAGCGGGGATGGGCAGCGACGATGGGTCAAGAGCCCGCTGAGGCGAGCGCAGGCAAATTTGCCCACCCTTACTTTCCAGGCCCATTACTATTATTATTTACATTTATATACCGGCCCATAGCTGAAGCTCTCTGTAAAGTAAGTAGCCATGATAACAAATAAAAAGATATGAGTAAGTCATTTACATGTACAAAATATTAGGATGGGAACCATAATTGTGAGGTGCTTCTGGGGAAGGGTTGCCCTTTACACATCGCTTAAAAAGGATAAACAAAAAGACAGATGTGCATAAAATTTGCATATGCTATGTGTGTGTGTATAGATGGATAGTTAGAAGGTAGATGCAAAATTAGAAATACAAATGTTTTAACAGAAAGACAATACATCTCACTATAATGGGATGGGGGTGGGGAGAGAATCCAACCTGGTAACCAGTCGGCCTCCTCAGCCTGTTGTCCAGAATCTGTTGATGGGCCACTTGTTCTTCCTTCTTTAAACTGGACCTGGACTGGACAGTTCTTTAAATAGAGGACATTTTCAAGTAGAGGGCTGTCCTCTGTAAAACAGGACACATGGCCACACCACTGGTGGCAGTGGAAGTGGAATTGTGGTGGCAGGCCCACTCTAAGTGCATCCATGTGAATGCCTCTATGAACATGTTTAGGTTCCCCTCCGAAATATGCATTCCCTCACCAATGTTGTGTTGCTGAAAAGAGCTCCTGAATTCCACTGAGGAAGCTCCTATTAAGTTTTACTCAACATGTTCAAGAGAGTCATATGACACTCTTATCCTGGGGCTGTACCATTTCAGAATACAGTGGGGGGGGGGGGTGTTACATAAGTGGATCATCAAGAACTCCTGTCCCTATCATAGAAAATTAGCACAAAGGAAGAAGGGGGATATTTGTCAGGTATGCTAGCTTTCTATACACAGAGTTTTGTTGCTGTTGCTGTTTATGTGGAGAAGTATCCAATTATGGGATGTTCAACCTACATTCAGAAGTGTCACTGTCTCGAGATTTGAACTTATTCTATGTATGCCACTCTTTCCCGGGAATCGACAACATGGAACCACCTCAACTAATATGAAGAGGACAGATGGTCTGAAAGGCATCTATATCAGGGCTGGGCTACTTGTTGCCCTCCAGATGTTTTGGCCTACAACTCCCATCATCCCTCACCATTGGCGATGCTGGCTAGGATGGGTGGGAGCTGTAGACCAAAGCATTTGGAGAGTCACACGTTGGCAACCCCTAGTCTATATAATGCCCAGCCCATGATAGCAGTATCACCAGAAGGTTCAAAAGGGGCCAAGAAATCTCTTTGCAGCCCAATCCTATGCATGTTTGCTTGGAAGTAAATTCCACCAAGTATGTGTACATAGGATTATTATTATTATTATTAAAACAATTTAAACACATTTAAAAACAACCAATAAAACAATACCACAGGCAGCAGAAAAATGTTTAAAACCATTTTAAAAGTTTTTTAAAAAATCAATGAAACCATACAGCCTAAAAATAAGATATACCTACCCAGATGAATTTTAAACCAAGAATTTTTAGATGTGTTGATTGTTATCTTGATATTGTATTGGTTTTATATGCTCTTTTAATTAATTTCATGTATTTGATTTTTATTGTATTGTTATACTAATGTTTTTCCCCGCCTCGATCCAAAGGGAGAGGCAGGTAAGAAATAAATAAATATATTATTACTACTACTACTACTACTACGCTCAGCAATAAGATTCTAAAAAGGGAAGGCCTGCCAGAATAATAGGGTCTTTAATGCCTGCTTAAAGACATTCAAAGAAGTCAGCAGGTGCATTTCAACCGGCAGGTCATTCCACAGCTAATGGTTGGCAAAAGACAAGGTCCTGTGACGTGTGACTGCTAAACTCACATTAGGTAGTTGCAAGCAGATGACACTCCGAGAACCTTAAGTGGCAGACTGGAATGGGGGGGGGGGCACTCCAAAAAGTACCTTGTACCTAGACAATGAAGGGCTTTAAAGAAAAGAACCAGCATATTATATTTTGCCTGGAAAGGAATTGACAGCCAGTGTAATAATTTTAAATTATCACTTTATTATGCAAGTGGTGCCTAAAATGAAGGCAACCAGTGCTTCTCCCTTCTCATCTCTGGCTTGTACATGGTTTGCAAATGTAATACCCTTACCATTCTCGACATCTCTCTCTAGTGGTCCAATTTTGTATGCTGCATGTCATTTATTCCATGACTTAGCGATGTCGAAAGATTTCCAATTACATACTGGATGTTCTGTCCAACACCACCCAAACACTCCTCTAACAGTCGTCCCCATAAGTTATCCAGACTTGAGTATGGCTGGAATGTTATATGCATATTTAAGGAGGAAGGAAACCTATCTAGGAGCCATGCTGGGAGTTGTAGGACTTTTTTTTCTGTCTAAACATGCATAGGATTGGCCCCTCAAAAATGGTGTGATTTGAGATCCAGTTCTGGCTGTACAGATCCTGCTCCAGTGGCATTTTACTATATTGCTATGCTACAAGACAGAACAGCTCCTGGGAAGATTGTAGAAATTCCCACCTGGCAATTGCGACTGAATTTTTGTTTCCATATACCTACGCTTGCTTCCATGGGATCACATGGCCCTTATTCCTGAGAGACTAAAGGGGGCCAAATTTATATAACCCAGGAAAGAAAAAATCCGGCGGGACATGGCTACCATATCTAAATATATTCCATGTAACCATATAGAAGAAGACAGGGAATAAGTCAGAAGTTTCAGTAGATAGCAGGGGAAAACAAGAGTGCTCCAAAACCAGGACGAGGGGGGGTAACACTGAAGTAAACTCCTTAACAAGATAGAATTAGCAACTGCGTAAAAGCCACTGAGGAAGTTGCACCATCTACGCACAAGGGCGAGGTAGCAGCAGGCTTGGAGAAATCCCAAGATTTGCAAAGGTACAAAAAATATTTAGGAAAAGAAAAACCTAATAGGAGAAGTCTACACACACACACACACACACACACACACACACACAGTTACAAAGTAGCTCTCCTGTGAGTGAGCAGTACAGACTCCATTTTGAATCAGCCAAAAAGCCAAGGCATCTTCATTCCCCACAAAGGCATAGGAATGGGGCTAAGAGCTCACATAAGGCGAGATCAGGCAATTCAGTTCCTAATAGACCTCCTAAAATGCATTCCCCAGAGACAAAGGTGGGAATAAAATTGAGCAGAATATGAATGCTGGATGGTAAAAGTGATATCTAGTCCTGCACCTGGTCATACACATGCTAATATGGTGCAATAATAATAATAATAATAATAATAATTTATTTCTTACCCGCCTCTCCGTTTGGATCGAGGCGGGGAACAACAATATGATAAAATACATAAAACTGATTAAAACATGACACACATTATTAAACTGCATTAAAACATCCTAAAACATCCTAAAAACATCCTAAAAATTGTTGAACTCCAGCCTGGACACCTGTCTTTAAGACAGTCATTAGTATCTATGGTCACCTTTTGTTAAAAGAATGTTTCTGGCAAGTACAGCCATTATCCCCAAATACCCTCTTTTGTTATATGTTTCCCCCATGGCAAGTAACATCACTTCCAATGCTTATGGGCAGTGATGTCACTGCTTTTCTCTAGATTGTATAAAAACCCTCAGGTTTTGAGAGTCAGGGTCCCCATCCCCCCTTCTTAGAAGCATGGGGCCATGCTGCTGAAATCACTGGGTGCCTTACCCCCACAATGGGTAAGGTGCCACCTTTCTCTCTACTGAGACCAGGAGCTGCAATGCCCGCTGGTTGCTGTATTCAGGAAAGGGCTTCAGTCCAGGGAAAGGTATATTGCTTTTAGAGATTCCCTCCCCTTTTCCCCCTGCTGTGTGTGTGTATGTTCTAAGTCTCAAGAAGACTCCTCTTCACAGTCTTAAAACTACTTTTAAGCCTCCGTTTCCTCAGCTAATTTCCCCAAAACTAGCTTGAGTATTTAAATCTGCTTATACCTCAATAAATGTGCCATTGTGGTGTTATCCTCTTCAATAGTGTATATTTCTTTGAGTAAGAATCGCCTTACTTAGCCACAGACGCTCTATTGCCAATGTCTAAAGATTCCTTATAACTGAGTGTGTAGGTCTCATTAGAATGTGTGCAAATTTGTACACAGGTCTAATGAGAGTACGTAACTAACACACACACACACACACACACACACACCAATGAGGACCAAGTCTGCTCAATGAGCTTGGAATGATGATTGATTGTTGTATATAGGGGAGAAATGGAGTATCATGGAAGAGTTGTTTAGGTCTTTGTACACTAGTATCAAAATCTTAACCATGGCCTGGTAGTGAATAGGCAGCCAGTGATATCACAAAATCACTCATTGTTTTTCCAAGTTACACAACCGTTTGAGTTCTGATTTATAGGTAATAAAACCTATAACACATCCGTTTTACTTGAAGCAACAATTTGTGCAACCCCAGTGACTCCAACCATATTCCTAGCTTATGAATCTCTAGATTCCTATCAAATAGCAGGTTTCCACTGTCCCAGGGTCAGCTGCTGTGTATGTCAATCTACGTCAGACCATGTCAGCAATACAGATTCAGAGATGACAGCACACAACAGAACTTAGATGACAAGATGATGCATTTGAAGTCTAAACTACAAAGCTAAAGATGCAGCCTCTTGATTCTTCATGTCCAATAGCTGCTTGGCATTTCAGCTATTTATTTTCAATGACACAAATTCCAACTAAGTGTGCTTAGGATTAGGGATGGGTTTTCCAGTTGTTTTGCACTGAAATAAATAAATCTGAGCCCTTCAAACAACCTCCCATTGAACATCAACATTATTCAAGGGTCTGACATTAAACTGGGCCACTTCACAGGCTTTGATTTCCCCACTCCCTCCATAGGTTAATTCTCTTCCACCCTGTCCCCAACTAATTAGAAGATAGAAACTGGATAGAATGAACCTATACTAGTGGCCTTCATGAGAGGCAACATTTGTCAAAACGCACAGAGAAGTGAACAAGCGTATAGAGACACCTATAGGTGAGAAGCAAGAGACTAAAATAAATTCAAAAAAGGAAAACATAAGCCTATAAAGAGGAACAGGCTGGAAAATTCATGAACAGCCCCGGCTAGTCTAGCAACAGAATTCAAAATAGAACAGAAGCTCCTGGTAAGATAGAGGAGGCAAACAAGAAAAACATCAACAAATTTGCTAGCAACACAATTGTAATGGCCCAGTTCAGATGTAACAATGAACCACAGTTTGATTTCAAGAGCACAAGCCTTGGGCTTGCACACTCCCACTTGCATGCATGTTTTAAGCTTCTATTCTTCGGGCTGTCCTTACGGCACTGGGTTGGTGCTACCTTCCTTTGAAACCCCACACTTTCCCTCTCATGGGGTGGCATTCGGCAATCCCAACACCAAGGAGGGAGTGTGGGGTTTCTGGGCGGCCACTTGGGTACCAGAGCTGCCCCCTCCCTCTTCCTGGTGGAAGGTGACCAATCGCAGGTTGTCTTCCACCCAGCAATGTCCCCGGATTGACCCTGGATTGGCCCTAGAGCGCCATCAAATGGTGGAAGTGCCATACTGATGTTGCTGTGATTGAAAAACTTGAAGTAAATCCCAGACTTTTTCAATCCGCAGCTTCGCAGGAAAGCCCCATGGTGGCTGCAATGCTGCACCTGCATCGCCTAACTGACGCAGCGCAAATCCACAGCCACTGCGGGGCTTTCCCCACGTATAGACAGCCCCCAGGTTTGTTCTAAACTGTCATTTCCCACTTTGTCCAGGGCATTGTGGTTTGCATGAATAACACTTAGTTAGAAAGCCAGGTTATCACACCATGAGCATATCCAACAAAACATGTTTTGTTGTTTCATCTGAACTGACCCACTTATTTGGGAGTAAGCCCCATTGAACTCAGTGTGACTTACTTCTGAAGAGAGATGTGTGTCAGCTTAGTTGCTTAGACCATTGCAGTTGGCAGTGAATTCTAGACTTCACAAAATTCCTGCTTTTCAATCATGTCTGAAATTGCGAAGCCGGCTTTGCAATATCCCACATGCATGTTGAATACTCTTCTGTCTGAGCCTCCAGGAAATAGAACGAAACCACCAGGGGAAAATAGATTGAGGCTCTGCAGTGCAGAATGGGCTGGAGGGGAATTCAAAACCCAGTGGGAGATGTTATCACAAGGGTTTGGGATCAAAGTTGAGAAGTGGCTATAAACTCCTAGATGCCAGCATCTGGATTCAGATTTCCCCCCTGAAACTTGCTTTGTGATAGGACATGAACAGAAAACATGCTGATGTTCAATAAGCAGACAGGTGGGGCATGCAATAGCCTACAGTATATTTAGAGCAATTGTTAGATAACAAATCCAATCCAAGGTACTATGACCCAAATACAATGACCGATATAAATATATTTTTCTCCTTCATTGAAAACGCCTACAGATCAATCCTACCAGCCCAAGGTGGAGAAATCTGAAGGTGGACAAGCTCCCTCATCAATAGCACTGCTGGGGTCCTGGAAAGGCAAAAGGGGAGAATGTAGCGGTGTTTTCCTCACTTTTTTATGTCCCGGTTTGGTTGTTTATATGAATCATTTCCCTCCCACTGCAACTGATGAGAGGGAAATTATGTACGGCAGCTCCACAGCTGGTATATATGTCCCCCTGTGTCAGGTGGTGTCTGGGGACTCAAAGGGCTTTGCATCCACTCTCACCCCATTCTGTCTACGACACACCTCCAGATCTGCCCCCTTAGTTCCAGCATCAGAGAGCCAAGGTCCTTGGGAGTTTTCTACAGGGGCTAGAAGGGGACCTCTGAAGTTGGATCTCTGCCCTGGAGGGCAAGTTCCAATCTATCCTGAGGCTTCCAGGGACTTTTTTTTTAGGGTTCTTCCTGTCATCAAAAACAGTAGGAGAATTTAATAGGGGAATAATAATTCTTCAATAAAGGCACAGTTCGGATCTACTCAATATGCAACTGCATTGCTGTCTTGTCTTACGAATGCTAGTAAAAGGTTGAAATGGCTCTCCAAAGTCTTAGTTACTGGTAGTAAAAGCTTTAAGCTACAGTATGCTGGTAGGTTTTTGGGGTCTTTGGGGCCCTCCCCCTTTTGCCTTTGGCCCAGCCCCTTTTACCTTCAGCCCCACCCACCACTGGAATGCGGCCCTTGAAAGTTTCTCTGGAACTGAATTCAGCCTTCAAATGAAAGAGGTTCTGCACCACTGGTGCAGACGCTTGCTGGCTAAACAAGTAAATAGGTGGGTGGCTGCAGCGGGAAAGTGATCATCTCCCATGATAGGACAGTCTTTTTGCATTGCTGGGCTACCACTATCCTTGCAGCCAGTAAGAAGTAGCAAATTAGCTGTTTCTTGCTTTGAGCCCAGGCCCATCCAAACATCCCAAACAGATGAAAATCAGATCCTATAGGGCCTGTACATTTATTATCTCTTCTAGTTTAGTGACTACGTGGCTCCCAAAAAATCTAGATGGGAGACATTAGACCAGGGGTAGGCAAGCTGGTGTCCTCCAGATGATTTGGCCTACAACTCCCATAATCCTTGACCAGTGGTCATGCTGGGTGGGGCTTATGGGAATCACTAGCTCCCGTGAGCCACAAGGAATCACAGAACAGGACACCTTGAAGCTGGGGAATAACCTGATGCCCTCTGGGATTACAACTCCTATCAGCCCCAGGCAGCATGACCCGTGGTCATGGATTATAGTTATAGTCGAAAACATCTGGAGGGCACCTGGTTGCCTATCCCTACCTTAAAGACTAACAAATATATTATGGCATAATATTATGCAGGCCACGTTATATCTGCATGATGGTCGTTGCACATCAACTGAGCCGCTTCTTTATTGGTTTTGGGATTTGCACTTTGGACCACTGCACCACTGGGGTGCCTTCCGCAGGTCACCACATTCTGAAGACACATTCAAATATATTACTTATAAGCCTTATTATTGGATACAGGAGGAACTTGTAGAAGACCATCCATAACTTAAGTAATCAGTGCCCTTTTTGTAATAAGCGGGTCCAGAGAGATTGCTGGAGCCTTCTAATGTATGTTTACATGGATAAAAAGCTTTTATACATGTTATAGAGTAAAGATTTTCAGCGTATCATGCCTTCGTACCGGGGGGGGGGGGGGGAGGAATCCCTGCTGTGGTAGCAGCACAGTATCCTTTCCTCTGAGGTTAACAAGGTGAGATGAAACTCTGAAAGCTCACTTGGAAGCATAACATATCCAGCCTCATTTCAATCCATTTTTCTATTGTCCCCAAGTCTAAAATGGCTGTTATGCTTCAGTGCATAGTGTGTATTCATATTACAGCTGGCGGATTGTCCTTTGCTACTAGATTGCAACACAAGGGAAACAGCAGAACCCAGAAAGCTTTCGTTGGTTTGTACAGACAGTGGAGATCATTCAAATCAGTCTTTTTGGGCTTGTCACCTAATTCGACAGAAGCTGGAGATGAACCCCCAACTTCTTCCCCCATTCTGCTGCAGGTCTCCACCATAGTCAAAAGTTCCCCTGCTACCCAGACACACACCCTTTTCTTTGGTTCTCCAGCAGTGCAGGAATGGCGGAGCAGGAACAGCAGTGAACGCAAGCAACAAAAGGAGGAGAGGAAGGATATTTTTTATCCCTCTCGTCTTCATCATGCCAGCTAACAGAGTGCCAGAACACAGTGGACCATGGGAGATTTAGTTCTCCCATGGGTTTCTGCAGTTGTAGGCTACCTTGGAAGAAATGTTAGCCAGAGTGATGGAGGGAGGGAAAATCCTCCCCCTTCATCTCTCACCAGTTACCTTTGCCACCATTGATTTAAGGGTAGGGAAGTGGATGTTTGGGGGGCAAGTGGAGGCTTTCGGGGAAGGGTGGAGATGGGTGGAGGGTGGTTTTTGCAAGCCCTTGGATTGGCTCGGAAATCTTTCCAAGGAAAATTGGGAAATTCTCAAGCCAGTCAGAGGAGAGCTTCAGAGAGCTTGCCCATTTTTAATCACAAGAAAGAAAGAAAGAAAGAAAGAAAGAAAGAAAGAAAGAAAGAAAGATGGATTCTCTTGTGTAAGATAATTGTGCATCTTCATCACCTTAAATTTGTGTACCCGGTATGCCTGGGTATCAATCTTTGCCCATCTGCTCCTTGGTTATGTGTACCAGTTGACTTATCCACATGCAACAGCTGATAGTGGTGGAACTCTGGTGGAACTCTGCATTCACCTTTTCCCCCTGAGTTTGCTCAACTTTCCCATGTCTCTTACAACATGCCTAAAGAAACTGCTGGATTATGGCTTCTGAGGACAGCACAAAAGAAAACATTTTATTCAGGTACTTCAAAGGAAATCTGGTTTGGAAGAATGGCAGAGATGATTAGAAAGCGCCTCAATCTCTGGGCCTTTTGCATTTCAAACAAAATAATTACCTCCACCCCAAGTTGTTTTGAATGGGTTACATCTAATTTTTTTCTATTCTTACCATCTCATTTCTTACAATAGAGGCACTTCCTGACCATTTTTATTCCTGGTGTACACTGCCACCAGATTGGATATTGCATTTATTATGAATCATTCTGGATGTTTACCTTGTTCTTACTATTGCAGTTTTTTTTAGTATTATTGTATTTGTACACCATTTGGGGCATTTTAAAGTGTGATTAAATATAAAGCAGTATAGAAGCAGTTGGTTTTAAATAAATAAACAAACTATACTTCTTATGTCTTGTGTGTAACTTGGTCTTTCCAGATTGCGTTGTTGCAGGAGGAGGGAGGGAATCTAAGCATGTTTCCTCCAACTGGTACATCTGTTATAAAGAAAGCACAGCTTTCCAGACACAAAATTGATTATACATCCAGCATCCACATCCATATGTAACTGTGGTTACATGGGTGTTGTGGGCACCAATAGGCTAATACCTAGGCTGACCATATGAAAAGGAGGACAGGGCTCATGTAACTTTAACAGTTGCAGAGAAAAGGGAATTTCAGCCAGAGTCATTTGTATGCAATTAGTTCCTGGTGAAATTCCCTCTTCAACACAACAATTAAAGTTGCAGGCACTATACTAGAGTGACCAGATACAAAAGAGGGCAGGGCCCCTGCAGCTTTAACTGTTGTAATGAAGAGGGAATTTCCCCAGGTACAAATTGCATACAAATGACACTGGCTGAAATTCCCTTTTCTCTACAACTGTTAAAGTTACATGAGCCCTGTCCTCCTTTTCATATGGTCAGCCTAACTAATACCTGTGATATAAGTGATGCATGAAACATTTATCCCACTGATACCTAGCACACAAGTGTTATTTTGAGATATTTAGGGCAAGGGTTAAAAACTTTTTCTATTTTTGACTGTTTTAGGGTGCAATCCTATGCATGTTTAGGCAGAGAAAAGTCCTACTTATATTCCAGTGGGAGCACCCAAGTAGCCTTTTAAAATGTGCAAATAACCCCCACATTAAAAAAAAACCCTGGAAGCTAACAGCAAAATTATTCCATCCCTTGTAATACTTCCCAAATATTTTTTTAAAAAAAAAGGAAAAAGGAAGTATTCAAGGCGGTACACTCTCCTCCTGGGTACTGGAACAGAAATCTATCCCAGGGAATGGTATGGGGGTCACCTGCTGTGACAGCACTTCTGAAGCAAGAGGGTCTGCATCAATGCCAGAATGGGAGACCCTAAGACCCTCATGTATACTTTCCAAAGAGGAACAGGATAATGATAAAGACTACCTTGTCCCTCCCCTCTTACTTCAGGTAAATTGTTTGCATGTATGTTTATCCATTTATACCTTTGCCTTTATGTTATTAGAAGGTGCACTAGAGATGACACAGGAACTAGCCAATCAGTGCCATCCACAGCCAGACCGTTTGGAACTGTGAGAAGTTTGCGAGGGTTATTCCACCTACCCCACAGAGCTTGCCCTGGGAAGAAGAGATAGATTTGGCCTGAATGTGGCAAGGTACCCCTCCCTCCACCCCAATGATCTGCAAATGTTAAATCTGCAAAAGTGGCAAACTGGGCTTCCCATCTTGAAGCACAGCTTCCCCGCCATCCATTGCATGAAGACAGGATATTGCACCACGTGTAAGCTGACCAGATAAAATCCAGGTCAGGGCTCATGTAACTTTAACAGTTGTAGAGAAAAGGGAATTTCAGCCAGTGTCATTTGTATGCAATTAATTCCTGGTGATATTCCCTCTTCATCACAACAGTTAAAGTTGCAGGCACTATACTAGAGGGACCATATACAAAAGAAGGCAGGCCCCCTGCAACTTTAACTGTTGTGACGAACTTCTTCACTGCCAATTCATGTATTTGGTTCAGACTCCCACTTTGATTTCACACACCTTTTGGTTTAATTATCTTCACTGAAGCCCTGAGTCTCCATATCACCCAAGGTTACTCAAGTCTGTCCAAATACTGAGAAGACTTAAGCTACTCTTCAACAGTAATAAATGCTGAACAGGTGTGTGGGTGTTGTATCTGTATCTGTGTGTATATATGTGTGTGTATATGTATATTAAAAGGTCATAACAACATTTTGAATCTTAGCTTCTGCTGCAATTCAATTAAAGGGAGGCATCCAAGTGCAAACCTAACCTTTGAAAATCTAACCCTAGGTGCTATTTTCAACTCAGGATTTTCTGCATTTGCCATGTAAATCAGAGAAGTCCGCCTTTCCCAATGTTATGTTCCTTCACAGAGGTTCGGATCCAGCTTCTGTTCCAGTGGCGGGAGAATTCTCAGGGTGGAGTTTCGTGCAGAACATTCCCACAGGCAGAAAGGGAGTGAGGCAATCTTCACCAATTCCCCTTCCCTTTCCAGCCCCTGGCACTTCTTCCCCACCTTTATGGAGGTTCCTCCAAACCTCAGGAGCAGATTGGGGGGTGGGGGGAATAGAAGACTGCAGGGGAAGAGGGGATCCACAAAGATTGCCGCTGCCTACAACTCCCACCAGCATTAGCCAGCATAGCTAATGATGAGGGATCGTGGGAGTTGTAGGCCAAAACATCTGGAGGGACACAAGGTGCCCAGTCAATATACAAGGGGGAAATCCAAGATGCACAGAAGGCCAAGAATTCTTTCTGCGATAGGACAAAGTCATTTCACAAGTCCTATTCACAGACTATGGGCACGGCCAAGACGAAAGCAACTAGTGAGACCTTGGCCTAGGCCTCAGAAATGCATCAGGAATGGGCTCCCATTTTGAAGAAGGGGGTAAAAAATAGGTCTTGGGTCTGAAAAGACTTCCAGCCACAAACTACCAAATAGGACATTAAAAACACAGTGCTGTCTGTCACTCCCATAAGATAACACTTGCAAATATGTTATGAGAAAGGCAGCCACTAAAAACGGCAAGTCTTCAAAAGTCAGCAGCACATTTTATGAGATAAAAGCGATACTAGATTTTCTTGGTGAAAGTTGTCCCACATAGCAAGGGTACATAGGACATTTGCTTTATTGTGGTTTTCCCTAGCCAGCAAAGCATTATACAATATCCCTTTGTAATATGATTCGGCTTTAAATAGCACACAGTTCTGTCCTTTCTTATAATCCCTTCGTGCTTCCTATATGCTTCAGAGCCCATGTTCAGATAATTCAGATTTTGCCTTTGAAATTTCACTACGAAATTTATATTTCGGGTGATAGATAGATTTGCTCGTAATGTAATGAAGGGCAGGTGAGCGTCCATTTAAAAGTTCAAGGCTGACATCTTAAAATGTGCAATACTATGCTAAGCTACTTTCCCCGTGCTTTTTATCCTGACATCGGATTATGAAATTATCTTAAAGAGAAAATTTGACTCTCGATAAAGGAACTGCTATCTTGGTAGGCAGCCATATAAATAGAATGACAGCGGCAAGTAGGTGACTAACAGCACAATCCTATCCTATGCATGTCTACTCATAAGTAAGCCTCACTGAATTTGTTTGGACTTACTCCCAGGTAAATATCTGTAAAGACCGCAGCCTTAAACTTCTAGGATACTGCACTTCCCATACTGCATTATATGCCATTAAATGAACACTATTTTCAGTGGTTTTATCCACACTACTGCATTGTATCAGAATCTACCTACTTTCTTACATCGCCCATTTTGTTTCAATCACAAGTCCTAATTTATTTATTTATTACATTTCTATATCACCTAATAGCGAAGCACTCTGGGTGGTTCACAAAAATTAAAACCACAAAATACAGCATAAAATACTATATAAAATACAATGGCTTAAAGCTGCAGTACAAAAATGCAACCAGAGTAAAACCTAGCAGCAGTGCAGAGATTTAAAATGTGGAGCTACAAACTGGAATACTAAAATGCTTAAAATGCTTCGCACAATGCAGGTGCCAGGCAAACCTCTCTAGGAAGCTCATTCCATAACAGGGGTGCTACAGCAGAAAAGGCCCTTTTCCTGGTAGCCACCTGCCTCACTGCCTTTGGCAAGGGCTCCTGGAGAAGGACCACTGAACATGACATTAGGGTCCGGGCCCCAAGACATTTAGGGCTTTGAATGTTAATAATTTATGAGGCAGACTTACATCTTTTATTTATTTAATACCTCATTTTATCCCATTTTTCTATTAGAAATATGTTCAAAGTGGCTAACTTAATTAAAGATAAAACATCAGAATCTATAAGATCACAACTTAGGGTACAATCCTGTACACATTTAGACAGAAAAAATGTTCAACTCTCAGTTCTCATTCTGGCTGGAGAATGCTGGGAGTAAGACTTTTTTCAGTCTAAACATGCCTAGGATTGCGCCCTTAAATAAACATATGTTTGTTTCTATATGTTTCATTACACAACCACTAGATGGTGCTGTAGTATAGCAGAATTGTGCAATTACACAACAAGTTCATTCTGCCATTTCTAACTAATACCACACTTGACTCAATCTATAAAAAAAAAGCCAGAGAAATGATTGCAAAGAGCAGGAAGCCCTGGAGGATGATGACGTGGTGTAAAGGACCCACAAACTACCATAACTGAGCAATCACAAACGCACAAATTAAATCCGTGTGTAGAAAGGCTCTTAACCTCACCCCACCCCAGTGATCCTCATTATGATTGCTGTTTCCCCATTGCTATGAGCTCTGTGTGTCTGTGTATGAATGTGTATGTGTGAATGCCAGGTTTGCACTCTCCCGATGTGTGTGTAATCAGACAAAAAAAGCTGATCTCCAAGTAAATAGGCTTTATTATGCTAAGCAATCAGTTCATCAGCAATTCATCTTACATATTTGGTTGTCTTTGGACAACCCAATGCAAAAATCCCTGATTTAGTTGACACAACTCTAATAGCTTATTGAAAGACCCCTTTTAGGGATGCACTATAGTAGGAGAGGCAGTTCTAACACTAATCTACAGCACAGACCCTGAGAGGCTTTCTCAGTCCTGCCCTCAGAGAGGGTCTTCCCCTAGAGACCTCATGTGATGGGCTAATTTGGTGGAATGTTTTACTTCCTTCCACTGTTCCTCCCTCTAGGCTTGATGCCTGATCCGTGCATCTGCCACGCTCACCTCCTCCCCCTCTGAGAGTTGCTGAGTTCCCACAGAAGGAGAAGGTATGGTTGGGCTGTGATCCAACTGATTAGACGGCCCTTGGGAACATTCTTCCCTGTCTCTGTCTCCTTGAGCTCGCTGAAGCTTGAGTTCCTCCTCCTGATCCTCTGACTCTGAATCCAGTTCCAAGTTTCTGCAGTGAGACTGGGCCCAATGCTGACATTGAATGAATGTGTGTCTTGGTCCCACTCACTGCTGCCCTGTCCAGCACCAGCACCACCCACCTGTGTGGCCCCCAAAGGGTTCTGTAGCCATCAATGTGGCCCACCTTGGTACATATCATCCAGTGGTTGGGAGCAAAGTGTCACTGGTATGCTGATGATGCCCCAAACGCTTTCCCTTTTTCTCTGCTGCTTTTATTGGATCATCTAACTGAATGCTTATCTACACAGTGGAGCCCTAGCAGCTGCCATCCAAACCTTTGCAATGCAAAGACAGTCTACTGTAGCCTGATACATTTGGGATACACTTTGAAGCATGTCCAGAAGCTACAGCCGGCGCAGAAATTGGCTGTTTATCTCTTTGCAGGAAAGAGAAAGGCTTGGCCACGTTTCACTGGTTCTTGGCAGTTGTACTTGCTATGGGTCTGCATCCAAGACTGGGCCCAATTCTGTAATGCTCTCATGAATTCCATTCATTTTAATAGGGTTTCCATAGGAGACGTCCCTGGTGGACTGCGCACCATGTTGTATAAACTAAGGCCAAGCTTATTTCATACTTGAATGGGATGGACAACGATGACTTGTCATCTGATTCTGCTCAATGAATAATGGGTAATCTAAATTAGTCTTAGTGGGCTCATTTCCTCTTTCTTCTGTGAACTAGATTCAAAAGCACATAATGCAGCAACTTTTCTGAAGTTAAGCAGGTTCAGCGCTGGTCAGTTCCTGGATGAAAGACTGCTTGGGAACCCTATGAACAACATCTTGAGTTCCATAGAATTGTAGCTGTTGTTGTTGTTGTTGTTGTTGTTAACTTTGGCCATGTCTACACCTGCCAGATACCCCAGAGTCATCTCTAGATCATCCCTGTGTATCCATATGACACACAAGGGATCCCAGGGTCAACCAGGGATGACCTAGAGGCGACACTGGGATAACTGAAACTGGGGATATCCCAGGTTTTCCACAGTCCCGGGACAATCCCAAGGACCACAGCTAGTGTGGCAGAGTCTCCCAGGTCCTCAAACGGGCACAGAGCTGCACAGGGTGGCTCCGTGCCCATGGGGGTGGAAGCGGCAATTTCGCCATCCCAGGGATGGCAGGGGCGGGAGGTTTGGCAGGGGGGCTTACTTACCTTTTTTTTCCCTGCGCAGCTCCTCTTTAAAAAAAATGGTGCCCGCAACGTCCCTCTTCCCTTCCAGGACATCACATAGCCGTCTAGATGAGCCCTTTGTATGCCACCTAGGGTATTGTTTCATTGATTGTTTTATCTTGTTTTTAATTGTTTTTAGCAATTAAATTGTTTTTAACTATGTATGCCACTTAGAGTATTATGTGTATCAGTGGGATATAAAATGAATAAATAATAGTAATAAACATGGCATTTCTTATGTTTCTTATGTTCATATACCACCCAATAGCCAAAGCTACAGTTCACAACAGTTCACAAAAAGGACAAATGACAGATACAACATTATAATATAATGTATATAGTATAATATAGTATAAATATAGTATAAATATAGTATAAAAATTTAAATGTCCAAAATTTAAAACAATTTAATCAGCTAAACACAATTTCAATAAACAATTTCAATACTAGACATGTTCAAGACAACTGACATGAATGCCCCATCACAGAAGAAAGGTAGGATATAAATAAGCCTCTCATTTTTTTTAAACTACTGAAATTATTATAGTTATGCTTGAATTCAGAAGCTGTTCCCCTCCCCTCATCTCTCTACCTTATTCCCCATCCCTGTTTTCTTTTGCAGGCAGATAACCATACCCAAAATATCACCCATTTGCACCAAATGATGTAAACTAGAGTGTTTTTTAATCTGTTTTTTTAACTTAAGATTTTTTTTAAAAAAAAATCTTTAAAAAGAAAATTACACACCTCTGTAGCAAATTACGCAAGCACAGAAACTCTAACCCCTTTTCAGATTCGTGAAAAGCTAATTGGTTTTAGGACTTTGATAAAGAAAGCTGACAAGCACCTTTAACCTCCCTTGTAAGATGCAATTTGCTTTGGAAATTTCTTCCATGGAATGTCAGAGGTGATTCCGCTGAATGCAAGGCAAGAAAAAATAGGTTTCAAAAAACAAACCAAAAGCCCTAGGACTAATAAATAATGTACATCAGACTCATTCCTCGCTGCCAGAATCACAGTTTTTCAAAAGTCACATAAGGACAGCCATGCAATGATCAGCCAAAATGTTTTATACCCTATATATATGGCTACAAATCCAAATGTTTTATGCCCTATATATGGCTACAAATCCAAATTGGCAACAGCAAAAACACAGCGATAATCTTTAGTTGTGAAAATAATTTGCAAGAACGCGGTTTCTGCATGCGTGGTCATGCTGATGGCTCCAGCCATCGGCACTTGCACCAGGGTGACCATCCACTTGGCAAATGGGCCCTTCCTTGATGTGGGCAGTGACACCGCCTACCTCCACTGCTGCCTCATAGCAACTAAGGTAAGGGCAGGATGGCCTTCTATCACCATGCTGTGGCACCTGGCAGTTTCACCTAGCAAACCACGTTACCCACCCCTGATTTATGTGTTTCTGAGGTATTGGCCTGAACTCTACCATCTGTAGTAGCGGCCTAGGGTGCCCATATGAAAAGGAGGACAGGTCTCCTGTATCTTTAACAGCTGTATAGAAAAGGGAATTTTATCAGGTGTCATTTGTATGCATACAGTACCTGGTGAAATTCCCTCTTCATCACAACAGTGAAAGTTGCAGGAGCCCTGCCTTCTTTTGTAACTGGTCACTCTAGTATAGCTCCTGCAGCTTAAACTGTTGTGATGAAGAGGGAATTTCACCAGGTGCTGCATGCATACAAATGACACCTGATGAAATTCCCTTTTCTATGCAACTGTTAAAGATACAGGAGCCCTGTCCTCCTTTCCATATGGTCACCCTAGGCATGAATTATGCCATCTCAGCCTCAGTCACCCATGCCCTAACAAGCTTCTGTCAAAAAAGAAGAGAGAAGCGGTTCTCAGAATGCTGAGATACTTTATTCATTCACATGAATGAATAAAGTATCCCAGCATTCCGAGAACCGCTTGTCTCTTCTTTTTTGGCCTAAGTGGATGAACTCCTCTTTTTGGTTTCTAACAAGCTTCCGCAACACCATCATTTTCCTCTGGACAATAGTATTTATTTATCTATTTATTTATTTGGAAAATTTATAAACCGCATCTTCATCACCAAATGGATTTAAGGATGGTGTACATAAAACAACCTAACTGCAATGCAATACTATAAAAGCCATCTAAAATATAAAATTCAAAAATTAACACCGAGAGGCATAAAACAATTTCAATCACCTAAAAAGATACAAACTGGAATCAAAAAGAAAAATAAGTTTGTTTTAAAATGCCTGTACAAATGAAAAGGTTTTCACCCAGCACTGAAAACAGTACAACTTGGTATCAGTCGGATCTCCCATGGGAGGGCATTTCAGAGTTGGGGGCCACCACAGAGAAGGCCTTTTCTTTTCTAGACGTTAAATGTACTTCTCTTATGGAAGGAGTACAAAAAGGGCCTCCTCTGATGATCTTAATGTATACGTGGGTTGATATGAGAGAAGAAGCACCTTCAGATATTTGGGCAGAAATTCTTGATTGAGCAAGTATACATAAATACATATATGTCTATAGATAGATAGATAGATAGATAGATAGATAGATAGATAGATAGACAGACAGACAGACAGATATCGAAACTCTCTGTACAACAGAATAAAGCCTGCAAATAGCTACCATACACCCTGCAACCACTTGGCTTTCTCCCTACAACAATGCCCCACTTGTTTTCTTGCACTCCACAAAAAAACAACTTGGACACCATCTCCTGCCTCCCCCTAGGCAGAACCTGCTTCCATGTTCAAGTCAGCTTTGGACCTCAGTCTTCTTAACATTCACTTTTGCTAATTTATATCCCATTTAGAACTGCAACAAAGTAGGATTATTATTATTATTATTTACATTTATATACTGCTCTATAGCTGAAGCTCTCTGGGAGGTTTACGCATGCACACCACCTCTTGGTTATGCATAGTGTTGGACAAACATCTGAGTGAATTAGGTATTTACTCGGAAAGTGATGAATTTGTCCATGTGAGCTCAGATGACAGTTCTCCTTTAATACGAACTCTCATTCTGTCTGCGAGATTTTCCGCATGCTCAATATCAAGGTGCATTTTGGGAGCTGTAGTTCAGAATCACGTAGTGTGGCACGACATCATGCATCACCAAATTATGCCCTTTTCTGATTAGTTCTTTCTATGTGGCCGGCCGGCCTGCATGATAATGTTACATGATGTTTACTCACTGTCACCATTCACCAATATGAAGTTGGACACCCCAGATTCCTCCTTCTCCTCTTCGTGGAGTTACAGCTGCAGTGGAAGCAATGAAGGAAGCAGCCAAGGAGACTGCTTCATGTAAATTGGGTTGGGGGAGGTAGGATCTAGCTAGTAAGATGACTGGAAATTGGGGGTGGGGAGTCTATGTCCTACTTTACTGTGCATGCTCCAAACTTCACAATCAGCTCCGAACGTAATAGCAAATTCATAATACATCAACCCAGGCTCGCTACAAAGGTGAGCATTGTAAATGGACATGCTTCAACCAATGAAACAACTAGCTATAAAATTTGGTGGCATCACTAGTTATGTGTGGTGAGCAGTGGGTGGCACAAAAGTGGCAATGGCACAAAATGTTGTGCCGACCAGCCACCAACCCAGGCCTGATATTGGAAGTGATCCTGCTAACCCTGGGAAGGTGCTTGCGTGTTTCCTTCATGCTTACCTCCTTCACCATATAATGCATATGTATATGTGTGACTTGGTCTATCGAGTGTGGCTAGGCCCACTTTCTTGAGTTATTGCCTGATGACACTGTACTTCATTAGCACAAGCAATAGCTGTACAGTTTAGATGAAAGGAATATCTCTGGTGAGTTCCAGCTCCTCACTCATCAGGCTCTGACTCCAGGCTCTGCTCACAGGTTTTACCCCAATGCCAGAAGAAGGTGCTATGAATTTCTGTGAGTACATTTTGTAAATAGGAACACAGGAAGCTGCTTTATACTGAGTCAGACCCTTGGTCCATCTAGCCCAGTAATGTCCACACTGACTGGCAGTGGCTTTCCAGGGTTTCAGGCAGGAATTTTTCCAGCCCTACCTGGAGATGCCAGGGATTGAACAAAGACCTTCTGCATCCAAAGCAGGTGCTCTGCTACTGAGCCAAGGCCCCTTATGACAGTCTCCATAGCCATGTCCCCAAGGAGACTCCAAAAATGCAGGCAGCTGTGTTAATCCACATCAACGAACAGTTCTAGCAGTTTTCCTTTCCTACAGGGAAAGGGTTTTTTTTGTAAAGCTAATGGGTCTTAAGCGCCCATTCAAGACCAAGCCACACAAAATATTTTGCATTAAGGAGAAACAGTATATTGTTGTTAGGAAAAAATCATTTCCCCCAGCTGCTGTGATTTCAGCTAAGCTCAAAGGAAACAGGGAAGCCAAAAGGGAATCACAGATGACGTCAGTGTCCCTGGATCCACTACGACACTGCACCCGTGCTGCCTTCTCCTGTATGCTCATGAGCCAGCTCTATCAACATCTGAAGTGGCCCTTATACCAGGTTAACTGTTGGTGTAGTTCCCCCCAAAGAATCCTGGGAATTCCAGTTTGATGAGGGTGCCCAGTGTTCTCTGTTAGAGATCTTTTACCTGCCACCCAGAACTTCAGTTCCCAAGATAAACTTCGAACAGGGAATGACTACTAAACCCATTTCAGTCTGTCATGCAGGCCTGTCCTCAACCTATATAAACAGAAATTCCCAAGTGAGATGAAAACCACAAGAGGAAAACAATTTTCATGAAATATATTTGGTCTGTTAAGGGACAACCCAGTTGGTCAGGCGACAAAGACAGGCAACATTTTGAAAAAAGGCAAGTACTGGAGGGGGGCACAATAATGGTTTATAAATGTATGCATTTTGTGGAGAAAGTGGAAAGAGAGACATTTTTCTCCCTCCCTCATAATACTAGAACATGGGATCACCCCGTGAAGCTGAGACCTGGTTTGCAGTAACAATAACCCATTGGTTGAAAAATCAATCGGTTGTTGGGGATGAGCAGTGTGCCCATGTCTTCTGTGTTACAGCACAACTCACAACCAACCCCTTCATAGGTTGTGCAGCCTGACATCTGATCCAGACTGCAGGCTTGTTTAGTGGCTAAAAGCCCAGCAGTTAACCCATGTTTTGTTGTTGGGTTAACCGCTGGATTATGCTGTAAAGTGGAAGAGGCGGGTTTCTGCATGACAACCAACGGGTTGTCATCCCCTGTAAACAACCCATGCACAGTAGGAGCTTCAAGACAGATAAAAGGACGTATTTCTTCACACAGCACATAGTAAAACAATGAAATTCAGTACCACAAGATGTAGTGAGGGCCACAACTTGGATGGCTTTAAAAGGGAACTAAACAAATTCATGAAGGAGAAGGCTATCAACAGTTACTAATCCTGATGGCTATGTACTACCTCCAGTATCGGAGGCAGTAAGCCTAAATACACTAGTTGCTGGAGAACACAGAATCATAGAATCAAAGAATAGTAGAGTTGGAAGGGGACTATAAGGTCATTGAGTCCAACCCCCTGCTCAATGCAGGAATCCACCTTAAAGCATACCTGAAAGATAGCTGGCCAGCTGCCTCTTGCATGTCTTTAGTGTGGGAGAGCCCATGAACTGGACACAATACTCAAGATGAGGCCTAACCAGTGCCGAATAGAGAAAAATCAGTACCTCATGCAATTTGGAAGCTATACTTCTGTTAATGTATCCCAAAATAGCATTTCCTTTTTATTTTGCAGCCACATCACACTGTTGTCTCATATTCAGCTTGTGATCTACAACAATTTCAAGATTCTTCTCACTTGCAGTATTGCTGAGCCAAATATCCTCCATCTTGGAACTGTGCATTTGGTTTCTTTTTCCTAGATATAGAACTTGGCATTTATCTCTATTGAATTTCATTCTGTTGTTTCAGCCTAGCACTCCAGTCTATCAAGATCACTTTGAAGTTTGTTTCTGTCTTCCAGGGTATTAGCTATCCAACCCAATTTTGTGTCATTTGCAAATTTGATAAGCATTCTCTGCACCTCTTCATCCAAATCATTAATAAAATGTTGAAGAGCACTGGGCTCAGGAATGAGTCCTGCGGTATCCCACTCATTAGCTCCCCCCAGTTTGAGAAGGTACCATTGATAAGCACTCTTTGAGTCCGATTCTGTAACCAACTGTGGATCCACCTAATAGTTGTTCCATCTAGCCCACTTTTAGCTAGTTTGGTAATCAGAATGTCATGGGGTACCTTATCAAAAGCTTTGCTGAAGTCAAGATATATTATGTCCACAGCATTCCCAGTCCACAAGGGAGGTTACCTGATCAAAGAATAAGATCAGATTAGTCTGGCAGGATTTGTTCTTGACAAATCCATGCTGGCTTCTGGTAATCAATCACTGCATTGTTTCAAGGTGCTTACAGATTGATTTCTTTATAATCTGCTCCAAAAAATTCCCAGAGATTAATATCAGACTAACTGGTCTTTAGTTCCCAGGTTTCTCCTGTTTGCTTTTTGGAAGATAGGGACAACATCAAATCCTCCTCCAGTCATCTGGCACTTCAGCCGACTTCCATGATTTTGCAAAGATAATAGACAGTGGTTTTGAGAGTTCTTCTGCCAGCTCCTTTATTACTCTAGGATGCAGTACATCAGGCCCTGGAGATTTGAACTCATTCAAAGAAATTAGGTATTCCTTGACCATTTGTTTATCAATCTCAAACTGCAATCCTTCCCACTCAGCTTGTACTTCACTTTTGCCAGGAGGGTCAAAGACCCGCTTTTGAGAGAAGACTGAGCCAAAGTAGGAATTGAGCACATCGGTCTTTTTTTTTGTCATGTTATCTATTTGCCATCCTCATTAAGTACTTGAATCACAGTTCTTTCCTCTGTCTTTTACTATGCACATACCTGACGAAAGCTTTTTTGTTGCTTTTAGCATTCTTTGCTAGCCTCAGCTCATTCTCAGCCTTCCTGATATCATCAGCCTCAGCCTTCCTGATATCATCCTGATATCATTCCTGCACTTCTGTGCTACCTGTCTGTACTCTTCTTTTATAGCTGTTGTGTCTAATTCCCCTCCCCTTGCACAGGGTGAAGGGCTGTCAGACATTAATTCAGAATCAGATTCTGAACTCGAACAGACATTCCAGTCCATACCAGAAGGAGAGGATGTGGTTCCCATGGCCTCGTCCCCAGCGTTTATCTCTCTTGATGTAAATAATCCTCCTGCTGAGAAACAGCCCTCCTCTTCTGAAAGGGAGGGAGTAAGCAACCTCAGAGATGCCAAATTCCATAGGAGGGAAAAGCACGCAGACCAGGGAGGTGAGAAGGCAGCACTCGGAAAGATTGGTGGCTCAGAAAAGGCTTGATTTGGATCCCTCTGAGAAGTGACTCTCTCTTTCTCTTGAATGGATCAACTGTGTTGTTTGCATAGCTAAATTATGTCTTGGGGCAAAATGCTTTCTACTTTTAAAACTCCCTTCGGCTGAAGGAAGGGGTCATTTGCTAAATAAAAGATTGATTGCTTTCCTAAGAGACTCTTTATTGACTTCAATGAATGCAAGAGGTTAGACAGTCATGACAATAGCTGGGTAGGAAGGTGCTGTTGCACTCGTATCTTGCTTGTGAGTTTCTGGTCGACAGCTGGTTGGCCACTATCTGAACAGAGTGCTGAACTAAATGGATCCTTGGTCTGATCCAGCATGGCTCTTCTTATGTTATGTTCTTATGTTCTAAGTTGATCAATGGCTACTAGGGTGACCATATGAAAAGGAGGACAAGGCTCCTGTATCTTTAACAGTTTTATAGAAAAGGGAATTTCAGTACGTGCCATTTGTATGCATGCAGCACCTGGTGAAATTCCCTCTTCATTGCAACAGGTAAAGCTGCAGGAGCTCTGCGCTCTTTTGTATCTGGTCACTCTAGCTCCTGCAGCTTGAACTGTTGTGGTGAAGAGAGAATTTAATCAGGTGCTGCATGCATATAAATGACACCTGCTGAAATTCCCCTTTCTATACAACTGTTAAGGATACAGGAGCCCTGTCCTCCTCTTCATATGGTCACCATGCTACGATTTATGATGGCTAAATATTACCTCCAACATCGGAGACAGTGTGCCTCCAAATACCAGTTGCTGGAAATCCAAATGGGAGGAACTATTGCACTCATGTCCTACTTGTAGGCTTTTCGTTGACATCTGGTAGAATGTAGGCTGACCATATGAAAAGGAGGACCGGGCTCATGTAACTTTAACAGTTGCAGAGAAAAGGGAATTTCAACCAGTGTCATTTGTATGCAATTAGTTCCTGGTGATATTCCCTCTTCATCACAACAGTTAAAGGTGCAGGCACTATACTAGAGTGACCAGATACAAAAGAAGGCAGGGTCCCTGCAACTTTAACTATTGTGATGAAGAGGGAATTTCACCAGGAACTAATTGCATACAAATGACACTGGCTGAAATGTCCTTTTCTCTACAACTGTCAAAGTTACATGAGCCCGGTCCTCCTTTTCATATGGTCAGCCTAGTGGATTGGTCTTTGGCCTAATCCCGTAGGGCTTTTTGTATGTTCCTACCACCTAATTTCTGGCAGGATGAAGATTTAATGGCAAGCAGCCACTGAAAACCACCTACATACAAAAGTGCTAAGCAACTCACTCTGTTGTGAATCCATATTGAAAAACAATGAAAGAAGCACCCTAATAGAAACCTCTCAACAGGGCCTCCAAGTTACATAGGGCTTCATAATGCCAAAAGCACTTAAAATCTGTTTGTATTTCAAAAGAGGTCAGTTCCTGCTGCTAAACATATGCATATTATCCCTGCAGGGAAGAAAATTTAATTTGGCTCTAAAAAAAGAAATTAAACCACAAAGAACCCATACTGGATGGTGTCATTAACAACTTTATTTTAATTGACAAAAAATGAAGTTGGAATACTGTGTACAGTCCTAGTTGCCACATCTGAAAAAGAATATTATAGAGCTGGAAAGATGCAGAAAGGGGACTGGAGTAATTCCCCTAGGCTGACCATATGAAAAGGAGGACAGGGCTCATGTACCTTTAACAGTTGCAGAGAAAAGGGAATTTCAGCCAGCGTCACTTGTATGCAATTCGTTCCTGGTGAAATTCCCTCTTCATGACAACTGTTAAAGTTGCAGGCACTATACTAGAGTGACCAGATACACAAGAGGGCAGGACCCCTGCAGCTTTAACTGTTGTCATGAAGAGGGAATTTCACCAGGTACGAATTGCATACAAATGATGCTGGCTGAAATTGCCTTTTCTCTACAACTGTTAAAGTTACATGAGCCCTGTCCTCCTTTTCATATGGTCAGCCTAAATTCCCCTATTCAGAAAGATTACAGCATTGGAGTCTTTTTGCTTACAAAAGTGGCAATTAAGGGGAAACACAATAGAGGTGTATAAAATTATGCACGGTGTGGACGAAGTAGTGCAGAAAAGAACAACTAAAATGATGAAGGGGCTGGAACATCTCCCCTCTGAGGGAACGTTACAACAGCTGGGATCGTTGAACTTGGAAAAAAGGAGGCTGAGGGGAGACCAGATAAAGGTGTACAAAATTCTGGAGAATGTGGAGAGGGAGACATTGTTTTCCTTCTCCCATAATACTAGAACCTGGGGTCATCCCATGAAGCTAACTGTTGGGAGATTCAGGACAGATAAAAGGAAGCACTTCTTCACACATCGTTAAACTATGGAATTCACAAGATGTAGTGATGGCCACCAATTTGGATGGCTTTAAAGGGTGGGAGGTTGATAAATTTCTGGAGGAGAAGGTTATCAGTGGTTACTTGTTGTAATGGCTACGTGCTACCTCCAGTATCAGAGGCAGTAAGCCTATGTACACGAGTTGCTGGGGAACATGGGTGGGAGGGTGCTGTTGCACCTGTGTCCTGCTTGTGGGTTCCTGGTCAACAGCTGGTTGGCTAGAGTGCTGGACTAGATGGAGCCTTGGTCTGATCCAGCATGGCTCTTCTTATGTTCTTAAGTAGTTAGAGAGAATATTTTCTCCTTCTCTCATAATAGTAGAACCTGGGGTCACCCCATGAAACTGACTGCTGTGGCTTGTGAGGAAGGCAGTATTACATTTTAAATGCTTATTTATGAATTGGTATCATCTTTAAAAAAGTTTCAATTATACTATGCTGTTTTAATTTTGTGTTTCATATATTGTTTGTGGTACACCTCTTTGAGAAGTCTTTTGTCTAGAAAGGTGGCCTAAAACAGATTAATTAATTAATTAATTAATATATTAAAGGCATATTTAGGGAAGACAGAAGGAAATACTTCCTCACACAATGCATAATTCATTTGTGGAATTAACTTCCACAAGATATGGGCATGGCCATTAGTTTAGATTGCTTTATAAAGAGATAAGAATTCATGACGTATTGGCCTTTTGAAGGCTAGTAGCCATGATGGCTAAATGGAACCATGTGGTGTAGTGGTTAGAGGGGTAGTGGTTAGAGTGAGAGCTAGTGTGGTGTAGTGGTTAAGAGTGTTGGACTGGAACTTGGGAGATCTGGGTTGTAGTCCTCACTTGCTATGAAGCGCACTAGGTAACTTTGGCCCAGTCACTCTCAGCCTAACCAGCCTCACAGGGTTGTTGTGAAGATAAAAAGGGAGAGGAGGAGGACCATGGAAGCCTGTCTTGAATTCCTTGCAAGAGGAAAAAAGGTGGGATATAAATGTAATAATAATAATAATAATAATAACAACAACAACCGTGATGAGGGATTATAGCTTTCACATCCTGCTTGTGGGCTTCCCAGAGGCATCTGACTGGCCAGAGTGGAAAGAAAAATGTTGGGTTAGATAGAACATTGATCTGATCCAATGAAGCTCTTATTTTCTTAACAGTGCAATCCTATGCATGTCTACTCACAAGTTAGTTCCATCGAGTTTCATGGGTTCTACTCCCAGATGTATAGGATGGGAACATAAAATGAATACTTAACAGTTCAATCCTATACATTACTCAAAAGTGAGCCCCATTCAGTTTAATGGAACTTACTCCTAGGTGCGTGTGTATAGGAGGATTGTACCCTCAACGTTTTTTAAAACCCTGGAAATATACCAAATGTGTTGGAAATGGATGCTGGGAAGGATTTTGCATTTTATAAACAGATCCCTTCTGTAAAAGGAGACCTTTTTTACACTTCTCATGTACCTAAACCAGTAATGGCCATGCTGGCTGGGAATAACGGAGTTGCAGTCTAGCACAATTTGGAGACGGCTAACCCCAAACAACCTTATTGCTTTCATTTCACTTTGAAGTCTGGAATCATTAAAAAATGGTGATGCAAGTCAAAGTTTTCCTTTTTAATTACTTGCAATATATTAGTAATGTTCAGCTGTCCCCTGTTCAAGAGGGGGGAAATGCACCGAGGGATTACACAGGGAACTATGTAAAGCTGTGCAGCTCCCAGAAGACTTAATATGGATACTCGCAGCTTAAAATTCCTGACATGTTTTACTTTTCAGAAAGTCTGAGCTTTGTACACCTACAATATGTACAGCAAGTCCAATCACTGTGGTGACTGAATGTAGTGGCAAGAAAGACAGGTATCATGCATGGCAAGAAACCTCCGTTATCTCCCAACTGCCCTCATGGCTCCTCAAATATCTCTGGCTTATTATGAAATATGGTTCTGTAGGATCATGGCTAGAGTGTGGAACTGGTATATTTGTATGCAATTCTGTAATTATGAAGCTCAATGGATAGCCTTGGGCCAATCACAATCTCGCGGCTAGCCTAACCTACCTCACAGGCATCGCAGATTCCTTGCTGTTTCTACCTCACAGGGTAATTATGAGGTGAACATAGGAAACTGCCTTAAACTGAGGTCAGACTGTTGGTTCATCTAGCCCAATATTCTCAACACTGACTGGCAGCAGGAGCTTTTCCAGCCCTACCTGGAAGTACCAGGGATTGAATTTCTGCATACAAGGCATGTGTTTTACCACTAAACTAAGGGCCCCTGGCCAAATTTCTGCTCTGAGCTTCTTGGGGCAATTGTGGGATAGTAATGTAATACATAATGTGCCAGGCGTTGTACGGGACTCTCATAGTTATCAATCCCATCTAGGCTTAAGTTGTAATAGGGCAGAACCAAAAGAGGCTGGGTGGGTGCATTCTGTGAAAGCCATTTTGGCACTTGGTGCAAAGGGCAGGGGGGATAGTTTGTTTGGGGTGTGGGCAACAATGATCCTGGAAGCACTGCCCCTACTCTCTCAATTTCTGTTTGTGTTATGTCAACATATAGGCAAATTATATTGGCTACATAGTGTCTTAATGGCATCATATTCACTATGTATTCTCTGGCTATGATCACTAATTGGGGGGACTATTTTTTTATGTTGCTGAAGCTGCAAGCAATCAGGCATTGAACAGAGCAGTGACTTTAAAAAAAACACCAAAATATTCAAATTACAGTAATTTCTATAAAAAAAAAATAAACTGCCTCACAATGGAATCAACTTCAAAACAAACTAATATGTTAACATCTAGACTTTCACCATGTGTTCTCTGATTGGCTAGGATCACTATTTGTTCTCTAATTGGCTAGGATCTGGGGTGGGGATAGATAGATAGATAGATAGATAGATAGATAGATAGATAGATAGATTCTGATGCCACAGCAAATCAGACACTGAATAGAGCAGTAACTTTTTTTTTACATTAAACATTAAAATTATAGTAGGTTTCTATTAAAAGTAGCCTGCTTCACAATGGAATCAACTTCAATCCAAACCAACATGTTAAAGTCTAGTTTTATATTTTTAGGCTAACATATCCTTTTAGCATCCACATTACGTCAAAGCCTATTTATTTAGAAGAACAAACTGGAGGGAGGGATCTGGTTTTTTATATTAAGTATCATGGCAGGGGCCCTAACTCAGTGGTAGAGCACATACTTTGCATACCGAAGGTCCCAGTTTCAGTTCCCAGTGACATCTCCATGTAGGACTAGGAAAGAATCCCACGTGAAGCCCTGGAAAGCTGTTCCCAGTCGGGGTCGACTTGGCTAGATAAACCAGTGAACTGACTCACTATAAGGCAGCTTCCTATTTTCCTATTATAAATACAATACTCTAGTATCATGTATCTAATTTGGCAAGCCATCACTGCTACTGGGATTCATAAGACATCATTCTGTTTCTCACCTGGATCGTCCACTGGCCCTAGCTGGGTGATCTTGTACTTCTCTATTAAGTCCTGTGACCGTTTGAGCTCTGCAGTATGATCTGTTCTCAATTTCTGAATATTATGTCTCTACTAACCCAACAAGGAGGGCTTTTGATCTCACCGAGAAACACAATCCACCCCATAACTACCAGCCCTTTCTGGAGAGTTCCAAGAACCTAGCCTACAAATAAGTGGTCATAGTGTCCCTACGTGGGTACAGAGAGTTCCAAACTGCCCCCACTCTATCCCTACAAACAACTACAATCGTATGGTGCAAAAGGCATGTGGGCTGCATGATCAAATATTCTGGATGATGCTCCTAGAGAGTATAAAGGATCCAGTTATTTGCCAGCTAATGTATTTTAATTCAGATAGCAATCAATTAGTATGCATGCTTGTTCAGGAAACATGTGAATTACAATACGGAAAACTTAATAAATAAATAAAATGTCCTTTTTTTCGATGGTAATTTAAAACACTTCATTGTGCAATAAAGGAGGAGATGTGGGAACATTTTTGTCTCCTCCCGCAAAGCGTCATTTTCTTCCCTAAAATCAAAACGGGCAAACGTTTGACACTTCTCTAAACATAGCATGAGACACTTTTAGAAGAAGGAAGATTTGAAGATTTGACTGGGATCAGAGAGTTTCATACTTTTGGACGGACTGATGTAATAGGAGAAGTTGCCAAAGGTTGGCAAGATATAGCCCCTGCTATGCAGTTGTGTGGCTCAAACTCCCATCTGCCCCTGCCAGCATGGCTAATGGTCAAGAATGCTCAGAGTTGTAGTGCAAAACACCTGGTGGGTACCAGGTTGGGGAAGCCAGAATGTTTTTATTGCAATCAGACAATGAGATATTACTGGTTCAGTTGAAGAGTCTTTGCAATCAGACAATGAGATATTACTGGTTCAGTTGGAAGAGTCTTTGCAGGTCATCTAGTTCAACCACAGCTCAATAAAAGAAACTTGCCACCACAGCACCCCTGACAGATAGCTGTCCAACCTTCTGCTTAAATATCTCCAGCAAAAGTAAGCCCACCATGTCCTAATGACCTTCCACTTTAGAACAGCTTGTATCCGAAGGACGTTCCTTCTAATGTTTAACTGAAATTTGCTTCCTTGTACTTTCCATCCATTTGTTCTAGTCAGTTCTAGTCAGCTAGGTTTGTGCCAGAAATCCCAAGATTTCTGGCACAAACCTAGCACAAAATATTGCCACAGGTTCAGAGGACATAGGAAAATGTGGATTTTTTTATTCACTTTAAAAAAAACTTGCCTTACTGTGCGCTTAACTATTGTACTGAACTGAGGCTGGAAACATTTCTACAGAACGTGCAAAACCAGATCAGCTTCGCTAAATAAATAAATAAATAATCCATCTCTCTTTCATCAATAGAAAAAAATAGGCAGATTAAGAACAGCAAAAGCCTTTAAGATAAGTGTGATGTACCTAAGAGACTCTAACGCACTGCACTGTCTGTCTAAATTTCATGTTCCACTTAGGGCTACTTAACTCTGTACATGGCCAACTGTGGTTTGACTCCTGACGGGTAGGCTTCATGCTCATGGCATACAAGGTTGTCTGACCATTTGTTACAAGATGGAAGTGTGGTTTTGCACGGCACTGTCTAACCGTGTCTGAAATTCACAGCTTGTGCGCACAGAATAGAACAATATTCACGTAACTTTCATGGGCTATTTGGGTAGGAAAATCAAGTACCTGGCTGTGCAAAAAAAAAAAAAAGCCATGTGAATATGGTGGCCATGTGTCCCATTTTACAGAAGTCAGTCCTCTATCTGAAGGGCTGTTAGAGAACAGCCCTCTGTTTGAAGGCATCTGCAATTTGAAGGGTTGTCCAGTCAGTCTGTTTAAAGATAAAGAACCTTAAGAAGAGACAGATGGACCTGGAAGTTGCCCATCAATACTTAGCACTTTAACAGCACGCTGAGCAAGCACACAAGTCCACTGGTCACAGTCTCTCCTGAAATGAACCGACCTGTACACTACGCTCAACACCTAAGGTCTTCCTCCGGGTGCCTACTCCGAGGGAAGCTCAGAGGACAGCAACAAGGGAGAGGGGCCTTCTCTGTGGTGGCTCCTCAGTTATGGAATAATCTCCCCAATGAGGCCCACCTGGTACCAACACTGTTATTTTTTCGGCACCAGGTCAAAACTTTTCTTTTCTCCCAGGCATTTTAACTGCTTAAGTTGAGGTTTTTAAATGAATTTCTGGCCAGGCTTAAAGTTTAAAATGTTTAAATATTAGTCGTTTTTATGTTTTATTGGTTTTAAATTTTGTATATCGATTTTTAATGTTCAAAGTTTTATTTTTTGTAAACCGTCCAGGAAGCTTCGGCTATGGGGCAGTATATAAATGTAAATAACAACAACAATTCCCCACTATGGTGAGATGTAATTATTTCCCATTTAAATTACAGTAATGATTTCTAAATTTGCATTCATTTAAATCCACATGTTAAAATCTGGATCCTCTTTTGTCCTCTTTTTTGTTGGTGAGTAAGCAGCCACCCTGTATGTGACTGAGAGCCTATCTACACTACTGCTTTAAAACGGTTTAAAACGGTTTATAATAGTAGTGACAACTGTTGGGGCCCAGGACACACTCCGTATACAGTTTTCAAAACGTTTTCAAAGTGTCATATCCTGCGTGTGTATTTATTTATTTATTTATTTATTACATTTGTATACCGCCCCATAGCCGAAGCTCTCTGGGCGGTTTACATAGGATTAAAAACAATTAAAAACAATATACAAAAATTAAAACAGCAAAAACATACAACATACACACAATCTGTACATTTAAAAACCACTTCAACACTTCAAAAAAACTACAAAAACAAAACAAAACAAACCCAGGCTCTGACACTTAAGCCCATTAAGATGCCACTACAAAACAGCTGGATGTTACCAAGGAGTTACTGCGCCTTCCTCCCCTCCTTCCAAGGCTGCCTGCAGCCCGAGAGATCCTAACACTAGCAATCAAAAGGCATTGGGTGCAGTTATTCCATCTTTTCATCCATAACCAATTTTTTCCTTGGTGATAAAAAAGATGAAAAAGTGGTGGAAAAACACGGGAAGGCTACAATTGGAAGATAACACTGGCTAGATCTACACTACTGCTTTGAAGTGCACTGATAACTTTCGGGGCACAATCCACTTTCCATATACTGCTTTCATAGTGTTATTTCCTGCTTTTTATTGCACATCTGTCATGATTTGACACAAGGTGTAAATCTGGCCATTGTCTGGACACAATAACAGCCTTGTCTGGAAGCCCTCAGCACATGTTCAGCTCATGTGGAAGAAAAGGGTTCTAAAACCCTGTTGAGTTTCTTCTAATATTCTCTGACCAAAATCCTTCCCACCCCAGTCACAGAGATCTTTGTTAGGAAGAAGGGTGGTTACATTTCACAATTAGGAACTTAATTAGACTTCCTCCCTGCCCGCCTCCCCACCGTCTCCAAATAAGAGCATTTCTGAGACACAATACACAGTCCAGACCATTTGCACTTTTCAGAACTGGTATCTGGAATTTCCTACTCCAGTAGTTTTTCTGAAGATGGCTCCCTAATGTCAGATAACATCTGGGCTGGCCCTACCATTAGGCAGAGTGAGACAGCCGCCTCAGGCAGCTGATTTTGGGTGTCATGAAAGGACAGCAAATTGTTACTTACTGCATTTATTATTGTATTTTTACTGTCAAAGATGGAGGGGGAAAAGGTGTTTGTGGGATTTCAATTGTGGTTGCAATTGAAGCAGAGAAACTAGACGTTAACAAGAAGAGAGTTCAAAGCGAATTCCCCATCTGCAGCATCTTCCTGTTTCACAACTGTAATGATGGACTTGCAAACCAGCGAACTGAACTCTGATACAACCATCAGTCTTTCCCCTTCTCCCCACACTTCAGGCAGCCTGTCTGCCCTCTACTAATGTCCCTGAACATTCATGCATGTTTTCCCCCATATTCCATTTTTTAAAAGAGCTTTTAAAAAGTGCAAAACTAGTCCAGCATTTGGATGGGAGGATGGTACCTTGGCAACGTTATGGGGGTACCAGCCAATTAACACTCTGCACTGCCAGCTTCTGCTTCCAAGCGCAAACCCATTTTTACCCCAGAAAGGGAAAGGTACACATTTGGACTGAACGCAGTGAGGGCACTTCCAGAGTGGCCTCATGACTCGAAAATGAATCACAGAATCATAGTAGAGTTGGAAGGGGCCTATAAGGCCATCAAGTCCAACCCCCTGCTCAGTGCAGGAATCCACCTTTAAGCATGCCTGACAGATGGTTATCCAGCTGCCTCTTGAATGCCTCTACTGTGGGAGAGCCCACGATCTCCCTATCTTCATCCAAAATATGCTGGATTCCTGTAATACTAAACCTAGATATTAACAGAGGCAACTCTGTTTTGCAAGTTTCCTGTCCATAACTTTTGAAAGACAATTACCTTGATCAGGTATTTTTAAAATATTATATAACTTGGGGTTTGTTGTGTTTAGCTAGTAACCATTTAGTTTATTTTTCTAGTCTTACATGTAAAGATACTTTCCTCTGAAACAATTTGCTTCTAGTAGGCAGTACACCTGCAAACCTGTAGACAGTTACCTGGGAGTCACCCATTAAACTCAATGGGCTTACTTCTGAATAGACATGTATAGGATTGCATTGTAATAGGACGTCGTCCTCCAGCAAAATTTTATTAAAGTTTGGTAATCTGAAAAATGCAAAGGTATCAGGTTAGCCCATAGCTAGCTTTCAAATGATGGCTCCTGCTGTTTCAATAATGTCTGTGGGTGTGTGTGTGTCTCTCTCTCTTTCTCTCTCTCTGCGAATACTATTACATAACAGTGCTAAACACGTAGAAAAAGAAAACCATCTTCTTTTTTAATTGTGTGTGTGTGTGTGTATATATATATATATATATATATATTCCTTTTCCCAAAAATGAAAAAGAAATGCAAAAATACAGAGAATGATTACTCTGATTTCAGATAAACAAATATTCGAAATAGTTTTAATTCACTAATACTAGAATGGGCAACATAAGAGACTTAAGGTCAGGTGCTTAATCTTAAACAACTTTATTTGTCCTATGATTTGATAAAGGATCCAGGTTTTTTAAATATACACTTTTATTTTGTTTAAAATGAGGTTGCCATGCCCATTTCTGCTGCCACGCTTACTCGCAAGTAAGTGCAGCAGCATCCAGGATGGGCAGCCACATCTTCCGCAGTCTCGGGAAGTTCCCAGGACCGCAGAAGAATCGAGATTTTCCAGGGATCCCTTATCCCTGGGAAATCCCATGGCCATTCCCACCCCATCCTCGGGAATCTCTGTGCGTAATTTGGACTCACAGGGGCCAGCCGGGGGCCATCCCAGGCAAACAGCCTGGTGTAGAAATGGCCAAAGATACAAGAGCCCTGTCCTACTTTTTATATGGTCACCCTAGCAAGCCAGCCAGTCCACATTCACATAAACACACACAAAGTCAAGTAGCTCCTTGCCATTGCATCCAACGCTATTATATCTTTCAGGTAGCACAGATACTTGTGAACGCTGCTCCTTTATCAGGCAAGTGGGCTGAAGCTGAGGTGCAAGGCAGGAGTTTTCACAGCATACCCAGGGAGGTGGAGGATTGGCATTCCTTTCACAATGGAAAAAGTAGTCTGCATGCTCAGCCCAAGGTATCAGGATTTTTGGAAGCAAAAGGTGGAAACCCTATCTTTTGTTTCAGAACACCGCAAGGCCATAGCACTCTATGGGACAAAACAATTTTGCTTCAAAATCTCCCTGACCTAGGTTGCACAAAGAGCCTAACCAATTCAATCCCTCTGTCCCCAGCTGCAAGACAAAACTGTCCGTAAATCAGCTCCTCCTGCAGCAAGCCACACAATCCAGACCATATTGTGTGGCATAAACAGATACTAAATGCACCAGATCCAGGTGCTTGCAGAGGAAATAATTCCAAATGGCTCTAGAAATTACTTGGGCAGGAACAGGCTTGCTTCTAATTAGCCACAATACTGTCTGTACTAGGGTAACCAGATAAAATCCAGGGAATTTCAGCCAGAGTCATTTGTATGCAATTAGTTCCTGGTGAAATTCCCTCTTCATCACAACAGTTAAAGGTGCAGGCACTATACTAGAGTGACCATATACAAAAGAAGGCAGGGCCCCTGCAGTTTTAATTGTTGTGATGAAGACGAATTTCACCAGGAACTAATTGCATACAAATGACACTGGCTGAAATTCCCTTTTCTCTACAACTGTTAAAGTTACATGAGCCCTGACCTGGATTTTATCTGGTCACCCTAGTCTGTACGTTTCCCCCAGTATGTCCAGAAGCAGAAGTTCTAGAGATTTACATTTAAAAAAAGTAAAGGAAGAATAAAACAAGACAGGAAGGCTAAGAAAGCAAGGACCAGAAGGTCGCAAAATACAGCTATCCAGGCAATATAGCAACTCCAACCAAGGGTCTAGAAAATTTGGCTGCATTTAGTAACCAATCATTATTTGTTGTCATTTTTATTTACCATTGTATATTTTATTCATTGTTTATAGCTCCTGAAGAAGGATAATATCCGAAACGTCGGGCTTTTAATATAATATATTAAAGAACACGCGTACCAGCACCAGACTTTGTCTTCTTTCTTCCCGCCATGGTATAATTTCAGAAATGTGGAAAAAGTAATTTCCAAATTAAAACAGAAAGTATTCTTTCATGACTCATGGGACTGTATACATGTGGTAGGATCACTGTGTGGGAGGGAGGGAAGGGGGTATTTTACATGTTTGTGTAAGGCCACCCACAAATCATATTTGGGGCCTGATTCTGAGAATTTTTCTTGCTGCTTCCAAAGCCTGGTATGAAATGGGAAACTGATCCTTCCTTCCCCCACCCAACATCCCCTCATGTCTTTCTCTCCCATCCTGCATGAAGTGAAAGACCCCTTCCAATTTTTGAGTATTCTGGGATAAGTAGAGCACTCAGGGAAGAAGATGAGTGTCTCATTTTGCCCTGGGCAGCCCCATTTTGATCCACTCGCAATTTTTGTGGACCCCTCCTGTTCATAGGGTGGCCATCTATGAGTCACCTAAAAAAAGGAAATATGTCACCAAAAAACAGAACAAGAGAGGGCGGTAATTTGAATAATATTTGCATATGCTAATTTGTGGGTATAGATGCAAATTTAGAAATAATTATTCTAATTAAAATAGGAGTATGGGTGTATCTCACCATACAGTGAAAGACTGTAACCAGGTAACCTGTGTGTCTACCCAGTCAGTCTGCTGTGCAAGTGCTCTCACTGTTTATGGGCACCAATTCTTTCAGTTCAATGTCTTTAAACTGGAATTAGACAGGGCACCCCTTCAAATAGAGGATTATCCTCTGTAAAAGAGGACACCCGGCTACCCTGTCTCTCCACTAACTGTATTTGGAATGTGCCAGATTATGCTACATAGCAGATGATAGTTACAGGCAGAGAATGCATGCAAAGAATCTGTGGCCGTCCCGTTCATGAAATAATTCTGATGTGGCATCCATCTGTGAGCAAACTGCCAGCACCTCTTCTAATATAACCATCCATGCAGGTCTCCCAGCGAAGACTGCACCCACCTGTACTTACCTGTTCTCTCATCAAGCAATGAAAGTAGGTGTAAATATTGCCTGGCACAAGCCTACTCCTTAAAGCTTAAGACTTTTGAACAGCACAAAAATCTTTTGGCTAACAGGAGATTCCTAGCCAAAAGGTCAGATCACATTTTCGGTCAAAGAGCACATGTATTCGCACACTCGTGGGCTTAAGGCAGAATGAAAACACAGTGTAACTCCAGATAATCTTATAATTACAAGAGGCTTTTGTCCATGGCTGTTAAATAATAATAAGATCTAACATCTTCGTTCAAAATATGAAGTCACCATGTAACCAAAATAGCACACAGAAGAAACTGGCAGGTGTTGCTACATACTATTTACATAAATAATATGTAAGATGGTAGAAGTCATTTGTAGGGAGGGAAAATAGACAATTGACATGGATGAATATGTCAAATTTGTAGGCAATATACAACTTTCTAATATTAACAGGACGAAAATTTACTAAAGCAAACGTTTTTTATCATTTCAATCCTGGGTCCCATCATTAACTCCATCCTATAGCATGAGACACTCTTTTACCAAATCAATCTCTCTTATTGTGCCAATGGAAAGAGGGCATGTATGTGTTCAGTGGAAGAAGACATGCATTGTATGCAGAACATACCACGTTCGATCTCCAGGTAGGCTGGGAAACACCTATCTGAAACTCTGGAGAGCAGTTGTCAGGCAGTGCAGATTATTGTTTTATTGGTCCTTTGTTGTACAATTTTAATTTGCTGTTTTTAATCTTCTTTTACTGTTTTATTCCTATGTGCAACCGCTCCAGAATCTATTTTAGGTATGGAGTGGTATATAAAATTTGTAAATAAATGAATAAATAAATTAGCCTTCCTCAACCTGAAGACCTCCAGACGTATTAAATTACTTTATTTTTAACAGCAGTGGCATCTGCTGATTTCTGCAAATCGAGTTGCTTACAGGCACCGGAGCAGAGATTACTATTTTTAAAAAGTTGGCAACACTAGGAGAGGAAGAATTGTTGGGCTGTCTCTTCTCCTCTGAGGGATGTGGTTAACCCTTTATTATTTTTAGTGCTGTACCGAATCATGCCCCCTATTTTGGGTGTTTTTTTCTCTTCCTACGAAAGCCACATTGTTTTTTCTGCCTCTTTCTCAGGGAGGGGGACAATTTATAATAATTTTCTCCTTGGGGAGGGGACAAGGTTTTCACATACCTTTTTAAGTTTAAGAGATGGCTGAAAGATCCTCTTTCTATTTTTTTAAACCCTAAAAATGCCCGAGCACTTGCAGCAGCATGAGACTCTTTAGAAAGAGGCTTCTACAACCCAGAAGCACTTCTCAAATTCCCATGAGACCACAGGATGTTGCCCTCTCTCATATACATTCAGGAAGAACTTCCAGGATGCAGAAGCCTCTCTGCAAAGGGTCCCGGGCTGCTGCAAGCAAGAACAATGGGACTTTTGGAGCTTTAGAAAAACTCTTGTAGACCAGCAGGAATTCCTGAATGCCTCTTTGCAGAAAGCCTCTCTGCAAAGAGCTCTGTGGTGCTGCAGGGAAGAACAGTATTTTTCTAAAGCTCTAAAATCCCTGTTTGGTCTTGCTTAACAGAGAGGCTTCTGCAGGCTGGTAATAACTCTTCCTGAATGCCTATAAGAGAGGGTGAAATCATGTGGTCTCATGGGAATTCAGAAAGAACTACCTGGCTGCAGAAGCCTTTCTATAAAGAGTCATGGGCTGCTGCAAGCACAGGTGGTGTTTTTAAAGTTTTAAAAAATAGAAAGAAGATCCATCAGCCACCACCTACACTGAAAAAGGGAAGCAGAAATCCTGTCTTCCTCCCCAAGGAAAAGTTATTCAAAATTCTCACCCCCATCCTCTTTCACCAGAGTTTTCATCCCCCTCCGAAATGCCTAAAATGGAAAAAAACCTAAATAGTTGGCACAACACTAACTATTTTAACAAGTGCTCTGTTTTCTTTAAAACACACATACACACACTCAAAAGCTGTTTCTGCATCTTATTGCTGGGCTGATTCACACAACAATTATGCCAATGGTAGGCAGCTTATGTTTTACATTTACAATTTGCTCATGGTGAAATAGCCCCATGAAGGTTCTACCACCAAGGTTACACGTTGCAAAACAGATTGACATCAGTGAAATGATCAAAATGTGGTCATATAAAGCAGCAGGCAAGTAGAACAACCTTATTGAATGCTATTTCAAAAAAACTCACACAGAAATAAAAAAAACTTTACAGTGCTTATTGGGCAAGAGGGACTAAGTAAGACGCAAATTCTAACTATCCACAGATATAGCACCTAGCTCAGAATTTACACAGAACCCTCATTTTAAATGTGAACACATATTGTTCAAGCCATATATTGATTTGAGTAGCACAAATTGAAGCATGCATTTTTTTCATCCACATATTGTTTTTTCCCTTCTAAAGCTCTAATGTTGCAAAACAGTGCATTTAAAAAAACATATCACCACTTATTTCGACTTCAAAATGAGTACTAATACTTGGAAGTAAGACATCCCCTTTAATAATGAGATACTATGCATTTACAAACGAAGGGTTGTTTCCCCCCTTTAGGTTCTTAATTGAATCAATCCATTTCAGACCCTTATCGCAATGAAAAGATGTTATCAGATCCAAATAGATAAAAGACAGGAATTGTAAACTGATGCCCTTATAAGTACCCTCTAAAAGAATTGCCATGTCTTTTGAGGGCGTTCAGGAGTTTGGCATATTTCACAATTCTCTGTCTGTCTGTCTACCTCTTTGAACGATTCTGTTTGAAGCACTTCTAAGATCATTAGACGAGGGATTGTGCTCGATCAGATCAAAGCCCTTTCTAGACCTGCATTCCGGTTTCCTATAGTGGTTACGGTGTCCATATGGAAAGGAGGACAGGGCTCCTGAATCTTTAACAGTTGTATTGAAAAGGGAATTTCAACAGGTGACATTTGTATGCATGCAGCACCTGGTGAAATTCCCTCTTCATCACAACAGTTGAAGCTGCAGGACCCTTGTCCTCTTGACCAGATCCTGCAGCTTTAACTGTTGTGATAAAGAGGGAATTTCACCAGGTGCTGCATGCATACAAACGACATCTACTAAAATCCCCTTTTTCTATACAACTGTAAAAGATACAGGAGCCCTGTCCTCCTTTTCATATGGTCACTCTAATAGTGGTTAACCAGATGCCTGTGAGAAACCCACAACAATGACATCAGAATAACAGCTCTCTCCTGCTGTTCTCTAGAAATGGGTATTTAGAGGCATGGTGCCTCTGTTCTTGGAGGCAGGATAGTCAGTGGAATAATAGAAAACAATACACCCGGTGGCAAAGTGGATTCAGGGCTTGCAGGGATTCAGAGCTGGCACCTTTTGTTTGGCAGGAACACTGACATCGGCCTGGTTCGGACGACACGATAATCAACCGGGGGGGGGGGGGGGGGGAGAACAATCTTCAGTTGTGTTACTTATTGTGTCGTGTGGATGGCAACACACAACGCACAAACAACTGACAGTATGCTATTTTGGGCAATTAAACAACAGAGAAAAACAACGGGCTTAAACATTGTTTATCCCGAATTCCGTTGTGTAAAGTGTCATGTTGAGGGAACCCCCCCTCTCTCCGTGTACTATTCCGTTTGGTCATAGAGTTCGCCGGCCGGAGCAACCCAAAAAACCCTGGCTGCTCCAATACAGCTGGCAGAACTTGCGGTGCATGCTGGGATACAGCCGGAGGACTGAGGGAGGTGGGAGGGAGGAGACACAGCAGCCCAGAAGGACGCCGGGACTTTTAGCTGCACGACAGGGGGAGGGGCAACATGTCATGTGGCTGGTGCCACGGCAGCAAAATAACACACGGTCAATACGCTATTTCCCCCTCTGTTGCCTAAAGTGTCATCCGAATTCACCCATCATCTGCCACCCCCCTCAAAATTCCCTCTTCCTTCTGAGTTTAACTGCAATCCTCACAGCAGATGGGGAGAAAGGAATTTTCCCAACAAAATATAGTGTCCCCAACTGTAAAGCAAATATTGGGGTGGGGGAGTTGACCTTAGTCTTGAATGGGCAACTAGACCCATTACCTTTACACAACAGCTGCTCCTGGTGAAGATAAAACCGCTAGAACTCGTTTGTCGATGTGAATCAACACAGCTGTCTGCCTTTTTGGCCTCTCTTTGGAGAAGTGCTATGGTGATTGTCATAATGAATGCCTGCACTTCAAAATGTACCTCAATAACACTGCATAAAATTATCATGACAAGTAGTCACTGATATCCTTATCCTCCATGAATTTGTCTTTTATAGCCAGTTTTCCCTCATTTCTGCTCCAATATTGGAATGCAGCCAGGCAAGGGGGAAATTGCTTTTAACAGCAGAGCACAAGGAAGTAACTTAGGGAGAACTTATAGTCCCATCCTGCCCTCCATTTAGGATGTAACCCTATGGGGGTGCAATTAGTGGGATGGCAGCCATAGTGAGCTGAACATTTAATACCCCACTCTTCAATAGAGAGTCTCAGGGATTCTAATATAAAACAACAAAAATTTAAAATAAGGAACAATTTTATCAAAATCCAACAGCACGTTGAACTGTGTTCAGAAATGGACTGAGAGCATTATATTGCTAATCAGTTAAGATATATTATTCATGGTATTTTAGGGGAGGAAGATTTGGAATGGTTGGAACCGCAAACAGCGGAGATAGATTATAAATTGGGAAATATTGCAAAAGAAAGAATTGAAGGTACTGGACAACCCATTGTTGGAAAATATATTAGTGATCTGGGAGAAGTATAGAGGGAAGTTGATACCAGGCGATTCTCCACTCGCCCCAGTTGTAGTAGTGGGAAACTTCCCAAGAGTATTAAAATCAGAGATAGAAGCGAGACTGAAAGATCAAGATATAATTAAGCTAAGGAATTGGATGGAAAAGATGAAGGATAGTGAGCATATTAAAGAATTGTTTAAAGGACAAAAGATAGCATGGTTCAAATGTTTACAATTGGGAAAATGGACACAGGAATGGAGGTTGAAAAATAAGAAATGTAGAAACAATACTAGATTTGAAGATTTAATTGAACTAATAGGGAAAAAAGAAGAAACCGGAGCTAAGAAAGGACTGACTAGTGAGATATATAAAATATTGATAGAGGAGGAATTTCAGGACTCACTTAATGTTATAAAAGAGGTTTGGGAAGAAGATGTAAAGGGAAAAATTAATGATGATAACTGGGGGAGGATATGGAATGTAAGAATGTTAAAGTTACTGTCGATTAGAATCAAGGAGAATTACTATAAGACAGTTTGGAGATGGTATCTAACACCTGTAAGATTTCACCAGATTGATAAAAAAGTGTCTAAGAATTGTTGGAGGGGATGCCAGGAGGTTGGGACCTATTTTCATATGTGGTGGAGCTGTGAACATGTACAAAAATTTTGGGAAAGGGTTTTTAAAGAAATAAGTGACATAATTGGAAGCAAATTGGAACTAAACCCAAAGTTAGCTCTACTAGCAATATGGGATAGGGAGAATGAGCATATAACTAACAGAGAATTGGTAAACAACCTCCTGGCACCGGTTAGAATAATCATTGCTAAAAATTGGAAAGGGCAAGGAAGCTATACAATAGAAGTTTGGTATAAAGAAATTTGGGATATGGCCTTGAATGACATGTTGACATGTAAAATGAAAATAAAGAGGGGAATGTCCACTAAGAGTGATTTTGGAGAAATATGGAGTCCCTTTTTGGAATATGTTTTAAGATTGGGTAAGGGACAAACGCCTTCAAAAGAATCGCTAAAATTCTGGAAGGAGGAAGAATGATAATCAGAAGGCCTCGGGGGGGGGGGGGGGTTCCACGGGGGGATTGTTGAGGGTTGTAGTTTGTTTTATATTGTGTATGTTTATAATATGTATGTTTTTGTGTTGAAATTAATAAAAATTATAAAAAAAAGAAATGGACTGAGAGCCAGCATAGCTATTCTAAAATTCTCCTGGTCCCAGCCAATAATCTAGCTGCTGTCAATTTGTACCAATTGCAGTTTCTGAACAGTCCTCAGAGGCAACCCACATGACAGTAATGGATGTTACCAGAGCATGGATAACTATGACTTGGCTATCTCTGGGACAACAACTTCTGCTGCAGTAGCCTGAGTTGTGAAAGGTGCTTTGTGCCATAGAAGCCACCCAGACCTCCAATGATATGGCCAGAAGTTACTTTAGTATCTGAAGATAAATAATTCACTAGGTAACACCAAAACAATTCTATCCAGACCCTGGTTATCAGGCAGAAATACACCTAAGCCCAGGTACTGGGAGCCCCTTCCCATTGTCAGTTCAGGAACTAATCATTTACCTAAAGGAGCAGATTTCATGAGGATTCCTCACAGAACAAAGCCCACTTAACCTAGTGTTCTGTCTCCAATAGCAGCCAAGCACATTTGGACATGAAAGCAGACCTGGAGCCGGGGTCAGCATCCTTGGACAGCTGCTGAGGGGTCCAGGTCCTCAGGAGGGCCCACGGCCCAACAGGCAATTGCAGCCATCTGGGCCTGGTGCTCCTCTCAGCACCAGCAGCTGTTGTTTTTCCTTCACCCAGAGCTGGAGACTGGGTGACAGCAAACACCATTTTAATTCCTCCATAACACACACACACCTGAGTGACATGGGGGGGTTGTGAAGGAATCAAAACTGTAGCACCAGACACAGCCAGCGCTTGCTGGCTAGGGTGGTGTTTTTGCTATTGTTGAACCTGTACGGGGAAAGTCGCCATGCTGTATAGCCACCAAAGTAAGGGGGAGAATTGAAGCCCCACTTGCCAATCCTAGTGCTGGCCCTGCACGGAGACAGCCATCTCCTTGTTTATCGCTAATACATGAAACTCAGAGATAACTCAAGAGCCAGGATTCCAATTCCTGGAATACTTTGCCTTTGTCATCATTTTGGCTCCAGCATCCCAGATACCACCTCGTTGGATGTTCCACCAGGCACTTGATGTAATGCTGAGAACTTTCAGGGAGCTTAGCTCAAGTTAAAAATGCATTCTCAGCCTGAAAGAAGATGGATTTCTCACCCACAACTGACAGCTGATTCTAAATTAGCCATAGAAAGGTGAATTTTAAAGCCTCCGTGCAATTATCCGTTGCCTGAAGCAACTTGTGGAGGAAGAAGGACATTATGACAATTCGCCATGCTTGCTCAGAAACCTGTTTAAAAGACAGCACTGTTCCTCTCCTAACACTCACTGCTGAGAAGGGATAAGCTGATCCATGGGAAATGTGCAAGGTGGGAGATACGAAGCCAGACACAAGGCAGGTAAGTGAGGTGGTCAGACACATTGCGAACTGCAACAGTCAAATCCACCCTAAATGGCATGCTCAATACTTGAGCACGGTTCCTGTTTCAGTCATTAAGTTCTCGGAAAATGGTTGCTATGGGTTAACACCTCCCAGGCAACCCAGTGCCTCACAGACACTTCATCCTAAACTGGCCTCTGAACTGAAACAGGGATTAATGAGCACACAGCTGGATTTATAATGCTTTTCAACTCCTGGTTCCAAGAACAGCTGAATGAGCCATGATAACCACTCTGTACTAGAATGACCATATGAAAAGGAGGGCAGGGCTCCTGTATCTTTAATAGTTATATAGAAAAGGGAATTTCAACAGGTGTCATTTGTATGCATGCAGCACCTGCTGAAACTCCCTCTTCATCACAACAGTGAAAGCTGCAGGAGCCCTGCCCTCTTTGGTATCTGGTCAAGAAGGCAGGGCTCCTGCAGCTTGAACTGTTGTATAGAAAAGGGAATTTCAGCAGGTGTTATTTGTATGCATGCAGCACCTGGTGAAATTCCCTCTTCATCACAACAGTGAAAGCTGCAGGAGCCCTGCCCTCTTAGTGACCAGCTGCAAAAGGGAATTTCATCAGGTGCTGCATGCATACCAATGACACCTGCTGAAATTCCCTTTTTCTATACAACTGTTAAAGATACAGGAGCCCTGTCCTACTTTTCATATGGTCACCCTACTCTGTACAATATTGAGAAAGAGGAAGAGGACAATCCCCCCTCCCAACAGTGGGAGCACATAACTATGTGTTTATATTAGTAACCACTGCAAATATGAGCGTAAAGGCACAAATGCAGAACCAAAATGACAAGGCAGGTCATCTCAGGAATGATGCCCATAATTTTGGCATTGGTGTGTTTTTTCTCCTCCAACCAGGCATTAAAAGTATAGAATTTCTGCATGTTTTTGTAATGGAGGAATCCACTGCAGCATTGTTGAAACTCTGTCCTGTGTAGTTTACTACAGGATCACTCCTTCTAATACTGAACTCAAGTGGCAAGTGCCACAAAATGCATGCAACTGGGCTGGTGGAAGATGACTTCCCCCATTTGGATTCCCTCCTTCCCCTGAAAATGCTACTGAGTCAGGGGACCCTGTTGAATAGGGTGAGCTGTGGTGCAGAAAGGGAGAGGGGTTCCCCCCAAAATCAGGCAGAGGAACCTTTCATGAGTGGAGCCCTTCTGTCAACAGAAAGCAGGCCATGGCTCAACCCCAATAACATTAATGATCACATTAACCCTAAAAAGCAGATTAGTTAGCAAAGCATTATTTAAGCAAGTGTCGGGGCAGCTATCTTTTCCCCCCAGAATGCCCCAGGAACAATGCTATGATGTCCTCTAGCCTCGTTCATTCTCCGTAGAGAACGCAGCCGGACTGCTACTGTTTATTACAACTCGACTGCTTCTTGTACCAGCGGCAATCCCTAGTTAAAAGAAAGATCAACACAACCCTTCTGCATCATATCTGTTAACGCTGCCTCATATCTATTATAAGGCCCTTTCTACATCAGACGGGTGTAGAGAGGCAGAGATCCCGGAAGCAGCCACTTCTGGGATCGTTGCGTCAGTCCACACCACAAGTGCGATGACCTGGCCGCCATTTTTTGTTTTTTTTAACGGAGAAGAGCACACTTGCGCTCCAACGTAAGGTAAGTGGAAAAAACAACGTGCGTGAAATGGGGATGGCGGTGCAGTTCTGTGCCCATTTTGCAGCTGCACCCAGGACGGGCAGGCACATCTTCCGTGGTCCCTGGAAGTTTCTGGGACCGTGGAAGCATCGGGATTTTTCAGGTATCTGGTATCCCGTCCCCCACACCCCCGGGAGTCCCTGTGCATCATTTGGACTCACAGGGACTAGCCGGGGGCCATCCTAGGTGAAACGCCTAGTGTAGAAATGACGTAAGTCTCCCTACTTAACCCGAAAAAAAAATAAAAAATTCTCCCACCCCTTAAAGATGATAAAAATCTGCTGCGTGGGGGGTGGGGAATTTTCACCCCAGCCAAAGGCCGGGTGTTAAACCTGGGCAGAATACTCTGCTCAGCACTAATTTGAATTCAGTTTCAGCAGGTTAGATATAATTGTGGTTCCGTCTCAGTTCAGTGAAGGAAAAAGAACAACCAGAGTTTCTGATCTGAAAGTTGGATGAGATATGGAAATACAACTAATTGTTTATCTTGGTGAAAAGGTTGTTTCAGGCACCTGTGGGTAGCGATAGGAGAGATAGAAAAAGCCATGGGTCAGGCATGGAGCTACTGCTCTCCATGCAAAAGGTCCCAGGTTCAGTCCGTCAAATCCCTAGTTAAAAAGGATCTCTGATAGAAAGACTGAGAAGGACTTTGGCCTAAAGGCCTAAAGAGCTGCAGCTACTTAGGTTAGGCAATGCTGGTCTAACTCAGAATAAGGCAGGTTAATATCCAATGAAAATATTATAAAGAGCCATAACTCTGTGGTAGAACAGATGGTTTGCATGGAAACAGTCTCAGGTTTAATCCTCAGCATCTCCACTTAAAAAAGAAATGAGAAACTTGGCCTGATTTAAAATGTTTTGTCTTGCCACATGCTGAGACATGCTGAGACTGTCACAAGAGGTGGTGTGGCCACCAGCGTTAGAGGGGCATTAGATGAATTCAAAGAGGATAAGGTCATCAGTGGCTACTAATCATGATGGCTATATGCTATCTCCAGGAACAGAGGCAGCATGATGTTGAATACCAGTTGCAAGGGAATAATAGTGGGAGACATTATGGGAATCAGGAGGCATCCAGTTGGAATCCACTTGCCACTATGGGAACTATGATGTTGGTCTATACCAAGCCTTTGGTCTGATACAGCACAACTCTTCCTAAATTCTTATCCCACTGCAGATTTCCCCCTACCTGTATTTATATACAAATGGCATGTGGTGTTTTTATTCACAGCCATCAGTGTTTATGGCAATTTACAGTGGTTTTCTAAGCAAAAACTAGATAGATCTCTGACCAGAACTTACACTCTAAAGTAAATGGGTAATAAATGATTCTAAATGGGGGAAAAATGCAGTTTATCAAATTTCACTGAATATCAAAATGCCATTTTTGCTCTCTAGTTCCCCACCCCCTGTAGATTTTACCAATATTAACACTGATGGATTCCTGCTCTTTGATTTTCTCTAAGTTTTATCACAGCCTTGGGCTACTTTAAAAAAATTTTTAATGCATAGCAAGAACTTTAAGATGTTTTCTGTTCCAATACAGCAATTCCAGAAACATTAATAATAGACTGAAGAGAACACAATGTGAAATGTTACTTCATACTTTTGTGCTTTCTAATACTTTTGAGAGTCCTTCCCAGTAAGATATCCTCAAGCTGTTTGATAAAGGAACAAGTTACCTAGGGCTGCCTCTACAAGAGAGGTTTAAAGCTCTTTCAAGGCGCTTTAAAAAATTTACCTCTACAAGAACGGAGCGCAAATCAGGCATAGAGGCGCATTATCTCTCCATTTATGCGCATTATCGAGTTTTATTTTGCTCCGTCCGTTAAAGCGCATTTTGACTATGTGAACAAGCGCTTATGCGCATTAACTACTTGTAAAGCGCATTTTGGTCATCCCTTAATGCGCTTCGCCGCCTCTCGCCGCCTCTCGTGCAAAGGCATTAGGCGTAAATGCGCTTCAGCGATTATGTGCATAATCACCTAACCAGGCGCAAAAGCGAATCCTTGTAGAGGGGACCTAGGAGAGTTTTTAGAATCACCTTCCCTGGAGGATGTAAAGAAAAGCCAAGACGTGCACATGGTTAATGTAATTTAGGCACAGCCGAGAAGAGTCTATTCACTCATCTAGATTCATCAGTTTTATAAGAAAATATGAAAACTTCTTATCAGTTGTATCAACAATATATTGGGGGGGGGGGGAGGGTGAACCATAGGAGTTGTCTTTAAATGGTGCTGGCTTGAGGTTCACATAAAGTAAAGAAGCTGCTATTAATTATTACAGCTGCTTTTAGTTACTGCTACTACTTATGATGGACACATATATTACCTCCTTATAGCTCTGTATGGCAGTTTCTAGAGAACATGAGCAGGAAGGTGCTATTGTGCTCATGTTGTGCCTGTGGGCTTCCCAGAGGCATCTGAGAACAGACATTCAGTCTGATTGAGCTACCGGGCTAGATACTGGGCCAGGTGTAAGATTTTAGTACTAGTGTACAAAGTCTTAAACAACCTGAGATCAGTATACCTCAGAGAGCACCTTCTCCCTTATCAACCTGCCTGGTCACTGAGGTCATCAGAGGACATGCTCCTGGTGGTTCCACATGGACCTATGGCCCCCTTCCTATGGGCCTCTGGAGGTCAGGCAAGCACCAACGTTGTGGTGTTTCTGGCACCTTCTGAAAACATTTTTATTTCAGAAAGCCTTCCTTGAGTGACTGGCCATGGTTTTATCAGAATTCTGTTCACTTTTTTAAAATAGCAATTATGTTACCATGGTGTTTTATTCTTTTATCCTATTTTGCATCTTTTATTGTTCACCACTCCAGAATCTGTCCATATCTGGAGCTGTATGCAAATGTTGTAAATAAATAAACCCAGCAGGGCTCTTTTCTTATATTCTTATTTTGTATTGTTTTAACTTACTGCTCTTTGTAAGTCACTGTCAGAACTGAGCCATCAACTGAGAACCAGGATTCAGGACAAAGGAGCTGGACTCCGCCCCCCCCCCCCCCCAAAGCCAATGAAGGCTATCACTGCCCAGACAAAGTCCCAGCTGGAAGAGGAAGTTTTCACAGTCTTCATTGGTGAGATAAGCCTATGGGTGAGCAGTCATTTGAGCAGGTGGGAACACTGTTTACTGCAAGGCATTGAACCTCTTTCAGCCTAAGGATCAATATTCCATTTTGGAAAAGCTCTTGGGGTCCACATTCCATTGGTGGGTGTAGCTGAATGAAAAAGGGATAGAGCCAAAGGCAAATGGTTGGGGCCAAAAACATTTTTTTAAAAACCACATATTTTACCCGAAAGCTCTTACTGCTAAGCCTTAGGAGAGGTATTTCAACCTTTTAGAATGGCGGACTGTACAAAAACTGGGCAACAACCAAGAGACTGGTGGTCAGGGCCATCTGAGGAACTCTGGAGGGCTGGACTCGGCCCCTGGCCTAGGTTCTACATATCTGCTTACTGCCTTGGGAAATACTCCAACCTACAGCCCTGGCAACTCCCTGTGTTAATCATAGAATAGTAGAGTTGGAAGGGGCCTTAGTAAGCACTGATAGGACTGGGCTGCACAACCTCCTTAGTTCTTAAGCATTTGTCTTCTGTAGGTTCAACCCTCACATTTTGCCAAAAAGAGCAACCTTTTCACCATTTCACTTCTATCTTAAATATTCCTTGTCACTAACATCTACCCAGCTTCTTTACCAGTATCTCCCTTTTATTTATTTATTTATTTATTCCTGTAGTTAGTTATAAAAAAACATTGATGTGCCACTTTTTGGTGATAAAAAAGGGTCCCCACATCACATCACATCAAAAAACAAACAAAAGGAAAATGCAATAAAACTGAGAACAACATAAAATACCAAAACAACATCAGTAACGGGAGACAAAGATTTTCCTTAACCCTTCAGGATATAAGTGTGTGTGTGTGTGTGTGTGTGCGTGCGCGCACGTGAGAGGAGTGAGAGAGGGAGAGAGAGAGAGAGAGATTATAACACAGTATGACATGACTCCAATTTGCCACTCCATCCTTGTTGTAACACAATTTGTTGAAGACATTTTTAAATATTGACTTGAAAGTGCCACATTTTTTGGAAACTAACAACTGGCAAACAGATTATTTTGCTATAATTAACACTGGCGAGAGGGAAATATTTTTTCCTTCCTCTGGATCCTTCTTGAACATTACTTGTAACATTCAGGTATTTACAAACATTTTAAGCAATAACTTCCTGGGAGGATGGAAACCGTGCCTGCTGGCTTTTTTTTTTTTTAGAGATTACCAGAATATAAATGTGAAATAATAATTAGATTAGCATGACTGAGGTCTGAAACTATTTTGCAGAGTCTCGATCAGTAACAGCACGCTTCTAATCACAGTCAGTCAGTTTGCTGATCTGTGCCCTGCTGAGGGAGCTATCTAAACAGTGACAAGGTAATATGTATGCATCTAATTTTCAATTACTATGACATTTCCTGATTTTCCTTGTTTATCAGGAGACTGCCTATCTGGTTTCTCTAATATCAGGCTCTGTTACAGTTCCCCTTGGAACCCAATGGCCATGTTCTTCTCCAGACTTTCCAATTATAGTCCCTAATCAAACTTCTTTGGCCAGTGTGTCCCAGCCCAGATCCTATCCAACATTCAGATATTCTGCCTTGATCCTGCCTCCCTTCATATCTTGCTTTCTTCTTCTTTTTATAGACTAAATAGACTTTGCATCCTACAAAAGTCTATGCCCGCCATCCCCAAGCTGGGGCTCTCCAGATATGTTGGAGTACAACTCCCATCATTCCCCAGTCCCATGGCTGGGAATGCTGGGAGTTGTAGTCAAATACACCTGGAGGGCACTAGGCTGGGGGAAACTACCTTATAAACAAATGATCTGGAATTAGGGAAGCACACTGAAGCAGCCTCATTCGTGGATAATGCCAGATTATTCAGGATGATAAGATCCTAATCACAGTGTGAAGAGCTCCAAAAGGATCTTTCCAAACTGGGCAACAGAATGGACAAAGCAATGGTGCACAAAAATATATTGAACCAGGATTATGCCTATCCGGATGCTGGATTCATGCTTTACTGGCTACACAGACTAATTTATACATTGATTGTATTTCACTTTTTTCAGATAAGTTGGAAGAAGGGCATTTGACTTCTATTTTCCGTTGTTTGATTCCAATAGCAGCATTTGTAAATTGGTTGAAAGTCACATTTCTACAATAAAGTACTCAGTGCAGCTTATAAAATAACCATAAAAGCCATACCAATATCAGTACATGTAATGTATATTGTTACAGTAAATGCCCAAGATCTGCTGAATGTTCATAATAGTAGACAAATTCTGTGAGTGTCCAAAAAGAAATATATATTTCTTCACATGTTGGACTTACATCAATGCTGACAATCACATTTAAGTGAGAGACTACACTCACTGTTGCATATGTAAATTTCTGGACATCCTTACAAAATTAATCTGAGATTGTCAACATTCATGTGTGAATGTTGTTGTTCACTAAATTTCAGCCGTTCACAGTCAGATATACACTTTAGTATATGTTAATAAACATAATCCATAGACAAATACCTTTGTACAAAAACGTGTTGCATACAAGTAATAAAATGTGCCGTAAATTGTTGGGATTGCACATTTGAATCCAGAGATTAATAATGATTTTCTCTCTGGATTGGCTCGATCTAGATGGAGAGGCGGGTAAGAAATAAATCGTTATTATTATTATTATTATTATTATTTTTTCTCTGCATTCAACAAGTGGAAGTTGCATGTGCAGAAATGTTGTTTTGTTCAAGCAAAAATGTATGTGCTATCCAAAAACAAATCAGCACTAGTGTGTTTCTATCAGAAATTATATAAGTGTGCCATTCATGTTGTTGAATGGTATAGAGAAGTTGATAGCAAGAAATTACTTTCTCTCAGAATACTGGAAATCAGTGTCACCAAATAAAATGAATTGGCAATAAATTTAGAACAGACAAAAGAAAGTCCTTCTTCACAAGATGCATAATTAGGATATGGAACTCACTGCCACAAGATGTGGTTATGGTCAGTGGCTTAGGTGGCCCAAAGCAAGATTAAACAAATTCATCAGTAGCTACTCACCATGACCTAAATTAATCCTATATGTTCAGTGGCAGTGTGCCTATGAGTACCATGGTTAGGGATGGAGAAATCTATCCATTTTTATTTCTCTCAGGTTCTCATTTTTCCATTCTTAAATTTGTTTTGTCTTGAACATTGATAATTTCTCCAGCCTTAAATTCGGTTCATCCCAAAAATTCATAAACAATTTTTCTGCATATTTCTCCTAATACATGCATTTTTATGTATTATTGCCCAATATACATATTTTTTGCAAGCACTTCCCCTAATAAAAAAGGGTTTTGAATGTTATTTCCCCAAATATATACATTTTTGTATGGATTTGGGGATAGGAAAACTCCATCACAAAATTCAAAGAAGTGCAAATTTCAAAGGATAAACGAGTTCCAGTTTCACATAGCGGTTCGAAAGTGTGAAATAAGTTAAGTTTGCTTTAAAATGAGAAGTGAACTAATCTCTTTACTAGACTGGGTTTTGATGTGGTCTAGATGGAATTTTTCCTTACGTTACATTTTTATGTGTACAGACAAATGTGACACATGCTGCTGCTGCATTTCCTTTATATCTAACAGCATTATAGAAAGTCTGCAACAATGGGAACTAAGGAGTACCAAAAGATTTCCGTCCATCAAGCTTCACCTTTAAAAATGCACTCACAGAAGAAAATGAACACTGAATACTATTTGAGAAGGCACCTAAGTATAGAAGCTTGGCAACACCCCAACATTGTAATCTATGCTTGGTAGCATTAATGGAATTGATGCTGTCAGCTTCTGTGAGTGGATTCCATTCTCACTTAGTGGGTGACCCAAGTCTTGGAGAAAACCTTCAGTCCATGCTTCATTTGAATCCAAGAGAAAATAGAGAGTGAAGAAATGTGTCGAATATCCAGTGGAAGCAAATCAATATCTTCTTCTCATAACAAGGGTGGATTCATCAGTACACTAAGGAAGCTACAGAGCAGGGCCACAGCCAATTAAATGATCCATTGACTTTTTGAGCAGAGAATGGGTCCTTCCTACTCTTTTAAAATGCCTTTCTGCAGTTCAGGACTGAGTCTGATAATGTGTGCATTGCTACATTTCTAATATGCTGTGATGTGCAGGCTGGCAAAACAGAAAGTGAGATTTAAGAATCAGAGACATCTGTGGCCCCAGAGCAAGAATCAACATAATCATTTAGTTTGGCCTTGGCCGTGTTCTCAGAGTGCTTTTGCAAGAGATACTAAGAACATATTTTTATCCTCTAAGGATTTTTAATATGTGACTATGATAAATGCAGCAAGTAATATGGGAAATGGCAATTACAAACTCAAATTATATCCTATTGTAATGATTCAACGAGCATGCATTTCCAGCCCTGTGTACAGATGTGGTCTTAAAAGATGCACATTTCATGATCGCAAAGAAGCATAGTATACATGTACACTTCCTGGAGGCATTGTCTCTCCTGCACTAAAAATTGTGGTGTGTGGCATAATTAAGAGTTGGGCAAAAAAAGTGCATACTTTGGGTTAGCATAAAATCAAAGCTATAGAGATGTGGAACATTTCCAAAAAGCTGTTTAACAGGGTGAGCTGATGTGACTGTAACACACAAGGGGTCTTAAACCAGGAACTGAGGTAGCAGGAGTGACGTGCGTTATTCTTGATACCACTGCGGTAGCTAGCCAAAGTGGGGAGCTGCTGATATACTCCCTGCTGTGTTTTAGTGCCACCACTGCAGGTGGCCATAGGGCAGTACTGCAGCTAGTAGCTCAGGTGGCACGAGGGTCACCTGCTTCTGCAAAGTTTTCTGATTCCAGCCTGGTTCCATAGTCCGAGCAACTTATTGCTTTGGTATTGACTGAGTCATCTAGCAGATTCCCAACTTACCTGCCTGTCTATAAGCTGACTTGACTGCCTGCCCACTGAACTATCATATTCCCAGCTGCACTATCTAGCTCAGCCGTTCCCAATCTGGTGCCCTTCAGATGCTGAACTACAACTCCCATCAATCCCAGCAGCATGGAATGCTCCCATCATCTCCAGCCAGCCTTCTCCAACATACTGCCTTCTAGATGTGTAGGACTGCAAGTTCCCATCAGCCCCATCCAGCTGCTGAGGATGAGGGTTGTAATCATCTACCTGGTCAGTACCTCCTCGCCTCCAGAGCACCAGCCCTGAAAGGGACAGTGATATTCTCATTTCTCTTCTCCTCCGTCAAAAGTTTAAGCACGCCAGTAAAACCGAGTAAGCTAAATGCAATCGTTTTCATGTAGATCAATGCATCACTTAACATGATGAAAACAGGTAACATGCTAAAGTCACATGTTCAAAAGCAAATATTTTCTCAATGCATGGACATAAACCTCTCACAGGCAGCTGTAACAAACACGCACCTCACTGTGAAGACTTGGCCACATTTTGTGTGACTGAAAAAAATGTCTTTCTGCTTGCCTGGCAAAGCCTGAAGTTCCTGTGTCAGTTGTTTCTCACCATGTTTTGTGCTCATTAAACTCTCTTGCTGCATGGCGGAGTCTTTGAGTATGACACATCGCTGCAGCTCTTGCCACAAGAGCACAAGAAATTAGAACTGGGGGGAAAATACCTTAAAGCTCTCCATTTCTTACCTGGCTTCGTGCAGTTCTTTTCTTCGTGTGACTCATTATTTGAAGACATCAATCTTCTATTCCGCCATAATTCTGACAGAACATTTTTGTCGACAATAGCTGACTCTTGTCCTGCATAAAGACAGAACACAGTATTTGTACCAGCAAAAATGGCTGCCCCTACATATCCATATATGCCCCTACCCTTCCTCCATTGAATTCAGGATGTAGGATACTCCACACAACAACCCTGTGAAGTAGGTTAGGCTGAGAGCCAGTGATAGGTGTAAAGTTACACAGCAAGCTGCATAGCTGACTGGGGATTTTCATTTTGATTTCTCCAGCCATTTCTCTAACCACTATATTACATTGTTTCTCCCCTTTGGCTCTCTCTCCTTAACTCTGCTCATTCTCCAGCACATATATCAACCCATATATATTATAATGTGCGCTAACAAAAGATGCCAAGCTTTGCTTTAGTCTCAGAGAATGTTTGTGTAGTGAAAAAACCATCAAGCCATTTATTTATTTATTTATTTATTACATTTCTAATCCACCCAATAACTAATGTTCTCTGGTCAGATTACAACCAGGTAAAAAACTAAAATGCCATTTTAAAGCTGTTAAAAATATAAAATGCAATACAAATGTTTAAAAGAATAAAATACAATATAATGTAAAACAATAAGCAGCACAGGAATGGATAAAACAGCCATAATAACCTAAAGCTAGTTATATATTCTTACCACTGTCTCATTCCACTATGCACCTAAATGTAGGACCTAATAAAGCCCATACTCTAATAAACCTGAAGTCTCTAGAACAGTATGGCACAGTGGACCTTGTTGGTTGGTTTTGCTACTGTTCCAGACAGCTCTGCTACTTTCATGCAATATGTACCATAATGCACTATCGTACAAAAGGTGGTAGAGGGAATGACAGCAGTCAGTGTCAACATCAAAGCCTTGGCTGGGATGCCCTAATGTCATTAACTGTTGTGATTTTTATGTTTTATATTGTTTTTGTTCCCCGCCTCGATCCGGAGGGAGAGGCGGGCTACAAATAAATATTATTATTATTATCATCATGATTATTATTATTATTATAGAACCAGCAGAAGGTATCCATGGCTCCTATTGGTTGAATTGATATGATCCTGGACAGACAGAAAGCCTTCGGAAAGGAGGAGTAAAATATTTGTTCTATTTATGTTTTATTTAAATTATTTCTAAGTTGTCTTTCAGGGTAGAAGCCCTCCCATGGCAGCTTACAACATTAAAATTCATTTAATAAAAAAACTGATGTAATAATAAGGCAGCAAACATTCATAAAATAATACAAACTAGCAATAAAACATTACTTAAGACCTACAGCATCATTGTAGCTACAGAGCAGAACAGTCCAGTAAAATATAGGGTACCTCTAGACGGACACTTTTCCCCGCAGTAGCTTTGGAGTGGTGGCAGGTGGATTACATGACGCTGCCGCCACTCCAAAGCTACTGCAGGAAAAAGCCCCAAAGCTCCGCTCTAAATAAGTCGGGCGTTTACCCCGACTTTTTTAGCTTGGAGCGAGGCAACGACGGCATTTGCCATCTGTCGCTCTTGCTCTGGAGCTTCTGGGAGGCCTACCACAGTCTATGGTGACCACTGATTGGTCGCCATGGGCTGAGCAGGGAAGGGGGTGTGCCAGCAAGCCATAAGCTCGCTGCACCACCTCTGCGCCTCTGCAGTCCTCCCCCATTTTAAAAAGGTTTTTTTAAAAAATTAAACTTACGATTGAAGAGGGGGGGGCGATGCTCCCAGCCACCCCTACAGCTGCCACTGATGCTCTGCTGGGCAGGCACGGGCGTGGCAGCAGCGGCAGGAAAGCCCGCCATGGCACTCCTTCCGCTGTAGATGGGAGGAAGGAGTGCCAAGGCGGGGCGTGCCACCTGCCACCACGCAGCAACAGCAACACCGTGAAGATGAGGGCATGGTCAGAGGAAGGCAAGAGTAAACAAGTAGGTCTTCAAGGCCTTCCTAAAAGCCTGAAATGATAGGGCCTGATGGACCACAATGGGAACCCATTCCAAAGGTGTGGCGGCCACTGCAGAAAAGGCCCTCTCTGTTGTGTATTTGTCCACCTAACTGCCCTCAAAGGTGAGTAAGTGAGAAGGGCCTCTCTTGCTGATCTTAAAATATCAGGAGATTAGGAATGGAAGATGCAGGGCTCTTTGAGAGGGCAGTAGGACAGGGGCACTAGGAAAGGGGAGCTGAAGAGGAAGTGATCCAGAGACGATGGATACAAGTAGAAAGCAAGAAAGAGGAATCTGAGAGGGGAAGGAAAACTGGGAGAGAGAGAGAGTGGGTTAATATGCACAACCAGGAGCTGACCAGGATCTGCAGAGGCTGGGCAGGCTAAAGGTCACCCATTGATTCAAAATCACCAACCAATATTTAGGAGCAGGCTTCTAGTTTACAGTATAATTACTGCAATTTATATGTCCATTTTTTTTTTGCAAATGCACAGCTAGTTCTTCATTCATTCAATTTCTATCCTGTCTTCCAATCTAGAAGCATCCCCAATGCAGCTTAAATGAAATAATTAAAGTACGACTGCTTCTACCCCTCTAACATTGCTCTGGGGTAGTGTATCCTCCCATTCTTTCCCCTCAAAAATCCATTTCTCATTAGATCATTGTGAACAACAACTCCATCTACCAAGCTGAGATTCCTGAAACAAAGATTTCTACTGGGGGATGGGATGGGGATGGGGGAAGGTGATGATGATGATGAGTTTCTGAGCATTAGACCATCGTGGCAATATTTCATCACCCTTTCTGTTAAAATCAGGGTTTCTAAGTCTATGTCTCACCCTTGATTCAAGCAGAACCAGTCTGCACATCCCAAAGGACTAGTGAATTGCATAATATATAGGTTTATGTAAGTGTGGGAGTCATTCTAGCTTGTGTATTAACACGGAGCTCTCAAATAGAGGGCAGATTTCTTTTTCTGCTCCAGGACATTTCTAAAATATAAGGATCTATATGAGAAATAGATGTTGTACTGCTTTTCTCACTGAAACATACTATCATGAGAGCTGCTGGGCTCTCCTTTGCTGGAGGTATTTAAGCAGAACCATCTATTAGGCTTGCTCTTGTTGCACTCTCTGCATTTGGACCACTTGACCTTCAAGAGCCCTTCCAACTGTATAATTCTAGGATTCAATGTTATTCTCAAATGTGAAGATGAGCATGTAAGATTAGCCTTGTTGGATTCCATCCTGTCCAATGTTTTTCTCCTACCATGGCCAGTCAAATGGTTCGGGAATCCCACAGGCAGGTCATGATGTAATGGCCAAAACTATTACTTGCTCAGCCCTACCATTAAGCAGACTGAGGCAGCTGCCTCAGGTGGACGTTTATTGGGCAGCGGGGGAATGGCAAGGTGTTGAAGGACAGAATTGTATATGTACCACACAACTGCCATGCACTGCCTAAGGTATCCTGCTGCCTTCAGGGGCAGTAGAGGCAAACAGAGGTGAAGTAAGATTCAACTGCCAGTCCAGTTGACTTCTGTACATGGAATGGGAGGGCACCATCTTGTTCTTCAGCTTAGCCATCAAACCCTCCACCACAAGTCAACTAGCACAGCCTTCCCCAACTTGGTACCCATGGATGCTGACGGGGGTTATTAGAGTTGTAGTCCAACACATTCATAAGATACCGGGTTGGGGAAGGCTGATTTAGTGATTAGAGCAGAGGTGAGCAACTTGTGGCCCTCCAGATGATATTAGTCCTCACTCCCATCATGCCTCACCAGTGGCACTGCTGTCTAGGGCTGATAGGAGTTGCAGTCCAACAACATCTAGAGGGCCACAAGTTGTTTATCCCTTATTTAGATTTGGGGAAAACCTGCAAAAATATAACAATTTTGTTGTGTTCGAAGAAAAACCAAATGTAGATTCTGCAGCTGGTGATATTACCAAGAGCAAGCACATCCATGAATAAAAAGCTAATGATGAGCTTCCCTTAAGACACCCACAAATCTTCTGAAAATTAGGACATTTGCCTTCACTATGATCTACCTAGACATTACAGCGCACTCAAAGAACAGACATTGTTCTCAGTTAAAACACAGGTTACTTCAAGAATCTCTTTCAAGTGAAGTGCACAGGGACAAGTTCAAAGAAGCCTTTATTCTAAAGCAGCCCAAGAGGAACCTGCAGTTTAAATGCCTGTGGAAATGCTAGCTATACAAGTAGAGACAAGTGCAACACTCATCCTGGGCTCATCCATACAAACCTGGCTTAGATAACTGAATGAAATGGATTACTAGTTTGGGGCCTAACAGTGTAAATTTTAAAGACAACATATAACAGATGAAAAAAAAATAATTATAATAATACAACATAGGTTCTAGTGAATTCAGATATCTGAATTTGGGTTACTAGAGATTTTGCAAGGGTGGGTTTTTTCACAGTCAAAACTGTACATGGAATGCAAAATTCACAAGGTTTTAGCAAGATCTGTAACTGCTGCTGCTCACTGACCTTTCCCGTAACACCCAACAAAGAATATTTTGCATTCCAACAGAATATATTTCAAAAGTGTTTTTCTCCTACTATCTTTCCTTGGAGTTAAAATGATTTGCTGGATGATGTTGGATGAGTGTGTAGGTGGGTTTCAGTCACAGAGTTATCAACATGGTTAGGGTATTTCCTATCACCAACAACTAGAAAGCTGAAAATAGGTACATACAAGTCCAAGATACACAGATCACTTTAAGAAAATAAAGGCTGAAGATAGGATAATTGAGCAGAATCCAACAGAGCACTCCACTGATTCCCTTATATGCAAGTGGAACTCACCACTTGCAGAAGGAAGATTTAGCACTTCTGAGATAGCTGGAAATGAGCGAAAACATTCATATCTGGAATAGGACAAGTCAGCGGAGCTCATATAAGGGAGCTCCGCCAACCTAATCCAATTGAGAAATGAGTGTTTCCACTCATTTCAGGCTTCCTGTGGGAAGCACTAAATTGCTGTTGCACAACTGGTGAGTCCCGCTCGTGGCACAGAATTGGCAGGACCCAGCATATGCACAACAGAAACAATGGGAACAAGAGAATCGGTGGAGGCGTAAATGCCCCATTGGATCTACCCATTTTATTCCCTTGAAATGGGAAATAAGAAGACAGCCCTAAACTACTTAGGATTAGTGCTGAGCTGAAAATTATCTGATAAGAATTTTTGGCTCGAACTTGGAAGTGTAATTTTATTTAGATCAAGGTTGGGCAACTTGTGGCCCTCCAGATGTTTTGGCTTACAACTCCCATCATCCCTTCCCTATGGCAATGCTGGCTGAGGCCAATGGGAGTTGAAAGCCAAAACATCTGTCCATCCCTGATATAGATGACACTGAATGAGCCAGGCCTTGTGACATTTGAGTTCACACATTCTCCCTCCCCCACTTTGTATGTGAGAGGAGGAAAAAAAGTCCACTTTCACTTTTGACTAAGCTAGGTTCGCATAATGTACAAACTCTGGTAACAGAGGAGTATTTTAACCACTGTTAGTTAAAACAAACCAGGATAAACCCATAGCTTAATTAACATTAGGAAAAACCACTGTTTCTCAAGTTCTTACTTAACAGAAACTGTGGTTTAGTCAAAAGTGAAAGCATGTGAAAGAGAAAGGGAGGGGAGTATATGAGGCTGAGGCTTGCCATGCCCATTTGCGATTATCTGAAGCATAGCTTATGGTCATCTGAACCAGGCCCAAGTTGTCCTGATTGCTACAAAAGTCTGAAAATCTAATCATTTTTGTATCCAATCGTCAAACATTCTGACATAAAATTCACCTCATAATAGAGGCCAGCAATCCAGCTCAGAGCAAGCCAAGCCACATATAAGATGGAATCCTGACTGAGTGAGTTCTCTATGCTTTCACACATTTTAATCAGGGGGGAGAGGAGAATTCTAGTACAGACCAGGAATGGAAGTTCAAACACAGATCATTTGACACATGAAACAGAGTCAAAAGGTGAAGGGAGTTTCACTTTGACATACTACAGTGATCCTTGCATTGGGCAAAAGGGGGATGTTAGCTGACAAGAACTTATCTTCTGTGCTTGCAGAAATCGAATTAGATATGCTACACATACCGGATAAGGTCTGACATTTATCGTATACAATTCTTGAACCAAATGCACTACTTATGATATTTAAATTGTAAAGCCTCCAGATTGCTCCAAAATAGATTTATTGCAGTTGTCTGCAATAAATTTATTGCTATCATCTGATCCTTCCATTTTAGATAAATATGAAGTGAACGGGGGGAATCAAATTCCAATAAATATTGAGAAAGAACATTTAGGGTGCAATTCCATGGCCCATGGGAGGGAGGCCCAATAGACACAGGATACTATGGGTTTCCCCCTCTAGGCACACAGAGGGTGGTCCACTCACAGAGACGGTCTTCCCTGGATGTCACCAGAGCTTTTCCAACCATGGCTGCCCTGTCAACAATGGGGCCAAAAACAGGGATTTGGGCAGTGGAGGCAAGTGGCTCCGATGTCAGTGGGGCTGTGAATCCACTCTGGGTATCAGTCAAAGCTCTAAAGGAGCTAACCAAAGTGCTACACCTATTTTAGAGTTTGGGTTCAGCACCCTGGCTATGTCCTATAGAGTTCTGACTGGTTCTGACTAAAACCCAGTGCAGATTCACAGCCCCACTGACTTCAGAGACACCAGCCACCACTGGATTTGGAGGCATGCCAGAATGGGTGAGGATCTGCAGAATTCTAGGCCCTCCTGCTCACTTGACACACCACAAAGAGAGCTGGACACTATGCCTAAGAGCTGACATAGTAAATTTCCTCCCTTTGGTAGTAATGGAGGGGGGGAGAGAGAAACAGCTGTTCCCACAAACACACCTTCATCTGGCAAACCCTATTAAGTTCAATGGCCAATTTCAACCCACACACCACCAGTGTGGACTGCAGTCCATGGGGGGGGGGGGGGGGAACCATTAAAAATCCCACCAAAATCACCAGCTTGCCCCAATGTTCAGCTGCAAATTGCTCCATACCACTACTGAGTGCCCAAAGGGCCAAATTTAGCTTGCAAACAAGCAAAATATAGCCTTTAGTGCACTCCATTGCCACTACTATATATATATTATCAATGGGAGTCCACATGCGGCTTATGGTCCAGGTATTACCCACACCTGGCGCATTGGATTGCAGCCTTAGCTACTATGCCATGCCAGCTCTTAACAAGGGAAATTACGAGATGAATCTTTTCCAATGGCCACACACCTCACACTTATTCCTTGATCTGGCTTTTGATGCTGTATTTCCCAGACACCTACTATTAGCATAATGGTCAATGACACACCCATGGACATGCCCAAGCTAAGGGAAGCTGCCAATCTGCAGCCTGACGAGTCAGTCATTTGTTTAATAGCTACCTGGCAGAGTGGCACAGGCAGCTTTTCCCATCTCTGGTAACAAAGGGAGGAGCTAATATACCTGCCAAACTACTTCCCTCGTTAAATGCAGAGGAGTCCTGTTGGTGGGGGAAGGGGAGCTGGCAACCCTATGACAAAGGTTGACAGATGTCCATTTATTTGAGAACCGGTTGTATTTTGAAGGACTGTCTACAGTTCAGGAACATCACAACTCCCTAAAGATCATAACAGATGACTCTGGCTTCTGATCTGCCACAGCTTCATCGAACTCCCCAAAACAAACAGCAAAAGTCCATAGTCCCTTATTATTATTTGTTAAATGTTGATCTGGCAACCTCAGTTCTAATCTGCCCATTTTAGAATTACTGTTCTAAACCTATGGAGAGAGAAAGAGAATGAGAGAGAGAGAGAGAGAGAGAGAGAGAAAGGCAGCGGGTAAACATAAAGCATTTCTGTGGGCTGGTTGCTGTTGCCAAGTTCTGCACAACTCAGCTTGCAGGGGGTTCTTTGAAAGGCGGGAATGAAGTGCACGGGATAGTCATCAACATTTTTTCCAGCAAAATCCATCTCTGGTGAAAGTTCAGTTCAGTGGGCATTGTAGCTTTTATGCAACGTACAAAGAAATCAGGCAGAAAGTCACCAAATCACTAATCCTGATGTCACGCACGCACACACACACACACACACACACCAGTTTTGCTGTTCCCCTCATCTTTCTGAACCAATGCTTAACCAAAATCACTCTTGTGGGTCTGCACTTCCCATAGAAATATAGCATAATGATAAAGAAAAAAATATTCTACATACTCAATATCCCCAATCTGACTCTGGAATACACATGCACAAGTCACATGATCATTGCAGAAGTGAGTGTACATCAATGTGCCAGTTCCTTTTTCCTACCTACAACAGGGGGGAAATGCACAGAAATCTGTCCTGTGTTGCTGGTAGACAATCCTTAAACTGGAACTACCAGTATGAATCATCTGCTTTAATATCCAGGAACAATCTTGCGTTGATATTCCATTAGGGTCAAATGCACCCCCTCACCACCATGTATGGCATGTATTTATTTATTTATTTTTATTTATTTATTAAAACATTTGTATCCTGCCCTATATCATTGGGATCTCAGGGTGGCTAACAGATAAAATCAATTCAAAGCGTATAAAACAATAAATAATGTACACAGCTAAAAATGTATTAAACCATTAACAAGCTAAAACCATTAGAAACTTTAAAAGCAATAAAAAAATTAAAACTATGTGCAGCTTTAGGCAAATTTAGCCCTCAAAGGCTTTGATTTTAAAAAACCCTCTGTGAATCAAGCACCTAAACACACAAATTTAGGAGCAAATCCCACTATATGTTTAGTTCAGACAAAAACATACGTAAGATCACAACCGTAAACAGGAACTAGAACTGGCTCATCGCTATTTCGACTGGCGGCAGATTCAGAACAGAAAAAAGGAAACACTTGGTCACACAGAATGTAATTAAACAGTGGAACTCACTGCCACAAGACATAGTGAGGGCCACCAGCTTAGATGGCTTAGAAAAAGGATTGGTCAAATTCATTGAGGATAAGCCTGCCAAGGGCCACTAGTCATGATGGCTGTATGGAACCTGCAGCTTTCAGAGGCAGTAATATGTCTCTGAATGCCAGTTGCTGGGAAGCAGCAACTGGAGAGGGCTCTGGCCTCCCATGTCCTGCTTGTGAGCTTCCCAGAGACACCTGTTCCGACACTGCCCTGGGAGACAGGATGCTGAACTAGATGGACTGCTAGTCTGACCCAGCTTCTTAAGTACTGAGATCCAGACACAGGGAATCACTCACCTGTGAATGTATGCTGGGAACTGTTGTGCTGGAGAAAAACATCCTGTGAACGGATTGGGGGAGGATGGTGCATAAGGGGCAGTTACCTTCTGTTTATATCAGGGTAGCCAACCAAGTGCCCTCCAGCCGTTTTGGACTACAGCTCCCATCATCCTTGTCTAGAGAGCACCAGGTTGCATAACCCTGGTTTTATACAAACTTAGCCTCTCTTCCCACACCTCTCTCCTATCCCACCCACCCTTTTCATCTCGCCCTCCGGCCACCCACCTACCTACCTAGCTTGGAAAGAAGGCTGGACATGCACCAAACGAAGAAGAGGATCGCGCAGATGAAGCCGATCTGTTGCAGCAGCATCTCCCGCCTCTTGCGAACTTTCCTCAGCTTGAAGAGCGGGGGTTTCGGCGGGGCGACCAACTGCACTTCCACCCCCATGGCGACCCAGGGCCGGCTGGACGCGGCTGGCAGCCTCCTCCTTCCCTCCGTGCCTTTGCAAGCGGGGCACTCACTCGGAGGGGACCCCCGTGGAGGGTTCCATCCTCACGACCAAGGGCGAGACACGCATCAAGGAAATAGGTCCAGCATCAAGAGTCAGGGAGGCGAGGCAGGGAAACACGCAGGCAAAAGGGAGCCTCGAAAGCCGCCCACAGCAGGTGGCGAGTGACGCGCGGAGCTCAGGAGGAGCCCATCGCCGGCGCAACCGGGCAGGCAGCGCGAGAAACAGCCCCCTTTCCCCCCTCCTTTCCTGCAGGCCAGCCCCGGCTGCTGTCGAGCGGCGAAAGCCGGGCAAGGCAAGAAATCCCCGTCGGCTCTAGAGAAGCAGCTGAAAGAGCAGCATCAAAGAGCGGCAGCAGCAGCCTCGGTGCGTTGTTCCCCGCCCGCCTCGCTCCACAGAAGGAGGAGGAGGAGGGGGAACGTGCCCTTGCGGATCGCAAGCACCGCTCGTCGGGGACAGAGAGCAAATGAGAAAGCGAGAGCGATCCAGGCGGTCAGAAGCGCGGCGCCGGCGGCTCAGCTCCGCGCAGCATCCCACTTGGAAACTTTTTATATCCTCCTTCCTTTCCTCTTCCCACAGTTGCCAGAGGCTTGCAGGGCGGCGGCGGCGGCGGCAGTAGTTCTCCTCCTCCACCTCATCAGTATCATCCTCCGCCTCATCCTCATCCTCCCCCCACCCCCACGGCGGCTGGGCTATCTCCTCTCGAGTCGCACGCCCAAGCGCACGCGAGCCCCACCAGTCCTGCCTGCCTTCGCCTGGAGCGCTCCCTGCAAGGCGACGGAGCAAATTCCTTCGGAGAGACCCTCCTGGCCGGCAATGCGATTCGGCCCCTCCCCCGTCCCCACCTCAGGTTCCCGGGCAACTTTCTCTCCCGAGCACCTTAGTCTTTCTCCCCCCCCTCCCTACTCCCCCGTCCGGCTTTGCAGGCAGTGCGTGTGCGCATGCGCCTTCTCTGCCCCCCCCCCACAGCGGGCGGGCGCGCGCGCTCCCTCTGCGCCGCACTTCGTTGTTTGTGTGTTTTCCCGCGCTCGCCCTGGGGGAGGGGGGGATTAACAGACCAAATTAATCTTTTCCCCTAAATGGCGCAGGAATTATCCCTTCTCCATTTAGCACTTGGCAGGGCCGTGCGTGCGCGGAGGAAGGAAGCGTGCGGCAGCATGTGCTTGTGGGCTACTGCCGCTGCTGAGCCAGCCCCGTGTCACACTCGAGATCACACCCAGGCAGCTTTTTTTCCAGGCCCACCAACGCTTTACTCTCCTGGCTCCCCTCAGGAATGAATCCCGCCTTTTGAGAAATGCAGGGGCTTTGATAGGCACCCTGGACACAAATCTGCATATTTATTTATTTCATTTCTATCCTGCTCAATAGCGAAAGCTCATAAAAATTAAAACCACAAGCATAAAATATAAAATATTGAAGCTTAAAACCACAACATAAAAGTACAGCAGCAGTGCAAAGATTTAAAATAACATTTAAAACTGCCAAGCTAAAAGACTAGGATGCTAAAATACTCGGGGAGGGGGAAAGTCCTTCACCTGGCACGGGAAGAAGGACAACATAGGTGTCAGGCTAACCTCTCTGGGGAGCTCATTCCACAGCTGTGGTGCCACAGCAGAAAAGTCCCTCTTCCTAATAGCTACCTGTCTCACTGCCTTTGGCAGGGGCTCACAAAGAAGGATACCTGAATATGATCCTAGGGTTCAGAGGGATACATATAGGAGGAGGCGATCCTTCAAATAACCTGGCCCCAGGCCATTTAGGGCTTTGCAAGTTAATACCAGCACTTTGAATTGGGCCCAGACTTGGACTAGTAGCCATGTGCTAAAATGTATCTATATACAAACTTGGAAATAATTACTAGGATTTATTCAAATTTCACAGGAGGCAAGGTCAGCCAATTAACTTCTCGTCCAAATAACCTCAGATAAAATAAACTCTTTAATTTAATTTCATCCTGTGCCAGACCATCCCAAATTAATGGGAAAAGTCCCCCCTCCCTAAACTTGGAGAGCCATCCTATGCCCTCCAGACTGTCTGCAGGGAGAGGGGAGAATAGGATAGTTCAGTTTCCTGGCTCCCTGCCCCTTCCCCTACCCCCACATCAGTTACCTCTCCACACTCAGAGAATAGAGTGTGGAGATGGGGAAATGGGGTGTTCCTGGGGGTGGGGTGGGGAGGGGACTAGGGTGGTGGTCATATGACATATCCTGTGGCTGCCACAGCCTCCTTCCCTCCCCCTCTGAGGTGCTAGACGAGTGAGATTGCCCCTTTTCTCCTCCTGCCCTGCATTAGATACTAACTATCCAGATAGGATTGCACCCTTAATTGCATACTAGGAAATTTGGGGGAGGGAGGGAGGGTTATTGCAGCTTCTCTTCCAGCTGCAATTTCCCCTTGAAAACTGTCCCCTGCATGGCAATTAAGCTGAGGGGAGAAAACTGCCATTGGCACCAATGGCTATGCAGGGCTCTGTGGAATAGGCCTGAAAAATAGATCTGGGGCCAGAGCCCCATAGGCCCATGCTTAGCAATGCTCATGAATGATGGGATGAGGGTGGAGCCAGGGATTGAGTGAAAACTGGACAAAATTGCTGAATTGGGGTGGGGGGTTAATTCAGACATTATTTAGAATTCCGTGTATATATTTTTTTCAAAGATGCCTTTTTATCTGACACAGATAAATAAAAAAGTACATTGGGGCATCTTTCAGAAGGAAGAACGCTTTTTCAGTGGTGCTGGCCCTTGCCTTTGTGGAATGCTCTCAGGAAGGCCTGCTTGATGCCAAAATTGTCTTCTTTTCAGCTCCAGCTTAAGACTTGGCATATGATGGGCCATCAAATGCATTAGTTGAATTGTTTACAGTCGCCACTGATGTTTTACTTGTTTTATGGTATGGTTGTATTTCAATGGATAATTGTTTTAGCAATTTTAATTTTTTACGTTTAAATTTATAGTAAGTCACCTTGAGTATTTTTTTAGAAATGCATGGAAGAAATTTAATAAATAACAAAAACAACTTTATATTTTCAAAAATACACAAGAAAACCAAGAATGGCATAGCCTTTAAAAGCAATGCAAACAATATATACCACAGATACCTTCATACAAAAGTGACTTTCTTACAATTTTTTTTACCATATATATATATACATTCAGTCCTAGCTTTAGCAACAACTAGAGCTGGCTTAAATTTATTTGAAATATTAGTCCTATTCAGGGCATTAGAAAATTAAATGTTGTTAGTCAACTGTGTGTGTGATACAGCAAACTCTTTAATAACTTTTCCAATCTGGTCATAAATCAGACACCTGAAAAGATAGGAATATCTCAATTCCACTACAAGTACAAAATCTGACCTCTATCTGTCTTTTCATGTATTTTTCCAGGAATCGTCTAGCCCCTAGTCGTTGTCTGAGGGGCCATACAATAGTGGGGATTTCCCCTTCCAAGGTCAGAGGCAGCACTCCAACCTCAGAAGGGAGAGTTAGAGATCCAACCCCCACTCCCTTGCAGCCAGCATGGAAAGAACTGCACTGGCTAGCTCCTGAGGTCGGAAGATCAACCTCGGAGAAAGGGAAAGTCATTCCATTTGCAGGAAAGGGAGGAGACCAGAGAAGCCAGGATATGAGCTATCCTGAGCTTCTCTTCCAACCTTGTTCCCTCCCTGATGGAAGTGCTGTCACAACAATCAGAGGAAGGGGGTGAAGAATGCCTCTGCCACTCTTCCTACCCTGTCGGTTTCAGCCCATCAGGGCATTGGGTCTACAAATGCCTCTGAGTTCAGAGCCTTCCAACAGTTGGGAGCAAATCCCATAGGACTACGCTTTAAGCATCAGTGGTGCAACTAGGTAATTTTAGACTCTGGAATTAAGAGTCTTATAGGGTGGAAGTGGGGCTTCAGACAACTATGTGTATTGGGTTATGAACCACACAGCTAATATTTCTCTTCCTCCCACCCAATAGTTGTATAAGGGCAGTATGATCTTGGCAATTTTATTCTCAGTCCCTTTCCTAATTATGCTTAACATGGAATTTGCCTTTTTCACAGCAGCCACACACTGGGTTGACAGTTCTGCCACACTCATAAAATCTTGTTTGCATACTAATATCATTAAGCCTCATCTTACATAAATAATTAGCAACATAAATATTCAAGGATAAGAGAGGATTTTTAATCTAGACTATGGGAACTTTATAAAGGTGGGGAACCTCTGTTCTACCCCATGGCTTGTGATGTATTGGCTGCCTCAGGGTCCCATCCTGCACGTACTTTTTAACATTTACATGAAACTGCTCAGAAAAGTCATCCAGAGGTTTGCGTTGTGGTGTCACCAATATGCAGCTGACACCCAACTCCACCTACTAATCCATGGAAGGCTGTGGAAGTCATGAACCTCCTGGAGGCAGTTTCGGGATGGATGAGGGCAAACAAGTTAAACTATAATCTCAACAGAGCTGCAGTGGGTAGATAAAGTAGCTACTCTTCTTGGAAGTATATAACTACTCTTGCATGGAGTTGCACTTCCCTTGAAGTTTGCAATGGGGGGTGGACTCTGCTTAGGTTAGTACACCAACTGCAGCTGTATCTCAAGACAGTGGATCTTGCGTCCATCACTCATCCACCAGTGACATCCAGACTAGACTACTCTAATGCATTCTACATACAGCTGGTTTTAAAGATGGTTCAGCAACTTCAATTGGTACGAAATGTGGATGCCAAGATGTTGCCGGGAGTTGAGAGCATGTGGTCCTAATATTACACCAGTTGCACTGTTTACCAGTGCATTTCCAAGTCCAGTTAAAAGTGCTGGTCTTGGAACCAGGTTATTTGAAGGTAGGGTGACCATCCACCCGGATTTGTCCGGACATGCCCGGGAAATGGGGAGCAAATCCGCATCTGGGCGGAAAAACTGTTTTGGGGGGCCAAATCCGGAAATTTAGCCCCCCAAAAGGGTGACTAAATGGCCCTGGGGCGATCCAGGCCAACCGGGGGGTGGCGGGGGCAAACCGGGGTGGCGGGGGGTCACGCGGCGGTGGCGGGAGGCTGGCGGCGCGAGGCACTTACCTGCTGGGGTGTCCGCTTCCCTCCGGTGCTCGGAATCTACTGAGAAACAGGCTTCACGGCCTGTCCCTCAGTAGCGCGCTGGGTGATGTCATCACTCGGCGCGCTACTGAGAGACAGGCCAGGAAGCCTGTTTCTCAGTAGATTCCGAGCACCGGAGGGAAGCGGACGCCCCAGCCAGTAAGGAGCGCGGGGCGGGTGGCGCGGGGGCGGGCGGCGCGGGGGGGCGGCCTGTGCGGGGGGCGGCCTGTGCGGGGCGGGCGGTGGCGCAAGGCACTTACCTGCTGGGTCGTCCACTTCCCTCCGGTGCTCGGAATCTACTGAGAAACAGGCTTTGCGGCCTGTCCCTCAGTAGCGCGCCGGGTGATGACGCATGAGGCATGCGGGCAGGGGGGCGGCGGGGGACGGGGCAGCGCAGGCGCGCAGTGGGGGGTTTGTTTTGGGTGGATGGGGTGGTGGTGGGGGTCCGGGATTTTGATCCTCAAAATCTGGGCACCCTATTTGAAGGACCATCTTCATCCATTTGAGCCTGCCCGTGAATTGGGATCAGCTTCAGAGGCTCTTCACATATGCCTACCAGTAAGATCAATTAAGTTGGTGGGCTCAGGAGAGAGAGGGTATTTTCAGGGCTTTTCTACATGAGGCATTTATCGTGTGCCTGCTATTCTGTACTCACAATTGTTTAGGGGTTCTTTAGACAACGTCAAGCATCATCAGAAGAGCGTCTTATGGCACGCTTGTTACTGCCCACTCACATTGTTTTGCGGGTCCTTTTGGTGACAACATCCGCCTCGTGCATGTCTCCAAATCCGTTCTTTTGTGGGGGGGGGAGTGCAAAATGTGCTGCCATTTTCTGCTGTGTGCAGGAAAAGCAGCACAATAAAAATGCTCACTGAATGGGCCATGTGGTGATTGTTTACTTCCTCTTTCTTCCCCTGTGCGAAGAAAGAGGAAGTATTGTGGGATGGGGGGGGGAAGGCGATGGTAAGGAAACATGATTGTCCCCCATCTGATGATGCTCATCGTGACCCTCCAGTTTAGCTCGTGTGTTTAACCATCACTTTCAGCATTTTTTAGAGCAGTGAAAACGTATCATTTAATTGTGAGAGCGAAAGAAAGTGTGATTTCCTCTAGTGTATTTGCACTATTCCACTATACCACAATGCCACCTGCTTGAATCTAAATTCTGTGAGAAAACTGAAAGTAGAAACAGCAGATTAACAGCCTTGCATAGAAAAGTCTTCAGTGGTGGCCCCACAATTATGGAATTCTTTACATATGAAGGAGTGATTGGCCCCTTCTATCCAGACTTTAAAATCCCATGTATTCTAGCTTGCTTTTTCCTGATGGCTGTATTATGCTGGTTGTGGAAATTATTTAAATCTTTCATCCAAACCACAATGCAATTCTTTACATGCCTACTCAGAACTGCCATGAAATTCGACGGTGCTTAGTCACAGGTAAGTGACCTAAAAATAGAAGCAATAAAACAATGAAAATGACAATTATTTCTTCACAACAGGAACTTCCCTCACCAAGCCCAAGTATTTAGTGTCTATGAATTATTACCATCAGAAACCTGAATAAGAGCAATTATTTTTATATTCGGAAGCTTTTGCTCACTTATAATGAATACCTTCCTTAAATAAATAATAACTTCCTTGTTTAACCTTTACAACTTTTAAGCATGCTACTCATAGTCATAGTAGCTAAAGAGGAATGTATTTATTTCTCTGAGAACCCTTAAGTATAAGGGTGAAAATGATTTTGGAAAATCCATCAAGAAGAATCCTGGATAGAAGAGGTGAATGGATCAGAGGGATGAAGTTTGGAACACTACCACTTTGGGGCAGGAGGGTTGCTACTGGTTGCGGTGGGTGGGGTTATACTAAAAGAAGTTCTCGGTCTTTACATGGGAATGTCACAAATTAAAAGCACAATCCTATGCATGTTTAGACAGAAAAAAATCCTAGACACACCGTCCTTTACACATTATGGAATACATGTTTTTTCTGACCTAAAGATAAATTCCATATTAGATAAAGTAACATCTAATATGCCATTCACAGGAAACCAAAGGTCAAGTTCAGACTGGTCACAATATATTATTAAGGAGGATTACTATTGGGGCCCGAGCATGTAATTTAGTCATGCTAAAGTCCTATCGAAATCAAGGGAAATGATGATGTTCGTCACAGCTAACAACACAAATATCTTTGAGATGCATGCAACTTCCGATTAAAGAAGGCAGGTTTGGATTTCCAGACCTCGCTTTGTATCATCGGGCCTAAGTTTTGGTCTTCTCCAGTTTGCTTAGATATGCCACCCTGGTCAGCTTTGGAATCCTTATGGTTAGAACTGCTTCCTAAATGGATGGCACTCAGTTCTCGACATGTTAGATTAAATAATCCTCCTACAATCTTGGCTGCTAGAGAGGTATGGTGCATAGTATTGCGTCAATTGCAGTTTTTGTGTAAGACATGGACGGATAAGGCAATTTTTACTTTGGATCAATTAATAGGTTCAGATGATGAGTTTTTGCCATTTTCTTATTTGTGTGTTAAATATAATTTACCTGCTACGGCTGAATGGCAATACTTACAGTTGCAACATTTGCTGAAATCTAGGTTTGGGCCAGCTGCTTTTACAGCCTCAGAGCCTCCATTACTGCTAGAAACACTTATAGTAGCTGAGCAGACACGTCCATCCACAACCCATATATATATATAAATATTTAGTAGTAGTAAATAAATATAATACTCATAGCTTAAGGCAAGATTGGAATCAAGAATTGGAGGGTCCTATTTTGCCCAGTCAATGGACTGTTGCCTCAGAGACTGTATCTGAAGTTTCTATGGCTCTTAGGTTACATCTTATTCAGCAAAAAAAATCCTGTTTTGGGTCTACTGGACCCCACAACATCTTTTCAACAAGGATCTAGCTAATTTACATAATTGTTGGAGATGTAATGCACCTAATGCTTCTTTAACTCATGTTTTGGCAGTGCTCAGAAGTCTCCTTTTGGGAGGAGGTTAAAATAAGGATAAATCTTGTCCTGAATCAATCTTTAATATGGAAGGATACGCATGCCCTTCTAAACTACCTGCCGGTTTCTTGGAAACTAACACAGGGTCAGGTCAAATGGCTATTCAGAGCCCTTATGACAGCTAAAAGATTTATACTAACATATTGGACGGATAAATGCTCACCTCCCATAATGCAATGGATTGAGGACTTAACTTTATCAACATTTGAACGGGTGATATACAGGCGCAACTTGCGAATGGATAAATATATGGCTATATGGTCTGGTTATTTTGAAACCTATGTATAATTCTCTCTTCTTTTTTAACATTCAATGAAAAATGATAACATCACTGTATATGTATTTTATTTCTTTTTGTTTTTATTGCTGTTTTTTAAAAAATTCACAATAAAAGGTGGGGAAAGACAAAAAAAACTAACTTGTCCCATTTATTTCAGCAGGATTTTACCACAACTGACTTTTTTGTTGTATGAGGGTGTATCTGATGTTAGTCCTACTTTAGATCCATTGAGATTAATGGGACTTATGTTAGGCGAACATTGAATACAACTCATAAAGTTTATTGAGATTTGGGTTTTGTTACATATCAAGAACAAAAAGCCCTTTGCCCATCCCTAGCATTTTCCCACTTTCTACCATGAATACTGAAACAGTCAGTGAAACAGGTACAATCCAGAAAGCACACTGGGTACCAGTCAGGTTTCATTGCCTGGAGATTACAGACTAGGTAGGTGCTGTAAATCTGCTGCAATGGAAGAAGCAGAACTTTCATTTGATTGGGAAGGGGAGATCTCCATAGGTTATCTAACCTCCCTAGAATTGAATGCCAACACTAGTATTTATTCCAGAGACATTCATAATAAGGAAATAGGATAAGTCCAAAGCCAAGTCATGAAATGACAGCTGGCAACTTCACCAAACCCTCCAGGTTCCAGCTGTACCTATTTAATATCACTTGTTTTTGTACTGTGTGTACTGTGTGTACTGATTGATGGTGTGTATTGAAGCTGTACCTCATGCTGGGACTCACCCAAGTACACTCATTCCCTGGCAGAGTTCTGCTACCTGTTTTTCTTGGAAACTGGAATGGGCAGCTTGTCTTGTCTGAATTGTTTTACATTATGAATATCTTAATATTTTTAAACCCTGTAATTAATATCCAACTCAAACATGTGAGGAGGCAGGAATTGGAGGCTTACATTCATAAATAGATCAGGGTAGCTATCTATCATAGACCTAGGATTTCTTAATGTGAACATGGACTTTCTAGCTTGTAGAAGTCCATGGCTGCCTCTACAAGAGAGGTTTAAAGCTCTTTCAAGGCGCTTAAAAAAGTTTACCTCTACAAGAACGGAGCACAAATCGGGCATAGAGGCGCATTATCTCTCTGATTATGCGCATTATCGAATGTGCGTTAAATCGCGAGTTTTATTTTGCTCCGGCTGTTAAAGCGCATTTTGACTGTGTGAACAAGCGCTTATGCGCATTAACTACTTGTAAAGCGCATTTTGGTCATCCGTTAATGCGCTTCGCCGCCTCTTGCCGCCTCTCGTACAGAGGTATTAGGTGTAAATGCGCTTCAGCGATTATGCACATAATCGCCTAACCGGGCGCAAAAGCAAATCCTTGTAGAGGGAGCCCATGTTGAAGATAATATGGTCCCAGAGCCTGGTCTGAAGGCACATGAGGCAGCCACTTTGCTGAAGCTAAGCAGGTCTGGTTTGGGACAATATTTGGAGGGCAGACCACCTGGGGAAACAAATGTAGCCATTAGGGCTGTGCACAGCCCCTGGACTCCCATCTGAGGCTGTTTTGGGGGCTCCGACATGACCCTGATTTGACTTCTCCCGCTTCGGGGCTTGTCCGCCTCACTTTGGCACCGAAGCTGAAGTAAGTTTCAGGGGCCCTGAAGCGTTTTGGCCTTTGTGGGGTTCCTGGGTGCTGGCTGTGTGGGGCAAGTCTCCCTGCCTCCTCCCTCCCCTGCTTCCATCCCTCCCCCCAATCTTGAAGCTGCCAAACTAAGGGAAATGTCCCTTTAAGACCACCATAGTTTGAAGCCACAGAGCTATTAAAAAAAGAGAGACCCTGCGATCTTACCTTTAAATCGTGGCTGAGCTCTCAGTGAAGATGATGCAGGGCGAGGTAAGTCCCAGCAGTGGTAGGGTGACCAGATAAAATCCAGGTCAGGGCTCATGCAACTTTAACAGTTGTAGAGAAAAGGGAATTTCATCCAGTGTCATTTGTATGCAATTAGTTCCTGGTGAAATTCCCTCTTCATCACAACTGTTAAAGTTGCAGGGGCCCTGCCTTCTTTTGTATATGGTCACTCTAGTATAGTACCTGCAACTTTAACTGTTGTGATGAAGAAGGAATTTCACCATGAACAAATTGCATACAAATGACACTGGCTGAAATTCCCTTTTCTCTACAACTGATAAAGTTACATGAGCCCTGACCTGGATTTTATCTGGTCAGCCTAGGCAGTGGCAGCGCAGTGGCAGCAGTGGGAGGTGACTGGGGAAGGAGAGGAGGGAGAGGAATGTGAGGTGAGGTACACTCACCTGGACTCACAGCTGGCCTTGCACCAGCTTTCCCAGGTGGGCAGGGGGAGCAGCTCAGCACTGTCCCGAATCTGCCCAAGGCTTCATTACTGACCCACTTCAGCCTTGGTGTGTCTCAGGCCAAGCCAGTGGTGCTCCAGATTTGGGCCCGCTTCAACTCAGATTCAGGGCTTCGGCCCAAGTCGGTGCACAGCCCTAGTAGCCACTTTAAGTTCCACAGTGGAAGAAAGGTGGCATATAAATGTAATAAATAAATAAATATTTCTAAACTACTTTGGCAGAGGATGTAACTTTGCTCCATAGAAGTGGCAACCTGAAAGAGTGCTACCATACATTTATGAACCCTTTATAGAACTAACCAGCAAGTGGGCATCTATTTTCGCCTTTAACTCTCCTTTGTGTCTAAAGTTATTTCCAAAGCAAGCTATTTTTTTCTTGCTTTATAAACTCAGTTGATATATCTTTTTAATGATGGGGGTGATCCCTGTATTAGTGCCTGGAAACAAGAGGCATACAGGCAGATACAGTTATACTGCACCTGCTTCTTTTACTAAATGAGAGAATACAAGCTTTCCGCCCCACTACAAGTTTTATATGCACAGAGCCTGTGGAAGGAATATAAGGAGACATACTTCAGAAGTAGGCACCGTTTTCACAAAAGCTACTGATTTTAGCCTCTTCCTTACTATCCTTGGAAAGTCCTTAATTCTGCCTAGACTCTGCCTTCAGTGACACTGCAAACCATTGTGGTGATCACTAGACCAGCAACAGTGGGATCGTTTTGTTCATTTCCCTGTTATTGCCTGGTTACAATGCCTTGAACTTGCTCCTTCAGCATGAAAGATCTGGGAAAATCAAAAGTATTCACTCTTGCCACAGACAAAATCATACTGATAGGTTGTTTTACAATTACTTTGTATTTCTCTTTCGTGGAGGATCATCAGACCTATGTTAACAACCTGAACAATAAAAAAATTAACAATGTTTCTGAATTATTGAATGAAATACTTGGAAATTGCTGCATGCACATATTAATTTAATTAATTAATTAAATAATTAAGCCTTTTTTAAAAGAAAAAAAGCAGCAGCCGAAGACGAAATACAGCCATCCCCTTGGAGGCTTTGTTTTTAACATTCTCACACTTTCAAACAACTGAAGAGCTTTGGGGGCACAATGAGCCTACGTCTGCAGACTACGACCGTGCACTGCTATGGTTCTGGACCTGAATTCTGAGCTGGACTGTTTCAGTCCGAATCTGGAGTAGATTCAGAATGGGCTGAAGCTGCTTCGGAGCAATCCGAAGCACTTCAGATCGTTTCGGAGCCCAAATAGCAGCTCCCTCGTCCCCTGGACGCACCCAATGAGCATGCAAGCCACTCACCGAACTGCACGAACCCCTGCTCCTTACCTGGACCCAGCATGAGCCCCTGAAGCCGTCCACCTCTTCAAGGCAAATGGCAGCTGTAAGGTAGCTATTTATGCAACATTACAGGTGTAAATGGGCCATTTATGTCTGTAATATTCTGCAACTGGGTGCTTTACGGCCACCATTTAAGCAGGATTTGTTTTATGGAAATAGATGAGGGGGCAAGGAGCTCACATGGCTGAGCGAGCAGCTTGGACACTCGGGTACATCTGGGGGGGGGTGCAAGCAGGAGCAGCTGTTTGGTGGGCACCTGGGAAAGCTGGGAGTGGCGCTGGCCATCCAGGTTATCTAGGCTCTGAAGCAATCCAAAGTTGGACTGGGTCCGAGGTGGGACGAGGCTCCCAAATCGGCCTCTGAAGCAGGTTGGGGGGTCCATGCATAGGTCTACTGCAGACCCAATCCCAACAAGGTATTGCATGAGATTCCATTTCAGGCTCAAGAACTTTATGTGTGCTTCAGAAACCCCTGTAATAGTGCAGTTAGGTAATTTTGGACCCTGGACTTAATGGTCTTAGGATGCAATCCTATGGGATGGGAGCCTCTGATCTCAGAAGCTTCTGAGTATCCTGTATCCTGTTTGGCTGCTGCTGGCAGAGCGAGAGAAGCAGTGGAAACTAGGGATGTGTATCATATTGTTCCAATGTCCGATAACGATCCGATAAGGTTGTTATCGGACATCCAATTAACGATAATGATACATTTCTAAGGAGGCCTTATCTGATTGGATCTGAAATCCATATGTCCGATAACTATTGGACATATCGGATTATCGGACCGCCAGTTTAGAGGCAGCCCTCCCTTCCCCCCTCCACTCGCGCTTCTTACCTGCGGCCTTCCCAGCTGCCATCCGCTGCCCTCCGCTGCTTCCGGACTACTGAGAACTCGGCTTTGCAGCCTAGTTCTCAGTAGAGCGACGACATGCCGGGTGATGGCCTAGTTCTCAGTGGTCTGGAAGCAGCGGATGGCAACAGGGAAGGCCGCAGGTAAATGGGGACCCCTGGGGACCCCTCCCTTCCCCCCCACTCATGCTCCTTACCTGTGGCCTTCCTCGCCGCAACATGCCGGTCCATAGTACTGCTAAACAGGCTTTGCAGCTTGTTCGTTAGTACAGAGAGGCGCCGAGTGATGACGTCATCACTCGTCGCCTCTCTGTACTGACGAATAGGCTGCAAAGCCTGTTTAGCAGTACTACGCTGCGGCAGCGGTGGCAGGGAAGGCCACAGGTAAGTGGGGACCCCTGGGGACCCCTCCCACCATTCCCCCCACTCGCGCTACTTACCTGCGGCCTTCCCTACCACCACTGCTGCCCCACACTACTGCTAAACAGGCTTTGCGGCCTGTTCGTCAGTACAGAGAGGCGCCAAGTGATGACAACATCACTCAGCGTGACTCTGTACTGACGAACAAGCCGCAAAGCCTGTTTAGCAGTAGTATGCAGCGGCGACAACGACGAAGGAGGAGACGGCGACAATGGAGGTGGCGGCAGCGGGTAAGGAGCACGAGTGGGGGGAGGGAGCGCAAGTGGGGGGAGGGAGGGAGGAAATGCCGGCCCAGTATTTTTCCCCATAGACTTGCATTGGGGGAAAGTTTTCTTTCCCCAATGCAAACCTATGGGGAAAAACACTGTAATCGGATCGGCACTTCCAATATTTATCAGATTTCAGATCCGATCAATCCGGGTACCCCCCGATATAATCGGATCCGAAATTTTTTTATATCGGAAGTTCCGATGACAATACAATGCGATAATTTCGGCCGTGCACATCCCTTGTGGAAACAGTTTTTGCCTATCCATCCTCCTTTGCATTTTTTTGCACATTAGATGGGTCTCTGATCCCATCTAGGGGAGCTGCACTACTGGAGGTGGGATGGTGGTGGAGACGCCACAGGATAAAGCAGATCCCAACTTCTCCTCTCCCCCTCCTGCCTATTGGGAGGACATCCAGTTCTTGACCTCTACAAGGTCATCCGATATCACTTTTGTGCCGCAGTTCTTTCCACAGTAACTGCAAGATCAGATCCATCACCTAAAATCATAGGAATGACTACAGCTTCATAAGAGAGACTCTGACATATCCTATGATCCCTGGTAACATATTATCTCTTAGATGATAATATGTTAGAAGAATAATTTTTTTAAAAAAACGTGAACCCTGTTTGGCAACTGTAATTTGTTTTTTTAAAGGAATACTCTGAGCATGTGCGGTTTTGTATTTTATACTCACTTAAGTCACTGCACCATATCTATGGGAATAAAATAGAGTTTTGTTTCTGCTGTGCTGATGCTAAACCTAAGCATTATTTTGTTGTAGAAAATAAGAATATATATTTTAGAGTACAAATGACAAAAAAAGCATCTGTAACCATGTACATGTCCCACTGCTTGCCCTGACTATAAAATGTTTTTTTTGAAAAAAGAAAGGATGATGCAGCAAGTAGTATCAGCACCATTTGGGAAGGGGACAGAATTTGAACCCATGGTTGAGCCCTAGTACCTCTACCCATAAAGAAACTCTAGATAAGAGGATATGGATTTCGAATTTGGATTTGTAAATGTAAATATAAAACTTCAATTGTTTCTCTGTACTAAACGAAACTAGGTAACTTTCAAACATTATCTATAAATCACCACAAGATTATTTATTTATTTATTTATTTCATTAATATCCTGCCTTATTTCCTTCCGATGTACATAATTCTCCTCTCCATTTTTATCCTCACAACAACAACCCTGTGAGGTAGATTGGGCTGAGAGTCTGGGACTGGCCCAAAGTCACCCAGTGAGCTTCCATGACCGAGTGGGGACTAGAACTCAGATCTCCTGATCCAACACTCTAGCCACTACACCACACTGCCCCTCATTTCAACAATGTTATAGTACAGAGGGTGTTCTGACCAAATCACAATTAAACAGGGACATTAATTGCAAGTCACAAGAACTATTAGCTTTGTTCTTCCTTGACTAGCTTTTCGGAATGTGTTTATTTTATACTGCTTAATATCTTAAAATCTCTATGCTATTCACAATACATATATAATATCGAATAAAACCAATATAAAAACAGTGTAAGAACAATATCAAATCATACCATAGCTAAAAACGTTACAACCATAACAGTCCTTTTGCCATGAATAAAGTAATACTTTCTGGTATGGCCAACCTATGTTTGTGAGGAAGGGTGATAGAAGTAGGAGAGCCAGTCAACTGTCTGGGTGGGACAGCCTGACGTTCCATTGTCAGTAAAGCTGCTGACAGCACAAGGCACCAGTTTGCTAGCTCTCATCCGTGAAGGAGAGCAATACGATGGGGGGGGGGGGGGAGCCAAAATGGTAAGGCTTTGAAGCAGCTGTTAAAGTGAGAAGCATTGGTTTAACCATCATTAAGGTGTTGCAATGATAGCATTGCAAATGACTTAATTTCACTTGACATCGTTTTCAAACATCTTGTGATCTGTGACAGCAAGTCTTCCAATTCTGACCTTGATTTCGGACCATCTGCCCAGGAGAGCTTGTGTGTCTGCCAGACCTGGAGATGGAATTCCCCAAAGAAGTCTTTACAGAGGATGATTAATGACCAGATTCTGAAGCTGGGAAGGACAGCTCAGATATTTCAGTGTCTGAATCAGACAACCCAAAGGAGTTGGGTGAAAAGGAAGAAGGCATAGTCTAAGAGGGCTGTGGGTTCATTTTGGAATGAATGAAAAACTAAACTCAATGAGGCTAATTCGGTTCAATCTGAATTCATTCCAAAATGAATGCATTGAATAAGAAATAGGTACGGGTGGTTCATTATCCCTTTCGTAGCTATTCTTCATTCATTCAGCAGTAAGGGAGGCTTTCCTGTTGCATGGATAGTGTTGTTATATAGTTTAGCCACTAGGTGTCAAAGGGCTCAGCTGTATCTCGGTGGAGTCAGTTTATTGCACTTGTTTTCTGATCTTGTTGGAGAGAGACAATTTTTTTTTTGTTTAGCTTCCTATTTGGTGTGTTCTGTAAGAATGTTATGACACCTGTCCTGGGTGTGGAAGCAGAACAGAACTGATTTGGGCAGCTGCTTCTGAAAACCACCATTTCATTTTCTCAGAATGCCCGTGACATTGTGTTGTTCCAAGGCATTCCAGGGGAACAATGATGGCCACCCAAATAATAACAACAACAACAATAATAATAATAATAATAATAACAACAATAATAATATGGCATCTTCCTTTTCTCTCTCTCTCCTAAAGTAGGTAGCCTGCTCTGCATGTGTACATTCACCACACAATTTAGAACTATGCTAGTGTTGGGTTCTACGTCATATGGAACTCCTATGTGTTTTTAGCAGGCTCTGCATTTCAGAATTTCCATCTCCATGCATGACTGGTGATAGGTGGAGCCAATGATGACATCACAGTGGGGATAAGGCCATCTTCACATGAAGTTAATTGTGTGAACTAATAGCAACTGAATAGGGCTGGAGTTGTGAGGCTGCTAGAAGAAACTGAGGTTTCAATTATAATTTGGGCTATGTTGGATCATCCTCAGTCTTCATTGAGAGTTTCCATAGAGCTGGAGTCTGTGCCTATTAAAATTATAACCCAAACCAGTTACCTAGAACTCATTAGCCCTATTCAGGAATTCTGTATGTTTTTTAATTAGCACATGAGAGGGAAGGCAACGATGAACACACTAGCTCCATTACCATTTTCATTGCCCTTCATTTATTGAGGTGACTGTCTGCAGTGGGAAGCCCATTGTTTCTTTGGGGTTCCTCACACAATTTAGAACCCTGGAAAAACAGGGGTTTAAATACACAAGGAACCACCATGGATACAAAGCGTTCCCCAATGCAAACAATTGCCCTCAACAGATGGAGGGCAACAAGAATGGTGGCGGAGGGGGGTGGAACTAGCATGCCCATCCTTTATCTCCCTTCTTCAACCCACATACAAAATACCGGAAAAGGGCCAAAGCAGATATGGCATTGAGTGCAATCGTAAAGGATTGATGATAGGTTGATGGTCCACCTCCATTTATCAAAGGTGGCAGTTTTGCCTTCCGATCTTCAGTTTTAGTTATTTGCAGCTAGATTTGTATCTGAGGTTGCTTACCTTCCTGTGGGTGGGAACAGGAATGGAGAGGCTTGAGGATCTGGTGAAACTACAGCTTCTCCTTTGCCCTCTCCTCCCCTACCACTGTCACATCCAGTGAAGGCTGGTGGTCCTGAAGTCAGTGGAATGATGGGTCAACTCTGGGTTTTAGTCAGAACTCCATTGGAGCTATCCAAAGTACTGAACTTATTTGGGGGTTGGGTTCAGCATCTTGGATAGCTCCAATGGAGTTCTGACTGAAACCCAGAGCACATTCACTGCCCCATGAACATCGGAGCCACTAGCCTCCACTGGTCATACCGCCTTTCCTCCTTTCCTGTCCTTCTTCCAAGGTTCCCGCTCTGATTCCGTCCCCACTTCTGAGGTTGTAGCCCTATCTACAGCCTTGTGAGGGGGATATGTCATATCCTATATCACCTTCCCGGGCATCATAGGATGCTTTCTTGGAGACCATAGGGTTTCTCTCCAAATGCCTTTGCATTTCACATCCAAGTTTTTAAAAATGCAAATTGCATCAGCTGGATAGATTGATCACAGCAGACACTGATGAGAAATTTGCTCTCTTGATGTGGTCCTGAGGAAAATCCCCATAAAGATGGAATTTAGATGGAGAAGAAATCCCCACTGACAGCATATGAACCTTCCATATAATTGGTGGTTTTGTTTGCAAAAGTATATAGCAGATAAATGAAACTATTATTTATAATATCTGGTGGTATCTCTTGCTAATCAATGCCTTGTGGCAACTTCCAGGAGGAAATCTACAATATCTTGTTGATTTCCAAGTCACAGCACAACACCCGGAATATCCGTTCTTCTACGAGCATCTTTGATATGAATGAGAATGCAACAGATTCTGGCAATAGGACCCTTGCTGGAAATGTTCCTGATGGATTATGCCCTCAGAACAGATCGAAGGACAGCAAAAACCAAGGATGTAAATCCAGTTCATTAAAAAGAATCACTGGAATCCACCTACTGAGTAGTATTTCACTGAAGATTTATTCATCCCAAACATGGTTGAAAAGTTTACATCTGGGAAGTAGAACCCAAACTGAAAATGTTGCTGATGGATTAGTCCCTCTGTATAGACAATCATTTAGATGTGCCCTCAAAGTCTGCTTTCCCCAACCTGGGGCCCTCCAAATGCATTGGACTACAATTCCCAGCATGCCCCAGCTAGGAAGTCCCAGTTTGGGATGAAAGAGTTTACCATCCCCATCCCATGTCCTCCAAAATCATCCCCTCACCTGGCATTTAAACTTGGGAGGGAGGAAAGTTGGTGCCAACAGAAGCTTTTGTTTGAGGTGATTTAATTTGGAAATTAATTGACAGGCTTTGCTGTCTGTGGAATATAAATAAATCCTAGTAATTATTTCTAATTTTGCATACATAGTTATGAATTAACATATGTGACTTTTATGCAGATGTGGGTCCTATGGGCCCCAAATTATCTGAGTGCTTAGTAACACCCCTGCAAATATGAAGCCTTAAGCCTGCTCACTGGAGTCATTTTGATCTGGATATTGATCTGGCTCCATGAAGGGCCACAGAGAGGTAACCTAGAGCCCAGGACTCTCAGTAAATAACAATGAGCTTCTTTAAATGAGCGATTTATAGCACGCTTATAACTGGCCAGTCATGGAAGTTCGCGGATCATTTTGACAATGTCATGAGCCTCCTGTGCATCTCCCGCTTCTTTTCCCAGTTAATCTGTTTAAAATAAACCTGAGAAAAGCTGACTCTTCTGAAATATTTCAGGATTTCCTGCCATGTGCAGTCAAAGTTGCACTATAAAATGCTCACTGGAGGGCACTGACCTGCTGAACTATATGGGCTGGGAGGTTTTAGATTACAGACTACATGGTTGCTGCTCTTTTCCCGTGTAATTCAGCACGTTTCAAATGCGGAAGAGAAGCAAGAAGCAGAGCAATGGTAAGGAAATGATTTCCCCCATCTGAAAGACTTAATAATAAAAACATCATAGCTGGGTAATTTGCTTTAAACCAGACTTGGGCTTGACACCTTTTCAGATAGCGGACACCTTCAAATATAGAACTGTCCTCTGCCAACTCTCCAAAATAGAGGACTGTCCTCTGTAAAGTAAGACACGTGGCCACCCTACTTCAAAAATAGGATCCCTTAGTAATTCTCTTTTCTGGCTGGACTTCAGGGCTGAAGGTGCCACAGCCCAAGGGGTCCCCAAATAACCCCCCAGAGACCAGCAGGTGATGAGGGTAGCAGCCAACAGGTCTAGCATCATCACTTGGGTCAGCACAGATGTTCTGGGACCCATGGAGCTGACTCTTCTTCTTCTTCTTCTTCTTTTTTATAGTCATGGATTGACTGGACTTGCATATTCATAGGAACAGATACTGAATTGATGGCTTTTACTTTAAATATATATACTTTTTCTCCAGCAAGGTCCAGAAAATGCTATAATTGACTTATTTTTTTAATGCAACATTTCACAGCTTTAAGAACCTGTGAGTATGTATGGCCATCTGAAGATTAACGGTAAGGAAAGTGGTCTTTTTGTGACTCCCTTGAACAAAGGAAATCCACGAACCATAAAAAAATAATTTTCACTACAATCATATGACCACAATAGGGCACTTAAAGAGAGAATTATACTAATCTTTCAGGCACAAAAATAATACATACTTTAGAATCGCATGATTAATCAGCAGTCAGTGATCAAAGAGTAAGTCGGTAGATGTGTCTACATTCCAGACGAGGTTTATTCAGGACCTGGCATCCCAATCCTGCAGACAGACAGAGCTGAGATGCACAGCTCTGTAGCTCTGCCCCCTGACAATAGCTTATAACCAGATATTAAACATGTAGGTTTCCCCCACACTACAGCGTTGGAGTCTACTTGGAGTCTACACCAGCTCTCCCCAACTTGGTATCCTCCATATATGTTGGACTATAGCTCCCAGCATCCCCAGCCACCATGGTAGCAGTGGATGTGGATGCTGGGAGCTGTCATCAAACACATATGGAGGACCCCAGGTTGGAGAAATCTGGGCTATACCTTCCAATGTGCACACTTTGATTCCTAAACCCAAATTGTGGGAACTGGATATGGTTATTACTAGTAGTAAGAGAAAGATACTTAATTATGTTTTCTGAGCTGAATCCAAGCATTGAAAACAGGTTCTGGGACTGAACTCTGGCTCTTATTTACACTGAGATAATTGCACCAATGTGTCAGCTATTTAGCAGCCTGAGGTGGTGCCATTACGGCAAGGAAGGGCAGACTTCAGGTTTGCTGGATCTACTTTTGTTTTTTACTAGAAGTTCTAGGTCTACCAACTGTGTGTGGTGCAGAGTGTTGGACTGGGACTCAGGAGATCTGGGTTCTAGTCTCCATTCAGCCATGTGGAAACCCATTGGGTGACTTTGGGCTAGTCACTGACTCTCAGCCTAACCTACCTCACAGGGTTGTTGGTAGAATAAAATGGAAAGGAGGAGAACCATGGGTTCCTTGAGAGAGAAAATTGTGGGATATAAATATTACAATAACTGAAATTAGAAAACTGGAACCAGATGTAATAACGGTGCCTCAGGGGATAAAGCCAGTTACATTCCGAACTGCATGAGCCATACATTGGGATGACCTGCATACACAAATAAAAACCTACATTTGAGTTACAGCTGTGAATCCTTGATTATGGATTCTAATTAAACCCAAGAATTGCTATTGTTAAGCACTTGGGAGGTGGAAATCCTTGCTGATCTACTGCAAATCGCTGAAAAATTTACCACTAGATTCCATTCTGCTTTGTACCCACTCTGATACACCTGATGGTACGATTGCATCTTTCTGCTTCTTTTTAACATCTTCCAAATGTGGACTGGCCCTGCCCTATTTGAACACATTCATCCATACTGAATCTAAGGTTGCCAACAGCAGAGCTCATATGCAATTAGCCCCCGCTAATTAGATTAAGGAAAAGTAGTGTTGTCTTACCAGGGCTTTGCCTCATGCTTCTCTTGCACAATCGTAATGGATTGCATTACACAGGCAGAGAGGGGTGATCCCCTCCTCATAGCCTTTCATTTAACAGCACCCTCTAGTGGGTGCTTTGTAGTGCAACTTCAGTTGCACACAGTAGGAAATCCCATGATATTTCAGAAGAATTGGGATATCCAGGTTTTTTTTTAGAACAGGATGACCAGGGACAGGCACGGCAGATGTGTCAAAAGGACCCTTATGAGTGGCCAGTCATAAGCATGCCTTATTTCACTCATGTGAAGTACCCCTTAGTCAATAATGCACCCAGTTGAGGATGGTGGCTCAGATGTCGTTGGGTGATGAATCCTCTCTGGGTTTCATTCAGAACCGGTCATAAGTCTAAAAGAGCTAGAAGCACCTTGCATAACACCTTTGGACTTCTGACTAATTCTGACTGAAACCCAGAGAGAATTCACTGACACTGGAACCAGCCTGCACCGAATACACCTGCTTTCACTGCTGAGGCTCAGTATAATCGCTTGAGCATAGGTGGAGCTGCCATCTGCTCACCGATAAGTAATCTTAACTAGTTCTTATGAAGAATTTAATTTTTTTTAGAAAAAAGATCTATATATTATAATTAAATTTGCAAAAACAAAAGAAAGATATTTCACTTTGCTAGTTCACAGAGATTGCTCGAGGAAATAATTACAAGACCCATCCTCCATTTAAATCAAGGTTTAAACAAACAAACAAAAAAGGGTAAGTTTGAATTTGGTCAAAACAGCTTTGATAACATAACAAAATAAATACAGATATTATGTCACTATTTGTATTTACTTTTCTTTATCTTTTTATTGTGTTTATATAGGCCACTGAGGAAGACAAAATTGTTGAAATGTGTTTGGCCCCTTTGTGATTTGTTTTAAAAAAATTAATGTAATAAGTATTTTGTACATATATCTGTCAACATAGTAACCAAGTTGTTACTGCTAGTGCCCATTTACGTTGCTTTCCTTAACTCTGTCGCGGTCTGTCATTTTCAGTCAACAGGACTCACAATTAGAGAAGAGCATCCAAGGGCTCAAGGAGGAAGACCGCTGCAATATAAGCATTTTTAGCAGCAGTAGCTTTAGCACATGAATCTTTCACAAGTGTGCCAAACGTAGTCGAAGGCTTGCTTGCATCACGCTGGCATCTATCTTGCTGAAAGCCAAGTACCTGCCATAAGCTGCCTTCTAGCATCCAAGCAAGGCCATGTACAAATTGGTCGATCGAAGTCCATTATTCCCAGCACTAGGCACGTAGGGATATAGGGATTTTGTTAAAAGTCTTCTGTCTGTGTTTCACAGATTGTCAGGCGTCTTTCGTTACATCATCCGCTCATTGACGGATTTTTTAAAAAACAAACAAACCAGAATTCCATGCTACTTATACTAATTCACAGTAGTACAAATCCCTTACAAAAAAAAAATCTTAAAAAAAAATCTGCACATCTGCAGAATATGTGTGACTCGGAAAAAGTGGACCCACTGGAGAGGGCGTGGCTCAGTGGTAGAGCACCTGCAGGCAGGAGGTCCCAAGTTCAATCCCCGGCTCCTCCAGGTAGTGCTGGGGGGGGGGGGGGGAAATCCTGCTGAAACCCTGAGGAATAATTGCTGCTAGTCAGTGTTGACAATACTGGGCTAGATGGACCAAGAGCCTGAGGCAGCCTCCTATGTTCCAATCTTCCACTAAGGAATCCGCAGGTCATAATCACAGTAATCCAAACTCACTGGACTCCTTTGCAGATTTCTTCAGCATCCCTCCTAGCAGGAGAAAGCAGGACAAGGGACTTCTGTGCAGTCTTTTATAGAAGCAGCAGACAGTAAGGCTGCCGGAAGGGAGGGAGGGTTCTCTGCCCTTCTTGACTTGGCTCTCTTTTTCTCTTTACTTGTTTCATTTCAACATTTCATTCGCTACCTAAATATCGAGCCACAGATGGCTTACATTTCACCTTTCTCCGAATGAAGTGATGTTTGAGCCATGTCGCCATGGAAACCAGGATGAAGTGGCAGGGTGTGAAAGCTGGCTACCCGGTATTAAAATACCCATAGCTTCTCTGGACTAACACTACATGGAAAATATGGACTAACACTACATGGAAAATAAGTTATTCTTTCATTGTGTGGTTAACTGGGCATGTATTTGGCACCGGTTTTCTTTTCATCACGTCAAATTTCGATTCTCCCCTCTACTCCGAATTTGTATTTTTCCCACTGTTGGAAATCCTCAGTACATAAACCAAGAGTGAGGAATCTCTTTCATCCTGAGGAAAAGTCTTTGGTTGTGGGGGGAGTTGTTTGCATTCCAATAGTGGGAGGAGCTGAAGATAAAGGGGAGGTCCAAAGACAAAAGGGGTGGGGCCAAAAATACCAGTATGCCATTTTGGAAGACACTGATCACATTTAAAAGGGACATGCCTATGCTTGCCTATGCTAATCCCACAGAAGTTAGAAGAAAAGATTTCTATAACAGCTGTCCAGATGGTTTAAGAGCATGGTTACATGGGAAATTTCTGTGTTTCTCTGTTGCTGCTTTGGAACACAACTGGAAAATGAGAAAGCAGAGCTACAGAAAGAAGGCAATACATTGAGCTGTAGAGGAAAAGAGAACATGTTTAGGGTGACCATATGGAAAGGAGGATGGGGCTGCTGTATCTTTAACAGTTGTATAGAAAAGGGAATTTTAGCAGGTGTCATTTGTATGCATGCGGCACCTGATGAAATTCCCTCTTCATCACAACAGTTAAAGCTGCAGGAGCCCTGCCCTCTTAGTGACCAGATGCAAAAGGGAATTTCACCAGATGTTGCATGCAAACAAATGACACCTGCTGAAATTCCCTTTTCTATACAACTGTTAAAGATACAGGAGCCCTGTCCTCCAAGCATGAACCAAGCTTAATTTTATTTCTCTTGATTTGGACTGTTGCCATTGCATTAAAGACTGAGGCAGTCCCCAGGCAGGTATGTTAGAACCTGCATCCCTATCAGTTGTTCTGCTGCTACCTAAGTGGTTTCACAGCAAGATGCCCAGTGGGAGTTGAAATTCTTGCCTACAAGGCAGAGTGGGGGCAGGGGATGCTCTGTTTTGTTCTCTCTCTCTCTCTCTCTCTCTCTCTTTCCTAGCTGCAGGTCGAATGTGATTCACTAAGATGGTAGAAATTTTCCTCTGGTCTCTTTCTCTTACAACTGCACTTAAACTCACTGCAATCTTGCACAATCTTTGCTCGCATTATTCACAGCTCACCTGTGTGTGATCCGTTGCTCTTTCTAGTGACCCCATTGTTAAAGTTCATCCTGTATTGGCAGCCACTGAGTTCTTTTGAGGCAATAGGGATGCCCCTATGGATGATTAATTTGTTGCTTTATTGTTTAAACATGTATATATAAAAATATTATGTACATATTTTCTCTTTTTATTTGTTGTTTCAACCATCATGGCCACATCAATTTACAAATGCATACGCCAAATAAACATGAAAACAACATATGCATACACAACTCTGCAATACAAAGGATTAAAATAGTAAAAAGATACTAGCATCTTCATTAGAAGGTGCCCGTAAATACATAAAAATTAGTTTTACTACAAAGGATTAAAATAATAAGAGACACTAACAAAACTTTATGCTAACAATGCCCATCAATATATAAAAGTTAACACTACTGACACATTAAAAACTTCATGTTAAATTATGTACATATTTCTAAACCTGTACAAAAAAAGTTTAAAATTAGGAATACAATACTATTGGAACAATTAAAAAGTAATTATCATACAAGCAATCAAACGGAGAGACAACACACAATGAAACAATACCACAAGCAGAAAGGAAGAAACAATTAAAATACCTGGGCAAATAAAAATGTCTTGTCCTGGCACCAAAAGGATTGTAATGTCAACAGCAGTCAAAATTTCTCGGGGGGGGGGGGGGGGGGAAGGAGGCAGTTTCAAGGTTGGGGCATCACCACCAAGTACATGCATTCTTGTATATTGTATATACGGTGTCCTCTACAAGTTTTCGGTTTGATGCCCGGTTGGCCGATTATGCGCATCTTCTCCCAATCGCTTTTATGCCTAATCCCTATACACGGGAGGCAAAGAAGTGCATTACCAGTTGCATGAAACGCACTTTAAAGTTGTTTAATGTGGAGAATCGCAGGTTTACATGATCATGAGGCGCTTTAACGGCCGCGGTAAATTAAAACTCGCTATTTAACGCGCATTCGATAATGCGCATAATCGGACAGAAAAAGCGCCTCAACCCCCAATTTGCGCTCCGTTCATGTGGAGGTAAAATCAGTAATGCGCTTTGAAAGAGCTTTAAATCGCTCTTGTAGAGGCACCCTACATCTGGTATTTCACCTACAAATGGTACTTAGAGAAGACCCTTACGTGAAGATCTTAAATTACAGACAGGCTATTATAGATGAATAGGCATGACATTTATTTATTTACTCAAGGCAGCATACATAATCCTCCCCCTCTCCATTTTTATCCTCACAACAACAACCCTGTGAGGTAGGTTGGACTGAGAGTCTGTGACTGGCCCAAAGTCATCCAGTCAGCTTCCATGGCCAAGTAGAGACTAGAACCCAGATCTCCTGACTCCTAGTCCAACACTCTAGCCACTATACCACACTGGCAAAGAAGACAACATTGCCCAGATTGTGAATGTAAGGCCCTGGTCAGCCACTATATCTATGGCTAGCCGATTCTGAGGAGAGAAAGAAAGGTAGAGGGAAATACTTCATGCACAAGCCATTGGTGTAGTGATCAATGTGGACATGTAGGTGTTCATCATGACAGTCCCCATAGCTATGCCCCCCCAAGGGAGATGTTCAAAATATAGGCAGCTGTTTTGAGCCATATTGACCAACCTGTTCTAGGAGTTTTCATCTTTTTCAGGAGCAGGCCTTCTGTAAAGTGAATAAATCTTAATGGAACTTTGGGACGGCTTCAAGACCACCCAAAAATACTTTGGATTTCAACAGGGAACACTATGGGCTTCTCCACATTTTTTTTCTTTTAAGTCGCACTGCCTTACCGTGACTATCTACATCCGTTTTCTTTCTTGGATGTGATCAACAGCATTACACAGGTGGCTACGTGGTTTAAAATTGAATACTTCCTGCTCCTTGTGCTCAATTGACTTTAGTGAGACCGTGCCATCTAGCAGCATAATTTTAGCGCAATACCAAGTTTACGCACCAGAAGTTTTCCCGGATATTTCCACATTATCTCTGGGTTTTTAAAACCTGCAATTTCCAAGGAATAGCACGGGAGGGGCCCTAGATGCTGACTATGTCATAAAATGAGCTCGCAAAGTTCCGTGAATGGCGAGTGTGCTATATATCGCTCATTTAGAGAAGCTCTGTGATCTGGTTTTCATGATCACCGTAGCCCACTATGGTTTATGTAAGTCATAGCAAGTTGTGTTGCATGCCTGTGGCCATTTTGAGTATTCAGCCTTCAGTGAATATGTGCCATGGTTTGCTGTGCCATCTGAATCTGGGTGGCGGGGGCTGTTTGAAACCATAAAACAACCTCTACCACCCAGCTTCGGACAACACGAGAAACCATAAAAAAACCCACCAGGGGTTGAATATCCAAAATGGCCACCAGCACACACCACAACCCATCTTGGCTTAAATTAAACAAAAAACCTACGGTTTACAAAAACAATGTTAAGGCTCTACAGATTCCAACCAAGCACCAAAAAGCAGGGAAATTGGGAGTTAAGGCTCATCCTCTCTAAGGAGGCAGAAAGTGCAAGTGAAATTCTCATTCTCCCAAAGCAGATAAACCATGAGGACAGGGTGGAGAATATGATATGCAGAGGTGACTGTGGGGTTGTGGAAAACTGATCATGAACAACTTAGGGCCACCTACTTCTCTTTTTTTGTTTAGAGCAGCCCTTCCCCAACCTGGTGCCCTCCAAAGGTGTTAGACTACAACTCCCATCATTGCAAGTCAGTATATCAGGAATGCTGGGACTTGTCATCTCAAACACCTGGAGGGCAGCAGGATGGGGAATGCTGTTCCGCACATGGTAGGGGTAGCTTACGAACTGGAAGTGGTAGGGCGGGCCCTGCATGCAAGGGCAGCATTGGATTCCGCCCCATGAGCCCAAGGCATATCATGTAGCACTAAATACAATTTATTGTTGTGGGCATGGACACCTAGCTGTATTTGAATAAAGCCAGCATTTCTGTTTTGTTTTAACTCAAAAATAAAAACCCAAGGGGTTGTCTATATGCAGGGAAAGCCCTGCAGTGGCTGCAAAGTTGTGCAGCATCGGTAATATGTGGCTTTTCTGCAAAGCTGCACATTAAAGAAGTTGGGGATGTACCTTGACTTTTTCAGTGGGAGCAAGGTCAGGACATCTCTTCTGCCATCTGACCTCACTTCAGGGTCAATCCTGGGGACGGTCCTAGTGGAAGGTGACCAGCAATTGGTTGCCTTCCACCTGGAAGAGGGCAGGGGGCTGCTCCGGTACCCAGACCGCCAGAAACCCCACACTCCCTCCTTGGTGTTGGGATTACCCGATGCCACCCCAGCTAAGAAAGACCGTGGGGTTTGGTGGGAAGGCAACACCATCTCAGTGCCGTGAAGACAAGCCCAAAATCATAGTTCCAGGAGGAGGGAGCTGGGATAAAAACACAATCAATACTCAAGTAAAACATTTAATGTTTAAAGCAGACTACCTGAAAGAATAATAGTCTTTCAGCTTCATTTCTCAAATTCACTCAGAATTTTGTTTAAAATGAGAGAGAGAAACGAAGACGCAGCTGAGACCCTGGACAACGTAAACCGCAGCCTCAGAGGGAGTTGTTGTCAATATCCAGGTAAACTGCTCTCCTTTATATAGTGTGCTGCTAATTAGCGCAGCGCTTGCAGCTTCACAGAGGGAGCTTTAGGCACGTCCATTGGATGTGCAAACACAAGCAAGCACATAGAGAGAAGAGGAGATGTTTTCTTTTTGTGTGTTTTTCAGCTCTGACTAGAAATGTGTATATGTGTATGCAGCAAGAGAGAGGCGGAGGGGGAGAGAATAGGAGAAAAGGCTCAGGAATACAGAGAAATTTGGAGTCCTTAGTGTAACAGCAGTGTGACAGACAGAAATTCAACCAGTGCTGCTTGCAGTTTATCTATACTGCCAAAAAAAAAAAAAAAACTGTTGAATTTCTGCATGCTTCTTTCTTTCTCTTTACATCCCACCCTTCCTCACAAGGAGCCACAGGCAGTTAACAACTCATACAAAAATAATACAACACATGAACACCATTAAAATCATAACTTCAAAATGAGAAATGCACAATAAAATACAATAAAAGGCCATGCTACAACACCAGGAGACAGATTTAGATCTTCCCTATACCCCCAAAATGTGTATAAGTGGCACCTGAATGGCAACCCTATGGGGGGCAGGTGAAACCCTACGGGAGAGAGTTCCAATGTTGAAGTGCCAGTACTGAGAAGGCTCTGCCTTGTGTGGTAGACCCACAAGCCCCTTCTGCAGTTCTTCCTTTGTTAAAGGCATAAGGCTCTGTCAGGGGAAGGGGTTGCACAGCTCCAAGCGGCATTTCCCACATCCACAGCTTCCCAGCCCCAGCATGGCCACTACCATAGGGTGACCATATGAAAAGGAGGACAGGGCGCCTGTATTTTTAACAGTTGCAGAGAAAAGAGGATTTCAGCAGGTGTCATTTATATGCATGCAGCACCTGGTGAAATTTCCTCTTCATCACAACAGTTAAAGCTGCGGGAGCTATACTAGAATGACCAGATACAAAAGAGGGCAGGGCTCCTGCAGCTTTAACTGTTGTGATGAAGAGGGAATTTCACCAGGTGCTGAATGCATATAAATGACAACTGCTAAAATTCCCTTTGCTACACAGGAGCCCTGTCCTGTGTAGATGGTCACCGACCTCGAGGAATGCTCCCCAACCACATCTGTATTTTTGAATAAACCATTCCAAAGACTGAGATTTGTGTGGTTGATGGATTGTTCCCTGAATGACAGCAAAACACACACTTTTTGAAATGTTGAAGAAATCTGACACTATTTTCCCTCCTCCCATGGCAGATCCATTTCTCTCTCTCTCTCTCTCTCTCTCTCTCTCTCTCTCACTCACACATACATACACTCACACACACACACACACACACACACACCACTCATGTGATAAATTTGTTCCTCAGCAATATTTCCCCCCTCCCCCCCAAAAAACAAACCCTGTGGGAGAGGGCACTGTTCGGTCCAGATTGAGATCTATCCAGATTTTAAAATGAGCTGTGCAACAGTTTGTCTTTTTATGCATCTACTATGCATATTCTCTGGTAAACAGTATTCAAGAGTTTCCTGAGAGGCGTAGTCAAGTGGGAGCAATTGGCCTCCAGGTGGCTTTTGTATTCACAAGCTGATATGGGAGTTATAAGAGTCTCTGGACGGTTTATATCCCAAGAAACAATGAATGGGCTCACTTGGCGCATAATATGCTTCGGAAATGTTGCTATTATTACAGCATCTCTTACAGTGCAGTCCTAAGGATTGGCAATCAGAAATAAGACGTACAGGTAAGTGTGCCTAGGAAAGCAGAGCTGTGCAGCTCTATATGTCTACTCAGAAGTAAGCCCCATTGAGTTTAGTGGGCTTACTCTCGGCAAGTGAGCATGGGATTGTCTTTCATTGCAATCCTAAACCTGTTTACTTGGAAACAAGTCCCTCTGTTCTCTGTGGGGCTTACTCCCAGGAAAGTGTGGGTAGGATTGTAAGCTTACTTAAATCATGACTTGTCCAGTTGATCTGTTATTCCAGCATTGCATGCTCTGTGGTTTCAAAGTTTGGCAAGGATTGCAAACATACTTTGTCTTGAGGGAATGTTATTGTTGAAAAATTGCATTTCCCCAGCAGAGCCAGCCAAAGACATTTTGCCGCCTGATGCAAAAAACCAGATGGTGACCCTCCCATGCCATGCTCAAAAGCCAACTGGAAAGGCACATGAATCTGTCTTCAACACTGATGGTAGGACGACATCTTCCACTGAATCTAAAAACAGCATTCAAATTGTAATGCCTTGCCATTAAGAAAATGCAATTCCATCCTCCTTCAGCAAGGGATTCCATTGTGTTGTCACATGCTGAGTTGACCCAGGTACCAAATAGATGACCCAGAGCTTCACACGCACCCAACCCCAACAATGACCTTATAAGGAATCCTTTCCCATCTTAGTTCTCTGCTACTAGGTTACTCCCCCTCTCTCCAACACTGAAGCACAGATCATAAAATTATTATTATTATTATTATTTAATGGGGCAAACACTACAGGCTGCTTTTTCATCCCATACCTGTCTGTTTGGATTCTCTGTTGTGCTTCCACAACCATGCCACAAATGCTTAGGGTGACCAGATTTTGGAAACCAAAATCCCGGTCCCCCCCCCGCCACCCCCCCACCCAAAACAACACCCCCCCACCAACCCCCCCCCCAAAAAAAAACCAGCCCGGACCTACCGGGTCCTCTGCCGCTGCCGGGCTCGTGCAGCTGACGCCAACATCGACGCTGGGCTCGTGACGCTGCTCCACCGCCGCCGGGCTTGTGCCGCCGCTGCCGGTGCTGCAGGGCTCATGCCAGAGGCTGCGCAGAAGATGGCCGATTCCGGAAGTGATGTAATTGGCCTCCCCCGCGTCTTCCGCGCGGGCATCCAGGTTTGTTGCCATTGCGACAAACCCCAAGGAGGCCAGAGGCCACAGAGAAGAGGCGGGAGAGGGCCGATTTAATCATTTCCGGATTCGGCCCTCTCCCGCCTCTTCCGCATGGCCTCTGGCATGAGCCCTGCAGCGCCGGCGCCGGCAGCACGAGGCTGGCAGCGGCGGCATGACCCTGGCGGTGGTGGCAGCAGCGGCTGCATGAGCCCGGCGGCGGCAGCCCGGTGGCGGTACAAGCCCAGCAGCAGTGGAGGCGGCAGCACGAGCCCATAATCGGCCCTCTCCCGCCTCTTCCGTGCGGGCATCGTTTCCCCTGTTTGCCCCCGCTACCCCCCGGTCAGCCCGGATCGCCCCAGTTTTCCCGGTTAGGACCGGGAAACCCCGGGCAATCTGGTCACCCTACGAAATGCTAACATGCTAAATGATTAGGATAAGCTCTAATTCAGGCAGGTTTCTAGAGATGTCTGACCTGGCGATGGTGACACATCCCATTTGGATTACTGTAATGCACTCTACGTGGGGCTGCCTTTGAAGAGTGTTCGAAAACTTCAGTTGGTTTAAAGAGCTGCAGCCAGACTGCTGACCAGGGCTGGTTACAGGGAACATACAACTCCCCTGTTACAACAGCTCCACTGGCTTCCAGTCTGTTTCCAGGAACAATTCAAAGTGCTGGTTATGACTTATAAAGCTCTATACGGCTTGGATCCAAGTTATCTGAAAGATCGTATTCTCCCATATGAGCCTATCCATGCCCTAAGATCTTCAGGGGAGGCCCTTGTCTCAGTCCCACCACCATCACAGGTACGCCTGGTGGGAACGCAGGAGAAGGCCTTCTCAGTGGCGGCTCCAAGACTCTAGAACTCCCTTCCCAGGGAAGCTAGACTGGCTCCCTCCTTGCTATGCTTCCAGAGGCAAGCAAAAACTTTTTTGTTCCTGCAGGTCTTTGGGAATAGTCTGGACCTCTGCTTATATAAAGTCAACTTGAGTCCCAATATTGGGGGGAAAGGTGAGATACTACTACTACTACTACTAATAATAATAATTTTACAAAACAAAGAAAGAAAAAGCATAGGTCATGGCTGGAGGAACTGTGGTGCTCCAGATGTTGTTGGACACCAATTCCCATCAGTCTTAGCCAACATAGCCAATGGTGAGGGAAGATGGGAGTAGTAGTTCATCAACATCTGGAGGGCCACAGGTTGCACAGCCCTGCCAGAGATCATTACAGTCAGGAAACATTTAGTATGGTCATATATGACCTTGAAGTTCTTCATTCAGGTTCATAGCTTGGGAGTATTCTATGGCCCTACTCTGTCCCTGGATCTTCAGGTGGCAGTGGTGGCAAATAGCGTGCTTGTACAATTCCGTTTGGTGTGCCAGCTGTGGCCCATCCTGAGCAAGTCTGACTTGGCAAGAGTTATCCATACCTTGGTAATATCATGCTTCTAGTATTTTAATGTACTCTATGTGGGGCTACCCTTGAAGAGGGTCCAGAAGCTACAATTGGTGCAAAATATAACAGCCAGGCTGCTAATCGATGCACATGGGCCATATTACGCCATGCTTGATCAAATGAAGAGCTGTGCTGGATCAGACCAAAGGTCCATTGCAGCATTCTGTTTTCTCAGTGGTCAACCAGATGCACATGGGAAGCCCATGACATGAGTGCAATAAAAGCCTCATGCTCATGTTCCCCGACAACTGGCATTCAGAGGGATACTGTCTCTGCTATTGAAGGTAATATATGCCTGTTCTAGATGTAAGTATGTGTAATGCTTTTTAAAATGTTTATTGTTTAAAGATGTACTTACTGTGTTTATACTGAAACCAAGATGGTAAGTGGTAAATGCTAGAGGGAGGGGGAGCGAATGACCAGGATGTGAGGTGAGTGCTGATTGGTTGGTGTGTCAAAGGTCTGGATTAGCTGCTGGCAAGAGTGTAGGAGGAGTTAGATGTGTGGGTCTATGTGTGAAGTACTGTGTGAGTGAGCATTAGGTTTTGGGTCTGTCAGAGATAGGAAGAGTCTAGGATAGTGTACGATCTACATGAGTTGTTGTTTTGGGGAAGTAGATAGAAGGAGGAGTGATAGTGTAGCCTAGAAACTACAGTAGGCAGAGTTGAAACTGAACCATTTTTGAAACCGTTTCGAAACCATTTAAAGAAATTGTACTGGCCCCATTATGCTTTGTGTCTGAAGAAACCATTACGCTTTTACAACTGCAATACCTTACTACTTGTTAATAAATCTTCTTTTGTTTCACACTGATGTAGTTTGTGAGGTACCTAAAGTGGGGTACAGGTATTTAATGGTGGCAGTGGAAAAGAAGGTGAAAAGATAGTGATGGGCTGGTCTGCTGTGAGGCCAGACAAAGGCAATGAGTCACAGAGACAGTGTGTAGCACCCTAATGCTGTTCCATAGCTGGGATTCTTTGAATTATGCGGAGAAGAATAAAGGAGTCGTAAAGGGAGGCATCACAGCCCCCTTTGAGTGCCACCTCCAAGAGAGTCTAGGAAGGTGGCAACAAGAGAGAGGGACTTCTCAGTGGTGGCCCCCGACTGTGAAATGAGCTACCCACAGAGGCCTGCCTGACACCAACTTTGTCATCCATTCAACTCCAGCTCAAGACTGCCCTCTACTCCCAGGCATATGATGGGGCATTTATGCCAGCTATCTAAACAGTTCTAGTATTTTAGTGAAACTGTTTTTAGGTTTTAAATTGTTTTAAATTGTGGATATTTAATTTTATGCTGTATTTTATTGCATTATGAATTGTTGTAAACTGCACAGAGAGCTTCAGCTATTGGGTGGTATAGAAATGAAATTATCTCTCATTTCACGCTTGTGTCAGTTTTTCTAGATGATCATGACGGACTTTGCCAGGTCATGTTGTCTTTTACTGATTCAGGAATTTCCTGACAATTGAGCATGTTTTAAGTATGACTACTTTCTGGATGTGGGCATGGATATATTCTGGTAGGCCCAGTTTCTGAAGGTTTTCTATATAGTTTTTTGATGTGATGCTGGTGACTGATGTGACTAATGTAATAATTGTGACCTTTTCCTATGATGATGATGTCCTGCCTCACTAGGGTAGATGAAATATAGCAAAATAAATATACCCCCCAAAAGCTCTAATGTGTGGAAAGTCCATTGCAATCCCAATTGTAATTCACAGTGGAAAAGGAATGATTTGGTAGTGCTAGCAGCCTTCCATCTGGAAGCAAACCCAGTCTTTTTGACTACAGCATACTGAGAGACTTTAGAACTTCCTTGGAAACTGGCACGGATTTATTTATTTTTTGGAAAGACTTGGGGTGCATTTAATTTTTCTACCTGTGTTGAAATAACACCAGATGTCTGTAAGTCGAACACCCCCACGTTGCCAAAGTAACCTGTGAAAAATGGGAAGAATGTTCCTGCACAGGGTTTGAACAAATAACATTTTTACACTTGGAGAGCAGATGTCTCGACAGATTTCTAAGAGCTTTGCAAATATCAGCTAAAGACCCACAACATAGTTCTCAGCTTATGAATACCTCAGGGATGAAGGATAACTCTCATGTCCCAAATTCTAATGCGTATTGGTCAGCTGAAGCGACACACACAAGTGACAATTTGCGCCTAGGAAGCAGGACAGAGCGGTATGGTTAAGCCTTACTACATCCAAGTAGATCATTTCAGTCCTTGAAAGATATGACTTTTCTATAAGTTCAAAAGATCTACAGGAATTTGTTTATCATATATAATATTCAAATTTGATTTTCCTCAAATGGGCACGGAGTTAGCATTTTTAGGCAGCTGTGAGATCCCAACATCCCAGCAGGGCCCACATTTATAGTTGTGTAAAATGTGAGCAATCATGGGCTACAGCCTACTTGCATGTAATGAAATAGATCGTGGCCCAAGAAAGCTCAGGTCACAAAATGTTTTTAGTCGTTAAGTCTCATGGGAATCTTCGTTGGTTTTCATGTCCTTTTGCCAATTATGTTAAATGTACCATCTGGACAGATATAGGTGGACCCCTGTACGTATTTATTTTTCTCCTGGTCTAAACTGTTTGCACTCTAAAATATGGTTTGTATCGATCAACCCAGAATGCAGGACACAGAATAATAGGCTCAAGTTACAGGAAGCCAGATTCTGGCTGGACATCAGGAAAGACTTCCTGACTGTTAGAGCAATACGACAATGGAAAAAATTCCTTAGGGAGCTGGTGGGCTCTCCCACATTAAAGGCATTCAAGAGGCAGCTGGACAACCATCTGTCAGGGATGCTTTAAGGTGGATTCCTGCATTGAGCAGGGAGTTGGACTCAATAGCCTTATAGGCCCCTTCCAACTCTACTATTCTATGATTCTATGATTCTATGATTGGCTTCAAAGTATCCTAATTTGGGGATTGGTAGAGCCGGCAAAAAACATGCAATGGTTTGCCATGTGGCATGGGATTTGGGCGGGATGTGGTGCTCGTCCAGTAAACACTGGTCCAGTACATGCTGCCGAATTTTGTCATTAGTCAGCTTGTTGGTTGAAACTCTTATGTTCATAATTCTCCCCCTCATAGCAAGCTTGGATCACTTTCTTACAAATTAATTATTAATTTTGGAATAGACTGTTAGCTTTGGAAGTTAAATGGCATTTCTATGCATGCACTGAGTTGGTTGGTTTAACTTTTTTCTTTCAGGGGGAAATGTGATGATGTCACTCAGCGGTGCCATCATCTCTCCTCCATATACCCATCAGCAATAGCGAGTAAATATTATATAGGAATGCCATGTGGAAGGGGTGTCAGGATCAGGTCTGGTCTCACTGGTGTGGATCCTGAATTGGACCGGGAGGCTGAAGAAGACCAACCAAGACAGGGAGGTAATTCTCTAAGAGCTCCATCACACCAGCGATTAAGTGCACACTCGCCATGCCTGGTGCGCGGATTTGCAGCATGGTACTCACATGACGCTGAGCCTGTCCTGCTGACACCCCGCCTCTTCCCCAGTCTTTCCTAGAATGCTAAAAGTCTGGATTATTTTCCCTAAGTGCATTTAACGTGCCCTAAGCCTCTGTGTAGTTTTAAAGGAACTGCGGGCTTGAATGGATGGCATCAGGTCCTGACAGGGAAAAGCGATCTCTTCTAGCAGCTGGCTCCAAGCCTCAATATAAAAACCAAAGCTTGCATCCCAGGCTTGAAAGTGTTTTTTAAAATCATACAATGCCTGAATCTCTGCAGAGACAGAATTGTACTCCCTCGATGCCTCCAAAGAGCCAGACTAAAGGATCGTTCCATTTTTACCCCCACTTCACGCCCATATTTCCAGCCGAATATATTTCTGGTCCCTGAGTGTGGCTAGGGGGAGAACAATTCATTGTTCGTTGGGAGATGTGAGGGGGGAATGAGTGGGTGGGGAAAGGGTTCCATTTGTTTATTTAAGTATTTATATCCTACATTAAAGAATAACAATTCTTCCAATGTGACTCATGAAGAAATCCAATAACAATAAAAATGCAAAATACCACAACATATAAATTTAAAACACAGCGCATAAAATATGAAGTATAGGATTGGGAACCTCTTGTTTGTCTCATAATCTGTAGTTTTGCTCAGACCATTCCCATGAAGTTATACGGAGACCTGAGTATAATTGTACAGTTCAGAGGTACAGAGCCTATATATTGCATCCAAAAAAGCAAAGCAGATCAACTCTGTTTGGGCAAAAAATAATCCTGATAGGATGAACAGCTGCAGGCTGAGGGCACATGTTTCTCTCAGAGGTGAGTCTGCATTAACAGCTATGTTAAAGCTGCTTTCTCTTCTCAGCTGCTGCCCCCTAGTATAGTTTGTAAGTAGCTCATGACTGAAAAGACAGAACTGGGCACTTTACAAACAGGATTTTGGTCTGTTTTTGTGCTCCCTTCCTCCCATATTCCCATAATAGTCTTGTTGTCTTTTTGCTGGCTCTCCCGATCTCCAAACCAGGTTTTTTTAAAGCCCATTAATAGAGAACACATTTTAGATTGCAAACAATTTAGACCAGAAGAAAAACAAATAGGATCAAGGGTCCGAGTGATGTCACATATATCTGTCCCTGCAGATACATTGGTGGAAAGATGGTACATTTAACATAATTGGCAAAAGGATCTAAAATCCGACAACAATTCCTGTGGCACTTAAAGTCTAACGAACGTTTTGTGATCTGAACTTTCTTAGAGTGCAACACAGCCTATTTTATTATGTGCAAGTAGATTGTAGCATATGGTGCTCATGATTACACAACAATAAATGTATTAGGTTTTTAAATGCCACTGAACTTTCATCATGTTTGCAGCAATGAACTAAAACAGCTACCCATCTGGAATCCATGGAACATAATGGGACATTTCAGCTCCTTGTCCCCACAATTTGATCCTTTAGTCCTAATTATCAGCAAGTTTAAGCATTATTATTATTATTTAGTGCCTGAATCTAGGTATTGTACTATATATTGACACTAATAATGCTAGTAACTAAGGCCGCAATCTTACACACACTTCCTAGGAAGTAAGTCCTACAGAACTTAATAAGGGCCAAAACAGAAACTGCTTTAAATCCCTAGCTAGCAGCTACATCTTTTTGTCTCTCAATTTTTACTCTAGAAATAGGCACAGGAGAACCAATACGTATTGGGACACTAGAATGGGGGTGGGGGGCTTGAAAGATCTGGATTGCCCCCCCCCCCCGCACCTACTCCATATTAAAGAAATATAAAAAAGATAGTTGTTAGATATGGAGCTCCTTCAAACAGGGGAAAGCCACCTTCTCTTACCATGGCTCTGCTTCCTGGTTCTTTTCTGCATTTGCAACAAGCTGTAATTACATGAGGAAGAAAGCAACAACCTCCTGGCTTCTACAACCTCAATGCAGTTGAACAGGACAGCACCCTCTAGTGGGCATTTTATAGCACAACTTTGCCTGCATGCAGCAGGAAAACCCGACAAGTATTGAGGCATAATTTTGAATGCTAAAATTGGAAAATGGAGTGGGAGACGCAGAGGAGGCTGACAGCGTTGTCAGAATGACCCAAAAATATATGTGAGTGGCTAGTAACGAGCGTGCTATAAAGCACTCGTTTAAAGAAGCTCACAAATTTAAAGTATCATTAACAACAACAACAACATTTCTATATTGTCCCATAGCTGAAGCTCTCTGGGTGGTTTACAAAGATTAGAAACCACTTAAAATATATTATGCAAAGTATAAATATTTACATAAAAACAGATAAACAGACAGCTCACAGAGAGACAACATATATCTAAAAACAATTTTAAACAATCAGCCATAAGACAAATCCAGAACTGATTAAAATCTCATTATATGCATATGCTACTGAATGCCTGAGTAATGTCTGTTTTGAACCTGAGATGTACTTTTGAGTAGGCATGTGTAGGATCATGCTGTTAATAGGTTTTTTACAGAACGTTTACAAGGCTGACTCCTGATTTGCAAACTGTGGCTTGCAAAGGAAGCCAGCATTATATTTGCAGTAAGAGTGTGGGTGGGTGGGTGGGTGTGATTATTTTGTTTCTCAGTACAAATCATTAATCAAATTAAACCCTGAGTTATTATCCCACATTCCTCATGAGCATCTATTTGGAAACTGCGGTTGAGTTCAGGCAGGTGAGTTCAGACCTGCGTCACTGTACACACTACCAGCAGTCATGCTGCAGAGTGATATTGTTACTAATGTGCCACCACTGTGCCTAGTATCATGAATAGTATTATTTTTAATAGGATGTGCTTAGTAAGCACCATTTAAAGAAAGCTGCATAGAGAATTGCTGCTATGTTGCCCCTCAGGGAATGAGAAGAACTTTTTGTGGGCCCACTCTCAGCTGTTTTCTTCACTAGCGAGGCTCACCTACTCCTGTGAAAAACATTGAAGGGAACTTGTAGTTCAGCTGCATTTGGAAGGCATATGCTGCCACATCAAGGATTGCACAGATTGCAACAGATGAGATCAAAAACACTCCTGCATCACACATTACCATAAACACACAGGCTCCCATTAGTGAAAAAAGATAAAAAAACAAATGCCAAGCAATCTATTTTCAGGTATTCTTACCCATCCCAGCCCCTATAGATGCAGTTGGCTGTGTACATAAACTAATTTTAAAGGCTACAGTATAGACAGAGTGACCAGATACAAAAGAAGAAGGGCTCCTGCAGCTTTTAACTGTTGTGATGAAGAGGGAATTTCACCAGGTGCTGCACGCATTCAGAATGACACCTGCTGAAATTCCCTTTTCTATACAACTGTTAAAGGTACGGGTGCTCTGTCCTCCTTTCCATATGGTCACCCTACGCCAAATGAAAGTATTGATGAATATTGTTTTATGGTATTTTATGGACTTTATTGTAAGCCAATTTGTCAGTCCATTTGGCCAGAAGCAGGAACACTAACGCTGAATTAATAAACAAAATCCAAAAAGCCGCATGCACAGGAATGCCCACAATATAATCAAAGGACAAAAGAGCTTTATGTTTTCTCTAGTAACAGCCGCTAGTATAATCCGAGGATTCCCATTAGCAACCTCTATGTCTTTAAGAGTATCTGCTGGAGTGTCTTTTTCCATATGTTCTCCCCCATCCCATGCCTGAACAACCTTCTGGGGGAAGGGACTTTGTTTTGGGTATCCTTGCAAACACAAGTTCGATGACTGACAACTATATTGAGCATTTTGGTGGCTCCTTTGCTACAGAAGCTGTTGTTTAGGGAGGCTCACCAGCCTAGCTTACTCCAGACCGTTAGAATGATAAGGATGATCAAGGTCTTTCTGTTTGGAAAGAATTTTGCCATACTCATGGACGGCGGTGAACTGAAGCGTGCTGAAGCTGATGTTTGCTGCTAACCAGGGGAGGCTGGTGGGCCCAATGTCACTGGGGCCGTGAATCTGCTCCAAGTTTCAATCAGAACCCCTCAAAATGCTTCACCCTTTGGAGAGCTCCTTTAGAGTTCAGGCTGGTTCTGACTGAAACTCGGAGTGGTTTCACTGACATCGGAGCCATCAGCCTTCACTGCACAAGACTATATTTTCTTCAGCATGCTTAGCTAAGGCAGCATTTGACAACTTACGTTAGTTTAGGTTCTGCTTATGACTGGTGGAGCCCCACTTAAAAGATTACAAGGGTTACTTCAGGTCTTCTTAAATGACTCTATTGTGACAAAGGCCAAGTTGCTCTGAAGTCAGCTCTTATCTTTAACTGACTTATACCAGCTCTTGAGATGTTTTCTTCAAGACTCTCTCAAGCCTTATTTATTTATTTATTTATTGCATTTGTATACCGCCCCATAGCTGAAGCTCTCTGGGCGGTTTTCATAGGATTAAAACAATTAAAAACAATATACAAAAGTTAAAACAGCAAAAGCATGCAATATACACATACATTTAAAACCACTATAATAACTTTAAAAAGCTGTAAGCCTAAAAACAAAAACAAACTCAAGCTCCTCAGATATTGCCAAATGCCTGAGAGAAGAGGAAAGTCTTGACCTGGCGCAGAAAAGATAGCAATGTTGGCGCCAGGCGGGCCTCGTCAGGGAGATCGTTCCACAGTTGGGGGGCCACCACAGAGAAGGCCCTCTCCCTTGTTGCTGACCTCCAAGCTTCCCTCGAAGTAGGCACTCGGAGGAGGGCCTTAGATGTTGAACGTAGTGTTCGGGTAGATTCATGTCGGGAAAGGCGTTCCATCAGGTATTGTGCATCTATCTCTATTTTTTTTTTACCATGTTTCTGTGAATGCCTGAAATTTGGTGAATGTTGACAATCTAAGATGAATTTTGTGAATGACAAAATTGAGTGTGTGGTGTGGTGTGTGTGTGTGTGTGTGAGAGAGAGAGAGAGAGAGAGAGAGACAGAGAGACAGAGAGAGAGAGAGAGAGATGATATGGATTAGATATATAGAGATAATATCCCTACTTTCTGTACATACAACAGTGAATGGTGATAATTGATTTATTTTTAACAGACCTAGCATTTGCACTCAGCATGGTGGGGCAAATGCTGATGCCTATGGGCCCAAGCTAGATCCACCAGGACTGATGCCAGCATTTTTTACTTTAATTTTTACAAATTCTAAGGTCCTGAGTCTGAAAAGAGAAACACCAGGCTCAGGAGCTGCAGTGCCCACTGTCTCTTCCCCTTCACGTGCCTCCGGACCCTGCCTCCAAAGTAACAACACTATCTTGGGAGCCATAGGCATTTGGGGGAAAGATGGCAGCCACTGTAGCTGCTCAACCCCGCACTTATTTCAATGCCAAGCCCATGCCCAATGCCAGCTCCAGGTTTTGGAGGGTCCTTGGGCAAGATACCCTCAATGGTCCTCCTCCCTTAGAGAGTCCACCTTCTCACTGGTACTGCTCCTCCTCTTTCTCATCATTGCTACCACTGGCTTGCTTGACAAGCAGAGAGTCAGTGAGCAAGTACGTAGACAAAACCTTGGGGGCAGTTTGGCAATTAATTAATGCCTGGAGATTTGGGGCATGGCTTGCCTTAGTATCTCTAGGACTGGGTTCAGACGCCATGATAAGCAACATTGGCTCAGTTCAGACGACATGATAATCAATGGAGGGGGGAAGAGGCAACCGTCAGTTGTATTGCTTATTGTGTCGTGTGGTAGGCAACACACAATGCACACACGACTGACGGTATGCTATTTTGGGCAATTAAACAATGGAGAAAAACAACGGGCTGCTCAGTTGTTTATCCCAAAATCCGTTGCTTGAAGTTTCGTGTGTCAGGAACCCCCCTCTCTCCGTGTACTATTCCACTTGGTCATAGAGTTTGCCAGCAGGAGCAGCCGAAACCCCCCCGGCCACTCCTATACAGTCAGCAGAACTTACGGTGCATGATGGGATTCAGCCTGAGGACTGACGGGGGGCGGGGGGAGGGAGGAGACACAGCAGCCCAGAAGGACGCCGGGACTTTTAGCCGCATGACGTGGGGAGGGGCAACATATCGTGTGTCACACACCGGCAAAATAACGCATGGTGAGTGTGTTATTAACACTTCTGTTGTCTAAAGTGTCATCCGAACACACCCATTGCGTCACTTATTGCGTCATGAGGGGAGACAAACAACTCACGGCACGCTATTTTTTTCCGTTTAACCCACAGAGAAAAACAAAGGGCTGCTCCATTGCTTATTCGGAGAACCGTTGATTAAAATGTTGTGTGGCGGGCTCCATTGCATGTACTGTACATTATTTCCATTGGCCATAGTGTTCTCTGGCAGAAGCGGCCAAAAGCGCCCTGGCCGCTCCTGTACAGCTGGCAGAACTTGCAATGCATGATGGGATACGCCTGGAGGACTGAGGAACACCAGCTACCCGAAAGGATGAAGGGACTTTCAGCTACATGATGGGGGGGCGGGACAACATGTCGTGTGGGGAATACCGGCAACATAACTCACAGGGAGTTGCCTATTCCCCCATTGCCTAAAGTGTCGTCCGTACTCAGCCTATAGCCCACCCTGTAATTTTCTACTCCTCCCCTTCCTTCCTGTCCTTTCTCTGTGTGTGTGTGTGTGTGTGTGACTTCCTCTGTTGTTGAGAGGACGTGTACTTGTTCTCTCGCACTCCTGATGTTATAGAATACAAAGAAATGAAATGAACAAACATTTGAAACTCTATGCTGTAGCTGCATTTTTATGCAAGAAATTGTGAGTAAACTATATTTTATCTTTTCTATGCAACTCCTTCTTGTTTGGCCTTGTGTGCATGTGGGACTGGTAAAAGCTCATTGTGTTCTGCCTTTTGTTTCTCTTAAACTGCCTTTCTAACAGGAGGCATCATTACCAAACAATTTCCATCAAAGAGAAGGAACCACTCCTGGAGCTCTTGTCAGTGGGCCCCTGCTGAGGTGTGGGCCCTTGACAGGTGCCCAACCAGGCCTACCCTGTACACCAGCACTGCCCATGCCAGATAGGATGGGTTTATCAGGCCAGGAAACTGTATAGGGGCGCTTTGAGTAGACTGTCTCCTGACGTTGGACCCAGCTACCCGAAAGACTGCCTTCTCCCACATGAGTCTGCCCGGTCCTTAAGATTTTCTGGAGGGGCCCGTCTTTCAAGGCCATTGCCTTCAGAGAGACATTTGGTGGGCACCTGAGAGAGGGCCTTTTCAGACTCTGGAATTCTCTCCCAAGAGAAGCTAAGTTCTCTCCCTTTCTGCTGTCTTTCCGAGGGTAGGCAAAGATCACTTTATTGAAGAAGGCCTTTGGCCTGAAAGTGAGTCTGTTGGGTTGGGTGCTGTTTCTCTTTTTCTCCCCCACTATAATGGTTATGTTTTTGTTGTATTTTAATGGATTGTTTTCTTGTTTTAATCAATGTTAATTGTGCAAGCCGCCTTGAGTGCCATTATTTGGGTTGGAAAGCAGGGGTACAAATCAAATAAATAGTAATGGATTACTAAAGTGCTCTTGATCTAGGGTGACCCCAGATGTGTCCTAGTTTTTGTTCTATCCTGGGTGTCGGAGTATTTTCTGTAATTTTTTATAATATCCTGGAATGACACATTTTCCCCTCCTCTACTCCAATTGGGGCCTTTAAGGTGTCAGGAGGGAGTGACATGATTTCCAGAGGTCCCAGAAAGCTGCTTTCCTGCGCCTCCCCCAATGGGTGTCCTCCTTTTTTGGTTTCCCAAATATGGTCACCCTACCTGATGTCTCCTGGCAAGCTTACTGCCCAGTATGGTGTGTTTTGTTTTGTTTTTGCTTTCAAAAGCAAAGCGCTGGGCCATCTGTGGCTTGTTCCTCCTGCCACTTGTCACTGCTGTTACCTGTAACTTGTGTAAGAGTTGTCACCAGGGAGATGTACGGTAGGGGTATTGCCAGAGAGGAGATAGGGTGGGGGGCAGAGGCCCCTCAAATTTTCCACCAAGACTTTTAAAATTAATTTTTATTTATTTATTATATTTCTATACCACCCCATAGCCGAGGCTCTCTGGGCAGTTTACAAAAGATTAAAACATTAAAAATCTATATACAAAATTTAAAAACATAAAAACAGACACCATACAAAGACAACATCTATTTAAAAAACTTATTTATTAATTATATTTTGCACCCACTCCATGCCTAAGTTTAGTTCACAGAATGACTTCCAACTGCAATTCACATCAAGGCATGATGGATTACAAATGCTTGGAGGTACTCATTATGGCATTCCCTTCTGGTATCTGGCCATTGATGGCAAAATGCAGGTTCCAGACTCTTCACTCCAGAGGGAGAAGACAGAAAGAGCTAGAGATAGACTCAGGAGCTGGAATTCCCAACCTCCAAAAAGCCCCCTCCAAACAATAAAATAGAGAACTTTAAAACAAGGTCACAGTCAGAATATTCCCGTGAGTCTAGGGTTCCCAACATTTTTAGACATTTACACACATTTAAAGGTAACAAAGTAAAATCATTATGCATTTCTGATGGGGTTTATTCATGTCATTTCAAATAAAACATAAGCATAAGAATAAATAAAATAAATAAAAGGTAAGAATAAAAAAAAGTTTACATGGTATTAATGTGTATGTGTGTTTGCATGTTCATATGTGTGTGTGTGTGTGTGTGTGTGTGTGTGTGTGTGTATATATATATTCATAGAAAGAAATCAAATTCTGGACACCAAGTATAGACATGAGAAGAAATGAAATAACATGAGATCTTTTGGAGCACAAGGCAATTACTATTTGAAATTTGTGGAAAGGCTCCTCTCCCAACAGTAAGCCTAACTGAATAAGGAGTTGGCTATTTATTATACCTTTCATGGATGTGTGTGTGTGAGAGTGCACACACGTATATGCATTTTGTATTTTCAGTTTAAAATTATCCACACGAGTGTTCAGCCAGCAGTGAAACCCTTTTCAGTGGTAAATATCTCATTAGGAGAACTCTAAATGCCGTGTTATTTACTTGAGAGACTGTGTCTTGGGTCAATGCATAATCAGGCAGGCTGCTTGCCCAAGAGAACAAGTGGTTCCGGCCGCCCCATTAAAGCTGTAATGAGGCTGTTTTTGAAGATTGCATATGCTGTGTGCCATCTTCATTGGGAGAAATGGGCATTTTTCTATACAGAGAAGAAGAAGAAGAAGAAGAAGAAGAAGAAGAAGAAGAAGAAGAAGAAGAAGAAGAAGAAGACACTATAAAATAATTATTAACAAATTCTTCAAGTTATTGGTATGCAACTGGAATCTAACAGTAGAATATTGATATTATTTATTATTTATTTGTTTCATTTATCTCCTGCCTTTCTTCCAAGCAGCCCAAGGTGGTGTACATAATCCTCTTCCTCTCCATTTTGTCCTCACAACTCTAGGTTAGGCTGAGCGTCAGTGGATCTGTTCAGAAGACACCTTAAACCTCAAGGCTTTTGGTTAAGCAAAAGGGTTCAAAGTGTCTTGTGCGATGTGTTTTGCTAAACCCTGCTCACTCACTAACCACAGCAGGGTTAGCTGCTATAACCATGGCTTAAAGCATTGTGTGCAACAGCACGCTTGTGGTTAGTGCTAACCCCAGAGAACCCCAGTTCCGCTAACCACAGAGCCTGAAGTGTTGTCTGAGCAGCTCAATGACTGGCCCAAAGTCACCCAGGCAGGATCTACACTATTGCTTTAAAATGGTTTCTAACAGTAGTGACAACTGTTCAGGTTCAGGACACATACCGTATACAGTTTTCAAACCATTTACAAAGTGTCATATCCTGCTTGGTGTAGATCTGGCCCCAGTGACCTTCATGGCTGGCTGGGGACTAGAACCTGGATCTCCCGAGTCCCAGTCCAACACTCTAACTGCTACACCACATTTGTTCATTGATACAGGTGACTGGACTCTGTGAGGCTGTCTTGATGTCATCTTTGCCCCAAGGGGGCTCCAAATCCGCACTGCATCTGTTAGATGATGCAGCTGCAGCTTCGAAGCCACTCCAGGGTAAAGAGGAGAAGATGCATGACTCAAAAGTTGGGGGCTTACCCCAACTTTTCCAGCCAGAGAGAGGGCAGCCCAGCTCTTCTGTCGGTCTGTCCTCGCTTGGAGCCATTCCGGGGGCTTTCCCGGGTAGAAGCAACCTCCTATTGGTCTCCGGAAGCCGGGGGAGGGGGCAGGCACAGTGAGCCTAATGGCTGCTGGAAAGCCTGTGCTGCCTCCTCTGGTTAGGACAAGTTACCACCAGCGCGCACCAGCAAAAGCACAGGGTTTGGCAGCACAGTGGTGCCGACCCAACGCCATGGAGACAGCCCCTGTGTCATTGTTAATTTCAGAGCTGAATACATCTTCATGCTTTTCCCTGAAAACAAGGGCATTTTTCTAAATCATAGATATACAACAATTACCATAAAAGCAAAGGTGTCCTGACAGTGAAATGTAATACAAGTTTAAAAGGTTAAAGGCTCTTTAAAGGTTTAAAAGTTCTACAGGGATTAAAAAAAATAGTAACATAATAATGGATTGTTAAAGAAAAAGAATCTATTGGTGTTGCCCATCACTTTATATTTAGATAAAACTCGTGATCACAAAAACAGAGCAGTCTTACATTTGCACTAAATTACTCTACAAGAAGCCATGAGCTATATTTTAATGTGCCAAATTGAAAATCTTTTGCTGACAACTGACATGTTCATAGCAATAACAGAAGTCTGAACCCAAGCAGCTAAGAAAATAAGTGATAAATATTGCTAGAATTTATCATCAGAAGAATAAGGGTTTGCCTGGAGCCCAGTTTCTCCCCATAGGTATATAAGGACAACATACATGGACCTCTACATTGTACCTCAAAGGAATCCTGTGAGGTGTACTAGTCTGTGAGATAGCGGATGGGTATAGATATGCTACTACACTGTTGTTTAGTGTGGTGAAAAAAAGCTTGAGACACTGAGTGTCATCAGATGAGCGTTTTATCGCACACTCATTACTGGCCACTCACGGTTTTTCATGGGTCCTTTTGACCACGACATCCGCCTCTCATGTGTCTCCTGCTCCTGGGCCACATGGTCTTTGCTTCCTCTTTCTTCAGTGTCTTTCCCCCCTTCTGAAGAAGCTCACTGGCTTTTGCATTTCTCCCCTCTGGCATAGCTATGAATAGGAGACTGGAAGCTTCTGCTTCCATTATAAATTAACTACAGCTTAACAAGTGTCCCAAACCTGGAACACTGTAGGTAATGTTAATTGTAGCTAGTTGAAACAAGCCAGTTTTGTAAACTTTAGTTTGAGGTTGGCTTGTTTCAACAAACCATAGTTAAATTTAACCATAGTTTGTCCATCTTCAAACAACAAGAGAAGCTGTGGCTGATCTAAAACAGAAATGTAGGGTGGTGGTAATTCTCACATTAAACCCTAGTTCAAAGTTACATCTGTCTGAATGAAGCTAGTGAATGGCCCACAGTAACACAATGAGTTTCAAGGCTAGAGAGGGATCTCAACACAGATCTCCCCAGTCAAAGTTCAACACACTGACCACTCCTGAAATACTATTCTTTCAATCATGACCTCAGAGAAGGGCTGGTATTGCTGCCTGATCTCCTACTCACAAGAAGCGCAGCTCCAGAGAGTTGCTACTTGGACAGGTTTCTTCTTAAGTCTTTCTAAAGCTCATGCCTGAGCACCTTTCCAAAGGGTTCTAACAGTCCTGGATGTATTTACTTAAGGAGCAAGTCAGTGCCATTGATTAGCATCATATTGGCATCCTCACTGCACTTTTCTGAGTGGTAAGAAATTCCAGGCATGCAGCACTTACCCGGCTTTGGTTTCCTTGTGAAAAAGGTCACTGCAGACTTATGGCATTTTGCAATATTTGAGTTTATTTACAAATATACAGGGTTAAGCATAGTTATTATTATATTTATTTATTTATTTATTCATTTATTTATATACCGCCTTTTTCCCAGAGCTGGGACTCAAGGCGGTTTACAAGATTAAAACATGTACAATTAAAACATATAAATATAAATTTACAAATGTTAAAATAGAATTAAACCTGCAGTAAAATTAAAAACATTTAAAAAAATAAACAGTAACAGATTAAAAAAAGAATCCGATACATTAACACAGGTCCAGAGTAGTTCCAAAAAAAAGGTTTTGCCTGCCTCCGAAACTGTGGCACAGAGGGAGCCAGTTTAGCCACCATAGGAAGGGAGTTACAGAGCCTTGGAGCAGCCACCAAGGATGCCCTTGAAGGCACAGCCTAAAAACTCCAATGGACAAAGTCCACTATTCCCTCCTAAGATTTCCAAAAAGAAGCAGCCAACACTTACAAATGCTGTCATCTCACAGAATCCAATCTCAGCTTTCTGTGAGTGCTTCCAGAACTTTCAGTTGATTTCCTGTGCTTAGGAGTGAGCAGGTTTGCAGTTAAATGTCTGGGAGAAGCTTTAGGAATAATTTTATTTGCATTCATTTTATTTTAATTTTTTTACGCATAAGCATCTGTTTCCTCGGTCACTGCTAATATAAACTGTTCTAAATAAATAAATGCAAATTAATGGGGAGTTTCGTATGCTTGACAGATTATATTTATTTTTAATCTGTTCATCAAAGTAAGATATTATTATGACAAATTAATTTGATACAGAGAAAAGAAATGCAGTAGTTCTAGATTCCCAAAAGCAAAAGTTCACACAGGTCATGCAAATTAAGAAATATAAGAGTGTTTTTTGCTGGAAGCAAGTGAACAGCTGTGGCATAGCCTAAAATGGTCTGAATATGAGCACTGGTAGTTCTGTCTCTGATCTTGTTATTTGAAGAGCAAAAGGGTGACTCATGACTCATTAGAACTGGGGTCCCAAACCTTTTTGGGTTGGAGGGGTGGGCACATTTGAAATTTTGAGAGAATGTTATGGGTAGGCTGACCATATGAAAAGGAAGACAGGGCTCATGTAACTTGAACAGTTGTTGAGAAAAGGGAATTTCAGCCAGTGTCATTTGTATGCCATGAGTTCCTGGTGAAATTCCCTCTTCATTACAACAGTTAAAGTTGCAGGGGCCCTGCCTTCTTTTGTATATGGTCACTCTAGTATAGTGCATGCACCTTTAACTGTTGTGATGAAGAGGGAATATCACCAGGAACTAATTGCATACAAATGACACTGGCTGAAATTCCTTTTTCTCTACAACTGTTCAAGTTACATGAGCCCTGTCCTCCTTTTCATATGGTCAGCCTAGTTATGGGTGTTCTCACAAAATGGCTGCCATGGAGGGGGTTTCCCATTCATAACATGGCTGCCATGGTGGATATGACTGTTGATAAAACACTCATTTCCCATAAGGCCAACAGGTGAGATTAAAAGAAAGGTAATTTCCCAAAGAACCTAACTGCAGGCCAAGTAGGGGCCCCCAAGGCCGCTTAATCATTCCCAGGGCATTGTTGGGGGGGAAGATGGATGCCTCCACTAGCCAACCAACAATGCCCCTGAGAACGATTCTATCTCATGGTGAGGTATACCTTCCCAATGGGCACGTCACTGTGAAATTAGAAAGGAATGCCACA